>JAQLOL010000023.1:12603686-12623491 GCA_029783665.1 Naso thynnoides
ATAGTGCCGATAAAAAGACTGAGTCTAAATTGAGTTTTTATGAAATGTCCTCACTGTCGCTAAATTCACATTTTTAAAGAAATCAGTGTTGTTACTTATTTTTCTCCAGTAAATAGGTAATTCTTTTGGCTGGGTTTTCGGTTTTAGCTTTAAACCACGTTAAAGAAGCCTAAATTTGTGTTTCATTTTTTGAAAAATGAAGCATTCGGGTGGGCTTCAACTCCTTTAAAAGAAACTAAATCATGTGTTTTTTGTCTCCAGTTGGAGCGGGAGCTGGAGGTGTGTGAGAAGGAGAGTGGAGAGCTGCAGGAGTACGCCAACTCTGTTCTCCAGCAGATCGCAGACTACTGCCCTGATATCCTGGAGCAGGTTGTCAACGCCCTGGAGGAGTCATGCTGACAACTCTGACCTCAGACACAACCAAGCTGACGCCTGGTCTTCACATAACCTGTAGCTCAGCCCCCTACCTCCACTCAATGGGGCTCCTGTAAGGATGAGAGCCAGCTGGGGCATTATCTCACCCCACTGAGCTTTTTGTTCCTCTCTCCCCTTGTCCACCCTGGTTCAAACTTTCATGACTCTTAGTGTTTTCCTGTCTCATGTGTCAGGCCTGCAAAATTACACTCGCGATGCTCAGAAACTTTGAGCAGATATCAGATGACTCAAACTGAGGCCTGCTCATTTACTGGCAGCCCCGGCAGATGGTTGAGTTGCGGTGGAAAGAGGAGTTAAAATTTCACCCATTAGCATTTGTGAACTCACTAAATTTGCTTGTAGTACACTTAGAAAAACATCACTGCACAGCTGTAAGTCAGAGAAAGGTGCCCTGGGAGTTAAAGGATATCAGATGAAAGAAGCAAACTTCCAGCACAAAGTCTCGGAGCATACTGCCAGCCGTCCTCTCCTTAGACGTCTCCATTCACAGCAGGAAGTACTAGATCAAGCACAGTCACTGCACTCACTTCTATCGCAGTCTTTTATCACTTAGACTCCTCTTACAAATCTTTCAAGTTCAAAGGAGGAAATGTTTTCCCTACATGGGGCAGGAAAGCACTTACTGTCTAAGAGAACTGGGGAGCTGCTACATCTAAAGGGGAGCAGAGAGGAGCAGAGTTCGTGGGTGAATCACGGAGCCATGTAGATGCTTGTTTTGTATTTTACTCAGCGTCCCCTTACTTGTATGTTTGAGCCCAGTCAGCCCAGAAATAAAGCGACTGTTGGTCGATCATGTGATCACTTATAAAATGCCACTTTAAAACCAAATAAATGCAGCACGATCTACAAACGTTTCCTCTCCAGGCTTGGAGCTGTGGATGCGCGGTAGCCATGAATAAGCTGTAATATAGGTACATTTTGCTGTGTAGTCTGTGGTTGGCTCACTGGCACGAGAGGGGGATCCAGGCCTGACTGCTGACACAGATCAGAGGTCAGCTTTTAGTTTAGCCATGTTTTCAAATGCGAGTGAGAGAGAGAGGGGAAAATAAAAGCTTTTATTCTTGGTGACGTATTCAGTTTTTGATGGTTTTGCACACAACGTCCACTTGATTATGAGGTATGCAATGTTTCTTTTGAGAACGTTCTAGTGGCCTTGGAGCATGCACAAAGATCAGTTCTGGACCTAACGCAGGGATGATGATTTCTCTGTAATTTTGGTGCTAAGGCATGATGTAAGAACTTTCAATCTGATCCACTGATCATCCAGTCTCATCCAAAGTTTCTATAAATGTTACGTAAAGCCCACCTGATCTTAGGTCTTTAGTTTGTCGGCTTAATCACTGAAGAATACAAGCAACGGCCCTTTTTTCTTATATTTTTCAGATCACTTACAAAGTGCAAGTGATGCCTCCTCTTATTGTATTTTTTGAAATCTTCAGGGCTGAGGTTTTTAATTACTAAGTGCATCTACATTTACAGGAAATGAAAGTCACTTTTCAGCAGATTTTGACTTTTTAGCTCAGTTTGTAAATAATGTGATATTTAACACGTACCGTGACTGAATAAAGGTAATTAAGTGGAAGGTGTTGTGCATTCTTTAAAAAAAACTCTGAGCAGTTCAAAGCAGTGCAGTTGTCTTTTGTCTAATTTTGTCTTCAGGGCAAAATGTGTGTGCGTGACAGTACTGCCATAACTTGCGGAGAGTCCTGTTCCATAGATATCTATCTATCCATATATATATATAGATAGATAGATAGATATAAATATAATACATATATATATATAAAAATGTTTACTGTATGGATATGCATTGAATGTTTGCACAGAATCTTGAAGAGCGAGCTGCTCTGAACAAAATGACTGTCGAGTTTGTGTCCTCAGCAGAAACTGAGGAAAGAAGTGTCAAAAAAAACAACTTTTGTGTCAAAATAATGTGTAAACTACAAACTTTTTTCAAACCGTGACTGTGTGTTGGGAGAGTACTTTTTCTTGCATTTATTTCTAATCGTCACTTTTTTATATTTTCACCATATGGTGATGTAAATGTATTACTCCTGCGATTCCAGTGTCGTTCCAGTCTTTTCTTCTTACCTGTTACGTCGGTAGTTTTTGTTGGTTGATGTCAAATGCAGACTGTGCCTGATGGGTAAAAAATAAGACTCCTACCATCACGGCCCTCTTGCTGTTATAAAAGAAAATATTGATTAAAAAATGGTGAAAACCGCATCTGGAAGTGATCTAACAAACTTCTAATGTGTGGTTGGGTTACAGATAAATTTGGGTGGGTGAATTTTACTGCAAGCAAAAACACCATCTGGTTTTGACAATGTTTGTTGGATGCTTGTTTTTGTACTAGTATGTCAAACCTTTCAGAGGGGAGATTTATTTCTCCCCGTCCTTTTTAACTCCTGGCCATTCACCTAAGTTCAGAAAATGAAGACAGCATTATTTAAATGATTTAATTTCCCCTACTTTGCTGAGTGACAGAATATGTACGGACCTAGAGGCTTTGCAGCATTTGCTTCGCGGTGTTTGGGTCAGAACACAAATTTTTGAGTGTGGGCTGGTGGCAAACGAATGTGTCTGTACATCTGAGGGGTCCCTGATGTTTCTGAAGAGATGGAGGCAGCCCTGCTCTTATGTTAATCCCACTATATCTCCATGACTGCACGCATCAAAAGAACTGTTTGTGGACCTCAGCGTAGTCCGACGTGTACGTGATCTGCATCTGCGTTTGCAGGCGCACACAGTGTCTGCACGTGTGCAGAGCATGGCCCGGCACAGGAGATGTGGGGGAAACATGCACAGGGGCTCGGCCTTTTTTACATTTGGCCTGTGCGTCCCTGCCCTTGCCTTAACGTCTCATCATCTCTTCTTCTCAACTCTCTATTGAGGAACACCGAGCTGGTTAAGGGGCGTCTGTCGAGTTCTTAATTTGTTTCTTTTCTTTTGCATTTGTATAAGAAACGTACTGCCTTCTGTCTGTTCGTGTTAAGAATCAAACTGGTTAAAAAGAAAGCAAAACAGACCTGTTTGTGAGTTGTTTGGATTTTGTATGTATGTACATAAATAAATTATAAACCTTGGTTTCTTGTTTCTTATTTCTGTTCTCACACAAGCCACAGTGAGAGAGCTCCCTCTCCGTTACATTTTTCTTTTGGTATGTTCACCCAAACGTGTGAATCCTTGATTTGTTTCTCTGGTTTTAAGACAAGCAACAAACTAATTTCATATTTGCAGCAGTTTTTAACTAAAATGTAAAGAAGAACAGACTGTAGCACATTTACTGTTAGAAACCAAATTACATGATGTGGTTGAAGCAGTGATGGTGTCAAATATTTTTAACCCATGTTTATCCTGTGAAAATAAGGATATAATAGTAATATTTAAATGCAGACAATGTACTAAAAATACATCTACAGAGTTTTTAGAAAGGTACAGAATAGAAAAGCTTCCCCCACAAAAAAATTATGATTGTATATAATTTATTTTGAACATTTTGTAGGGCTGAAAATGACTGTCTCTATCGAAGAAGGCCAAAGGCTTGTGAGTCAATAGTATAACAACGTTGGCATCATGTTGTATCTGTGTCTTCAGTGATCAAGATTCTCCATGGTGATGGTTTAAAGATGTTTTTTTTGGACCTTTAAACTCTTCCAGAGAGACCATTGAGAGCTGCAGAGTTCAAATTGTACAGTTTCCATAGACCAGCCAGTTGTCTGTTAATTCATTATTTATCTCCTCCAGAAATTTATTTGGTTTGCGACTCCTGTGGAGCTGACCAGTCCAAACACGTGTACATTTTATATGTGAGTGGAAGGTGCTAGCTGACAATTAAGGATTAAATCAGATTAAAACTCATTAAAACTATCTCACCACAAGGTCCATGAAGTATATCTCTGGCGCTTTCAATCATATCACATGATCATCCTGAGCAGATCCAAGTTGTGGATTTGCAGCTGTTTTCAACTGTCGTTTCAAGGTCAAGAAGGCAAACCCTCTCAGGATGGATAACGACAGTGGGACGCCATCATGCTTTCTCCACTTGCGAGCTCCTTTGGGTGTCATCCCAAACATTTCAGTGAACGAACTGGGGGGTTGTAAACTCCAGCAAATGTCAGCAACTTCAGAAAAAAAGTGCATAGAGGATATAAAATGTGTGTGACAGAGCTCTTAAAGCACTCATCAGTATTACAGTTAAGAGGCTTGAGTCCTCTAAGGCTTGCTGAGAAGATGCATCACATTCTGGGTAAGGAGGGACACCGTGATGTCTCACTCATTGATAGCTAAGCTTGGTGGTAACTCGCTAAATGAGGCTTTAAACCAGATTCTGGGACACGGCAACGTGTTCTATGAAGTTTTTCTTCATGCCGGAGGAATTAAATGGATGCCTAAACCCTACCTCGTTCTCTCGCGTGTAAACACAATTTTGGACGTCTCAAACATTATCCAATGCTTACATGTCAGTTTGTTAAAGGTATATGCATTTTTAAGTGTGAATTTTATTATCACTTTAAAAGATAATCACTTTAGATTTCATTTAGTGGTAGCCACTCTGAGATACTAAGTACTTAAGGCCCATACCAGTGTTACTATGTCATTAAAATAGCTCTATCTATGACGGTGTTTGTTTACATTTTGTTTCTAGTAAATAGATGTTACAGAAAGTACCTGGAAAAAAGAACATTGGCATCCAAATTCTTCTTCATGCCTCTCTTCGAGCTAGGAAGGCAGCACTTGTAAAGAATTATTTTCCAGGTGTAATAACTTTCTTCTCATCAGCTTCCCTCGCTCAGCAATTTTTGACCAGATAAATTTAGTTCTCTTCAGAAGGGTGAATTACCTGTACCTAGCAACTGTCACTTGTCCTACAGTGTTTCTATACCCTATTTTCCTGTTGTTATCTTTTAAAAACCAATCTTAATGTTCTCATAATACATCATGTTTCTGTGCCTTTGTGAAGCACTTTAAAATTGCCTTGTGTCTGAATGGTGCTATGAAATAAACTTGCCTCGTTTCAACATGAATGGCAATGAACAGGATTTGAAAATTCAGTCTGAGATCTACTAAAGCGTACACATGATCGAATTTCAACATCTGTAGAAGACAGGGGCGATCTCTGCTGATGGTGAGAAGTCAGGAACAGACTGGTATAGTCCTTTGAGAGTAAAAAGTAAGAGTGATGCCCTCTTCTGATTATCTAAAGCAGCTAATAGATAAAAAGAAACTGGCTTTTAAAACTCAAGTTTTGCAGATGACAGACACTGCAATGCTACCCCAGACAAAACTGACCTTAGACATCTACGGCCCTGATCGTCATCAGTCAAAAAAGTTGTAAAATAGTCACAAATTCTACAAGTACAACACAAAACCTGAAACATATTTGTCATCTTTATTTATAAATATCACTACTGTATGAATATAAAACAATCTTAAATTACTGCTTTTTTAAACAAATACTCTGACACTATCATTGGAAGCTCCTCAGGAGAAAAACCACTGATAAAACAGTTTTAAGGTATTGCATATAGCCTTGGCAGCGGTTAATTATTAAGCCATACTGTAGTTGTGTCGATAATCCTTTGACAGAGTAGCATACGGGAACATCTGATACATACGCATTTCCTCAGGAATATGAAAAAGAGCCAACTATACACAGGTAAACAGAGACAAACAGGAGTGATCCACCCACTTCAATTTGAAGTACAATTTTGTCAACAACAGTCTTCAATACAAAAAATATTGGTTACATTAGTAAAAAATACATCAGCCGAAAAACAACAACAAAAAAACATCCTATCAAAACTTCAATCCAAGGTACTCGAGCCTTTCTGTTAAGAGTTAAAATTCCTAACTGTTATTCTGCAAAGAGATTTTTTTTTTTTTTTTGAAATATCAAAATCTCCATTGGTGTGTGAATCACAAAAATACGCAATGTAATCTAGTATTCAGCAATAGTAGGCACTCCTGTGTTTGACGGTGAGGTAGCTAGACAGAACTATACACAGGCAGAGATTAAGCAATGCACCTTTAAAAGAGCGCAAGACTGAAACAGAATGTGTGAGAGCTGAACAATATTCCAGTGATCGATGCCAAGTCCCTCTCCTTGTTTTTAGTCACAGTATAGAAGGTAAAATTAAGAATGAATACAGGCAGTCCCTCCCAGTGCACAACTGAGAACTATACACAATGAAACACATGTATACTGAGGAGGAGAGCTTTCACCTCACTCTCTCGCTCTCAGTCATCTGCCACAGTCCCAAGTTTAACACTTTAAGGCACGGGAGTTGTGTGATCCTCTCCAGACCCCTCTTGGTGATCTTGGTACACCCGTACAGATCGATCCCCGTCAGCTGGGTGAGGTGGTCAGCTATCAGCTCCAACCCTTTGTCTGTGATCCTCACACACTGCCCAATGTTGAGGGTTTTGAGTTCGTGCATCTGGCGTACCATCCTGTTAATGCCATCGTCACTGATGTGGCAGGAGCACAGGGAGAGGGACTTGAGCTGATACAAGCCCTGGGCGATGTAAGCCAGGCTCTGGTCTCCGATCTTGTCGCAGAAGGACACATCAAGTCCAGACAGCCGCAGGGAGCCCATAGCCAGATGCATTATCCCCGTGTCACTGATGTTATCACACGACCGCAAATTCAGACTGCACAGGTGGGTCATGTGCGACAGGTGGATCATGCCTACGTCTGAAATCCCTCCGCAGAAGCTAAGGTTGAGCAGTTTGAGCTTGTTGAGGCCCTTGGATACATGTTTGAGAGAAAGGTCAGTCAGCTTCTGGCAGTCCTGCAGCGTCAGCTTCTCCAAGGACAGGCAGCCCTCTGCGGCGCTGCGAGTCATGCCCGACAGGTGACCGATGCCCACATCCGACACATGCCTGCAGCTGCGCAGGTTAAGGCTCTTGAGTCTGTGCAAGCCCCAGGCAATGAGCAACAGGCCCGTGTTTGTGATATTGCTGCATCCCCCGAGTTCAAGCACCTCCAGGTTTTTGAGGTACTGGGCGATCCTACCCAGGCTGGAGTCCGTAATCTGTTTACAAAGGCTGAGGTTCAGCACCCGCAGGGATGGGATGTCCTGCACAAAGGCATGTCCGAGTCCGTTGTCTGTGAGGTTGAAACATCCACACAGGTTAAGGCTTTCAATGTGCGGCATCCCCTGGATCACGTAGCTCAGACTGCGCC
Organism: Naso thynnoides; assembly: GCA_029783665.1. Taxonomy (NCBI): domain Eukaryota; kingdom Metazoa; phylum Chordata; class Actinopteri; order Acanthuriformes; family Acanthuridae; genus Naso; species Naso thynnoides. The sequence goes on from JAQLOL010000023.1 coordinate 12,611,311, forward strand.
TCAGGCTGAGGATCTGAACTTTTTTGATCCCCCTGGTCTGCAGACTGGGGAACAGAGACGGGTTAGCTCGACGCAGATGGAGCTTGGCTTCCACCCCCCTCCAAACCGACTTGTGGTAGGACGCGTCCCTCCAGGCCGCGCACACTTGGGCGACTCTTCCTTTGTCTTTCACGTCTAGATAACTGAAAATAATGGCCAGAATCTCCGGGAAAAGGCACGATATATGTGTCTCCATTTCAAACATGACTGCAGGCTGACCGCTTTCAGCAGCAGAGGTCGATTGTGGGCGACAATAGTGTCGTGGTTAGCTTGCCGAAACTCTCCTGCCGAAGTTGTTGGCTGGCTCGGCAACGTTAGCTACTGTCAGCTAGCATAAGAACAGGCTAACTACAGCTAGTTAGCTTTGTGTGAAACGTAACAAAAATCCACCCATCTTCCAGGAGCGAAGCTTGCTATTATACTTAATAAAATGATAGTAAAAAATGACTACTAACGGTAAAGTCCTCGTGTTGACAACGTGGAGGCAGATACAGGAAACTCCGAAAGGCAGTCGTTATATTTACCTAGCAGGCTTGCTAACGCTAATGCTAACATAAGGAGCCGTCGGCGCAGCGTACGTTAGCTGTCCAAACTTGTGAGCTTCAAATCCCAGCAGCCTCCTCGTCCAAGCTGCTAAAACAAAAGATCATTTACTCCAGCTCATCGCAAAGCGTATCCAAGAACTTTTTCGATAGCAGAAACTTTCCCCATTTACCTTCTGAGGCATTTCCAGCAGCGTCGGAGCATCCCGGACTCTACAAATGAATAAACCAGCTTATTAGCTTGTAGCGATTTTTAGCCGCTGGCCAGCGACTCCTAGTGGACGTGATGAGTATCGTTATTTTCACGACTGGCAAAACTTTATTATAACAACAAATAAATGTGTTTCTGTGTTAAAAATCTTTTCGCGTCCATCAAGGAAAACACTAGACATTTTTGGGAAGAAATTACAACGACAATTTATGTTTGAAGTGTACTGCGTTGTCATGTTTGTTTCTACTTTACAGATAGAGTGTTTTAAGAGTATGTCAATAAGTGTTTTATGCATTCTACTTTTAATGCTTGACGGCTGGATCACAAGATGAAGTTGACATTTGTTAGACTTGATTTAAATACGTGATGATTACGCACACACAACTGATACTTTATTGATTGACATCATTTTTAATAATTGAATTCGGATCTTGACATGAAAACAAACACACATAAGTATTAACAGACATAAGTATTTTAGTGCAGTTTTTCTTTGGGAAAAATTTTCCCCAAACATTTCGCTCTGTAGAGAGACTGATTTATTGTCGTGAGCTTCTCAGCCACCACTGGCAACCACAGGGGGGGTGTGGGGGTGTCATCCTCCAGATGCAGTTCTGTGAAGCCCTTTACAAAGTACAAGTTGACCTGCCAAATTAGACACTTATCAAACGCCACCCCAGTGACAAACGCATTTGCTCAGAGGAATCTGCCGCCTTACCTGCCTCCCTTTCCAGTGCTACCTGGTGTAAATGTCTTTGACCTGGCAGGAAGGCCGGAGTTACTGCGGTGTTCCCTGATCTGTCACCTCTGGCTGGGGTTGAACAGTGGCTGCTGCTGTAGCCTACATGTTAGTGGTTGTTCGTGGAAAGCACAAAGAGGCAGAGTGTGTCAGACACATTCTGAGTCCTGGACGTTCACACAAAGAAGCATTTGACTGGTGAGCACACACTGATGGAGATGAACAGAGAGGGAGCACAATAAAATGACAGTTGTGTACAGTGAAAAGCAATCCAATACAACCGGCCCTTTTTGACTTGCTGCAGTAAGAAAAACAAAGTTATAAAGAGTCAAATTTAGTAATGGCTGAATTTCTTTTAGCTGCTTCAGTAACGGGGTCCTGATATTGTGCATATTGGCTCACTGTCAGACTGTGGTGACTCACAGGGACACTCAAATAGTAAACAAAACATCATTACTGTTTTTAGTGACACCTTTGCTTTTCCAGCAGTAGAAAGTAACAAAGTAATTTACTCAGTTACTGTGCTATAGATAAATATAATTATTTAAGAATTTCCATTTTCCTATACTTTATACTTCTACTCCATTACATTTTATCTAGACGTGTTCCTTTTACGCTACACTACATTTATTAGACAAAATTTGTAGCTTTGTCAGTTTAGTTCATTTGCAGATTAACACTATATATACAAAATGTATTTAATAAACACGTTGTGACGTTTTATCAATTTCAATAAAAATCAGGCCCATCTTAACAGCTACATCATCATTACGTCAATTTGTTAATGTATTTAATAATATAAAACATATTTTTCTTAAAATCCATTCTGCATTATGAGTACTTGTAGTATTTTAAGCAGACTATATTCAGAATTCAAAAGTGTATTTGTAACATCGATGGAGGGACTTAACAGTGATATTGCAGGTTGTTTTTCAGCTTGAATCCACACAATCTTTTTGTCAGTCATTTCTCTAAGAAAATACACTACAAATTGCTTTACCATTTACATGAACGTAACTCATGTTCTGTTTGTATTGTTTATTTTTATGTGTCTAGCAGTACCAGAATTGAGAAGTTACTGTAGTTCAAGTGAATCTGACCTTAGAAACACTTTTGACCTTCAGAGGCACTGCTAGAAATCCTTGTCCCCCTGACAACAGCTCACTCGGGGCTCTACAACAATAAATATCCTCAGTTCCTGGCATGTTTCAGCGCTCCCGTCTGGCTCTGGGGCTCTGAATCATTCAGGGTCTCCCCACAGTTGGCTCCCCTAACTCACACCAGACTTCTCAAAAGCTATTTATTTTAGATATTTTGCAAGAAATCACACAGACTGCTCAAAACAGAAAGAATCATAAATCTAGAATGCATCTTAAATGTTTATAGAAATAATACAGTGAACTGAATAATCATATATAAATAAAGAATGCTGCACTGCTTTCAAAAAAGGGAGTAATGTGATCTCAGGTTTTGTAAATAATATAGAAATAGATTATTGGCAGACAAATCAATCAGATTTCATTTGAACTTTAGATGTTATTTTGCTTTTTAATGGCCAATCATAGCATGGAAAACTATATTTGTTACATTGGGTCTATTTTTGTTTGAAGTCAAAATTTCTGTGCAGCCATAGATGTTACTTCAGAAACAAAACAAAACACATATATAGTTTACATTTGAAATGTAGTAATGACAAAATATGAAGGCACAGTAAAATAATCTGAAGCACAGTTGAGAAAATGTTGTAGTTTCCAACTGATTGGCTCATCTCATGTGTGTGTACGGCCTGTGCAGTGGGATGGTACAAAAATCTGTATGTCTGAGCTTTTATTTATTTTTTATTCTCAGGTTATAGGAGACCACATAGAGATGAAGAGGAGCCTGGAGTGGTCCGAATTATGATATTTCCTGCCTGCTTTTGGAGAGACCGAAAATTCCAAATTTCCAAATCTAAATTTTTCTCCCGTCTCCTCTTCAATATTCTCTGTGCAGCAGTGCAGACAGTATCATCGGAGACTGCTCATTGCAACCTGTGTGGGTGGTCCGGGTCAGAAAGGGGCCTCAAAACTCAATCATCTGTCTTGCCTCCATGAACATGCTGAGACTTAATGGTCGGAGTTTAAAATCCGTTGTTATTTTAAAGGAGCTTTGCTGGAGTCACAGCGAACGTTCGACCAGTTTACAACAGGCATTTATTACCTTTAAGTCTGTTATTGTTTATCAGCTTTTTAATAGATGAGCTCTGCCTCTGTGTGTGTGTGTGTGGTTTTTTTTTTCTATATATGGGGGGTCCAAAACCTGAAGTTTCACTCATGGTGTGGGGTCCGACAATCTTTGTGGGGACAAAATCGTGGACCCCACAACTTTAACATCGAATTTTAGGGTGAAGTTCATGGGTAAGGTATGAATTGAGGTTAGGTTAAGGTAAGGGTTAGTGTAAGGGTTTAGGTTAGGATGTACAAATGAATGGAAGTCAATGTTAAAGCCCCACAAAGATAGCTGTACAAACGTGTGTGTGTGTGTGTGTGTGTGTGTGTGATTATTCATGCATGTAGGTGCTCACATTAGTTTCTCTGTTTTTTATATTTCATCTGTAAAAATTGTGCAGCAATGCATTGTATAATTAAGTTGTGTTGTTTATCACCACTTTTGCTAAATTCTCAGCATTTCAGATACAGATTATTTTAATGCCATTTTGCTTTATGGTAGTTGATAGTGGAGACATATAGAAATATATCAAAAAAGGTATAAAAAGATATGACCAGATACTCCTGGTCATGAAGTACATTTTTCACTGGTTTTGTTTTGAATTTCTGTCATATCAATTAAGAAGCATTAAGGGAACAATTAATCTCTCTTTTGCAAAGACCTTTTATTTTATTTCTATGCAGCACTGTGATCTTGGATCCACATGTTGCCAGCAGAGGGCAGTACTGGTCTAACAGTCAACTGATGACTCTACACAGTGGTTCTCAAACTTTTTTCAAGGATGAACCCCCTTTGAAATATTTTCTCAGCCAAGTACCCCCCTGATCAATGCAAAACATTTTTGGTAGAAAAGTGCCATCAGTGTCTGATTTGTTGACAGCCTTGTCACTGAAAAACACTTGAATGCCGCATTTCTGTTTTGTTCTGTTTCACTAAATTTGTGGCAAACTAATTTTTGTCATTATTGTGCAATAACAATTATCTTATGACTGATATTTTTTCTTTTCTGATATTTGATTTTTCTGACATAAAAAACAAAACAAAACAAAACAAAAACCTTCAAGCACCCCCTGCAGTACTCCAAAGTACCCCTAGGGATATGCAAACCCCCATTTGAGATCCACTGTTCTACACCCAGTCAAATCATCACCACCTTAAACAAACTTGTGCTTATAAAAGGATGAAAAAAATGTTTTCTCGAATCTGTGCTTTGCAAAAGACAGAAATTAAAAAAAAAAAAAACAGATGTGACAAAATGTGAAGAGGGAGGATGGAACAGACGTGAAGACAGAGATGGAGATGAGGGAGGGCTTTGTGAACAGGAAGGAGAAGGGAAACTACAGTCAGAGGGAGAGAAAGTGAGGGATGTGATTCCCCTCTCGGCCTCCCCTGTGGCTGGACTTGTCTCTGCTAATGACCCTGTCTGCTGGCTCACACAGACAGATGGTGAATTAACTACAATTAGCCCACTCTCACCAGATCTCCTGTGACAGCTCACCACACACACACACACACACACACACACACACACACACACACATACACACACAAACAAAGAGCACATGATAAGTAATATGGAAATCCTGCAGCCGATTGTAATTTATTGTCTTAAATTTTGTGAGAACATAAAGGCTGTTTCATCACTTATTAAAACATTTATTTAATATTTAAAATCCAACATCTAAACTCAGTTGCAGCACGACTATGTGTAATTTAACATGTTTTTTTTTTTTCTAAATGTCTCGTGTTTACAACTATATAAGTAAAATGTTTGGGTATAGACATTTTTTCAGACAATTTAGAAAAATTGGAAAGAAACAGAAACTCATGTCATTGTGGTTAACATGTGATGTTTCACACACTGGAGACAGTTCATACTGCGTGACTGTGACCTCCTGCCTCTGTGTTCGGACGTAGTGAGGTGTGAGTGATCATCATTAATACGGGGCAAATTCTATGAAGTCCCTGAACTTGCATGACATGTCAAACAAAGTGTGGTGTATGTGTGTGTGTGTGTGTGTGTGGTCTTTTCCCTGCATAATTGTCCCTCACAGGACGTGTATGTTATTTATCTCACCACACTGAGGAGAATATGTCTCTTTCAGGACGGTGATACTGTACAGTCTTGGTGTGTGTGTGTTTAACAGGTGTTGTTCCTGCTGCTAAAAGGGCTCCATCTGTGTGGTGTGACTAGGAGGTCCACGGTGACCTCTGACCTCCTCTGCAACCAGAGTTGGCAGGTGCAGAACGCAGGGCAAAGGTCAGGAGGTCAGCTACCATGAGGCTGCACACAATGACATTATCAAACACCGCTGTGAGATAAACACTCTAATAATGCAGGAACATGGCAATCCATAAGCCTCTCTATCTGTATGAAGAGTGCACTCACACTGTGTGTGTCTGTGTGTGTGTGTTTGTGAGCACAAGTGTGTATGTTTGTGTGTGGAGTAATCCCTTTAAATCTCTTTAGCTCTTCTGATCCATACTTCAGAGCGCGGGGACAGTATGGACAGCAGCTGCCTGTCAAGGACGTGTGACCCTCACTGCACAGAGGGCACACAGGGAGTCGTAACACCACCTGTGACCTCTGACCTCAGCTCACAGGATGTCACACACACTGTTTACTGTAGAGCTAAAGTGGACCTCCTAGTACAGTCCCTTCAACTCACTTTTGTGTGTTTTTGTGTGTGTGTGTGTGTGCTCCTCCTGCCAGCATGACACTGAAGTGAAAAGACAAGTGTCACTGAATCATTATGTCAGCAGAGAGGGAGCCCAAGAGAGGGAAAGTGAGAGGGAGGGAGATAGTTGTGAGGGAGACAAACGAGACAAATGAGGAGTGATGAGCGCGATGTGGGTTGGGGTGTAGAGGCGTTGATGTGCGTGTGTATGTGTGTGTATGAGTGACAGAGCAAAAAATGAAATAAAAGAAGAAAGAAAGAAAGGAGGATGAAGATGGAGGCACGATGAATAGAAGGATAGGGGGCAAACTGCACAAAGAAAGAAGCATCTTGAGCTCTAAGATGAAGGTTTTTGTTCATTTTTTAAAGTTTTGGCTGTCATTACAGTCGGTGGTTGTTTGTATTACTTTCACAGTAGTTGTTGGGATCAATGCAAGAGGCAAGGTCTATTGTGGGCTGGCTGATTGGGCATTCAAGGTGTCTGATCTCTTGTTATCCATCCTCCTAACACACAAAAACTTACTTTACTTAGCCTGTATTTCATTGTGGTTACTTACCAAACTAAAAAAAAAACACACCAGCGTCTCAGAAACACTCAGGCAGCTGCCTCACACAAGTTTCACATACTTGTAAACGCCGATAAGTGGTGATGGCAGACTGTTACGTTGCGTACTGATGACCTACTTTATTTAAAATCTTTTCTAAGGCTTGACAGGAGGTAATGGAAATGCAGCGCAGACCATTATTCTGTCTGGGATAAGGAAACCACTTATCTAAAACCCTTTATTTAAAGCTAAAAACACTTGAAATGTGTGTAATCTGTGGGGGAAATTATGGCAAGCAAAGTAGGTCAAAATTGATCCAGGAAATCTGTATGTAAAGTACAACACAATAAGTTTTTCTTTCACATAGGTAACCAGTGGGCCTATTTCTTGTATTGTCGTCTGCCTGCTTGTGTTTCTTTCCCGCTCTGACTTCTCTTCAGTGATGCTGCATTCATCCACATATCCTCCTATAAAACACCAGCACTCATGCGCATTTGTGTGTGTTATAGTTCAGTGTCTACAACCGGGGTCGTTGTTTCCAGGTGTGCTCGGATCGATGTACACCAGCATGATGGAGCACTTCAATTAAGTGCTTTTTTATCTTGTGTACTGCGGCTCAGTCGTGCAAACATAAAGAAAAACAGGCCCCGAGACATCCAGAGACATATGCAAACACACACACTCTCAGTCATCATGTGTCCTTTTCTCTCCTCCCCCGGCGTGTTGCTCTGTGTGTGAACTCTCAGTTACAACACGGAGCCTTGTTTTTATGCTGCATACACTGATGCGTTCTTGTCATTTTTTCCCCAACACAGCTCTGTTCTGCTTGTGTGTGTTTTAGCAACGCCGCACTGTTGTGCTAAGCTTTTCCCCCTCTCTCCTCCTCTCTCTTCATTTGCTTCCCTCCAGGGCTGATGTGATTTAAGGCTGTGCTTGAAGACTGAAGACCGGGCTGTTATCTGCCAGTTATTGATGCGGGGCTGTAACTCTCGCCGTCCACACTCTACAGGCAAGCAGAAAGGGAGACAGAGGGCTGCTGCTCCAGAGGGATGGGTGGATGGAGGAAAAGAAACAGTGGGGAGATAATGCCAGCAGATTGATGGCTTTCCCCGTAATGTGCAGACTTCAGACTGTGTGGCGTTTTTCGTGGACTCATGAGAAACAACAGCGTGCATGTTATGAAAAACATAGAGATTTCAGTTCTTTCAGCATCTCCTCCACCCTGCAGCTCTCCAACCCTCCCTCTCCTTTCCTTCCTATTTCCTCTCCTTGCGCCCCTCCCACCCCCCCATCTGTATATTATGTAAATGTCAATAATTTAGTGCAAGATTCAAGAATTCAGTACTTAACAACAGGTTACGATCTTTGCTGTAAAAGCCAGAAAATATGCGTTTGTGAATAAAATATGATTCTGTCTCTTTCAAAGCAGCTGAAACCTGTCAAGATTGCCATTTGTTTTCTGACAGTATCGTGGCGAAGTGACAGTTCAAAAGCGGGGGTTTGTCTTTATCTTGGCAGGTTTTCAATCTTTGCTCTATTTCTGCACACCGCAGAGCATTATTTTCTATCTATTGTTTTGTAGACCGTCTTTCATCTCCAGGGCTTTGTTGTTTTCTCACTCTCTCGCCGTCTCTCGCTCTCTCCCCCTCTTACATCGTGACTTCTTTTTTTCTCTACTCTTTTACAGTTCCATCCTGTATCGTACAGTAACAGTAACACTGGGCTTGAAGCACATAAATGGCTGACACATCCCACTCTAACTGGCCCCTCAACCTCCCATCACCTGCTTTATCCAAACCACCCAGTCCTAAGTGCATGTATGCTTCCTTCTCCTTTTTCCTATTCCTCCTGCCTTCCTGCCATCCTTCCTGCCTTTTGCTCTTCCTCCACCTCTCCTCCCTCCCTCCCTCTCCCAACAGCCCTCTCCTCCTCCTCCTCCTCCTCCTCCTCCTCCTCCCCCGTGGACCCCACAGGCCTGGAGATCGTTCCTTTGTTCCTGACATCTGTTTTGTTGGGTGATTAATTGAGATGAGCATGTGGGGTGAAGGCCCGTAGAGGGGGAGCTCAGACCCCCCAGGTAATATGTGTGTGTGTGTCTGTAGACAAACGTGAAGGTGTGTGTGTGTGTGTGTGTGCTGGCAGCGGAGCCAGAATAAGCCTTGATCTGGGTAGTTAGTGCAGACTGCCAGGATTTCCCTCAAGAGCCATAAAATATGACACATCTGAGTATCTGTTATCTTGATAAAATGTTTAAAAACGGTTTCGCTCAGTAGAAAATCTCCTCAGTCATTCCTCAGTGTTTTAATTCAGCAGTGCATGATATTATAAGTGACAGCTGACTGACAAGTGACAGCACTGGTTGCACACATCAGCGTCCAGCTGCAACACAATCACCGGGAATTAATATTGAAACTATGTGTTTCTTTTTGTTGAAACTTTTCACTTCAGTGGTTAAGGTCTGATTGGGTTTAGGCACAAAAGCCACCTGATTAAGGTCAGGAAAAAAAATGCTTTTTAGCTTAAAGGGGATGTGTCACTCAAAAATGAAAATTTGGTCATCTGAGCTCTTATTGGTCTTCTTGAGCTTAAGTTTCAGATGGTGCATGTGAACTCACCTCTTATCTTAAGGCAGCTGTACACCAAACTGCCGACAAAAAACTGTCTGTGACAAAGACCAAGAACTGTTTGCATTGTCTGTCGCTGTCAAGTTGCGTTCAGACCAAAAGTGATGAAGCGATGTTTATTGCAAGAAATTGCAGTATCATGTCACTTGATCATAACTTGATCACATTTTGGATCATTGCAATCTTGCATTCATGTTTTGTGGACTAAAAAACTTCACTTGACTTTCCACTGACATGAGGGTGACTCGATAATAACTTTTCTTTGCCGAGTGAACCTTTCCTTTAATAAACGTAGTTTTGTCACTTGAAACATGGCTGAAAACTCTCACTTTGTCTCTTTAAATACAACAACAACAACAAAAAACAGTTTGCCAGAAAAATGTCTGGAAAACCTCTCTGCATCTCCAAACACCTGGTTTGGTTGCCAAAACACTTTTGAAAATCTCCCAAATGTTTCATTGAAACCACCAAATTTTAGTGGCCACATCCATAGCTGAAACTGTCAACAGGGATGTGGTCGAACGCTGGTCTCCTGCCTAAATTCAGCTCATGTAGGCCTTCGTTTAATCAGAACTACTTTACATTCATGTAAACTATTGTCTGTTTTCACATCTGTGGTTTGCAAAAATGTAAACTGTCAACATTTTCTGTGGTGACCAAGATGGCATGTACCATATCCCAGAGGACAGAGATGTGCAGACAATCGTGATACAATAAAAGCAACACGTTGCATCAGTGGAACACATCTGTCTGAAATTCACAGTAAATTAGATACAGAGTGCATTTCAGAGTGAAATCAGATCAAATGACTGATCCACAAACAGAAAAGAATGAAAAATAAATGCAATATCATTTTTTAAACCATTATAATATTAAAAGTAATACGTTATTGTACTACAATGGTGATAAACCATTATTTAAAGTAATATAACCAATGTGAAATCAGTACTAGTGGTTTTATATATATACACACACACACACACACACACACACAAATGTTTATACAAATGAGGAAATCAATCAAATGGGAGGAAATCAATAATGAACAGAGGGAGTCTCCTGCCTGAAAGACCACTTGAGATTATTACTTCTGAGACGAGTTATAATTATTTTAATTGTTGATTATTTTCTTAATGAATCAATTGTTAGATCAGAAAGCAGTAAAAAATGCCCACATCCCAAAGAGATGTTGCAGTCCAAAACCCAAAGATATTCAGTTTACTATCATGTCAAGAAAACAATCCAGTCCTCACATTTGAGGAGCAAGAACTGTTTATTATTGTTTCACAAAAACAGACAAAAAGAATCAGTAACACGAGTAATTACATGAGGAAGTTCTGTAATTGTAATTGTGGAGAAACAATCAAAAGCTCTGGAAAAACTGGTGAGTTAACCTTAAGTTTACAATATTTTTTCACTGCAACAATGTTGTGTCTGATGCCTCAGTATTTAACTTCAATCTTACCTCTTATACCTTTGAGTATTGCAACATTTCTATTTATTTTTTAAGCTACTTTAAAATGCTGCTGTGTTTATAGCACCTTTGTGCTGAGAGTTATGATTCATAACTTCCTACTCACATTACTAATGTGACTACAAAGATGAGACTACAAAGTATCAAAAGATAAATACTGAATGTTTTGCAACAAGAGCATGTTGCTTCTAATTAGACATCAGCATCACCTCTGTTCCACTCACTTATATAACACTTTGTACTCTTATTTACAACAGATGCTCCATTTGTAAAATAGATGCGTCAGTGAAGTAATTACTGTAAGAGAGAGATTCTGATGGAATATTATGAGGCAAAAATTTCAAGGTTGTGTTTTATGAGACTCTAAGGTCAGAAAACGCAAGAAGGGACAGGCACAGGTTTAGAGGTCACGGAGCTGGGTCAGAGGTCAGGGGGTCACTGCAATGGTCAGGGCAGGGCAGGGAAATGTGCTGAGAGAAGTTCAAAACCCTCCTGTGGAGCTCTGCTGGCAGGGTCCCGGTTGTGGGGGCGTGTGTTTCCCGAGGGAGTGTAATCGATGTGGCGCAGCGGATGGTGGCACCATGAGGGTGGGACCTGCCTGACCCACAAGGGCTGTGGGATGGGGGAGGAGATAAACATAGATAATATTTAGATATTACCATCTGGGTGGACAGAGCGGTGTTTAATAAAGGCACGCACCACAACACAAACCTCTCTGTCTAACACACACACACACACACACACACACACACACACACACACACAATGAAGAATGATCCCACAGCGGATAGATCGATTGATAGATCGGTGGATAATGTCATTTTTTCCAGCTTTGCAAAGGTAATCACGCATTCATTTTGCAAACTGTATGTACACACACATATGGTGTCACACACATATGTACAGTGCTGCTTTGTGTACATGTGCACGAACACAAACAGAACCAGAAACACATGAACACTTTTGAGACCGAATGTCACGGCAGCAGGCTAGTTTCCCACTCTCTGTGTGTGTCACTTTGCTCTGCTCATATGTGTAAACGGACAGATGGACGAGAGAGAGATGGGAGATGGAGAGAGAGAGAGAGAGAGAGAGAGAGAGAGAGAGAGAGAGAGAGAGAG
>JAQLOL010000023.1:12623840-12635779 GCA_029783665.1 Naso thynnoides
GAGAGAGAGAGAGAGAGAGAGAGAGGAGGGTGGAGGGGGGAGGTTGAAGGGGTGGAGAAGTACAGTGAAGCCCTGTGGCTCGGGCCTATTAACAGCCTTGATTTATGCTGCTCTGCATGCTGTGGTGTGACGACGTCAGCCGAGTCCGCTGTATATGTGTATGTGTGTGTGTGCTGATTCAGGGCTTCAGCGTGCCACACTCTGATAATACATGTCTATGTGAGCATGCATGAATGCCGTGTTTTGGATAGTTTGGTGGCCAGACAGGCACCAGACAGCCTGAGTCCAGAGTTTAGCTTGGGGGCTGATATTAATTTTCCTCTTTTTTTTTCCACAGCATACTTCCCTCCCATTTCATCCTCATTTGGAGACTGACACCGTCACATGAATCCACACAGAGACTCACAGACCAAACCAATCTGAATCCACCACAGCAATCCAACCTCAATAAGACTGCAGTTTAGGCTGTTATTACCGAGTGACTGAGGCTGTGTCATAAGTTTGGAGGAGGGGAGACAGTCCTGTGACTGTGCTGCCTTCTGGAACGTTTGTAAGTGTTTCTGTAACAGACTAATGCTGATGGTGGTGTGGATTCAGTTTCATGTCCAACAGTTTTAACTTATTTTTTCACAGTGAACCCATCAGTGTCCAATTAAGTCCCCAGCGCTGTGGAGGACACCGAGAGGCTGATGAAGAGGAGAGAGGGAAGGATGAGAAGGATGGGTTGAAAGAAGCCGTCCTCGGGTTTCTCTATACAATATGTGCATAATGACTTCCGCTGACAATTATCTTTGATCCGGTGCGAGCTACCCCCCCACACCCCTCCACCACCCCCTCCTCTCACCCGTCACTTTATCCTCCGTTCTGTACCCACCGTCTTTTAATCTTCCTCGTGCCTTTCCGCGATGAGGCCTGTCCTCTGTCGTCTCTTTAAGCGTCTTTTCTGAAACTGCCGGAGTGACAAATATATTTACTGTTCATCTCGTCAACACATGCTCATGTACACCCCCCACCCTCACCCTGTGTGAGTGGATACGGAGTGACTGGGTAATGAGGCTCACTCACTTGGGGTCACTGACCTCACCGGGGCTTAGATGACGAGGAGGAGGAGGAGGCAGCAGTGAAAACAAGAGGGAAAGGGAAAGCAGGAGTAATAGCAGGATGGAGGGGGTCTTTCTACTCTCTTCCCCATCATTTCTCTCCCTTTATTTGTCATCTTCTCTGTGTTCCTTGTCAGCAGTTAGAGTGCTGCTGCATGGACGCAGGGGAGAGAAGGGGGGAAGTAGCAGAGAGAGAAAATGTTTAAGTGCTGATGGCAGCCCCTGGTTGCTGCTGGGACCAGGGTGTCAGCTCTTATTCTGCCACAGCATGCATCTGACAGGCAAATGATAGAGAAAGAGCCACGGAGGAGAGGAGATGAGAGGAGGAGATGGGGGTGGGTGGGGGTTTTGCTTCTTGTGTCTGTGATGGCGTCTGTTTTGAAGGCAGAACAAGAGCTCCAATAAGGAAAAGGAAGGCTGTGTGACGGGTGAGGCTGGTGTTTTTATTGACCACGTCTCTAAATTCTCTCCTCTCCTTCTTCTCATACTTCTCCCTTTTGTTTCCAACCCCCCTCCTTCGCTGTTTGGTGATAGATTGAGTTATACTGCTCCCTCGGTGACAGACATTCCCTCACGTTTCCACGGCGATCAGGTCAGAGGTGGACACTCGTTATTGGCTGTTGTCTGTAATCATCACGAGCGTGCTGTGTGTTTGTTGGCCCTCCTCCCCCTCTCTTGACCTCTGTGATCCTGCTTTGTGCAGCGGAGCGTGACCTCCAGGGGCCAAAGGGCCCGGACTGTCTCGACCCAGAGGTCAGGGGTGTTTACAGAGCGCTGGCGGCTGTGTGTGTGCGTGTGTGAGTGTATGAGTGCGTGTGTGTTAACAGCTTGGGCTGATCATACAGAGCAGAAGACAAATAATGTTTTTGATCTGATTCAGAACCAACAGCAAGACACTACAATAAAAACTTCTGTTTTTCCACACACACACACACACACGCAGGCTCTTCCTCAGCTTCAACCCCCCTTTCCCCCTATCACCACCTCTCCATCCTCTTTGCTGTTTCCTCGCTGTTCTTTATCTCTTCTCTCCAGTCTGCTCCCTCTGTCAGTTTGTGGTTGGCTGATGTTTCACAGCTTCTCCCACAGCTGTTGATCAGTCTGTGCATGAGCGTGCATGTATGTGCGTGAGTGAGGGTTTGCATGCAATGTATGCATGCTTAATAAGAGCTCCTGTTTGTGTTCACACTCTCGCTCATGAATTTTGAAAGTGTTTGTATCCATGTGTGTACATGCACTGTGTACAGTGTGTCCTACAGCAGTCTCTCTTCATTGATTCGACGGTGACAGACGGGGTTATAGACAGCTCTTTGAGACCCTCGCGATCAATCTTATCACCGGCACCCTCTTTCCTCCCAGCTCACAGAGAAGAGAGGTAAAGGAAGGAAAGAAAAGGCACGTAAAAAAGGGTGAGATAAAAAATATAAAGATGAGGGAACATATAAATAGAGAGGAAAAATTGAAAGAGAGAAGGGTGAAACAACTGAGACAGGGATAAATTTAAAAACCAAGCCGGCGTCCGTCTACATTCTTATACTTGAATGTGTCTTCACATGCAACAAAAGCGGCTGCTTGCAACATATGTGTGAGGGAGGAAGTGACAGAGAGAAATGAGGGCTACTGTGGGGAGATGGAGACAGTGATAGAGCGGCTGGGTTCCTCCTGGCTGCCACGGACACACAGAAGAACCATGAGCGGGAAAAAAAAGGCTCAAAAACGCCACCGTTGACATTATACCATCAATGCGCAGAACACTGCAGAAGCACCTCAAATAATTGCTCCTAATGGCGTATCATTCCCCTGTGATGCAGCTTGGTTTGATGCTCCTCGTCTGTGTGTGTTTTGTGTGTGTGTGTGTGTGTGGGCAGTGTTTTTTTGTCTTCAGCTCCATCGTGGCTGTGATAGAATTGGGTCTCAGTGACAGTAGATGGGACGTAAGCTCGCCCAGAGTGGACAGTAATTGATGGAAAGCCAGGCTAACGTGATGTGTCAGACATATGAGGCCTGTCTAATCAATGGGAGCATGTGACCATTTTTCGGGCCGTGTGTGTGTGTGTGTGATACAGTTATGCTGGTCACATCATGGTATGCAGCAGCGTGTTCGCGATCCAAAGCAAGACACACAAGACTGTTGATTTTTTAGGACTGGAGGCGGAAAAAGAGGAGAGGAGGAAAGAGAGGAGAAGAGGAGATCTGAATGAAGCAGATGCTTAAGGGCAGGTTTTAACCCCCCCCCCCTATCCCCGCTCCTCACACACACATGCATTTACACAAACGCGCACACGCTTTTTCCTCCTCTCCACTCTCTCTTCCTCTCTCTCCCATGATGAATCAGCTGTCACTCAGGCACCAGTCCAATCTTCTGATAATGAGAACTGCATCAACACCCTCTCGCCTCTCTTCCTCCCTCTTTCTCTCAATCTCTTTTTACTCACACAGACACACACACACACACACACACACATACACACACACACACGTGCCAACTAAATCATCCTTCCTCCTGTCTTCATATTTCATACACACACACGCACACACTCACACACACACACACACACACACACATGTACCCGCCACACTCACATAAACTCATTCATCTCCCTTTCACTCATCCGTCTTATGATTCTCCTCCCCTCTTTTTCCTCCCTCCTTCCCTCTCTTCTCTCCCTGCTTCCCTCCCTCCCTCCTCCTCCTCCTTCTCCTCCTCCTCCTGCAGGCGCGCTGAGCTGAGCAGTCAGTGGTGGGACTGAGGCAAAGGAGGGAGGATAAAGCAAGAATAGTGGCAGAAAAGAGAACACAGGCGCAGAAAAACAGATCATTATACAGCAAACGAGCAAGAGGCCGCTGAATGAATAACAAGGAAGGGATTACAAAGCGCAGGACCAAAAAAAGGAGAGAACGCCGGCTGAACACACTCTCTCTCTCTCTCTGTCTCTGTACTCTATCCCTGTCTTTCTCCCTCCCCCCTCTCTCTGTCCTTCCTGTCACCCTCCCAGCTCTCTCAGAGGCTCTCCCTCCCAGGCGATCTCCTCAGTAAAAGATGGCATGAGCACACTGTCACCCATCCTCAGCTTGTGGAGCATTTTGTTCGCCTCATTTTCTCCCTCGTTCTGTCTCCCTCTCTCTCTGTCTCTTCCTCCTCTCTGCTTTTGCCTCTGATCTCTCCACCTCTCTTGCTCCACGCGGGTTCCGTCCAGAGGGAGGAAGAGGAGGGGAGGGAGGCTGACCTCTCCCCTCCTCCCTCCTCGCACCCTCAGGGCCCACGGAGTGTGAGAGTGAGGGAGAGCAGGAGCAGGGAGCCGTCTGATGACTTACACCAACAACGAGCTCCTTAACCCGGCCGACCGCAGCCCGATCCCCCCCTGCCTGCCCCCTCCCCGCCTCCTGTAACCCAGACTCTTCCTCTCAGAGTCGGTGGAGGAGAGATTCAGGATGTTTGGATTAAAGACTCCACACTTCTACCTCCCAGGTAAGACCTTTTTGGATTCAGAATTTCATTTTTCTCTGTGTTGGTGTTCCTGGCGCTTTTAAAGCTGTATCAGACTGGTCACATAGCTGCAGATTGAATTTCCCTTTCACTCAATCATTCTTTCATGGCATAATTAATAGCTTGAGTGAAGTCACACTGACTTACTGTTTACTGTCAGGTAGAGACACCCAGTGCTTCAGGAATACTCACAGCTGCTTCACTGTGTCCAATAATATTTTTGTTACTAAATTGAGCATTATGATCATTTTGCTGGATCCAAAAATATATTGCACATCTTTTCTTGTCTATTTTTTTTCTGCTGTTGTGAAAGTTATATCTACAATATTGAATATTTTCTATTATAGACTAAAGTAACTGTGCACACTTTTGTTTCTTTAATGTTTATTTTATTAATAGTTTCTTGAAAATTGCTGAATTTTGTTGATATGGATGTTTTGAAATGCTGGGCTTGACTGAATGTCATATACAGTGGTCAAAGAAGCCGACTTAAAACAAAATTAACATAGCTGAAACTTTTGGTTAATTCTTTAGCCTAATTGCTTTGTTTATTTGGCAACTGCTTTGATTATTGATTATCAATAGCCTTAATGTTTAAGTTATCTGTTTTTTTCACGCAATTGGTCTCAGCTTCTCAGATTTGTATATTTTCTGGTTTTCTTAATCTCCTTCCGATATTAAGCGTTTTTTGTTTAAAAAAAATTTTTTTTGGACTATTGCCATGACAAGACAGTCTATTAATTAGAATACGTCATCTTGAGCTTTGGGAGATTGTAATTGCCCCCCCCCCCCCATTTTTGGACATTTTATTGAACAAAAGATTGATTGACCTCTTAATCAATTATTTGAAATAGTCAGCTACACACCTAAAATGAGATCATCGTAGATTTTCATAATAGACTTCCTGTAACTCTCCTTTGCCCTGGAGCTTTTGTGACTTGTATTAGCCAAACAGCCTGGATGTTGATTGTCTGTAGGCTGCCAGGCGGCTGTGTGATACACAAGCGAGTGCAGCCAGTGTCAGTGTGAAGACAGGTGTGAGGTTACCTGAGAAAGGTGCTTAAACATGCCCGGTGGCAGGATGACAGAATGACACAGATAAGAGAAAGGAGGAGGGGGAAGAGGTCAGTGAAGAGGCAGCGTGAAGAAGAGAATTAAGATGACACGGTGAGGAGGAAAGGAAAGTGTAAACTGGGGCTTTCTTCTTTGGAGCAGTGAAGGAGATGAAATGAATGATAATGTTGGAAACAGATCACTTCACGAATGCTGACCTTCCCGACGTGTCTTTAAAGCGACCCCTCACCCTGATCTCTGACCTTTCTGTGTCCGGGCCAGACTGTGGTCAATGATTAAAAACCCACTGTGGCAAAAGGTGAAAAGTGGGGGAGGGAGAGGACGGTGGGGGGGTTGATGGGTGGGGGGAATTGAAGGGCGGAGGGCAGATTAAACAATGTTCTTTGCCTTGTGAATCTTTCATGCTGGTTTTTGAATTATACATCTGCTTTCATAAATGATTGAATCAGAGTGATTATGTGGTGCTTTGTCATTGTTTGTGTATTTGTGTGTGTGCGTGTGTGCGTGTGTGTGTTTCTATCTGCGCGTGCATGTGAATGAAAGAGGAAGAAGAAGAAAATCTCTCCAGGAAGCAACAACCCTCCCTCTCCTCCCCCCTCTCCTCCCTCCCCTCTCGCTTTCATCCTCTTTTTTTCAGCTTCCTAGGTCTCGCTTAATGTCTGTGCAGTGTGTGTACTTTTGAACGTCGTGTGCATGAGTGCGTGTGAACTTGACTGTGTTTTTTTGCATGTGGAGATGGGTGTTTGTCATAGCTGGCAGCTTCGTGTGTGTGTGTGTGGTTTTATGCATCTGTCTATTCTGATTGTGTTCATGTAGGTGCGTTGCGAGTGTGTGTGTGTATGGGTGAGCGTGTGTGTTCTCATCATTCACACACTGGTAGATGCCCCAGCCCCTCTCCTGGTCCTAACTGCCGTTGCTGTGGAGACAGTGTCAGCCACATGCTCGCTCCTCAATGATCATTTGACAATGTAGGGGCTGAGGAGTAAAGGACGTGTGTGTGTGTGTGTGTGTGTGTGTGTGTGTGTGTGCGTGCGTGTGTATGTGCGCGATGTGGAGCGATTACTGTGTGATTAGTCAGGGTATAGACTGGAGCAGAGTAAGGATGAGGCAGGATTGGAGATTAGAGGCAACAATAGAAAATCAGGTTAATGATACATGTTATCTACATGAAAATCTTTCATAAAACCATCCAAGAAAAAAAAGAAAAAAGTGTGATTTAGGGGACGTGACAGAAAGTGTGTGTGTGTGTGTTTTTGTGTGTGTGTATGTGTGTGCCACATTCTAGCGTTGTTACCCAGAGCACACCATGACCTTAACATGGTATCATAAGGAAAAGAAAGTGGCATTTTGCTATCTCCCACTCCGCAGACCCCCTGGTGATGTGTGCCACACACATTACAGCCATGCACTGTGTTCCCTCAGTGGCTTGTCAGTTGATTGCTATTCAAATATCTTTTTGAAAATTGTATGTTTTGAAATCAGAATGTATTCCCAGGAGACGGTGCATCAAGGCTGCTGGGAGTGTTGCAAGTCATAAAATAAACAAAACCATCTTTTACTGTGTTTAAAGGATAAGGCTGGCATATTCTGCAATTTTACTGTTGCAACAAATCCTACGAAAAGACCAAAACCAATATTAGTTTTTCTCTTAATACTATTTTTTTTAAATTCCCTTAGGTTCTCTGGGACTACTGAAGACAAATATCTGTAAAAAAAGAGGTTACAAATATACACCTTTTGTTTAAACAGAGCTAAGCATTTTACAAATATAGCAGGGCACTGTAGTTTTTAACAAATGTTACTTCAAGAGGAGTTACTGGTGTATTTTTGGAGGCTATTTTAGTTGTGGTTCAATACAAATGTGGTATTTTAATAAGCATTCACAGCAGCGATTTAACAATAATAAGAAAAACAAAGAATATCACCATAAATAGCCTGGACGCAAAGACCCTGCAGGCTGAGATAATTCAACTCCAGTTCCCACAATGTCAGCAGGTCAAACCCAAATCAAATGCCTGTATGACAAATGGACACACACTCAATGACATTTTTGTTTCTGTCCATGTATGCATTCACTCACGTGCGCACACACATTATCCGGGGCGAGTCAATAGGGTGAGAAAGCCAGTTTGTTGGTGCGTGTATTAGCCTGCCATATTTATTGGCTACTGTGGTATTTTCGGGGGTTGGGTAGCTCTGTTCGACTTGACCTCTGCATTGATTTCCATGATATGTGTTAGAGTCACAAGGACACTGTGGTTTTTGATTTATGGCAGATGTCACATGAAGGTACACACATCCAGTGCAACACACACACAAACACACACAGTTCTCACTAAGCCTCAGGCTGCCGGACTGTGAGCGTGGCATTTGATAACTTCTCTAAAATTTTCACTGCATTGCACAACAGCAGCAGTTTTACACACACAAATTAAATACTAATTTCTCAGACTGCAGAAAGAAAATTAACGTGACAGACGTTGTTTTGAGAGGGAATGTCCGTACACTTCGATGTAATGGGTGGAAGACAAGTAGATTTCAGAAAAGCTGAGAATAATTTGTTAAAACAAATAAATCAACTCTGGCTTAAGTTTGGAGCAAACTGCTGCTTTTGGCTACACACAGATCTAGACTGAAAATGGTACAGTGGTGAATCAGTACCTCTTAATGTGACTTTCGTGCTTCCCAAATTCTTCCTTTTTGTCTGCCTCCTTCTCCTTATTTTTCAGGTTACCTTGGTTATGATGCCAGGTGGGCTCCGTTTTGTGTGTGACACTCCATGCCGCAGTGGAGCCAGAATTCAGTCTCTGCTTTTGAGTCTTTATTTTAAGTAGGACACAAGGTGTTGTGTGAGTATATATGTTCTTAGTGGGTGGAGAAAGTGCTGGCACGCACACACATTTGTGTGTTTGGCCATATTTCCATCCTGTACGTACGTGGAGGGAGTCTTTGTGTATTCATGCAGGAGGCTGGGATGGGTGCTGCCTCAAAGGAAGCTGCTGTCAGGCTCTGTTGTGCTGTTAATTGTGTGTGTGTGTGTGTGTGTGCATCTTTGTGTGTGACTGTATGCATGTTTGTGCTCAGTAGCGTGTGCCGATGAAAACAGGGTCGCGACGCTCCACCTCAAGGGCGCTGTTATTAATGAGATGAATAAAAGACCATGACAACAGCTTGATAACACAGAGGAGATAACACACACACACACACACACACACACACATACTCATATCATGTGGGAGCTGGGCGACTTTCTCTTGCCAAGAAAAAAAAAGAATAAAAAAACAAGAATAAAAGTGCAAAACAACCATAATCTATTTTTTATGATTTCCACCCTCCAGAGACAGTGAAAATAAACCCGCAGACGGGGTGTAAAATAAAAGAAATGAATAAAACAACATGTTTGGTAATGTCTCAACTAGAAAACAAACAAGTGAGCAAGTAAGCAAGCTGCCCTAATTGGTCAAAGAGCTGGTGTCACTAATGAGCTCTTAATTAACAGAAGATTCACTTAAAACGTATGTACACCCTGCAACACACACACGCACGCTCATACAGACAAACATGCCTCCTCTGTGATGTTTACATTCGTTTAGAACAAGCCAAAAGCTTTGATGTGGGATCTCACATACAAGCGCACACACAAACACACAAACACACACGCACACACACACACATGCACACACACGCAGCCTGCCTGCTCACTGAACTGGGGTGATTGGGATAAATGCCAACAGATTTTGACCCGAGGTGATAACGACAACTCCTGGAACCTCACACACACACATACACATACGCTCAACACAGGCACACACACAACATGCACGTGCTCAGAGTGCACACATACACCAACATGCAGAGTAAAAGTGTAATAAGCAGTGAGTGTATGATAACGAGCAGATGGCAGGAGGATTAGCCAAATGAAAATACAGCAGCTAAAATTTGCTGGCATTAATATCTTTTATAGGGAGGTGGACTCCTTAACACACACACACACACACACACACACACACACACACACACACACACACACACACACATTTACATGGCTGAGTTAAACAGAGAGAGAGAGATACTTAGTCCTGTGCCCCCGCTGTTCCTGCACCATCTGCATGTTCATGAACCATGTCAAAACATAATTGATTGAATGTGTCAGTGTGTATGTATGTGTGTATGTGTGAGTTTGAATTGTGTGTGTTTGTATGTGTGTATGTGTGTGTGTACGTGCAGGGAGGGCCTCTACAGAGAGCAGGTTAACAGCAGTTAGTTGGCTGTTACTGTCATATGGGGTGTGTGTGCTTCATGATGCAGATGTGAGTATACACTTGCCCTCTCTGTGAGGTGGAGGTGCCACAGAGGGATGTGGTCATCTCTCATACACAGATACACACACACACACGCATGATCAATGATGTCGCTTCACTGAAGAGCCTGTTGATTATGGGCATGGCTCAGTCTGCCACCTGGCTGCATGCACCATGTTAGCAGGTTTTCAGGGAACTACCATGTGTGACTACACACACATACATGTAAACACACACACATAAACAGACACACAGTCTCTCTTCTTAGTGTATCTAATTCTGTCTCAGCAGCAGCCAGTGATTCTTGTTCTTAAAACATGCAGGTACCACAAATATAGTCTAGTTTTAGAGGTTCATTAAAGTCTGAAAAGATAAAAAAAATAAAAAGTAAACTTTGTTTTCTCCCTTTCTCGAGGTCTAGATATGCAGATATTTCACAATGTTGTCAACTGATTTTTAAAAAAAATTCTTATCCTGATATTATAGTTGTCACTTTAAAACAATGAATGGGAATTTTAATGTTGGTGCTCACAGTAGTGAAAAACAATCACACCTGTAAAGCTCAGCTACATGAGTCTTGCACTGCTTTACAATGACAATACCAGAAAATTTAGTTTCAGTCAGTAGCACTGTAGTTACACTAGTTCCTAAATCACAATATCAATACTGATGCCAATAACGTTTGTAGAATATGCCAGAAATGGGACATAATATCATAAGTATGTTTTCATTAGTGTATAGTCACCTGAAAACAAGAATCATTCTGTTTTTTTATTACTTTAGAATGAATCTTTCATATCTACAGAGGAAGCGGGTCCTCTTCCACTGAGTCCGCCATGTTGCAACGCAGCATTTCTACAGAAAACCAGAATGGACAAACCAAAAACTGGCTCTAAAGAGGCACTAGTTTCTCTTTTACACTCGCAAGGGAAGGGAGGGTGAGATGTTCAGTCAGGTGCAACCTGTAAGTTTACCACTAGATGTCACTAAATCCTACATACTGGACCTTTGATTACAAAATTGCCAAATGTAACATCATGCAGGACGGCAATGCATCTGAATAAATTTCCTCACCACCAAATAATTAGCTAAACATTTTATTTTTGTTTTTGTTTTTTTCCTATTCTCTGACAACTCACAGCACAGTTTTTGATGATATTTAACAAATATGTTTGATTTAATCTAACAAGCTAATTGTGAATACAACAGATGAACTCAGAAGAGTGTTTATGAGCCCAAGACCAGTGTGAAACAGATCCATTAAAGGGAGGCATTGATCCTACTGACGCCAATGTCAATAATCAAAACAAGGCTTCTAGTGTTCGATCCACCCTTACCTTGGGCAGTTTTCTAGGCAGCAGTTTTCATGAACTTCTGACAGTGAGTTCTTCCTACCCAGAGTAACCATGACATTCAGAGGGTTTACATACACAGTTGCACTGGAGCTTTAGTTACAGCTCGATTTGGCCAAAGATGATATTTAGTTGGACAACGCAGTTGTAACAAAAACTGGAATTGGTTTGTTAAAGACAGATTGTCTGATTGCCGTACAGTAAGTGGTGGTAGTTCTGTCTGATGTGCCTCCACTGTACATGAATCTGCTCAGGGCTTCTCTTAAGTCCTACTTCATCCAGTTTTTCTGCAGGTTTTTTTTTAAAATTTCCTTTTGTGCGTTTACCATTCACCCGTGTATTTAAGTCAAGAAAGTACCCACCATGATGGTGCCTCCTTGACTGTTTGCCAGTTGACTTCCACGTTAAAGACAGCAGCATGAACCGCTCAAACGCACTGAACATGTGCAGAATGCATTAGCCAATTTTAGCTGATGATGACTACAACTAATGTGTTAACAAGTATTTTTAAAAGTCTAGTTTAAGCCATACTAACACAATAAATCAGCTTTTTCTGACATCATGTAAACCGACTCTCGCCTCTTTGCGCCGTTTGTTTATGTTTTGCTGCTGTCTTCCTGGATCC
>JAQLOL010000023.1:12644892-12661685 GCA_029783665.1 Naso thynnoides
AGAAAAACTATAGTTACACTTCATTTATCCATAAATCCTAATAAAAAGCCAGAAGAAAAAAGAAGCTTGTATTTTGCAGGCTGTAACTAATAAGCTGATCCTACTTCATGACACTTGTTTTCTTCTTTTATTTCACTCTATTTAAGTTGATTGTTGGTACAGTCATTGATTGACTAAAAAGTAAGAAGCAACTCTTGTGATTATTTATTAAACTTAAAGTCATGAATCAAACTTAAGCATTTTCTAGTTTCAGCCCGTTAAATACAAGGATGTGCTGTTTGTGTTTTGTCAACAAGACAGCTGAGGATGTCACCTTAAGACCTTGGAAGCTATGGTGAACTTTTGTATTTGCTGACTGATTAAATGATTAATCGAGAGGATGATCAGACGATGATCTTCATCGGCAGACAGCAGTGTCACCACAAGAGCCATTTTGATCCCTTAGAACATAAATTTTCAAAGTAATTGAAAGTGAAAGTAATTTCAAGTTGCACCCTTCACTACAGTATCATATTACTTAAAAGTCCTGTTTTGCCTCAGACATGCTAACATGTATTCCAGGATACAAAAAAGCATAATACTGTAGACTTATGATGCCGCACAGTCTTTATCTTTCGCATGCTGATAAGAAATAGAACAGACAAGCTGGATAATCAGAACATTGAGACACAAAGAAAAATATTTTTTCAGGTTCCAGGTCGATATTTGGGTCACAAGAATCAACATCCGACTTACAGCCCAAAGCTTACAGTCAGGTACACGCACTGACACAGAGGTGAGAGGTGATGACAGGAATAAATCACCTGTCAGCGCTGTTGTTGTCATTGCTTCAGCCTAATCAATACAGTGATAATGAATGACGAAATAATCCATAAAATCTCTAAGCCTAATTTGCTGACTCAAGCCTCACATGGAGTCTTCCCCTTTCAGCACAAACATTGTTGATTATGACGGTGATAGTTGTTTTGCAGGTCTTCTCTCACAGCACACACCTCAATTACACTCTGCACCTTACACTTATCCAACAGCAGCCTGACAGGCCGGTCTATGTGCATCTGCCGGCTTCTTTTGTCTTCGCGCACCTTTATGCAACAGGAGTGTGTCTGCGTGTGTTCTCCTCCCTCATGTTTGTTCAGATGGTTGAGGTCTAGCTGCAGCGGCGTTGGCACCGGGTGAGCGGAGCACAGCCTCCGGCCAGAGGAGGAGGAACTGTGGCTGTCATCCATCTGACGCGACCCTCCGCATGCTCCCGCACCACCAGCGCTGAACGTGCACACATGAAACCCTGCACGCGAGAGTCAGACGCCCAGACAAACTGAGCCCCGGCAGCACTGGTGTGCCTCAGATTGTTTTATCTTTGCATCATCTCTGTATCAGAGAGACAGAGGCGAGACTGAGCCACCCGCTGCAGAGGAGATCGATGATACGGAAGGGAAACACAGAACTGTAACTGACACGAGGGGAGATGCTGTCAGATGAGTGGTAGGAGGCTGAAAAAGAGATAGGGAGCAGGAAATGACAAGGCAAAGACAGGATAATGCGGACAGATAAGAGAAAAGTGTAAAGGTCCCAAAACGGCTGCTGTTTATATCTTATTTTTGGATCTGACAGGCAGCGACAAGATGCTTGTGGACAAGTACACTGATTAGAAAAAACGGAGAAGGGGTCAGTGACAGAGGAAAAGTACCCTGCAGCCTGGAGGCCTCAGGAGAACACAGGCTGAGCCTTTGCAGGGTAGTTGTCCCGCCTTTGCTGACAGTCCACATTTCTGCTCTGAGCCGTGGCAGTGATGATTTATAGACCTTTTGCTAACATCTCGACTCTGTTATGATTGCACAGTAAACAATGGCTCGGCTCTAGCAGACACACTGTTTAATATGAACCAGAGTAATGACTGCTGCACTTCCTATACTTTCGCAACTGTTTCTTTTCCTGCTGTGTGCTGCTCATACTCTGCTCCAGTGTGTCTCTGGATCTTTTGGATGTTGCTTCCTTTTGTTTTTTCCTGTTTGCTGGAGGTGTCGCTTCTTACAGTATGCAGGTTTTCTGCTCCATTTATCCTGGATGTATAAATGTGTGCTGGCTCTTTGGTCCCGAGGGGTCACATGCATACTTTTTGTGACGCACAACGTCTGAACCCTGAGTCAGCTAATTGTGCATGTGCCTGTCTTTGTATGCATTCACACAACGCCGTACATCTGTGTGTGTTTTGTGTGATGTCATTATTCGGTCTTATGTCATTTTTCTGACGTTTGTGGTAACTTGTGTGCCTATTTCTGTGTTCGTGAGTGTGTGAGACGCTGGAGTTGGAGAGTGTGTTCGTTGTTTATGGATTGTAAGGAAGTGTTAAGTGTTTCTGTGCGAGCTGCAGAGTGACTGGGGCTAGTAAAGCCATTTAGCAGCCCCTGGAGTAACCCTGGAGACTGCTGTGTTGACGCCACTCTGACTGCTATTACAGACAAGTTTAAGAGGCTGTAAAACATTTGGCTACTTTTCCTCTCCCTCCCTTTTTCTCTTTCTGTGTGTGTGTGTGTGTGTGCTTGTCAGAGGAATTTTAAAAATTTTGCCAGCTATTGTAACAGCATCAGTAGCTGTTTAGCTGTAGGAGACAGATTATTAATGTCCCAAAACTTACACAGATCATATTTTGTGTTTTTAGAGCAAATGTGTGTAAGTGTGTGTGCGCACTCATTATTGGCCTAATGTTAGGTTTCAGTTCAGAAACACAAATGAGCCTTGTCTATTTAATGTCTAAGTGTTAACACAGTAGCTGACACGAGAACACACACACTCAGACATGCCAATGTGATGAGGGTTAATGAGTAGGTAGTGTGTTACAGCCTCTTCCACCCTAATGACCCATCCCTGCTTACACACACACACACACACACACACACACGCATACACACACAGATGTTGTGCTTCTTTAATGAGCTGACGGGGCAGAGCATGCCCCCCCCGTTTTTCTTCACAGTCCCTCTGTGTGGTGGCTGTTTGCCTGTTTTTGTCGGTGTGTTAAAGAAATGGAGAGTGAAAGTGAAAGAAAGCAAGACACACAAAAAAGGTGTCAAAGACGCAGGCCGCAACACGTCCTATATCACTTACATCATGCTGGTTGCGCTGTGATGGTGCATATTAAGGTGTGTTAGTGTGTGAGTGAATGGGGTCACACCTGGGTGTAATTTCTATTTTAGGCAAAGCCAGGGGTAGTTTATTATTACCTCCACCAAGGAGGTTGTTTTCAGCTCTGTTTGTTTTTTTTTTCAGCAGGTTTAAAAAAACTCCCAGTCCCATTTTTAATACAGCATAGGTTAAGGAAGAATATGGATACACACAGTATTTTTCACTTTTGCTAACATTGTTAGATAAGGCATGTGGCCTTGGCAGAACGCGTGTCATCTCAAAATTCAGTTGATGGTAGTAAAATTCAGGGGTGAATAAACATTGCAAATTGAAGAGCTACAACGCCCCATATCACAAACACATGTAAGCTAGGCGCTCAACCCTACAGGAAGCGGTCTTTATGGATCACTCATTGAAATTGGCTTCAAAGGAAAACCAGTACAACTGTGACATAATTGTAACTGTTCTAACTAGAGATCGACCGAAAGTGGATTTTTAATGGCCAACATAGTAATGATAGTGGACGGCTGATGAATCGGCCAGTAACACCTGAGAAAGTCATATCTGATGTGCGGTAAAAAATGTGACCAAAAGTAGTTTGTTGTTTACTTATGGCTGGAGTGAACTGAGTGCCACCCCGTCCGAGTCTTAAAATCATTAGGAGTTAATAGTAGTTTAGATTCCCAGAAATTACTTTCACACACATTTCTAATGCAAGGCTTGCTACTTTATTGTAGCAGAATTATAAGGACAAGGGAAAACAGAGGGAGCATGCTTTCAGCCTTGCAGCTGCTATCTGCTGTCCAATTAATATATTTGTAATGCCTTTTTAACCAGTGGCCCTATTATGCTGCTATTAAAGAGGTTAAGCTGTCCTACATCAGCTAACTTTCATAGAAACTACACGAATGATCCGAAGCACACATTGCCTTGACTTTGCCTGTGGGGCCTTTGAGCAAAACGTCGATGGCCGTCCGTATGTGACCAGAGCAGGTTGCACAGCCATCGGCCATTATCAGTTATCTGCTGATAACCATAGTTTATATAAATTCCTACCAGCACCGATTAATCCGCCCAGCCAATTAGTCGGTCGTTCTTTAGTTTTAACACTTTTTTTCTCAAACTAAGGCGTGGCTTTATGAGCTTTAAACCTGGTCTGACCTGCTGAGGGACTATATTTGAATTAGCTTGAAGCTGTAATCTGGTACTGCTGTGCACTTTCCTCTTTAAACTCTACTAGAAAATATTACAGGAGGAATGTTTGTGTTCATGAAGTTATTCCAGACTATGTGTGTATGTACATAATGATGAAGTTTTTTCTGGTTTTCACACATGAGCGCTAAGTATGTGAAATATTTTTAATTTAAAACATCATAAATATACAGCTGAGATGATAACAGTTCAGCCATCGCTTGACATAATTCTTAAAGTTGAAAACTGCTCAGACACATATAGTGGTTGCTGATGCAGTTTTGCATATCATATAAGAGTGAGACCATTAGCCTTGAGCCCTTCTAGTTAGTTTGTGGCTAGAGCTGCCAACTTGGCAAATCTGTTTGCAAAATTTAGTGACTTTTCAGAAGCATCATTTTTGAAAAGCAGTTGCTGACAAATTCAGTGACTTATGTGGACGGACAGGGAAAAGGCAAAAAATATACTGTAATTAATTCCCATGCAAACAGCTGAGAGTGATGCAGTCCACAGCTCGTATATCCAAAGCACCGGGATCTCTACCTTTCCTCTTGTGCTGTGTGTAGGCAGTCCGCAGGTGTGGCGTGTGAGACAAGCAGGTGGGAGGCAGGAGTTCAGTTGAATTATGTCACCTGTTGACTTTTAGCATCATTTGAAGGCCACAATGTTTGTAGCATGTATTCTGAAATATTTTCAACCACAACAGTTGAAAAATTTCAGTGAATTTTTAACAAATTTGGTACATAGATTACTTTTCTCAGTGGATGAATCTTAACAACTTTGGTGGTCACCTGACTTTTCTTTTTGTGTCAGTGTTAACTTTCATAATCAGGACTTTACAGAATGTTTTGAAATGAACACGAGTCTGCTGAAGATTTGAATGTGTGTAGCATGTTGGTTGTAAGTTACTGACTGTAGGCGTCTTAGCCTATTGTTGTCTTCAATCAGCTCCGAGCTGAGCTGAGGCTGACAATGAAGAGCTAACCCTGAAAGTACTTTGCTTTTATGTTAAATTAAAAATAAAAACTTGATAAAGTGTTTATTCACCTCAAAAAACTAATGTGCCAGCTGCGTTCAGTCATCAGTTGTAACTGTTACCTCGTTAACTTACACCCTGATCTTGTGTGAGCGAAGTGTTTGACAGCTCAAAGTGATCTGAAAACTTTCCAAGGAAACTTTTGTTATTTTTCTGCCGACCTCCTCTCCATTGACTTTGTTTGCAATTGTATCTTTATTCAGTTTGAACTCACCTTTTGTTTGAGATAAATGTAAATACGTTAAATGTTATCATTTTGTCGAAACTTTCATAGATTTGTATATTTAAAATAATGTCACTTTGTTAGCTGTCTGCTTCAATAAGGATATGAATATAATTATGAAGTTGTCTCTCCATTTTTCACTTAGCTTACAATTTTTCTGGTGTCAAATGAGCATTGCAGTATCATGAGGCTGTCGGCATGGCTACAAGTTGTGTTTAGTCATTCTGTCTTAACTTAGAAAAAATCCCTTAAAGAGAATTTAATGTCTTTACCTGTATTTAGGACCGTTGTGTTTTCACCCAGCAACCCCCCCTGGTGTCCAGGGCAGTAAGTGGCCAGAGGTGAAGGGTGAGAGGTCACTGTCAGAAACCTCCCCTCCCCCATCTCACCCCTGTCCCCAAAGCAGACAGAGCTGACTAGCTGAGAGACAGAGTGATGGATGGAGGGTTAACACACACACACATACACACACACACACACACACACACACACACACACACACACACACACACACACACACACACACACACACACACACACACCACTCAAACCACACAGCCACCCTCCCCGTCATCACCATAAACCCTCCTCCTCCTCTTACTACTCCCCCTCTACCCCCACCCCATAACCACCCTCCACCCTCTTGGGAGTGTGAGCCAAAAGGAGGAGGGATAAAGACTGAAGAGAGAAAAGGAAACGACAGAGAGCACAGTTTGAGATGGAGAGAGAGGGAGAAAAAGGACAGCGAAGGAGAGAAAATGGAAAGACAAAAAAAAGTGACAGATAAGGGAGAAGAGAGGAGGAGGAGGAGGTTGGATGGAGAGGGTGATAGATGGAGAGGGAGGAGAAGAAAGAGGAGGGGGGTGGTGGATGGAGAGGGGAAGGAGGAGGAGTGGAGGGGAAGGGGGGTGGATAGAAAAGAGGTCACGTGACCACGTAGCAGCTGCAAGGCTGAGAGGGAGAGAGAGAAAGAGTCTCACAGAGGAGCAGAAAGACGTCGAGCAGGAGGAGAACAGTGAGCGGGAGGGTGAGTGTGTCTGTTTGCATGTTTGAATAATGTGCACATGCATATGTTTGTATGTGGTCCGTGAATGACATGAGTAAATATCAGAGGAAGTAGCCCGTAAGACGGGATTTTAGGAAAAAGGGTGAAAGAAAGCAAGAAACAGAGGAGATTATGTGTGTTGGCTTTTGTTAAATAAGCTCCAGTATGCTGAGATGAGAGAGAGAGAGAGAAAGAGAGAGAGAGAGAGAGAGAGAGAGAGAGAGAGAGAGAGGAGGAGGAAGGAAGAGAAAGAGTCGATAGAAACTGTCTTATCATCTCTCCCTTGACTGCTGGGCTCAGCACACACACGCACACAAACACACACACACACAGAAACACAGCTTGTTGGGATCTGTGCTTTTACTCTCTTTATCTCTCTTTCCCTTTCAGTCTGTTTCAATTTCAATTTGCTTTATTGGCACGACATGTAAATACAAAGGTGTAGCCACAGGCAGAAAGGAAAATAGTTGATAAAGACAGGCAGACAGTTGTAAATATAGTTGAAACAGGTTATTTAAGAAAAACAGCCAACATTAAAGAAATGTACACATCTTTTGCATGCATGTCAGAAGCTGCTGGCATGTTAATTGTATCCATTACACGCATTAGACATGTCATCCGGAGCAGTTAGATGTAGGCTGACAGGTTATCTGTCCTTTAACAAACCGAGGAGAGAAGCCTCCTCATCAGCTGGCAGGGTCACAAAACCTGCAGCTTTTGTAAAAGTTTAATAACATTAAACTCCAATGGTGAATTTGCAGAATAAATGGACCGACACGTTTCTACACGATCTACACAATTTCAAATAGCAACCTCTGTCAGTCTCCACTTTGTGTTCATTTACTTTGTAAAGATTTGGCTTCTGCTCAGTCTCTCCCTCACTCTCGCTCCCCTTCATATATCTTCTTCCTCTCTCACTCAGTTTATCTCTCGACAGCTTCCTCCGTCTGTGTTGCTCCCATGTGTGAAAGCTGGCAGGCAGGAGGTAGACGTCTAATCTGACGTCTGTGAAGATGAGATTTATGATACTTTTAAAGAACAAACTCGTGAGATCTGACCGCCCTTTTCGCTGTCTTTAAAGTCATCTGCATCTCGAGCGAAACATTCAGTAATGGTGCTCAATGTGCATGTATGAATTTTTCATGAGTGTGTTTACTGCTTTGCTTGTTTGTTTGCTCTTCCTGTGGCATACATGTGTGTGTATGTATGTTTGAAAGGTGTGTGTGTGTGTGTTCTGTGGTGGTAATGAGGTCATTGCTGTAGCAGGCAAGGGGGCTGCTGGCTAATTCCAGCTGTAATTAACATTAGTGGGTCAGTTCGAGGGTGAGGACAAAGGTTATCCCAACCACGTTTGATCTTAGTGTGTCCACTCTTCAGTAGATCAATGAGTGTGCTAGTTATCAGTGCGTGCGTGTGCACTGTGTATATGTTTAGTGATGTGTGTATATGCTTGCAGTGCATCTGTGCAACATAAAACTGCAGTGTTACACTCCTGAGTTCCTTAAGATGTGTTGACTGGCTCCCTTGAGGAAATGGACATGTGGGCACTCATGTGTGTGATTTTCTATTAGGGTCAGGGCTCTGTTTGACACAGCTCTGCTCCCTCCACTGTCTCTCTATGGGAGCTGACCCACGCGTATGCGCTCACTATGATGTCCAGACACAAAGGGAGACACACACGCACACATGCACACGCACACTTGTCTATTCTCTTGGAGCAATGAGGAGTTTCATCCGTTCAAGATAATTGAGTTACCGGCTGTGTTTAAAGACTGATGCCTTTTTGTACAAAATGATTTAAAGCTGAATTTTCTTCCTTTTAAAAAAGGGGTTGTAGTCCAGTTTCACAGTTGACAAAAGAAACTGGACTACAATATATATATATATATGTATATTTACACTATTTTATTTTGAAATGACAAAAAATAAACTTTATGGCGCAATTTTTCCAAACGTCGACACTCCTCACACATTTTATTCCCTTTCTCCTCCTCAGGTATGAACCATGAGTCCAATAAATCACCATCATTAGGAATGATCTCCACAGCAACTCGCACCACGGCTACTGTGAGTCCCCTCAGCCCACTAACCAATGGGAACGCAGTTGCCCAATCTGCAAACTCCGGATTCGCTGCTGCCTTGCGTAAACTGGCCAAACAGGCAGAGGATCCCAGAGGTGAGCGATGATTTTTTTTTTTTACCTCCTTATAAACCAAAGCTCCAGCAGCTAAAGGCACATTTTCATTGTTTCCATCACATCTAAACCAAGACACTAAGCAAAAACAACCAAATTAAAGGAATAGTTCAACACTTTATGCCCTTGTTAAACTCCGGTTTGTGTATAGATTAAAGCATCATTATGTAGCAACTGTAATTTTGTGCTGTAATTTTTGGCTCCTCCACACTAGCCTATCTGATTGCAAAACCACTGTCATAATTCTGATTTATTTATCAGATGTATGACAAGCTAACTACAAACAAATCTCAACTTCGTCATAACAGTATATTATTCTGGAAGTAAATGTGTGCTCAGACATTTTTTTTGCCTTGGGAAGTAAGTTGACACTTATGTTGCCCCCAACTACAACAGCGGCCATTTTTAAAGCTATGCTAAGCTAAGCTATCCAGCTGCTGGTGTTAGCTCATATTTACCGTACAGTAATGAGAGTGGGATCAATGGTTGCATCTGTCTGCCAGAGAGCAAATAAATGTGTTTCCAGATAATGCTGAACTATTCCTTTAAGATATGAACAAGGCATTAGTGGACTAAAATTGGACAGTGTGTTGCAACACAGTGTCAGTGACTGTAAGTATCATTTCACAGACCAATGTTGTGTTTGGTGAATTGATGTGAAACGTTTTATTGCCTGGTATCTCTTTGTGTGTGTGTGTGTGTGTGTGTGTGTGTGTCCGTCCCCTCACTCAGCTCATTGGCGTCCTAATGAAGGTGTTGAATAAGAGCTGACCTATTGTGACCTCTCCCTCGCTGCCTCTTCCTTCATTCGTTTCCATTCATCTGCTAATAATGAGAATCTAATTACAGTCAATTATAACAAGCTCTCTCTCTCTCTCTCTCTCTCTCTCTCTTTCTGTATCACCATCTTGTCTCTCTCGCTCTCTCCTTGTAGCTCTTTCTCCACCTTCAAGTCCTACATGAGCTCATCCAGTCCCACCATCTCTCCATCTCATTAGTATTTCCTCCTTCTTAGCGTCTCTGAATGTGTTTGTGTTTGTCTGCTTATTAGTGAGTGTTACAGTAATAGAGTGATGTTAGAGTGAATACTACAGACAACACACATACTCTCTAATTATCACATTTAACACCACCCCCTTTACTGAGTCACACCCCAGCCTCTTTTTAACACATTCGATCATGACATCCTTCTTTCGTTTTCTCTGTATCTGATTTTTGTCTTTTTTCATCAGTGTCACACGCACCCACACTTTCATCCTGTACCATTTTTCCTCATCTCGTCTACCTTGTGTGTCTTTTTACACTTTCCTTTATTTCTGTCACATCCTGCCAGAATGCTTTTCATCAAAAATAGTTAAATCACTGTTTACCGCGTCGCAGGCCAGCGCACTGACAGAAAAGTTAGTTTTTCTTTTTCGTGTACCATCTGTATTAAGTCATGGGTGGGTTCTTTGATCCTGAAATCTTTTTAATCTGATGAGCCGTCTGATAGCTGCAGTTTACTCCTGCCTCTCCTGCTGTCATTAACCCTGTCTCTCACTACCTCAGGTTCTGCTGTCAACGGTGATTCGTCGCCAGTCTCTTCCCCTCCCACCAGCCACAGCTCACCGGTCTCCACACCCAAGCGGGGCTCATTAGGGCCCCTCCTGGGCCAGACCAGGGGCCACGGTGTACCCAGCACCCCTCCGGTAGTCACCATTGCACCCACTAAGACCAGCAACGGCCTGTGGAGGGCTGACGGACGACAGGTAAGACGCGTTGTTTATCAAACCATCACACGTGCTGCTGTTTTCATACAAGTTTCAGACAAGACAAGCTGCTGTTCTCGCTCAGTGGAGCTGTACTTTTGGTTCCCCCATCTTTCTGCTTCCCTTTTCTTCCTCTGTCTCTCTCTCTCTGCCTCTCTCATCCTTTCTCTCAGCACAGATGAGTCTTCTGTCTCTTTATGTCTCCTTTAGGCGTCCTGTTGCTGCCCCTCCATTAAAGAAATAGTCCCAGTGCTTGTCAACATCAAACTGTCAGAACCATCTCTTCTTTTCTCTCTTTCCATCCCTCCACTCTCTCTGTCTCTGTCTTGTCTCCTTCCTTCATTTCCATCCCTCCTCCTCTGCCTCACCCCCTCTTCCTCTCGCTAGTCAGTCTAATTCTTTTTAAGCAACACATGAGGGGTTTGTAAAGAAACACTGGAGGCTGCAGAGACTGGCACCTATTGTGTTCAGCTTCCTGTGGTGTTTGTGCGTGTGTGTGTGTGTGTGTGTGTGCTTGACCCCTCACCACAAAAGGCTTGATGTGAAGAGGGACCCATGCATGTGTGTGCGTGCGTCTCTGTATGTGTTTGCTTGTGGGTGTGTGGGTGAATATAAGGTGGGGCGAGGAACCAGGCCCCCTATACAATGCAGGGGTTCGCCCCCACAGTAGCCACTTCCCCCTGGATCAGAGCTGCCTTTCTCCCCCTTCACAAAGACCACTCTGTGGCTCTGCCTGCTTGGGGCTCCCATTCATACATTCAGAGAGAAAGAGGGAGGGAGGGAGACAGGAAAATAGAGAATAGGATGTTGAGAAATGAGGGGAGGGAGAGTCGGCATGAGCAGGAAAGAGACACAGAAAGGGTTTTCAAGCTTTACGTTCGTTCGATTTGTCCTTACTGTGTGCAGCTTGTCCTCGAACGGAGGACGACACGGCACGGGCCACTTTAAGCTGAAGAAACAGACTGCTTGTGCCTGTTTGTGTCTGCATCTGTGAAGACTATTGCTGTCTGTGAGGTCAGAGGTCAAGCAATACGATGGTGGCTCCTTAGACCCTCCCTGTGTTTTTTCCCCTCCTGATTTTAAACCAGTGGAGATGCTGAATGATAGAGATGATGCATCTGGTTTGAATCTGCTTTCCATGAGTGACACATTCAAAACTATTCAAACATATTCAAAGCACAGATATTTCACTGCAAATCAAGTGTTGTGCAAAACTCAGGTTGCAGATTGGGTGTTGCTGGGAGAAGTCATTTGATTGTGGTTTGTCAGTGGTCTGTCTGATGTCCTCTGTTGCTGTAGAAACGAGATTTGACACATTGAAGTGGAAATGTATGTCTTTTTCCTTATAACATTCTGCTGTCAAGGATTTCCCGGCAGCTTTCTCTTCAGCTTTATCCACTATGTTGTTAAGACTATGCCACACTTAAAGACAATATTAAAGTTTTAGTCATGCTGGCAGTGTGGTTCTGTGATGTTGGTTGATCGAACAAATTGTCGGATCAAACTTGTTCATAAACAAACTTTTTCATAAATCAAGTGTACAGAGGACAAATCTTAATTGACTTTGGAGATCCTTTGACTTTTCATTTAGTTTTACATTGTTTCTAATGCTAGTCAGCAAATGTTAGCATCCTGGCACACTGAACTAACGCGTTTAAAAGATAATACCTGATAAACATCCGCACAATATCATTGTCAACATGAGCATGTTAGCATTCTAACAATAGCATGTAGCTCTTTCTGAATAGCCACATATGGCTTTGAACTTTTCGTCTTGTTTAGGATTATTTTGGGGGTATGTTGTCTCTCTGGATTAAATGTTTGGAATGTGAGTAGCATAATGACACATGGCACAGACAGATCAAACCCCAGAACACAGTCACATTTTTTTTATCCATGTCAACTGTGTCACTATTTACTGTAAACTTATATGTAAGTTTGGAACACATCTTTTTGTAATTTGGGTTTGTTTTTTTCCATGTCTGCTTTTGCCATGTTGGTGATTTGAAGGTTGGAACTTTGCTTTAATCAATCAAGGATCAAATGCGATTCTGTGGTGACCAAATCCTCTGAGTGGGAAGCTCTCAGAACAAGAGGGAGACAGTGAGTGAAAAAGGAGAGAGCAGTTGGCTAGATGTTGGGATCATCTTTCCTCTTTGATCTTGACCTGTTATGACATATCAGACCCACTTTTCCACTGCGCCGAGCCTCCGGGTGCAGCTTGGGAGGACTTTGCCCAGACGCTCCTTCACATTATTCTCTTTTCCTAAACTTTTTTCTGCTCTGTTTCAATCCGGCACATACTCAGATCCCATGGATATACATAGTTACGTCTGCTCTCACACTCTTCGCTCTCTGTCTGCCAGGTAGACCCGAGTGTTCAGGGACTTGTGAGGGAGCGAGTGGCTGCTGAAAACACCCACGATAAGAGGACTCCACCTACACCTTCACCTCACCCCCTAACTCACCCCTTTGGCCTCACCCCCAGCTCTGTCATGCAAGACCCCAGAATACAGAGTCTCAGGTAAGGGCAGCACATCATTATAGTTGGATCAAAAGTATTTATATGAGAGGAAAGTTTTGATTATAGCCCCCCAAAATCATACAGAACCTTTTTGAAGCGTCATATTTTGATAAATGCCGTGTGTACATATTCTGCAGTTTGCCCGGGCAGATGCACCCTGTGGTTCCCTCGGGTGCCGTCCCAGAGGAATACCTGAGAGCGCTCCGGCCCTTCACCAGCCCAGATGACCTCCGACTGACCTCGCTACCCCTGAGTCTGGACCCTGCTGCTGCTGCCCACGCTGCAGCCGCTGCTGCTTACTATCATCCTGCCTACCTGCACCACCCACTGTCTTTACCGAGGTAACAACACCACCTGATACTCAGTTGATAACCTCTCAAACTCAACTAGTCACCCACAGAATTTATGTTTGGGGTGTAATCAAGAAAAGACATGAGGAAGTTTCAGTTTGATTCAAAGGTGCAGCTTTTGGAGTGTATTCAACCTGTTCTTATTCTCAGGACATCAAACACTGTTACTATCACAGCCCTCAGCACGTCAGACAGATGTACCATGTACCTTTCAGAGCTCCTGACAGAAAGTGTTCCGAAAGCCACATTTATGTATAAGCTCAAGTCTACGCACAGTCTACACTTTAGACAGTGCAGGTGGCCTTAGCTGATCATTTGTGCTTGTGCACTGGTCTGTCTGTGTGGGGGTGCTTTGTGGTATTTCAGACCCTGGAAATGGGACTGTCCTAGTTTATTGTAGCTTAAGTAAAGAACTGGAAAAAAATTTGGAACTTATCAATTACACCACATGATTCCGGCAAACATCTATTTCATCTAACCAAAGTTTTTAAGGAGAAGTCTTTGGTAAACTTTGAGAACATTAGGTAAAATTTAACTATTCCGCTCTATGGATTTACCAAAGCAACACACCATTTTTTTGCATGTGGTCTATGCAGATATAGTCTAACTGGGTTGCTTCTGCTTCTACCTGTCTGTCTCAGGATGGAGGAGTCTCTGTGTCTTTCTGCACTGCGATCGCAGTTCTACTCTGTGCCTGCAGGGGGCGCCTTCCCTCCTCTTCACCCCTCTGCCCTCCACTTGCACCTGCCTGGAGGGCGCTACCCTGGAGAACTGAACCACACAGCGCTTGCTGAGAGGTAACACACACACACATTAACACACACACACACACTCACATGTACTTTCTTTCTGTCTTCCTTTCTTTTTCCTTTCTTTTTTCTTTCTTTCTTCCTTCCTTTCTTTCTTTCTTTCTTTCTTTCTTTCTTTCTTTCTTTCTTTCTTTCTTTCTTTCTTTCTTTCTTTCTTTCACTCTGTAGAGAAGACACAGGTTGCTGAGTGTATGATATTTTTAGCACACACCCCACTGTGCCTCCAATACACTCATCACACTCACTGCCCTTCACACAGGCACACACACACACACACACACACACACACACACACACACACACACACTCACACACAAACACACACACACACACACACACACACACAGTTTCCTAACCTGACCTGAGGCTGCCCTGTTCTACTCTTACTAACTGATAAGGCTGTGTGGGTGTGTATGTGTGTGTGTTTGTGTTTGTACAAAGCTAGCTTACTGTAGCTCGACCCCGCCCTCTCATTACACAGAGAAACAGAGAGAGAGAGACGAAGGGAAGCAGAAAACACATACAAGTGCAAGAGAAGGAAGAAGGAAAAGCAGAAAGAGAGACGCCTCCCAACTGCATCTTGGGCTCAGTTGGTGACGAACCAGCCAGGCAGTTAAGCAGTCAGACGAATGTTTTGGTAGGAAGGACGCCATGTAGCAACTGCTGCTATATTTTCAGTCATGAAATTAGTTTGACAGCCTTAGACTGGTTTATCAGTCAGTGTAAGTCAGCATCTGCAGACAAGGAACCAGCCAGTCAGTCAGGAAGGCACAAACAGAGAAACAGTTTCTCAGTTTGTACGTCTGTAACCAAACCAGGTAAGTTCAGGTCAGTCATTCTGTGAGTCAGTTGGTTAGTTTGAGACATTAGTTGGTTGGTTGGTTGGTAAGGCACTTTTTTTCAGTTTGTAGGTTATTTAGCCTTGTATTCAGTTGGTCAGTTTGTTAAACCAGTAAATTTATTTACTATTAGTAAAGTTTATTCTTTCAGTTGGTCAGTTTCTGTTATTTGAATCCAGGTAGTCAGCCAGTATTTAATTAAGTCATTAAGTTGGCTAGTTGGGCTGTCAGTTTGTCGGTGAGTTTGTCAGTTAATCAGCCTGTCAGGTTATTAGTTATATTTAACAGTTGTTCAGGGGGTCAGATGGTTGGTCAGTTTTTTTATTCAGTCATTCAGATCCAAATTCAGTGAAGTTAAGTTAAGCACCAGGACAGTCAGCTGTGCAGAGCTGTTAAACTCGTCATCCATCCGTCCCCGCAGCCAGGCACAGTCAGCTGGTCGGTGAGGGGAGTGGCTCTCTGTTCTTGCCTCCGGCTGAATGGTATTCAGACATCGAGTAATCCAGCCTCCCACTCAGTCCCTCGTCAGTCAGTCAGTGGATGTAGATGCAGGGCTGCTCGTCAGCTGCTCTGGACGGCTCGTATCTCCCTCAGGATCTCACACTGTTGAATCAGCTGAGGAGCGACTGAGAGGTAAGAAGCTCAACAGACTCAACAGAATGTTTGTTGGGCTAGATGCTCAAGAACAATTTAAAGCTGTTTGCCGACTTTTGTAGGCATGTGACAGGCTGCAGGCTGAACTGGGAGAGAGGGAAGGTTCAAAGATGTGGAGAAACAAAAAAAGAGCATTCTTCATAGGAGCCTGGATTTGGCACATCTGTGGTGGTGGAATGTGATCGCACCCTTTTCTAAATGTTGATAACTGCCGGTGTGTTGTTGCGCTCAGCTGCATCATCCTCGTGTTAGCTGGGCTCTGAGCGGCTGAGCAGCAGGGACTTAAGCTGGTCTTGAATTATCTCTCATGCTCAGTCTCATGATAGTGGTGATGTTCTGAAGGAAAGCAGGAGGCTCCCGGCTGCGGCTGTCTGCTGACACTATTGAGAGATGAAAATATGGACCAAGTGTAAACACCTGTTTGACCTCCAGTTATCTGTTTTTAAAATGGTTTGGAGAATACTTTGTCAAATAATCATGAAATTAGGAGGCATTTCAGGAAATAATTAAACTGTAAAAAACATAATTATTTGGTATTAAGAAGAAAACAGTCTTTTTGAGATTAAAAGACCTGCGCTAGCCTTTTTTAGAAAAAAGATGCTGCTAAACTGCGTTCTTTCGATACAAAGCACAGAACTGTTAATTTTTAAGAGTAGCCGTTCCTGAAGCATATGGCCCTACAGTAGAGAGACACAGACCAAAGGAAAAAACAGCAAGTCCGATAAGATTATAGGTAAAACCACAAAGAAGACTTATGAACACAAATGTAGACATTTTAACATGTGAACTGACTAAAATTGTGTTCGGTAAACAGATCCGATCAGAAAAGAGCCCAGACCATCTTATACACAGATTTATTAATGGTACCGCAGCTAAAAAAGCGACATTATGTCACATTTTTTAGGGCCTGATCACACCAGCACCTCAAACTGCTTGCAGGCCCAAAGTTATGAGAGATGAGTCACTGGTACATTTACGCCTTTGGGCAAAGCGAGAAGGTTCTGGTTTTAATACCTGCCTTGGGTATTTCTGTGTGGATTTTGCATGTTCTCACCAT
>JAQLOL010000023.1:12661785-12680381 GCA_029783665.1 Naso thynnoides
GTGATTTTGTGTGTGTGTGTGTGTGTGTGTGTGTGTGTGAGAGAGAGAAAGAGAATGTGCGTCCTTTTCCTGTGGATACCTATTAAGTGTTCATCTGCTCTTGCTCAGTCATGCTGTGTATGGATTATTTTCCTTGTGGTAAGTGGAGAGTGTGTGTCCATATTTGTGTGTTTCTGCAAGTGTGTGTATGTTTGAGCAGACATGTTTGTGTGAGGTTCACCAGTGTGTGGTTAATATCTGCCTCATGTTGGGTGTTGCATCTCTCACCTTCTCCCCCCCGTGTGCATGTGTGTGTGTGGTGCGTGTGTGCATACTTGTCAACCTCCCCCACAGGCTGCAGATGGAGAACGAGCTCCGCCAGCGAGAGAGACAGCAAGAGCGTGAACGAGAGAAAGAAAGGGAGCGCGAGGCGGGGCTGGAACGAGAGCGTGAGAGGGAGAGAGAGAGGGAGGAGGAGAGGGGGAGAGAGCGGGAGAGAGAGCTGGACAGACAGAAGGAGAGGCAGAGGGAGAGACAGCAGCAGATGGTCAGAGCGGCGGAAAGCCACTACCTGGTTGAGCTGCAGGCTCGGAGGGCACCACCGGAGGACAGGGGCAGGCCAGGGGAGAGGCTGACCCCGAACAGACTGGGTACCTACACACGAACAGGCACACACACCTCACACGTGCACTCATGTATGTGTGAGGAGACACGACCAGGTGTCCAAACTGCATTCATGGCAATTTGTGTGTTGCACGATCTAATTTTATGGTTATTCTGTAAATAAATTATGAAGGAAAAAAACAATATATTCAGAGTGAGAGGTGAATCAGTGACTAATTCAGGCTTCTTAAATCAGATAACAAAGGGCAGGTTCACAGAGGCACTCTACATCAGACATAACAGGTCCCAACACAAAATACCTGGTGTTGTTAAGTTTCTCAGATGAGGTGTTCTGAGTTTCCTCTGAAGAAATTTAAAAGACTATTTAAATCCTTTTAATCATCAGTAGATTAAATGTTTAATAACTATACACCTTTTTGTCTCGCCACTGTGAGACCGAAGGATATTAATGTTTGATGAAAAATGTGTCTCCTACGCTGTGGTCCAGACCCAAATGTCTCGAAATGTTCTGGCCTGTGAATATTTGTTGCCCCCAAAAAGACAATTACTTATGGTCACTAAGGGTGACACCCTCACCTCCTCTTTAGCAAAACCAGTGTGCCAAAATTCCCATTTGTAAAGAAGAATTTTTTTACAATCTTTTGGGCAAATTTTGATTATGACTTGAAACAAGGTCTCCAGAACTTTCATCAAATCATAATCTTTTGTCCAGAAAGTCGATCATATTTCCCAAATATTAAACACATCTGCTTACAATGACCCCATGGCCTTTTTCATAGTGAGTCAGGGTTTGAATTGTACTATATATGAGTCTTAAACATTGGATGTTGTGCCTTGTTGTGCTTTTTTTGGGAACTTATCCTTGTATCAGGTTTACAGTCACACTATTGTAAAAGATTAAGACAAAACCCTCTGTTGTTCATTGTGCACTAGTCAGTGAATTTATATGGTGCAGAGTCATGAACATTGCAAAGGATTGTGGAAATTTAAACCTGAAGTCTCTGTTCTTTCCTCCCTCTACATTTGCGCCTCAAATATGCCACAGTCAAAAATATGGATAAGAAGTAAATATATGAGGTGTGTGTTCAGATTTAATTAAATGTCATTAAAAAACACAACATTGCATTACAACACTTCATACATATTCTTTATTTAAGAACTTTGAGTTAAAATTCTTTTGATTATCTTCTCTGCCCTCCTCAGAGGATAAGTGTAAGATGCTAAATGATAAATCTCTGACTACTGTACTAATTCTTGATTTATAAACTCTACTGTTTCTCCAGATAAAACCAAGGACTCAGAGCATCTCGGTTTCCCAGCACCCAAACCTCTGTCCCTGCAGCCTGGCCTTCACTCATCCAGGGGGTCTATCCCACTCCCTGTGCCCAGCCTGGTGCCTTCTCACTTAGGGAAACCTCATGCTGCTCCTGCTCCTGCTGCTGCTGCTGCTGGGGGGATCCATGGAGCTCTGGCAGCTGCCATGATGACACAGAGGGGGAGCGATGCAGCGTGGTTAACACGGCAACGAGGGCAAGGACAGGAAAGGGATGGTCCACTGGAGATGGGCCTCAGGTCACCTGGGAAAGGGGTGGAGCCAAGGAGAGACAGCCACAGGTAAAAATGCCAAAAGAATGAGCTTTAGGAAATTATTTACGATTCAGTGATGGTGTTACTTGGAATCTAAATGGAATTTTATTTTGCTTTTCATTTTCCTAAACAGAACCAATTCAGTCCATCACAACCAAGGGAACAAAGATGTACCCCCCTGCCTCGGCGCTCCACCCCCTCTTATCTCGCCCAAAGGTCCCCATATTCCCCCTGCGCCTCCGACTACACTGTGGAATCCAGCTGCCCTTGTTGACACCCCTGCAGACTCCTGCAGAAAACTCAACCCTCCTACGCCGCCAAGTCGGCCACCTCCGGGGCTGACTAGAGCTGACAGACTCGCCCTGAGCTGGGAGGAAAAGCTGGAAGATGGAGGCAGGAGGAGAGCAGAAGGCACAGAGAGGTTCACCCCACTAAGGGGACCTGGTTTACAAGAGACAGGTTCTTGGAACAAGGCAGAGCAGGACAGGACCATCCAGAGCCTCTATCACCGGCACCATATAAACAACCTCCACCAGAGATCCTGCATGCCTCCTGAGCTGGGTGGGCAGCGCCAAGCAGCCTCTCCGTCTGCAGTGAGGGAGCGACAGAGTCAGCCGCCAAACAACATGCTGGTGTATGACGAGGTTCTCCAGCAGCACCGGCGGCTGCTCAGCAAACTTGACTTGGAGGAAAAGAGGAGGAGGGAGGCAAAAGAAGGAGGTGAGCATGGAGGTGAAAAGAGAGGGGATTTATAAGCAGGAGGAGAGGTGATAGAGGAGATTATCACAGCAGGTGGTGGCTTGTGCCATTAAAACTAAACCACAGGCTTGCAATTTCTTTATGATGAAAGATCATTTCTCTTCTGCTCTCCTCCTGACAGGTTATTACTATGACCTGGACGAGTCATATGATGAAAGTGATGAGGAGGAGGTGAAAGCCCACCTGAGGAGAGTGACAGAGCAGCCCCCACTCAAACTGGACACATCTGCCGAGGTACATGGACAAAGACAGGCTTTACATGCACATACAAGGTTTGAAAATGTTTGTTAGAGTTTTTGACCTGCTAAAATTTCTTTCCCTATAGAAAGTGGATTTTCTGCGTGTGTGTGGTCTGACCACCCTGGCCCATCGTGATGAACTTCTGGCACGGAAGAGGAGGAAGAGGAGGAGAATGATGAGAGAGCGCAGCGTCTCTCCGCCAGCCGTGCGGGGCAAGAGAAAGACCCCTTCACTGTCGAAACCTACAGCTCCCTTAACTACCCCCTACTCTGCCGAGCAGATGGACAGCACCCCTGAACTGGAGGAGAAAAAAGACTTCCTCCTTATGTTCAACCTCTCCCATGTCAGCCTGCAGCAGAGGAGAGGTAACAACCTGTTAAATATCCGCACACACGTCCTACGTGCTTGTCTGCTGTCGTCACAGATGTTTTGGCGATTCCCTGTGGAGAAACACAACATGCACTTTCTCTCTCTGTTGTATTATTTACAGAGGATGTATGAGGAGTGAGAGGAAAGTAAGGTTAGGGTGCATCTGGAGAGGAAATTGTGGAAGGATTC
Source organism: Naso thynnoides (assembly GCA_029783665.1). Classification (NCBI taxonomy): domain Eukaryota; kingdom Metazoa; phylum Chordata; class Actinopteri; order Acanthuriformes; family Acanthuridae; genus Naso; species Naso thynnoides. Next base: position 12,665,533 of record JAQLOL010000023.1, read on the forward strand.
TTTACTTTTTCAGCAGATGTAGATGTAAATGTCAAAATATAGAATCAGCTGAAAATGTACTAACCTCATCTAAAAAGTTATAAAACTAGTGGGTTTTTTTGTGTGTGTGTAAAAATGTAGATAATTTTAAAATGGGCAAAATTGAATATTGAGATCTTGGATTTTTCTAGATCTATCATGCATACAGTTCACTGTTTGCTGTATGTCACTAATATAGTAACCCCGCAACAAATACTGCTTTTGTAGGTTTATAATTCTAAGATGAATTCATATTGAGCTCATTGTTTAGCATTACTTTACTGAAAAATTCTGCAAATTTAGCCGGGTTTGTTTTCCTTGTTTTACTTCTTTATGATAAAAAAAAAAGAAGTGAAAAGAATATGGAAAAAACGCAGCATTCTTAGTAAACAAATGGATTTAAAAATGGCCCATTGGCAGGGCAAACTCTCTGTTGTTTAAACTTTTATGGTTTATTAATTCCTAAAAAGGGCACTGGTGCATAATCAGCTGCTCATTTGAGTTCTCTCAAATATTCTGATTGGCCAGCATTGCAAGGACCTAGCTTACTGTAAACTTTGGTAATCAGCTTTTGATGAAAAGAGACTTGAACATTTTTTAAAGCAACTTGCTCTTCAAAAACTAGATTTTTAGCTGCGTCCAGCAGCTCTGTAGGTCACTGTGTTCATCGGTTGATTGTTCGGTCCACAAAAATTCCCCACTCTTTAGCAGCCACAGTTTTTGCCCTAGGAGGCTGAAATTTTGCATGAAGGTCAAGTGTGTGTGTGTGTGTGTGTGTGTGTGTGTGTGTGTGTGTGCATGTGTGTGTGTGTGTGTGTGTAGGTGTGTGCGTGAAAGTGTGTGTTTGTGTTCATGTTCATGGCACTTGGCTGAAAGAGGGTGTGGCAATGGGAGTGGCCTACTGCAATAAGGCTTTTAACTTACAAAGAGTTCACAGTCTTCCAAAAGATTTACTGCAAAGGTTAATCATGAGCCAAAGGACAGCTGATTAACTGCTCTGGCCAACTGGCAAAAAGGGGGTGGGGCAGTGGGAGTGGCCAGTAACGAAAAGGAGCATAACCTCTAAACGGCTTCATGTATCTTGGCCAATTGCAGAAACACACACGACCATTTGACATTGACTGTAGACTCTTGTTTCAGGCATTAGCTGCTGGTAACAGTTGCTGCAAATTCAGGCTTGTTCGAGAAAAGTTGGTAAAAGCTGAGAAATATTTATTTTTGTTAAACTTTAGTTTTTGTTTTACAATCTGTCTGTGATGGTGTTGTACTGAAAACTACCTCAAGTCATCTGTTTGCTGACCTTTTTCTGTCATTTCCTTGTGCCAGTCAATATTTTTGCTCCTATTTTCGAACATGAATGGCAGGTGTTCTCATTCTGTCTTTTCCTCTGTAGATAAGGAAAGGACAGAGGAGCTGCTAAGGGCCATTCAGAAGAAGACTGTGACGTTAGACACCCTCAGATACAATCCTTTACCCCCGTGTCACAGTCCTCTTGCTCCCTCAGCTGGTGAGACACACACACATACACACATACACATACACACACACACACACACACACACACACACACATACACATTTACTATATATGCACGTTTAAAGTTGAAAAAAGTCTTTATAAGAATGCTGTACAAATGTGTTTTAGGTGACTTCTCATCAGCCCCTCTGCCGTGTCAATCAAACGGACATCTGTACCCAGACTCTCCAAGCCCCTCCCCCCCCTGCCTACGGAACCCAAAGCATCTCCTCCATAATGACGCATTCAAACCTTCCCTGGACACGCATGTGGCCCGCATCCCTCCACCCCTGACCCTTCATCGTGAAAAGGCTGAATTAACAGAGGCTCAACCAAACAGGAAGCTCCAGGGCCTCCAGAATGGCGTTGTCGCTTCTCCTCAGCAAAAAGAGCCCAATCCTGTACAGAATGGACGGAATCGGCCTTTGGAGAGGTTCATGCCCGAGGCCTTCGCTCAGCACTTCCATCAGGCCGTGCTGCAGTCTACACACAACACACTGCAGAATAAAGGTTAGCCACTCTCTCCTATCAGTGTAGGTGAATGACCATTAGGCTGGATTGTGAATTTTAAAATGACATTATCCTGCCACCTAGTGGTGCTAAAATGCAATATCCTAGCTGTTAAATGTCCATCAGTAATCATATTGACTCCTTATGAGCTACTGTGCTTAAAATTACCGCAGAGACTTACACTGCCTTTTTGTGTCTTTCTTTTTTTTTTTTTTCAAGGAGTGTCACATTGTGAGACCGGCATGAAGGCCGACCGCTCTTTGCCTCTCAACATGTCTCAGATAAAGAACTCCAGTCTTAACCATCAACCCCATCAACCGCACAACAACAGCAATCACTTCCATTTCCCTGGAGCCAATAGGAATACTCCAGGACCACAGGAAACCCTGTCTGATGAGGATGAGGAAGAGTCTGGTCAGGAAGAGGATGATGAGGAGGAGATGGAGGAAGCTCCAAAGAAGTGGACGGGTATTGAAGCTATTTTTGAGGCCTACCAGGAGTATGTGGATGGTAAGTCAAAGTCAGCTTAATGTAGGCTTTTGATACTAATATTGATATTTAGCCATTTAAAAGCTGTTGACCAGTATCTTTTTTTTCCTTCTTTTTTTTGTTTACCATAAATGTATAACCAGTAGATGCTATGAGGGCCGGTGTTGTTAAGGAAAAGCAGAAAGACTGGCACTAGTGGTGCAGGGGCAGAAGTGTTGTGTAGATGAATATGTGAGTCTAGCCTTTATCTGACTGAGGTTTATGCGAGTTAAAATCTATGGCCCGAAACTTCTGAAGCAAAAGTAGACTTACTGTGCTGTGTATTGATAAATCCATTGAGCTGTCCGTGGTGCTGAAGTAGCAGATGGATTTGTAATGATCAAAATGACAAATAGCAATGTTTAGCTGCGGAAAAGCAGGAGGATCATAGAAAAACACTGCTGCCTGTAGTATTACTGATATTCCTGTAATTTACCTCTGTCATTGTTCAGGAGCATCTGTATAAGTCTCCAGGCCAAACTGCCTCTGAAACAAGATATATTCAGGGATACATGACCACAGATATAGTTTTACTGTGGTTGTACAGTTAGGATTTTGGGCCACCCCCCTGTTCAAAAAGAACAACCAGGGTTAGCTTTGTGATTTTATTGTTGGCTTATTTGTCAGCATTGTTATGTGGCCAGCTGACTTAATTTTACCAGTGTTGTGGAAACAAGTAAAGGGAAAACTTTCATCAAGGGCCCAAATATTTTTTGTTGGAGGGCCAGATTTGGCCCATTGGCTGCTGGTTGCCTATTACTGGACTATGCTCTTCTCTAAATAAAATCAATATAATTTGCCCTCATTTCTGTTTTCTGTTTATTTCTTTTTGTACAGAGTGGAGTATAGAGAGGCAGGTTCTTCACAGTCAATGCAAAAGACTTGAAGCACAGAACTACAACCTGACCAGAACTGCAGAGCAGCTCTCTCTCACTATGGGGGTAAGTATCTGAGACCAAACCTGCCTTTTCCAGTCCTGCACATTTGTTTAATTTTACCTTTTGACGTTAATGTCCTGCTTAGCTGTCAGTGCTCCTGTTTGAGAGCAAAGCAGCTATGGCGCACAAAGTTCTTGGGTCTGTGCTGACAGTCTTGTCTGTCCTTTAATTTGTCAGGAGCTGGTGAGTCAGAGGCAGAAAGTGAGAGAGGAGCGGGAGAGACTGCAGGCCCAGCTTGAGCACTTCAGAAGGTGTTTGACACTCCCTAACATTCACTGGGGTAGGGGGCAAGTCAATGGGCACATGCAGAGGTGACGTCTGACACCAAATCTCTGTCAGATATGCCTCTCACAGCAAAGAAACAGCAACAAAAACAAGACGGGCTGGAGCCAGACCACTCTCAGCACTTGAAGGAGCCAGTCTTTGTCTTGTTACCCTTCTGGCCAGTCAGTCATGTTACCTGACTGGCTCCAGATTTAACTGATTATCTGCCATTTTTGTCAAAATCTCAAAACCGTGGTGACCATGTAATCTGGGAATATACACTCTCTCTCATTCTGCCCTCGGATTGCAACAACACTGTGTAGAAGAAACATTATCTTCATCAGAGTAACAAGTAACACTATCCTTTCCAATGAGTCTCTGAGACTTTAAGGACTTTCCACCATTTAGCTCATATTCATTTTTCCACAACAATAGTAATGTATCCCTTGGCGCAAATCTGTAGCCTCTCTGGACAGCAGTGAGGAGAGACTTACAGCCTGCAGTGGTCACTTGGTTAATACTCAGAGATGAAAATTGAGTCAAGGAATCAAAGCACACCTCAGGCCTTAAACTTGATAGGATGCACTTGAAATGGGATTGGAGGAAATACTTGACTGTCCTCTGTGTGGTTAAATGTTGTAGTGTCTGCTGAGCACAGTATCTGACAGATGGAGCAGCTTGTGTGCTGTTAAAGGTTCTGCAGAGGACAGGAAAACTTAAAAAGATATTATCTATATAATGGCAAATGGTATCAATGGAGTTTTTTGAGGTTTAATACATTTTTTCAATGGTCAAGTAACTTGCGATAGACAAAGAATTTTGTATGTTTTATTGTTTTAACCATTTCTTGTGGGAAGCCATATGTTTTGTCTATATTGCTGCTGGTCAGAGTCAAATGTTTAGAAAATGACGGATGTTAGGACAGTTGTATTTGAAAATGTTATGTGATATCAAGCGTGTTTGGGGGGTTGATCAAGAACTAGACTGCAGGGGGGATGGAAGACAACATGGCAAGTACAGTATCAGTCTGTCTCCCTCAATATTATCAAGCTATCATGACTATATTTCAGTTGGCTTATGGCAGTCTGTTTCCTAAGCCCTCCACATGCCTATAAATGTTGAGAAAACTTGAAGAGAATAAAAGTTGTGTTTTTGTTTGAAAGGGCCTTTGTGACATTCCTCACGTGTTCGTAGCTAGCTGGTGTTGTGGTTTGTTGCACACAACGGCCTGAGAAGTCATCCTTGAAAAAACAGTTTGAAAAAGGGCAGATGCTTTTGGAAAAATATTTGGCAGGTGACTAAAGATATCATCTGTTTATTGTGGGCTGACTTCAACCAGTCAGATCAACAAACCGTATAACGTGGTAGGAGCACTGCCAGCAGAGCCAGTCACCTGACTGCTCTGAACCAGTCTGGTTTGGACACAATCATACAGCTTGAAGCCTGACAGCCTGACAAGATGGGTTTGTGAGATCATGTGATTATTTGATCTTGCAAAGCCAGCTGCCTTGCAAGGTAAAAAAACATCACTTGAGTGAAACATTACAGTACATGTAGACATCTGTCCAACCTTACAAATGTTGTTACCTTTCTAAGGGTGATTTATTTTGGCTTTTTTTTTGTTAACTGAGTTTAACCAATTTGTTGAGGAAAAAAAAGGCAAATTATTACACAGTTTCATTTCAAGATGTGTCAAAACAGATAAAGAATATCTTTTTTCTTAATACTCCTCAAGTACTTGAAACTATTCTCTTATTGTTTATAGGTGACATACACATCAGAATGAAACTATCCCTCTGTGGATAACAATAAATTAAACCTCCTCTGCTCTTTTGATGAGATCTATTTTCGTTCAAGCTGAATAAAACAATGTCACAAATTCTTAATTTCCCTCTCCTTTCCTCTTAATATTTAAATCCCTGCAAGTTCAAGCTACATTAGCAATGTCCCTAAACCACCAGACCCTCCTGCGTCCCCTGTTAAATCTCCTTTACAAACTTTCTGTGAAATCCTGCATATTTGTTTCAATCAGTTGTTATGTAATGTATTATTTGGGATGTATAATTGTGATGAATTATTTATTAACATATATTGCTGTAAATTCGGATGGAAATTTACATTAAAATATTTGTAAAATGTCTCCTCTCCGTCACTGTTTCCATGCATCTTGGGGACCTTTTTGATTAACATTTCACTGTGGTTGATGTTTGTGTTTCTTCATCTGACATCAAAAAAGAGCTTGACATGAGTTTATTCCCCATGTGGACTTTCAATAAATTTAGTGGCATCCTGAAAAGGAATAACCTATTGGAGTAGAGTCAATATTCCTATTGTATATAATACATAAATGTAAACTTTTTAAAATGTATATTTAGTGCTGATTAAAATGGACAGTTTAGTTCCCATATATGATAATAAACTGCTTCATGAGAAGAGGCTGAGATGGGTGGTTGGTGAAGGTCAAAATCTAAGCTCACAGTGTCTCTCATTCAGTGTTACTTCCTTGTTCCCTGAGTAAACAAATAAGCCCTACTCTGGTGGAAGTTTCTGAAAAACTGCCACGTCTGTCTTTTTCGTTTAAAAAGGGGCTTTATTGTTGTGGTCCGGGTTTTTGGGTTCAGTTTGTTTTGGTTTTCCCTGTGTTGTTTTTCTCCCCCTCCCACACAAAGATGCTCCCCTCCCTGCAGTGTGTCTGTGTGTGTGTGTGTTTGGCAGAAGGCGTGGCTGACTCTCACTCTCCCCTCCTGAGCTGCAGCAGAGGCACACACCTGGTTTCAATCATCAGTTATCACCTTCTCTATAAAACCCATGACTCCAATCCTGTGCCAGAAAATTCTGTCTTGTGTGGTAGTGCTATCGCTTGTGTTCTTTGCCAGAGATTTTTCCAGTGTGTGTGTGTGTGTGTTTTTGCTATGTGTTCATAGTGTTAGTTATAGTGCCAGCCTTGCTGTTACTGACTTGCCTTTTTTCTAGTGTGTGCCTCGATGCTTTGCCAGCTTTCCAGTGTTTTGTTGTCCAGTGATTTCTCTAACGTTACACAGAAACTCACCCGCACTGCTGCCACTCATCCTCCCATGGTCAGGCGGCATTCTGCTACTACATTGTATTGTTGTGTTTTCTTTCTCCCAAATATGTTTATTCATTTTTTTCCTGGAACAATGAAACTCACAACACAAATACACAAGACAAAGACAAGCTAGGAATAATGGATAAAAAAAATTCACACGTCAATTCAAAGGTACACAATATAAAGGAAATTGCAGGGGGAGTTAAACAAAAACAGATGAAAAAAACAAACAAACATATACATCAACATAGTCCAAAAATGGTTTCCATGTCCTGTTGAAAACATAAAATTTGAAATGCCAGAGACATGTCAAAAAGTCCAAGGGTATATATTCCATTATTATTCTATGCCATCCCTCAATTGTAGGGGCTTTATCCAAAAGCCAATGAAGAAGGATTTACCTGGCACAAAGTGTCAGAACATTATAGAGTTTTTTCTTATTCATATTAGTTATACGGCCACTGGGATGACCTAAGAGCAGAGACACCGGGCCAAGTTGGAGTTCCATTTTTGCAATTTTTAAATTTCAGATAAGACATAACTCCAGTATTTTATCACAAGACCATAGACAGTGTGTGAGATCGCCAATCTCAATTTTACATTTGAGACATAAAGGAGAAACATCTTTTCTACATTTAGAGAGATGTTTTGGAGCCAAATGTGCTCCGTGCAATATCTTGAGTTGTGACGCTCTCATCCGATAACAGGCTGTAATTTTTATCCCAGATACTTTCCCACATATTCTCTGTTATCACCACACCCAGCTCCCTCTCCCAGGTCTTTCCCAGCACCAGAGTTCTAACATGCGAGCAGTCCTTCAGACTGTCAAAGAAGGCACTAATGGAAGCATCCTCTTTAGCAAGAAGCTCTCGTTTCTCAAGTTGTGTGACATTCATGTTAGTTGGCAATGACATGTCTTTTGTGATGAAATCGCTAATTTGGAAATAACGAAAAAGATCCCATTTGAGGTCATATTTCTCCACCACCTGATTAAAAGTCATGAGGACAGTCAAAGGGATCACCTGTAGAAGAAATCCATTTAGCTGTCCAGCATTTAAAACCTGTCTTGGACAGCATTTTTGTATTTTTGCCTGCACTTTATTTTTATTGTATTAAGCGCCTTAAACTGCTCTCTTGTCCGTCTCCACTACTGTTGATCCAGAACACAAACAACCCAGCCGTGACATTTATGAGGATAATTCCAGTTCACAGCTAATATTTGTACAGCCTGTATATCAAGTAACTGCATACATTAGTAATATAACCTGAAGAAATGATACTGTATAAAGATGGGTGATTAAAGAAGCTGTACATTAAAATTTAAGATTTCAGTAAAACCTTACTTAAAGCATGCACCTATAATGCATTATGAAGACACTTATAATGTGTTACGATGCACCTATAGTGCTGTATAATCCTAGTTATAACCTAACCATAGCCACCTGAAACACATTGTGTGTTCATAATGTGTTATATATGTTTGAATGTGTTATAATGCATTATAGAAACTGGATGCATAGAAAGTGGTACCAATAAACAAATGATAACTTGTTTGAAATATAATGCATTAATTTTGAATAAACTACCTTGGTTAGTATTAGCTTCATGTTGACCACTTACAACAATAAAATGCAATTTATGACTGCATCAGTAGTAACAGATTAAGACTGACAGGGTCTGGGTAGCCTGCTAGCACAGTTGGTAGAGCGGCTGTCCCATATGCAGAGGCTGTGTCCTTGCTGCAGCAGTCTTGGGTTTGATTCCACCCTGAGGCCCTGGGCTGTGTTTCCCTCTCTCTCTCCAGTTTCCTGTCCACTCTTCAGCTATCCTATCAAATAAAGGCACAAAAGCCCAAAAAAATATCTAAAAAAAAGAAAAGGACTGACAGGGTCTGTAGTGAATGAAGAAAATCATTTTGAAATTTTGAGTATTTTCTTCTGACAAGCAGAGTTTAGTGTTTGTAAACTCTAATGGTACCACTTTTACTTTAGTAAAGCATCCAAATAGGCCTACTCCACTACCACTGGATAAAAGTGAGAACTAAGGATAACTTGGTGTAAGACCCTTCTCTCTCAAAGGGGACTTTAACCCAGCCAAGAAAATGTAACCCATCACAGAGGGGCTATGCCTGATATTAGACAGAACTTTATTCAATACTCTCTGTTTCCATTGTCTGTAGAGTCCGTCAACTGAACTTGGTGCAGTACAAAGAGCCATTGACCCTCTCACTGAGCTTAAGTCACTTGAGCAGTTGTAGGCCCTCTTATAGTGCCCAATAATGAACTCTTATTTAAAGTCACTTAGGTCTTCCATCTTAACATAAAACCAAGTCCAAATCAACGCTAGTGGCCAAAAGACGCGTTTGTATTTTTCATAGTTTCCCTTTAACCTGTCTGTTCTTTAACAAAATGGACAGGATGATTCGGTAAATGCTGCATGATGAAAGATTTATTAAAGGGCATCTCCAGTCATAATCAATGTTTTCCTCATAAATCAAGTCACCTTTGATCAGTTCATCTCATACCATCCACACACCCAACTGCAGCGTGTGGACGTTTATATTCAGTTTTGTACAAGAATACAGTGCTGAGTAAAAGTGCACGTATGAACACCGGACATATTTTTAAATCATTCTGTGGTTGCACGTTTCCTCATTTTGAACGCTGCTTCAATTTTAAAATTTGCTTCAAAAGGATAATTTAACCAAATTCAAACTTACCGGCATCCGCGTTGTTCATATCTGGGTAGTCACTGTGACGTCAATTATCTTGCGACGACTACCCAGATGTGAACAACGTAGATGCCGGTAAGTTTGAATTTGGTTACATTATCTTTTTAAAACAAGACATTCAATGAACCCGGCACATTGTTTTGAAGGGGTTTGAGGCTGGATTGCACCAACAAGGATGAATTTCATCTGAGATTAGCTCTCATCAGAGTTTAGTGAGACTATGTTTAGTCCAGATTTAAAATTAAGAATAGCTCTGTTGCACCATTTAAAATTGTTCCTAGTATAGTAAAGCTATGTTCATTTATTTAAACTGAATTTAACTGTTGAAACAACTGCTTTGCCAAAACAAAACATTACATTTTTGCTTGCTAGCTAAAAAGTTGTTAGCTTAGCGGTACTTGTGATGGCCTAGAAGAGTAACTTAAATTTTCCCTACTTTGAGGAAAAATTAGTTGGCCGAATAGATGAAACAATATGGTTAAATAATAGAAGATAAAAAACTGACAACAGCACAGTGAAAAAGAAAGCTAGTATGTTTGACAGTTGACACAATTCTCCTGTTCAGCTTCAAAACAGTTTCCATAGTGACCCGGTATCTTGACAAAAATGTATTATCATCATAAAATTCAAGTGGGTTAAGTCTGTCTCACAATTTTCGTTAGGAAATAGAATATTTTGGTGAATTTATTAGAACACAGCCGTTGTAGAAAGTTAAACCTTCTCAACTGCAGAGTTAAAGTTAACCTGAGATCACGGTTTAAAGTGGAGTAAAAAGTTTTGGTGCAACAGAATTAAATTTAATCTTGGTTTAGAGTAAAAACTAAACTGAGGTTTAAAGAGAGGTTTAAATGGAATCTTTCTTAAATTTAAACTAGTTTTAAAGTTTGGTGTAACAGAATTTAAACTTAAACCACAATTTAATACTGTTTGAAAGTTAAACCTTGTTGGTGCAATTCAGCCTTTAAGTTGTGATTGGTAGTTAATCTTTGGTGTCATCTGGCAAAAATTCCATAAAAACCTTTCAGCATATTGTAAATCAGGTGCTTGCTGCATTGTATTTTACTGCTCTCTTTTATTCTCACTGCGCTATCTTCCTGTATTTTCTCTCTCTTTTTAAAAATAATTTGTTGTAATAAATTGCATTTTTAGGGTGCCTTTTGTCATCTAGCCGGGGACTACAGCTGGAAATTAGCCATGCTGGCTAAAGTTGCTCTATATACTGTTATTGTTACAGTCAATTAATGGGGGTTGTCCACAATACTAAACTAAGAAACTAAACTAAACTAAACTAAAAGAACACTAGATTTCTGCATAGAAGTTGGCTCTAAATGCTCTGTATTCAGGTTTTGCTTGGTGTTCAGACAGTCATTGGGTATTTTCAGCCAATCTGGGTAATTTCAGAGAGCTACTGGCTGCTTTACGCTGTGCCTCTTAGCGACAGGTGACTTTGGTCAAGCTAACTGGCTGCTGAAACAAGTGACATGCTCTAAAAGCATGTTTTCAGCCTCTGGTGTTTGCAGGCAACACCAACAACCAGCTGGCTTGAGTTGAGCTGAGATGGACCAGCTTACTTCACTGTCACTTTCCCTGCAACTAAAAGCGACAACAAACAAACAAACAAACAAACAAACACTAGCCACAGCAAAACAGGGAGGTGAGGGTGCAGCGGAGTTGCTTCCCACAAAGCGTTATGCTACAGCTAGCCTTATTTCCAGATGTTGCCTACCTCAGCTTTAAGAAAATTGCATTAAAGTGTGTAATGTATTGTCCAAGATCTCAAGTGATCGATACTAGTCTGTACAAATGAATGAATACATTATGTAGCAAATGCATCTGTCTCTCAATAAAGAGCATGATGTGACTCTGAACTTAAACACAGTCTGTCTCAGACCATAAAGCTGTGCTGTGTTCACTGACCAAAGAAGAGCAGGGTGAAGATTAGTGTCAGCTGGTAGATGGCATGTCCCAGAATGTTCTTCATCATTGTGCGGGAAATGAGCGGCTTGTTGCGACCATATGGGCTCCTTAGCAGTAGCGCCTCTGTTGGCGGCTCGGTGGCGAGAGCCAGTGAAGCAAAGGTGTCCATGATGAGGTTGACCCACAGCATCTGCACGGCTTTCAGGGGAGAGTCCTGAAAACACACACACAAACCTACAGTCAGTGTCTGTCTGACCCTCAACTTAGAGATTAAGAGCTTTTTCATTTGAAACAGTGGATTTCAAAAATCATCTGAATTTACTTTTGATGATCATACATAGTATTTGACTTATAATCAGGTGTGAAAGTAGGCCAGTACGGCCCGATACTGTGTACCTCCAAAAGATTCAGTGGTAGTACTCAGTATTGAAGAAAGGGGAAAGGAGCTGTCTGTCACAACCAGTCATGGTCGCACTTCTAGCAAGAAAACACGTCTGCTAACGTTATAACATCTTAAACCACACGTGATTTTCTTATCATTTGCTTCTAAACCGTCCATGCTGTGTTTCGATCAGTGCTGGATGGAGCCCAGCTGCCTTTCATTAGTTAACGTTAGCGTGAGCTAACACGCTGTAGCTGACTGATATCTAGTGCTGTGGAGTTTGGCAGGCAGGCGTTTGTTGCAAAATCTCCTAAGTAAAATAAGTATCAGAATTAATTGTGATGTTTCTTTTGTTCTATTCTACCAACACAGACAGCAGCTCAGACAAGCTGAGTGTTTGGTGACGATCAGGGACTCCTTTGAAACTCACTGGTACGTTACTACTTACTTACTGCGTATCTTTACTTCCTAAACACAGTGCCTGTGAAAGAGTGCATATGATTTATTTCACACCCAAATCATGGACTGTAATAATGCTGTTTGCACCAGGACAGAACGATCAATGAATGAATCCAACAAAATTCCAAACAACCTTGTGGTTGGCTGACACGCTGTGAATGTGTTTAAATATCAGCAGTGGTCGACAAATTTTGTTGTTATTTTTAAAGCAAAACAAGTTGAGATGTTTTACTCATAATCATTTGTTATCTCGTTTATTTATGTGACACTTGTATGGCTGAAAGTCCAAACATGGAGACTTATTTACTGTTATGGTGTTAAATTAAATTAAAACAAAACAAGCTATGGATATTTTGAAGGTTTTGAAATTTGCACTTTAACCATTAAAACAAATGTTTTGCTATTCACAGTGTCAAGCGTTTCTAATTTCTTTCAACTGTATACATGTTATCAAATATTGAAACATTTTTTTCAAGGATGTATTAAGCTGAGGAGAGTTGTACAGCATGGAGCGATGAAGGTTGTGGTAGTAGTACTGGCAAGACTTTCAAACTACTATCACCCCTGCTTTTAGTGGATACTATATGACATGTACAGGGCCTGGCCAAAGTATCAGTTTGCCAACATTATCAGCTAAAATTGATTGGACAGTTTAACTTTTGTATGTTAATACTAGTTTGCCCTAAAACATGCAGGCAAAAGCAGCGTGAGATGGCTCTGACCTGAGTGATGCAGGCACCGGTGAAGGCCACGATGACAGCAACCACATTGACGGTGAGCTGGAACTGCAGGAACTTGGAGATGCTGTCGTACACGTTCCTGCCCCACATCACAGCCTTTACGATGCTGCTGAAGTTATCGTCTGTCAGGATGATGTCAGACGCCTCCTTCGCCACGTCTGTCCCCGCGATGCCCTGAAGAACACAGCGTACAGGTGAGCTAACATGAACCTTGCACTACAGCTGAACATGAGCCAACATTTAGAACCACTGCTGAGCCACAGAATGTTCAGATCTCTTCTGGTTCTGATCCTGTCTGCTCTCAGTCTACATGTGAAGGATGCTGATGACATGACGTGGTCATCTAAGTGCTCATCACACAACTCTGACTGGTCTGGCATGTTTAGCAGGATCAGTTGAGCCTTAGTAAATCCCAGCATATTCTGACACTCAATGACTATTTGAGGATTTTTTTCAGAACAGATCTTTGATATATCGGTAAATGATAGTGGAGACTAATGACTAAAATCAATCATCAAATCTAAATTGATTAGAATAATTGATCGTTTGACCTCTATGTTATGGCTGCTCTGGATCAGAAGCTGATGAAAACATGAAAAACATCATAATAATCTGAAATCTGAGGGGGCGGGGCCACAAGAGAAGATAGCAGAAAGTTTAATGTTCATCTGGACCTTAGTTTTTTTGTTTTTTTCCTTAACTTGAAAATGTTGCAACTTAATGGATAAACGTGTTAACTGCATAATTTATTAAATATTAATATATTTACAAATAGGTTCACACCTTATTGGCTTTTCCAAAATAGCTCATATAAACAAATTAATTGATTATTTTTACTGCCAAATAAATACAGTTAAAATTGTTACCATGGCGAAGCCAACGTCCGCTTTCTTGAGGGCGGGACCGTCGTTTGTACCATCTCCAGTTACAGCAACAACCTGCCTCTGCTCCAGCACAGTGCTGTCAATGATACCTGTGATGAAGACACAGACAGACCACAGAGACACACTTATCACCAAACGAGGATCTAATGTGTGCACTTGGTACATCTGTACAACTCTGACCACCTTAAAATAACTTTAAATCCTGTTTTTCTCTGCTGTGTTTAATGTCTTTATTACGTTTATGCTGTGCATGACTGCCTCTGAATTTGAACAGATCCTCACATTTTCTTATTCAGCATTTCTTTGTGATAAATAAATCCACTGTCTGTTTTATTGCCTGTCTCCTGATGCCCTTTATGACCTGGTTAAAGTTTTTCTAACCTTTGACCAGAGTGTGTTTGTCCGTTGGAGACGACCTGGCGAGGACTCTCAGTTTCGGCCAAATCTTATCGATTCGCTCCTGCTCAATCTGTAAGAAGAAAGAGAAAGAGATAAATATGAAGTTATAGCGGCAAAACATAAATTTAAATCAGCTGATAAGTCTAAAGTGTTTCTATTGTAAAACAGTATTGATTGTCTTTACAAGGTGTCACAAGAGAATCAGAAGAGTTTTGAAGGCAGTTTATTGGGGAAGAAAATAAAAAAAGGACAAAAGTGACTCAATCAGTTTGAAAGTAGATAATTCTTAGAGGACAAAACCAGTCTTACTACATGTTATTGTCTTTTTGTCAACAACAGCCACATAGGTTACATAAACCTCACCAATTTTCCCCCCAAAAAAGCTCCCTATCATGTTTGTTTAGATTTTGTCCATATTCAATAAACATTGAAGAAAGGAGCTGAAAAGGTGTGACAACGCTGGTTACAAAGGACGTCTGGGTCAAAATCCCTCTTCA
>JAQLOL010000023.1:12680481-12690670 GCA_029783665.1 Naso thynnoides
CGATCTAGGTCACGCTGAGGCAACTACCCGGATATGAGCAACACGGATGCCGGTAAGTTTGATTTTGGTTAAATTATCTTTTTAAAAAGAATTTTAAAGTTGAAGATTCCTCAAAATGAGGAAACATGCAACCACAGAATGATTTTAAAATATGTCCAGTGCTCATTTGTGCACTTTTACTCAGCACTGTATTCTTTAACAAAACTAAGCTGCTAGCAACATAAAGACATAAAATGAAGGAAAAACAAAAATGCATCATGTGAACTAAGATAACATAACTGATTTGCCAGCAGAAAAGGAGAGATTATGCAGTGCGCGGAGCAACATAACACTGTGTAAAAAGATCTTTTGCCTGCATAAAACACCAGTGTGTGACTAATAAAAGGCTGACTGTCATGGAAATGCCCAGCAGCTATTCACATGTCTTCTGGATGACAATCAGCAGAAAGTCATTTTCTGCAGAGAGATGAAAGAAGAGAAATGGAGGTTACAAATGCAGTTTAAACAGTATCTTGTTAAGATGATGGTTGCTAAATGTTTGTTATCATTAAGTCAACTACACTGAAGTAACTACTACTGCACACTCACCTGGTGTGACCATGATCTCGTTTTTCTTGGAGCGGATGCGGAGGACGATAAGATCATTCTGAGGGTCAATATCCCTCACTGTGCTTCTGGCCATTATGGTGAGGTCTCGAAGAAGTGATGCATACTGAGACGCAGTGGAGTTGTCTAAAGTTGTTCTGATGGGAATACCTAAAAAAGATAAAAGCTTAAGGTCAAGCTGTATTGTTAAGATGTTATATTAGAAAAAAAAACTGTTGTGCTGAATAAACAAAATAAACATGTTTGTTGTCATACCTTCTGCACTGACAATAATTGTTCCAATCACACCTTTATGCGCTTCGATCCTCTTCAGCGTTTCCTCAACTTCAGCCTGAAACACATAATAAAATTAAATACACTTTTAAGAAACAATAGCGAATATTTAACAAAGCACAAAGAATTTAAAAAGGTTATAAACAGCAACTTTACAGATTTTAGTCAAGTTATGTTAGCTCAAAATTAGCAAGGTTAGTGCCAGTTTGGTAAGTTACATGTTATTGCTTTTAAATGCAAAACTTAAGTAATTGCGTTTCCCCCTCCTTCATTTAGGCTAACGTTATATAAACATTTTAACCTTTATCATTAAGTGACATAATGGAATACAACTTTTAGAAAACGTTTCTGACACAATTCAGAAACATTTCCGTGCTCAGTTCCTACCATTATGTCTTCTGGAGGCTTCGACAGCTCTTCTCTGCTTTTTCTCCTCTTGCGTCCCACTGTTGCCAAGAGAAACGGAAGAGACGTCAGGCGCAAGCGGAAGCTTGGCGTAGCCGTCATTGTGTGGAGTGGGGTTGTTGTGAGCTGTATATTTTTACTGCAAAAATGCCGGAGTTAGCGGTGGAAAATGTGGTCGTTCATCCTTTGGTGTTACTAAGTGTGGTAGATCATTTTAATAGGTCGGTAAATTTAATTTTTGTTTTCAGTCTTTACAACGGCGGGAGGTTAAATTTCCAGAATCGTTACGTTGCTGCTAAGCTAAGCTAATGTTAGCCCTGCTGAGTCAGAGCCCCGTTAGGAGTGAATGAAGGCATGACAAGGCTAGTTAGCTTAAGTCAAATCAGTTTATTTCAGTGTTTAGCCGATGTTAGCACTCTATTTGCGTTCATTAACAGTTAAATGAACCAAAAACACGGTATGATGGATTAGTGGCTTTACTCGCTGGTTCGAACAGTTTAATGACATAGTCTTGTCATTCGTTTCTTTAGCGTAGACAGCATGAAGATTTGGTCGTTAGCTTACGGTAACGTTAGTAGCTTAGCCAAAAAATCACTCTGTGTTTGTGAGTTAAAGCATTTAATTCTGATCATTCTACAGGATAGGAAAAGTTGGCAATCAGAAACGAGTGGTTGGTGTCCTTCTGGGATCATGGCAGAAAAAAGTCCTCGACGTCTCAAACAGCTTTGCAGGTGAGTGTCACATTGACAGCATTTGGGAGACTTAAAGAGCAGAAAAAAGTGTCACACAAAGTATGTACTTGTATTCACTCTTAACAGTATATTGTTTAGTCCCCAGTAGTTCAGATACCATAATACAATTTAAAAGTATCTTTCATTGTACCATCCCGTAAAATACCCACTTCATCAAATTTCCCACTCCTTAGTTTGTAATGCAGACTTTATATAGTTTATATGTAGTCTTTAGTTGTAAAACATACTAAGCCACATAAACTTAATCAGAGTTTGCTTTGTAGACTCAAGACATTTCCCTCCAGAACTGAGGAAAACAATGCTGTTATGACAGATTGGGTAGCTGGCTGATATTTGCCTGGAATAATATATGCAACAAAAGTATTTTTTAAATTATGAAATGATTAATGTCTGACACAGAAACTATCAATTAATCTGTTGTGAATGTTCCTCTCTAGTGCCATTTGATGAGGATGACAGGGACGACTCAGTGTGGTTCTTGGATCATGATTACCTGGAGAACATGTACGGCATGTTCAAGAAAGTTAATGGTAAGGCACTTCTGATGTCTGCACATTCATTTGTGTTTATGTTGACTGTCTTTATACTTTTGATTAATTGTCTTCATTGTTTTTTAGCCAGAGAAAGAATAGTTGGATGGTACCACACAGGTCCCAAGTTACATAAGAATGACATTGCCATCAATGAGCTCATCAAGCAGTACTGTACCAATTAGGTATGTAACCACTGTGATTTTTTGCCACTGCTTAATGTGCATGTGATCTGATATCACCTAGTTCCCTTATATTTATTTTGATTTTAAATACCATACCTATGTTCTTCTCTTTTAACCTACCAGGTGTTAGTCATTATTGATGTGAAGCCCAAAGATCTTGGGCTGCCCACAGAAGCATATATCTCTGTGGAGGAAATACACGACGTAAGTTGATCAAGAATTGCATCGAAGCAGATAGAATACTTGTTATATGTGAAAGTTGTTTTGACAGAACAATTAGAGATGTTCCAAGACCGTTTTTTCCTTTCTGATACCCAAACCTGTGAATCAACCGGTACTGCATACGAATCTGAAACCAGAACATGAAAAACAATTCCTTACACATCTCCTTTGACTTTCCAGCGTACAATATTTCGGCTCTCTTTAGGTTCTCTGTGTTCTTCTTTGTTACTCTTAAAAATAGTAGTTGCCGGTGGCAGTGAGGTGTAACTTCTTGTGTACTGTAGAGTGGCAAAGAAAAAATGATTTTAGGTATGTAATGTCAGTCAGAGCTAACTGAGCTAATTGGAAAGTAGTTCGGTACAGTTTAGCAGATGATAAATTACATGCTATCTGATTGGTGCACAGACCGGTGTACCTAGCATTTTCCAATACTGGTATCAGTATTGGAACAACTCTAAGAACAATGTTTCTATGGAGATGTGAGAATCAAATTGAATGAATGATAATTGACATAATTAAAAAAAAAAAAAAAAAAAAATTTAATGTGTTTGGCATTAGTTTCTCTGTAAAACTGGTGATATACAGAGAAATATATTTGCATGGCTTTATTGTTACTATTTCAAATGTATGTTTTTTGTGTGACCGTCTGTCCGTCCCGTTGTCTCGAACACCTTAAGGAAACTTCTTTGAGTAGTCCATCACAAGCTCATCGGTTTGGCTGATAGTGAGCCTCTGTGTTTTGTTGTTGCACGATGGGATAAAGTTCTCCATCAGTCCTCTGTCCTCCTTTGTATAAATAGTCTTCAAGTAAGAGAGCATCTTTTCCACAGAAATGTTTCCCTAGAACAGTAATTGCCAGTATAATGATGACTTCCATTTTGCAAAAAATCTAACTTTTATGAAATTGTACAAAGTCTTCACATTAACATGTCTACAACCATGAGGTGGTAATTCTAGTGTCCGTTTTTTTATATCTGATTTGTTATAAAGTAAACCTAAGAAAGTTGGGGTTCTGTACATCTGTTGGTGTCCAACACTGAGACTTTTCTTTTGACTGTGAGTTGAAAACCATATTTAAGATTAGAGTGAGAGTTTTCTTCATTGTTGTGGTTTACTTTTTCTATGATGGCACTCCAACATCCAAGACATTTGAACACGTCACCAGTGAGATTGGAGCTGAGGAAGCGGAGGAAGTGGGTGTGGAGCACCTGCTCAGGTACTTCATAAGCCTTCGATTCAACCACTTAATTGTATAACAGCTACTGCTAAGTTGTTTTAACTCCCAGAGGTGCAAAGTGACACTGATGAAAATGATGATCAAATGAAAAAAGCACAAATGTTAACTCATTCTTACTCAAGCCCATTCACTTCTAATCTGCTACATATCTATAGAGATATCAAGGACACAACAGTGGGCACTCTGTCGCAACGCATAACAAATCAGGTTCATGGCTTAAAGGGACTCAACTCGAAGCTGTTGGACATCCGCTCCTACCTAGAGAGAGTAGCAGCAGGCAAACTTCCCATCAACCACCAGATCATCTATCAACTGCAGGATGTGTTCAACCTGCTGCCAGATGTAAATCTACTGGTAAGGTCTTTATGATTAAGGCATGTTTACTTCATATTCATTCACAATAAATATTTTTTGGAAATCTTTTGAATTGCAGTGGAGCTAATTTCACTTTAAGTGAGACACAGACATTTGGTCTAGATTCTTTTATCATATGTAAATCTGCCAGCAAGATGTTTACAGTGAATCAGACCTGCAGCAATTAGTTGTTGAATTGTGACACACAACACTGCATAACTACAAATAAAGCTACTGCACAATGTTGAACTATTTCAATAAGCCGAAGAGACGTGGAGAGAAAAACAAAAGATTGAACAGAAAGAACACACTTTTAGCTGTGGGGTCAAATTGATTTTCCCATTTTTATCCACTGGAGGGCAAACTGAGTCAGATTTAGTGACACATCAAGTAAAGGAGATGAGCGATACAACTCTTGTTACATACATGTCCACCTAAATTCTTGGAGGGATTATGCAGAACTTTTATGGCTAATAACTTTTGTGGTGTTCTGTGTTGGAGTAAATTGAAAATGGCAAGTCAGCACCGTCTGGGAAAATGAACAGTATCAGCCTTTTCGCACACAGTCGGTAACTCTGTTTCAGGGATTCCTAGGTTCACTAGGACATGGGGGCAACACAATGGGAGGATTCCCTTTCTTATAACATTGTGTAGAACAGGGCTGCAGATTTCAAACATTTCAGAGAGAGAGAGATGACCTTAGGCCAACAACTTATTAGTCACCCCTGATGCTCCACCACTGACATAATTATTAATGGCAGGTGATTAACCAGAATTGTTTTGGAAATGGTTTTGTGATTCTAAATAAAATGTCTTCATCTTGGCAGGAGTTCACAAAAGCCTTTTACCTTAAGACCAACGACCAGATGCTGGTGGTCTACCTCGCCTCGCTCATACGCTCTGTGGTGGCTCTTCACAACCTGATCAACAACAAGATTTCCAACCGGGACGCAGAAAAGAAGGAGGGACAGGAAAAGGAGGAAGGCAAGAAAGAGAAGAAAGATGAAAAAGAGAAAAAGGATGAGAAGGACAAGGACAAGGAGAAGGAGAAAGCGGACGGTGCCAAGAAAGATGAGAAGAAGAAAAAATGAGTGTTCTTTGTTTTAAGGTGTTCTCTCAAATCACGCCATCTTCATCTTGATGGTGCTCTACTTTCTGCCCGCAGTCAAAGCTCTCTATGTGGGTCTCAGGCTAAAAGTAGGACTCTATATGGGGAATGGTGTCATTTGAGATTTGACCTCAGCGTCACATGTGGCACTCAGAAAGACTGTTATCGCACAGAGATGATGTTGATTATATTTGCCACTTTGGTCTTCGGAACTTTGCAAACATGCTCCTGGTGTGCGACAACACCTTGTATTGCTTTTTTGTAATATGGCCATTTTTTTTGTTTCTGTATAACTCATTAAATTGGGATCCTATTAAAATTTGGTTGTTTTTGCAGTTTTCTCTGTCCCTATTTTCTCTCATAGTTAAAACAGGTAGTAGATTGTGGCATAATTGACAGGCAGACAAATGCCCTGTTAATGTTTGTAAGATCGCCTTTTAAACATGCGGTTATTGACAGTGTGAATTTGGGACCAAAACAACAGCGACCAGACACTGGCAGTGTGTATTCTCCCTGTTTATTTGTATGTGTGTAAATAAATATTCCTTCTAGTGCAGTATAAACTCGGTATTCCCCAGGTTGCCTAATTATACACTGAAATGGAAATGAGGGCGAGTGATGTTGCTAATAACCTGCATAATTTTTAAAAGTCCTGCAGCTATAACATAATATCAATCATTTAAAACTGATACCACACAAACACTGCAAATTGAAGGATTAAAAAAATGACAAAATGGCAGCTACTCTAAAAGACAAGCAGAAGTTGAAGTCTGAATCAAATTTGCAATTGTTATTGGTATGATAATGGACAGGACTGTCGTAGTTACATTTGAACATCTACACTAGTGACAACTGGGCAGTGGCTGTTAAAGACCCCATGAGATGATAGATAACTGTGCCTGAATAATGTCCCTTCATCAACATGCATATGCAAATTATGTCTTTATAATACCATTTAGACAAGTGAACAGACAGCGAATGTCTTGCACACACTAAATAGTATGCCTTGGTGAAAAGAAATCAAAAAAAGTAAAATTAGGAAATAGGATTACATTTAGCTCAGCCGGATGTAAACAGGGTTGGGAAGGTTACTTGGTAAATGTAATAGGTTACAGATGATCAAACTTTACTAAACGGCCTTGACTGGAAATGGCAAAAGAAGACATTGTGCAAATGAAAAACATGCAAAGCAACAAAATGAACATTATTCAACATAAAGCCTATGCCTTAGACTGAAAATACTCAGGTGTAATCCCCGTTGGAATCATTAACATTTTCAAAAATAATCTAATTACACATTCTTTCTCAGCAACTGTGTCTGCTAACAATTACATTTATTCCGTCATTAAATTAGGTAATTTAGTTACATGTAACTAGTTACTCCCCAATACCAGATGTGTGTGTATGTATCTTGGGATTTTAATGTTGAACACGTCTGTTAAAAGTAAACCTTGTACAGATGCAATATAACCACCACACACAGGGAGCAGTAGCGCTTTTCAGTGACGTTCGTCCGTTATTTTTAAAACTGCGTTATCTGCAGCTCCTCGCAAACGGTCGCAGTTCCCAGCCTGCACTGCTGTCAGGAGTAGTAGTTGTAGAAGAAACCAGCATAGCGCATTTCAAGCCCAGGTTGCGTCGGACAGGTCAGATTATTTCAGAGGTAAACTGGATTCTGACGTAAAGGGCTTAAACCCCCCGGCGGCGGAGCATCGCATGTGCTGCACGCGCGCGCTCACGGTCAGCAGCCGTTGATGAGGAGGACAGCAGCGCGTGCCACTTCCAGTCAACAAACCCTCTCTCTCTCTCTCTCTCTCTCTCTCTGTCTCTCTCTCTCCGGACCTGAGCATGACTTCTCAGACATTTCACTGCGACTGAACAGGGCGGACGACCGCTGCTAACATGGCTTCGTATTTGCAGGTGAGGCTGGGAACCGCTGTGTTAGCTGCTGGCCTGTTCGGGGATTTGTTTGGTATTTTGGTAACTTGTTCACTTGTCAGGGTGTGGTTCCGTTGCGCTCAGTGCGCTGTAGGCCTCTTTTGATGGACGGCAAACGGCACGAGCGTTTCTATCAGTAGCCTTTTTGTGTGTTTGATGTCCGTCAACCCCCCTAAAAAAATCTCAGTCACGTGTTTGCGGGCATAAACAGGTGGTTGAGAGGCTCAGTGTTGCCAGGGGCCGAGAGGCGAGAGGCTTCACTTTGCTTAAACGCGTCTTTGGCGCACGGTATCCGTCGCTGCGAACCGTATTGCGCTGAGTTATAGAGATGGCTTCTTCTCGTTCCAGATCGCTGATGACGAGAAGGGCCATGAGCTGGACCTTTTCTGTGTTCCCAGACATTATGAGAACGACTTGGAGAAGGTGATCATCCCCCATGGACTCATCATGGACAGGTAAACCAACCAGCAGCAGTCCCACTACCACTTGAATCTAACACTGGAAATGACTCTCATATTTCTGTTAAGTCATCCGACACTCTCATTCTCTGGCACTTTCTCTTTCACTGACACACACATTCACACTGGATTATGCTGGGATTACAGCAGTGCACTATAGTATTTGTTTGACAAATCACTTTAGCCCACATCCTGAAGAGCATTTGAATGTGGATTTTGAAGGTAGTGCTTAAAGTCCAGTGTAGTGTAGTGACATTGATTGTAAGCAATATGGTTTAAATGCAATGTCATGTTAAAGGTTCCTCTCCCTGCCCATATGAGCTGTGCTGCATTCAGCATCACGCTGTAAATTAAAATGCATCCACCCTAACTCCTGTACATGTCCCTCCTCTCTGGTCCAGGACAGAGCGTCTGGCCCGTGACATCATCCGAGACATGGGGGGACACCACATCGTAGCTCTGTGTGTGCTAAAAGGAGGCTACAAGTTCTTCGCAGACCTCCTGGACTATATTAAATCACTGAACCAGAACAGCGATAAATCAGTCCCCCTGACGGTGGACTTCATTAGGGTGAAGAGCTACTGTGTAAGCTGCCTTTTCTTACTTCATATGCAGGGACCACTTAGTGTTTGCAAAATGCAAATGGGAGCCAACTCACTTAATCAGAAATGGGCTCCCGTAGTGTTCAAATTGTAAAGATTCTCCATGGAACGTACAGATGTTTAAAGAATGTAATGCAGATTTGTGGTTTGGATTTCCCTTGTAATTCTAGCAAAACAAATTAGGCACGGTAGATCCAAGCTGACATTGTAACCACGCTGAGATGGATAATGACGTCTGCCCTTTGTGTGCCCTAGAATGACAAGTCAACAAACAGTGTCCAAGTCATCGGAGGAGATGAGCTGTCCAATCTCTCAGGCAAGGTTAGTCGATGAGTGTCTGTCCGGCAAAAAATACTTAAACTGCACTGTTTCAGAAAGCTCTAAACTTAATGAGCTGCTCCTTATTTTTTCCTGCAGAATGTTTTGATTGTCGAGGTAAGACATCTTCTTTCATTCTCTATTAAATTCAGGATAAAAAAATTAAATTTGTCTTAGTAAATTAATAGTGATATCACACATATTATGACATTGTGCACTCTGTGAAATTCTCAAACAAACAGAATGGAAAAAACATATTTCTGGTTTAAAAATTTCTTTCAGTATATATTGTCTAAGGGTGTATATTGTCATAAGTCCAACAGAGTGTATTTCACATTTTCAAGTAATTCTTCTTTATCTTATGCCTCCACTCTAATGTGACCACTTCCTGTTTCCTGTAATTTAAAAAGGATATTGTGGAGACGGGAAGGACGATGCAGACGCTACTCTCTCTGTTGAGTGAATGTAATCCCAAAATGGTGAAAGTTGTAAGGTAGGCACCATCAGATACAGTTACAGTACAGCAAACTGAGTTAAGGACCTCCACTAGAACTGGCTGGTATGTCACCAGTGACATTGCATGTTAGCAGTGCTCTTAGCTAATGGACGCTCTCCTTTAGGACTGTATTAATGATGTAATGTAATGGAGGGAGGGAGCAGCTTAAGAGTTAATCTGCCGTACTATTAACTGCACTCAGGAGGTGGAGGCCTTTTCTCTGAAGTATTCCTGAAAGCTTGTTAAAACAGGAAATGAGCTGAAGCAATGTGGGTTTCCTCTGATACTTGCGTAATCTACTGTATATGGGTAGGGTCATTTACATTGTTTGTTCTCAGCTATGTCGTAATTTATTGCCAATATGTCTCTTGTCAAGCTTCCACTGTTAACAACAATTCTTAACTGACCTATTGGTTTGAATATAACTCAGGCGTCAAGGGATGCGACAACTGTTTTTTCCTATTGTTATTTGCCCTCCTCCCAAGTTCCAGGCAAGAAGATAGATACCATTCTTTGGACTGTGCGTGCAGTGACAAGGAAAAGACGGGCAGCGCTTGCACTGCTAGTTAGCTTATGTCAAATACTGGTGGTCAATTGGAAGTGCTAGGATGCCTCTGCCTAAAGTCATCAGATAAACTTTCCAACAACTCTAAACAGTCCTGTGTGCTTGACGTCATTGTTTATTTACCACGTTATGTTATTTTT
>JAQLOL010000023.1:12700131-12716048 GCA_029783665.1 Naso thynnoides
TCTGCTCGAAATTTAAAAAAAAATAATAAAAGAAAATAAAAATCGCCTGGACGTGAACCATGAAATTACACCACAGTCCAAGACCAAACCATCTGACAAATGTACAGTGATACAAATGACATTTGGTGCCACCCCACCCATCCCCTCTGCCTCAAAAGAAATGTTCTCAAACTGTAATTGGTCCGATGTTAGATGTAGAGAAAGCTCTATGTCCACACCATGAGGTAAAACTTACATTCATGAAACTGAAGTCACAGGTTGGCTTTCTGTGTTGGTATGGCTTTAAGAGGCATCACTGTTCCACACTTCTTCCACAGTCATCATGTGCTCTTAAACTCCCCTACCCAAGAGGAATGGAATGCTTGGAAACATCACTACTGCGCTCTAACCTGACCTACAGTTAATGGATGAGTCAAAGTGCCATTTGAGATGCATGACATTAAAAAAAAAAAAAAAAGTAAAAACACACTCACAAGAAACCTAGCCCACGTATTATGTCATACAGGTTGGGTAAAGTCTATGTTAAAACTGAAATTAATTTCTAACATACTTGCTTGACGTCCACTTAACACATTTCTAATTTCAGTCACTTCACAATAAACCTGCGCTTCATGTCAGGACAACATACCAGCAATGATATTCTGTGCTATGAGCGTTAACCAAAAACTTTAGTTTTTACAAAAATACTCTACATTTTGATACATGGATACAAAATTCTAAAAAAGATATGTTACTTTAAATGGATCACTAACAGCTGCAGGACAAAAATAGTATGACTATGAAAATGTAAACAAATGCATATGTGAGCAATGCTATTCTAAAGTTTGAATTATTCAGAGATTGGCTTTTTGATAATGCCAAATTGGCTACTGTTGTAGATATGGAAAGTACAGCAAAGTTATTTTGCATCAAAAATAATGTAACAAGAAATGTAAAGTATTAAATTGGTGGAAATGTTGAAGATGAACTGATCCATGAAACAAAGTACCTTTACATATCTTTTAGAAATCTTGTACTTGGACAAAACAACATGCTGAATTGCTAGCCATGTAGGAGCAGCTGCATAACTTAAACAAGTAAGTACGAATGAGTAAACATTATGAGGGCATTTGCAAGGATAAGTCTGAGACGAGCTTTTTGACGATAGACGATTCAATACAGGAGCTTTGGTTTGCCTGGGTGCACTCCAGTCTGACCCCACAACAGCCGGCTCTCTGGACTCAACTCTGCTTCACAACTAACAATGTCAGCGCTATTGATATAAATATAAACTGTTAATGTACTAACATCCCATCAGAAGTGCCCATCACTCCTGTACATAGCACCATAGACAGAATCATAATGGCGGCCTCTATGTAACAGAGATTTCATTAACCAGTGAGCCCCTGTTCACAACACAAGGGACGGGCGCTGGATGCCGACTTCACATGGCACCAGCCTGCACATGGTACCAACACTGAGGCAAAAACTTAAATATTCAACACAACACAAGGTAAAACAGTCTCAAGTGACAGATTGAACAGTAAATAGTACAAATAGCAATACGATGAAAATCCTTCATTTTAATGTAAAAACGAAATGAATTAGTATTTTAGGTGTTTTGTCAGTGTGTAAAACACGAAGGCCTGCTAACCACTCCAACACTGAAAATGACAATGCTTTTGTGGGAATGGCTGTTTTTTGTTTTTGTTTTTTTTGTTTTTTTTTGACAGACTTGACTGGACCACTGAGACTGAATATAAAGAGGAATTCAACAGTGAGCAGACATTCTATACAAAGTTGTCCTAGACCTCAAAAATATTCAGACATGACATTATGTAAAAATGCTTGGTTAGGATGTATTTACCTTTACAAAGACAACTGCTTTATGTTTTTTCTGTTTTTTCCCTTGTTTTTTTAACTGGACGTTTTCGAGTACAAATTCAGCTAGGTCAGTAGAGAGCTGTGGACGGATATAAGGATTAGCTAGAGGTTATAAAGTGCTTGAGAAAAAATGTTTAGAAAACCACACGACAATCCATTTTCACGAGTGGAAAGTTTCTTTCTATCCACATTAAACTGTTAAAGGTTACCAGCTTTTTAAAAACAAAACGATACACACACTACATAGTCGAATGCTTCTTAAATTTTTACAAAGAAAGCTTCTGCAAACCCAGTACTGAGGCCTAAATGTATGAAAACACTGGGAGGTGCCAAAATAAATGGCCAAGTCACATTTTTCACCAGGTTGAATCTCATTTACGAGTGTTTGATAGTCCCTCTACTTTTTGCACATGGGGGGAATTTTTTGCAATACTAGAATGTATTGATACTCATTTGGATGAGTGAGTCCATTTCATTTTTGTCAAATTCTCAATTTTTAACTCTCCTCCTCCTGATTCTGCTCTTAAGCAGGCTCCAGCCATCAAAGCAAACATGATGGAAACATCCACTCAAAACATTCTACAAATGTACTTAAAGGTGCTATATGTAACATCTGAGCACCGACTACAATCCTTTGTTGGAGTGTAATTAATAATGTGGTCAAATCTGCTTCAAATCATCTAAACCAATCTTAACTGATGGGTTACAATATAAAGTACATTTTTTATGTACAGGTCCCGTATGGTCGAGCAGACTAGATCCTGGTTTCCACCAAGGTGGCCTGGGTTCAAACCCAGTATGGGAACGGTTTCATGTCTGTCAATCAACATTCATTACACTGACATACACTCTTGTACTTTCATATCACAGTTTAAACTGGACAACAGCCCTCTCTAGAAAGCACACAGTAGTAAATTGACCTCTATATAAGAACTAACTGGTGCTAAAATGTTAGAAATAGCACCTTTAATTTAAGTCTTTACTCTCAGAGTAGATTCGAGTCAAATCGTTGCATGATTTCATTCACTGTGAAAAAATCTTGCATCATCCACGGCAAAAGACAAAAAACACATTCACAGACTGCCTTTCAGAATTAAGTGACACACTCAAAATGAGATTCAGCCTATATCTGACTGTTATGTGCAATCTGTTAACTACTGTGCCTGCTCTTCCCAACTCCTCTCCATCACGTTACTACTCCCACTTCCCTATCGCTGACATTCTTTATCCCTTTCCAGTTTTTACCACCAAACCTGGTAGGTTTATATCATCATCATCATCTCTTAGGCTCACATTTTTTAAACAAACAAAACACTGCATTTCTGAGACCGATGGATAAAGCAGTTATTACATGCCTCTCTGATCCTGCAAGAGGGGTAATAACAAAGGCGGGTTCATCAATTCAAGGACAATGGATGTATGACAGCTATGATCATAAATATTTCATAAAAACAAAGAGTTACATAAGCACGTAATTTGTGTTTTTTGTAAAAGGGGCATTTTATTCTTAAACTTTAGACTAAAATTTTCTTAGTTTTGTGGAATTGGCACAAAATACCATGCACCACCCTTCTGTTTATTGGTGTAGGGATGTTTAACTATCAGCTACATATCATCCATTCTCCTAAGTGCCCACATGGTCCAAACATTTATCACTGCTTCTGTAGGCTTTCCAGTATGTCAATTTTATCCATGTTGGACGATGCAGATATCGATGCCTGCAACTGATCAATCTGTAAGCTGCTCTGTATCTGTGTCTGTAGATTGGTCTGCATTGGAGTTGGCAGGCTTGTGTCTATGGTTGCCTGTAAACTGGACTGCAGAGCTGTTTGCGTGGTTGACTGCATTGCATTCTGTAGGCTGGTCTGCATGGCATTCTCTAAGCTGGACTGCATTTGTGCCTGAAGGGTGTTCTGTAGGCTGCTGTGCATGGTGGCCGGCATTGGGGGAGCAGCTTGAGCCATGGGCTGGTCCAGCAGAGGCTGCATGTGACTGGAGTTTTGTGGCTGGCTCTGAGCTGGCAGGGTCGACCCAGAGGAATTGAGCAGTTGGGGGGAATCTTGGATGAAGAGAAAATGAAAATGATTACTATAATTCAACAGTAGGTAAAGGCATTGGTAATGGCACTGGGTCAACCGTGAAAGAATTTGAACATGTACAACTTAAGAATTAGACACAGACTTAAAGCATCTCACCATTCTGGATGCCAAAAACAAACAAGTTGGCCTGTCCTTGTGGAGCCACATTCCCACCCACAGTTGTCTGGAAAAGCTGCTCTGGTGGCTGCTGGCCAGGATTGGCTACCACACCCACACCACCCTGTACCACAAAGATGGTTGTGCCAGGGGTTGGAGCCTGGTTGTTCAGCTCCTGTGTGCCAATAGTGCTCTGCAGGCTGGACAGAGATGTCTGCGGCAAGAACAGCTCCACCGGTTGACTGCTCGAGATGCTGCTGGAACTTGGGCCCACTTGCATTGGCTGCTGTTCCTGGAACAGGCTCTGCTGTTGGTTTTCAGTGGATGTTGTGTTCCCGGCCGAGGAGCTCTGGTCTTGGAAAGACATGGGCTCTGCTGTGTCCGTTGGAGGGATTCTAACGCTAATGCTCCCCATGGGGCCTTGGGTCTGGGTGCTGAAGAGAATAGCTGGGGGAATGGCTTGAGGGTTTAGATCTGTGGTGCAGAGGAGCAGACCTGTCTGCTGGGGTTGGGAAAGCTGACCCTGGGGGGAAGGGTTAGCTTGTGAGTGGTTTGGGATACTTTGAAACAAAGAGCCCTGCTGGCCCATTGGAAGCTGTGGTGATGGTTGTTGGTTCTGCTGTGGAGACTGCTGCTGTTCCATTGGAGTGCTCTGTTGCTGCATTTGGGAAAGCTGAGCTTGGGGTTGGTTCTGAAACATTGCAACAGACTGAGGCTGGTTGGAGGTCTCCATGGAGGAGATAAATGCTAGCTGCTGCTGCTGCTGCTGCTGTTGTTGTGGAGGCTGAGGGTTGGGAGAAAGGTATAGGGTTGACCCTGGTGACTGTTGCTCTGAATTGAGACTGCCACTAGCCAAAACAGTAAGTGTATTTTGAAGCAGGGCAGCCTGGACCTGCTGTTGGGAGCTCTGAGTCTCAGCCAGGGGCCTGGGTGATTGGAAGAGCTGTTGTGGGGGAGATGTGTGGGATGGAGGCTGTGTTGGGAAGCTGGTCTGAATGGTGAGCAGATCTCCAGCCTGTTGAAGGAGGGACACTGACTGCTGTACTTGAGGAGAAGAGTGGATCTGGGGCTGAAGCAACTCA
This sequence comes from Naso thynnoides, assembly GCA_029783665.1. Classification (NCBI taxonomy): domain Eukaryota; kingdom Metazoa; phylum Chordata; class Actinopteri; order Acanthuriformes; family Acanthuridae; genus Naso; species Naso thynnoides. The sequence continues at coordinate 12,705,272 of JAQLOL010000023.1, forward strand.
GCCTGAAGTTGCTGCTGTAAATTCTCCAAGACCTGCTGCTCTTGCAGTTGTTGTTGTTGCTGTTGTAAGTTGCTCAATGCTTGATTTTGCTGCTGTTGCTGCTGCTGTAGTTGGTGTTGTTGTAAATTGGTAAGTATTTGATTTTGCTGTTGCTGATCTTGAAGTTGGATGTTGTTAAGGACTTGCTGCTGCTGATTTTGTTGCAGCTGTTGTTGCTGTTGAATGTTCTCCATCATTTGCTGCTGCTGTTGCTGCTGCAGTTGCTGTTGGTCTTGTGGCTGTAATATAAGTTGTTGTTGGAGCTGCATGGTACCAAGGACTTGCTGCTGTTGCTGTTGTAAGTGCTGTTGCTGCTGCTGAAGGTTACAAAGGATTGGCTGTTGTTGCTGCAGTTGTTGATGCTGTTGGAACTGTTGCTGTATTTGTTGTTGTTGTTGTTGTTGTTGTTGCTGCTGCTGCTGCTGCTGTTGCTGCTGTATCTGTAGCTGTTGCTGTGTCGATAGTGAATTATCTGTGGTTCCCAATCTAAGGCTGTTCATGTTCTCCTGAACGTGCTGTTGAAGGGAGTCTGCAGAGGGCGTAGGACTGTACAGTACAGAGTTCAGCTGCTGCTGGGCTACAGCCGCCTCCAACACCTGCTGGAGTGTGGTGTTACCTCCAGCCTGTAGCTCCCTTACAGCCCTCTCCAGCTGGGCAACCCCTTCCTGTGGGAACAGGGAAACCTGTGTCTGCTGGGGCTGAGGCTGGGAGGGAGGTGCCATCTGGGACATGGCCAAAACTACGACTCCTCCACTATTGCTTGATGTCTCAGGAGGCAAGTTTTCCTGAGGATCTCTGAGGAATTGCTGAGGGACTTCAGGTGTCACAGGGGGAATTGTTGTATCTCCCGGCACTGGGAAGGAGGTTGTGGGGGTAATGTCTTGCTTTTGTATGTTACTGAGAGACTCGAGGCTAGGAAAGACAGGAGGCGCCTGAGGAAGCTCCACATCTTCAGGTTGTAGAGGCATTGGGCTCTGAAAGGATTCTCCACCTGGATGAGGACTAGAGCTGAGCTCCAAGGTCTGCTGCACTGACACAAGAGCGTCAGGGGAGGGCTAAGAAACGGAGAAGAAACAAAAAAGTTACCAGCTGCAATTCTGAAGTAGATACTTTGATTTCTCTTCCCTCAGAAAGAAAAGAATCTTACCTTAAAGACATCTGTGGGTGGTGGGTTGCTGGACACTTCCATTGGTGTGTCTTCTTGCCGTTTGGAAGGCTGACTACAGCAGTCAGTTCGCTCAGAAGATATAGGTTTGATCTGGCCATCAAATATACACGTCTTGACCAGTGAGGGTCCCTCTGTTTTTACTGTCCGGATATTTGAGTTATCAGCTGAGGGTAAGATTGAAAACACAGGATAGCTTTGTGTCTGTGGAAGCCTACGAATAATTCAAGTCTATAAATAAAGATTACTTCTGAGTTACTTTAAAAAATCAGTTTTGAATTTTGGCATTTCATCAGTACTGAAACCTTTCATTTCAATGCCTCTGCTGTAACAGAGAGAGAGAGTATGATGATGATTTAACCAACAAGGAAGGAAGTATGTTTAATAGCATAACAATATGGTATCAGTATCTAATTTGTGATTATTATTTAGTCATTAATCAGCAAATGATTAGTTGGTGATCATGTCATAATCATAAAGCCATGTCTTCACCTTTTTCCAAATGTCCTACAAGAGGACTCCAGGAATTTGAGGAATCCCAAAGAGAATATCTCAATTTTGACTGAAGATTTTAAACTAAGTGACTTGAACTAGTGACTGTACCTGAGTCTGGAGTGTAGGTGAAGGTCTGGGCGTCATGTGATCTGCCTGCATTGGTCATCACAAAGATTCCCACCGAAACCGGCGAAGTGATTGACTGGTTATGGAACGGAGGGACTGTCACTATCAAATGGTTCTGAAACAGCAGAGATCCAAAAGAACAATCACATTTTTACATTTTTTAAATAAAGAATGAGGTCAACAAAAGCAAGAAGGTTTGCCATAGCCGTTTATATTATACTAATGTAAGCTCATAGATATTATTCAGTTGCATTTACCTGGTGGAAAAGGTCCATGTCAATCTTTGCCTCAGCTTGCCAAGAATTGTCATCTATAAATAAAACAGCAAATGTTTATTGTTTCATCCATCAGATGTTAATGTGTGGAAACCCAGAGCTGCATAAATTACATAAAACTATAGACAATAAAAACAACAACAAGCTATCTGCAGCACCTGCAATGTTCTCCTGAAAAATAACTTTGGTTCCTTTGAGGAAGTTCTTTCCAATGATGAAAACCTCCTCTCCTCCTCTCACTGAGCAGCTGTGAAGACTCTTTTTCAGGATCTCTGGCACTCCTGCTGGCTGGGCTGGAGAATGACAGAGGAATCAAAAAATCAGATGACATGAGTTAGTGTTTAAGGGCGGCATGAAGAAGACAAAAATACAAGTTTTATGCTCTGATGAGCTCAAAACTAAACTCTGTGGTCATCATCCTATGTTTGATGAAAGCCAACACCACAAATCAGTGTGAACACCTCAGCATTTACTCTCATAGTGCCTGTTTGTAGCTTCAGAATGATGGTGACTGTTTTTTACTTAATGTTGTGCCTGAACTACTCACTGCAGAGGATGGGTGATGAGGGGATCTGTAGAGTAAGGACTGATCCATCAGGTTGGGGGATGTTGACTCTGAAGGCCAGTCTGGCACGTGTACTTTTTTTCTTGGATCCTGCCACACCTATACGAGCCTCCACATCTGCATTACGCAGCTTTAAAATTCCTACACAATCCACCCTGTAGTAACAACACAAGAGGGGGTACATGATAAGCAAACTGAGAACTGTTGAGTATTAACTAATCTTGATATATTTACAAACAAATAAAACTCTTTACGCAAGTGTCATGTCATTGCTGGGCTCAAGAGGGATCTCAATAACAGTGGTGCCCTCTATGTCCACCTCCTTGCAGGCAGTGGTGTTGCGTCCTGTCACTCGGCATGCCTGGTAAAAACCGTGAGGCTTCACTCTGCCTGCATCATTCGCCACAAACACCTGCAGCACAACTGATTCACTCACACCTTCCAACTGAGAACAGAAAAGGAAACTGTGTAAATAACTTGACTTCACCATCATTAATTATAAAAAACAACACTGTTAAATGTTAAAGTTATTTTTAGCTCAAAGCACACCAGCCATGAAATAATTGTAGAAAGCATAAGAGTGAAGCTTCCTCACAGCAGCATCCACATGGTATAACAAAAACCATGTATATTGAGAAGTGCAATGTAGTGTGGATGTGTGCCAGGGTTGCCGGATCTTTAGGGTTGTAACAAATGTCTTTTTTTTTTCTCTTATCTTTTTTACATTTTTGATCAGGCCATGCTCGCAAAAGAGATCATTTGATCTCAAGCATTTTGTCTGGTGAAATAAAGGTTAAATAAAAATAAAAAAAATAACATTCAAAGCTTCTATTAAGGTTTTCTATTGAATCTTTGAATGTACAGTATGTCGTAATTTTTTATGATGTCATCATCCGCCATCATCACCAAATTTAAAGGACCATACCGGCCTATTTTTGACTTCTAACCATTAGCGCACATTGCTTCTAGCTTATATAAAAGTTGTTTTTAAAATTCGACCATGTGTACACTTAAGTAGATCTCAGACTGCACTGTTAAACCCCATTAACGCTATTCATGTTGAAATAGGGTAAAGACACACTAAAGGACAAGTTGCTAGATATAGGTAGTTCATCCTAAAGAGAACATCTGTGTTTATTTTGTCAAAAATCACTGAGCGAGAGAGAGAGGGGAGCCATAGAGTCAACAGTTATTACGCCTAGAAAAAAAATAGTTCAAGTGTTGCCTTTCTAGCTTGAATACTCGCATGAGGAAGGATTTTGACACAGATGTTCTTTTTTTTTACTAATGTTAAAGCATATTTTCAGGTATTTTTTGTTACATTTACTGAATATGGACAAAATGCAAATAAACACAATATCTCATAGATAAAGCTATTTTAGGAAAAATGCGTGGGGTTTACCGGTATGTAACCTACGTGGCGATGTAGTAAAAGGACAATGACATGTAGTAACACAGGTATGGTCCTTTAAAAAGTAAAGCTTTTAAAATCGCTGAAGACAAATGTGTTCATGGTTACTAGTGTTCTCTTTGATGCACAGTAGTCCAAACTCTGTTTTTCTGTGTATTTTTGGCCTTATTTAGTCCATTTTAACTTTGATGTTATATTTTTCCTCTGTCTGTCTTTTTCAAACCTTGACAGTGGGGAATCCCTGCTGTGTGCGGTCTTTGACAGAACCTCTGCTGCCCTCAGTCAGATAGCGAGCTCTGTGCTGGGTCTCTGGCTGCACTAGAATCTTTAGCTCCTTCCCATCACTCCTCTGGGGGAACTGAGTAGACAGTGACCCACCCTTCACCGCAGTCCCTGACTCAAGAGAGCTGCATGGCAATGAAAATCACATGATTAACATGAGTATGGCTTAAAAAACATATAACTACCTCAGACAAAACTAAATAAAATGACCTTTACTGTTTTCCTACAGAGGGACAGGGGTAGTCTTGAGTTAAAATGCTAACAGAATGTGCATGGGACAAGGGTCACCCCACCTGGCTATGGGACTGGTCTTGTCTGTGCCCAGCTGGGATAGAACAAAGTGAGGGGCCTTGGCGCTGTCAGCATCAAACACATCCATGCTGTCCTCCGGAGGAGCAGGCTTGGGGCCGGGCCGCTGGCGAGGAGTGCGCTTTCTAGACTTGCGCGGTACCTCTGTGTTATCGTTGTAGGATACAGAGCTGATCAAGCTGAAGTTGGAGACGGAGTCATCAGCCCACATGCTGCTGCTATGCTCTGAGTCTGGACCTGTTGGACCAGATGCAGCAGGCTCCTCTTGGCAAGACATCTGACTGTCATCAAACAGATCCTCAGGGGGTGGGGATATACTCAACACAGGTCTCCGTTTTGATGGGGTGTTCTGAAGCTGCTGGACTCCTAGCCCTGACAACACTCCTGACCCCATGTCTCCTGTTACAGTGTTTGCTCCACTGTTGCCTCTGCTTGGGGCAGATTCAGCACCCTCCATGCTTTGCATCTCTGAAGCTCCAGCTCCATCTCCTCCAGTGGAGTGGACATGCTGCGGAACCTTGAGATGGTCTGAGGATGAGGTAGAGGAGCCAGTGGATGGGACTCCCATGGCCAGGGAAGAAGAGGCAGAGGGGCTGGAGGTGGAGGAGGTGGCATCTGTAGTAGTATATACAGATAAATAAGTTAGTCCAGATGTTCAGCACAGAGCAGGCTAGCAGTCCCATTCAAGCAGCTGAATTTGTGCAAAATTTGTATTGATTTCCCCTCTTCCCAACTCTAATTTCAACAGACTGTTGTGGGTTATATGCTCTCACTGTGCATGCGAGAGCTTTCAAGCATTGATCAAAAACTCTGAAGTTAAAGTTGAGAAGGGTACTATAGGTCCCACAATCTTTTGATCCCTACAAAACCTTTCTCAATTAAAATCAATGTGACAAAACTGACATGCTTTGTTTACAAAAACAAAAGCAAGCTACAAATTGTTACATACACATTGCCAGAAAGAAACAGAACAAAATCTGGTCAAACTTTATTGTACAGCCAAATTTGCAAGCTGGTAATGTGGCGTCAAATTGAATTTGCCAGGTTATAATACAGTTTGTGCAATGTGCATTCAGTAGTAAACAGTAGTTTGCGCATGCCAATTGGAAGATTTGGTTGGGACTGAGCGTAGCCATGGAGACAGAATAAACAAGCCTCTGACCTATGGAGCAGTGAACTGCAGACCATTTTATATGCAGACACTCCCTGCCTCAGAGGGAACTTCCTGCAATAAAAACGAGACAGCCAATGAGCAACAAGAGAGCTGATCATTCAAGATTCAACTTCTGTCAATCAGTAAATTGGATGAGTTAATACACTGAAGGAAGGAGTAACTTTTGAAGTTGATCATTTATAGACACTTGGAAGCATGTGTAATTGGTTAATGATGATCTGAAGGACATTACAGTAGTCATGCTATTGATCAGCACCGCTTAGGGCCAGCTGGGTCACACAGGATAGTTAAAAGGTAGCGTTTACAAAAGCGCTCTCTCCAACATGACTGTTGACCAGTTAGTTTGCTGTCCAGATGAAACTCAAGACTAGAATCCTAGTCAGTTAAGCTGATGTTGGCTGCCCTGAACCATGATCTAAGATCAGACCATAGTCATTTGGTTTGCTAACTGATTTTTAAGACAGACCAACAATTGTCTGGGGCAACTTCACTGTTTCATAAAGAGACAGAACCTTCATGATTTCACAAAGAGCCAGCTGGAGGGTCTTTATCATTTAGCTGCAAACCTCAAACAGTTTGAAATCTCAATAAATTATCCAGTAATATGCTGTTTAAAGAGCGCACTCACCCTTGGCCCAGTTGCCCTGTACTGTTCCAAAGCAAGACAGTTATGTCGGCGCTCCGTGGCTGTGACTGTGGACGTGCACCCGTACTGTGCCGAAGCCCACCTCTTCCAACTGGGCCAGGGCCGACACGAAGCGCTCACATTAGTCACATAAACTGAACTTTAGGAGGCAAACTTGCTTAGGTGTGGTATGGAATGCCTAGTGTGATTGCGCCCTCTGTGTGTTAAATGAAAGTTAATGTGTACCTATTGAACCCTATTACACCTTGCACTGATATTCATCTTGTATCCATACTGTATCTACATAAGGTTTAATCCTATTTATATTTACACCTGGCATTAATATGGCTCTCCAGTATTCTCCCTGAAATTTAACTGAGATCTGCTGTCTGCTCTGTCCAGCTTCTTCTTCCTTTGGCATTTTTCTTTTTCTCTTCTTCCTTACATCCTCCCCTTGTCCAAAAAACAACGACAACAAAACAATAACAAAAAAGATGACATTCATCCGTGAAGCTGCACTTTTGTAAGAAATTTTGTTTGCTTTCTGATGCGGGAGAGAACGTCATCAACTGGAATGCTGAGAACTAAAGCAGAGAAAAGTCCTCTTAAATGTTGCTGCTTTTAGTTTAACTGTCAGTACCACCACTGTCCAGAGGACAATCTGTATGCCAGAATACAGTTAAGACCGGCAGAAGAGGATACTGACGGGGACTTTTATGGATGAAGACTGGGTGTCAAACCTTCATAGGCACTGTGAAATTAGTTAAAGACTGCAACTAGGGCTACACGTTAGAGACACGCACTAGCACTCTGCTTTACAGATGGAGGAAAAGGGCACAGTGACCATTTGGTACCAAGCAATTGGTTAGTGTTTATTTTCTGTTGCTCTTCCGAAAATGTTGTTGTTGTACATGGACTGAAAACAGAAATTGCAGGTACACTTGTGCTCAGTGTGGTTGCAATGTGTCCCTGACCACCTCTGGAGGTGTTTTGGCCAATTGCTTTACAATCTGTCCTCAATGCTTTTGTGCATTTATACCTACACTTTTATGTGGCCAAGTATCACATTTTAATCAAGGTGTATAGGGGGTATGTTTGCTAGGGGTGCACTGACTGCAATTTTCTTGGCTGATCCTGACCGCTGCTTTTTGTAGAAAGTCTGACGTGCCAATACCGATTTTGCAGTCAGCCAGTCAAATCCAGACCAGTCAGTATCTGAATCCACTCAAGGTTTTGTCTGCTGGTGCGTGGAGGATAGCCGGCTTCCTTGAATCAGCTGAACAGTGTGGATAGCGGAGTGAATGATCCAGGAGTATAAGGGGAGATTTCCGTAATGACAGAAGGCTGCTGATACTGGTGGATGAATGAACATGATGGTTGGGATTAAACAACCTCACTAGATTGTTCTTACTGCGGTTAATGAGCATGCTGCTCCAACATGGCACTTCTCAATACTCTCCGTGTAAAACTTCCACACTGGTTGTGTTTGGTTTGCCGTAGCAGCAACACAGGGTGTTTGGCTGGGAGGCTGTGATGCCCTATGTGCAACGAGAAACCAATGCATATAACTCCACAGAGAAGATCCAGCCAAGTATCGCTGCCTTATTCGATACTATTAGTACAAATTACATCCCATGGTCTATCTAAGCAATAGAGATGTTACGATACTATTTTTTTTTACTTCCCAATACTGATTCCAATACCCAAACTTGGATAGTGGCTGCTATTGAGTACCGATCCGATACCAGTGCATAAAAATAACAATTCCTTTAAACTGCAACGTGTAGTCATGACTTAGCAAACAGTTGTGAAACAGCAACTTAAAAACTAAAATCTAGGAAATTCTAATTCCTCACACTTCGCTAACTAAGCTTTGCTAACTGAGCTAACTGGGAAGTAGATGGTTACCATTTAAGTGGCTAGTAAATCACATGGTATTGGATTGGTCCACAGACTGGTGTACTCCCCATTACCAATATCAGCATTTTCGATGGAATCGGAGGCATTTTTCGATACTGGTATCAGTATCGGAACAACTCTACTAAGCATTGAAATCTCTGGTCTTACCTTGCTTCACTGTTTTTCTTGCTTCATAGCGTTTTCTGCAACTAAAAAACCAACCATTTTTTTCCTTTTTACATGTCAATGGTCACGTGATACCCTTTTTCAGGTGCGATAGTCTGTACTGAGATTATTTCTGAAACAATACCAAAATGCTCTTACGGAAGGAGATCATTTTAGTTATTGAGATACTGGTTTGAAAACATTGGACCACAACTAAATATCATAGCACGAGGGATGCCTGAGATAACTGCAAAACCAAAGGACATCATATGGATTAGCAGTACTGGATATGCAGCATGGGCTTTTGCCCTAAATGCATTTCTACCTGCTTAAAAAGCCAAGTGGAAAAAAAAGCATTAAGCACAAGCATCACAAGAAAAAGTGCTGCTGAAAAAATGAGTGAAATGAGAAAGAACAAGCTAGCATGCCGTTAATGCAAACACCACATTACTTAGACATATTATTTAGAGTTAAGCTTTTACAAGAAAGGTGAGTTTTGTTACACAGGAGCCACAGAAACCACTTATATTACTGCCACTCGCATGACATAGATTAGCTAGAAATGAACTGATCTTACAAGCTGGTCTAAAACTATATCCTTTGATTTTAAACATATTTAAGTAGTTTCATAAAAAGTAATAATTACGTTAAGCGTTTCTGGCACTACATGCAGTTGCTGTATGGGTGATCGAAATCTACGCTTAGTCTTGCTCTAAGCGAAAAGTACCTTGAGAAAGCTCCTGAAGTGATTTGGTGTGATAAAAATAAAACTGAGTTGAGTCCTGAAAACCCCACACAAAGTCAAGGTAAGCAATGTCTGTTCCCATGCTGCTGCTGTTCATCACACCAACATCTAACATACCTACCTACACAGACAGGCCTAACCAACGCGGCATTATAAATATTTAGTAACTGGTGGTTTATTCAGTACAGATCAATAATGGAAAAATTGTTGCTCCAAGAATACATTTAAACTATTTATGTAAAGCTATAAAAATCACTTTGAACACTCTACCCACACTCATCAATTAGCAGCATTGCAGCATCATGATCTAGCGAAACCCCCGATTATCTAAAGTGAAATCTAATATGACTGTGACTGGTCATTCCAGCAGTATTAAAACACATGAAATACTTAAATAGAAATATTATATTAGTGCATAGTAGGGATGTGCGATATTAGGATTAGAGATGTACCGATCCACTTTTTTTCAGTTCTTTCAGTTCTACTTATTTTTATATTGAACTTCACTCGTGGGCAACAAAGGAAGAATTTCATTGTACAGGGAAATACGTTTCCAACTGTGCATATGACAATAAACACTTCTGACTTTGACTTGATGTTAGATCATAACTGTCAGTGTTTTATGGCCTGGCTAAGATAAAACCTTTTCAAAACGTGAACGAATACATACAAAGAATGTGGATATCATAGAACTCTCTTTTATTTTAAGGAAAAAAACATAAATTGAGGAATAAATAAAAATTCCTTAAAAAATTCAGGTGCAATCATAATTTAGCAAAATAAAAAATTTTAAATGTATAACTATAAATAGGACAACAGCAAGTTAAAAACTAAAATCTGGGAAAATGTAGGTTAAATCTGAAAAAGCACTTTAGGTTACTGTTGATGTAAACCGAAATTTTCCTACAGCTGCAGCTTCACATTCACAAAAGCATTTATCTGGTGAAATGCGATTTGACTTTTATTCTGAACGAGGCTAGCCACAGGAAATGCAATTTTTCAGTAGCTTACGTATTTTTAGTAGCTAATGCGTTCTGCAAAGCAAAACAATGGCCATTTTCAGCATTTGCTGACAGCTGATCAATTTTAAATGTGTACTGGAGTATTTTCATACCGTCTGTGAAAGTAATGGAACAAGAATGGAGCTGTTAACATAACATAGAGAAAAGGCTGCAGGCTACAGGTGAGCTTAGAAACTTCCTCATTGAAGTTATCAAGTTGTCTGTTACATTCCGGCATATTGTGTTTTAGGCGCTTTTCACATTTCGCTTTAAAACTTAATCCTATGTCAATGACCTGTTGGTTATATCTCTTTACTCTCATCATATTTTACATGGAGTGTCACCACATCTTCAGCAGCTCACTGCTGCACGATGGATGGAGTGGCCTGCAGCAGCATGTTATCATGTGCATCGTAGTATGATGTAGGGATGCACATGGTTAACCGTTTAACCGTTAACCGATAACAGTAACTCTAACCGATTAATACTAACGGTCAATTT
>JAQLOL010000023.1:12716148-12726831 GCA_029783665.1 Naso thynnoides
CCTTACATGGAAAGCCTTGTCGGAATGGTGGGACGTTTGTGTGTCGGAATAGCGGTATTTCGGGATGGTGATATGTCGGAATGACGGAATGTCGGAATGGCAGCATGGAAGGGCATTTAAATCTTATCGGTTAACGGTTATTAATCGGTAAAGGGCGTTGGTTAATGGTCATAAAAAAAATCCAAAATGTGCATCCCTAGTATGATGTAATGTGTGCTGCATACATATAATCAAAGTAAATAGATAGGCTCCATGGATCGGCTCATTGTCACCTATACCTGTTCTAGCTATTTAGTCAATATCGGACCCGCTGATACCAATATTGGATCGGATCGGCCCCATCTCTAATGAGGATATTAGACTGTGAATGATTATAACGTATCCATGATTTGCCATTACGGAGAGATTGTTTGCATCATGCGTCAGTGTACATTCTATCTGTTGCAGTTCTAGTTTCATTGGCTGGCCTGTTAAGTTACAAAAAGCCAGAGCTGGGACATTAGCGTTAGCTAGTAATGTTAGTGTCAGGAGGAAGGAGGCTTGCCATTTCATCTGTCATGAACTACGTAAATTTATATAATCATCATTTCTGCTCTGTATCGGTTGTGGAAGTCATGGAAATGTTGGAAAACTTATGATGATTATGATGACTGTGTTCATAATATAATCCCTTTGTGTTTTAAGTCATTTTGTAGGAATTCCGGATATTTACACACTGCACTTGTCATATCTGACTGTCATATCTGATTCAACGTCCAGACGTCGGGACATTTGTGCCTTTGGATCATCAGTGACGTTGGGAGAATGTCAACACTGATTGGCTGTCGGGACACAGTGTAACGCAAATTCACTTGAAGAGTTCAATATATTTTATTTTAATTTGTTTACTTTTGCAGAGCCTACAGTTACACAACACAGTAACTCTACATGTAATTTTTAGAATTTAATAATTCATATATCAAAACAAAAACTAAAGAATTGTGATAAAATTGAGACCAGGATCCTGACATGAAAAAAATCAGGATATAATATTTTTGTCATATCGCCCAGCCCTAGAGCATATTATCTCTAAGCTCAAAAATATTTACTGTCTCAGAAACTGGTGAAAGGGTGAAGTTGCCCCCAGACACTGATAGAAGGCCATATTAGTTTTTCCACCCCTACTGTCTTGGGGAGTAGCATGGCAAGGGGAAACTGATCCCAGATCATGGTTTTCATGGACTAAGCAGGTAGCTCACCTGAGGCCAAGGCTGCGGAGGGGGGAGGCCCCGCCTCTCCCCCACTCTTCTGGCTCATGGTGGGTGGGTCTGTCTGGGTGGACGGCGGCTGCAACTGGAGCTCTTTGGGGAGGAGGTCATATACCGACTCTGTCATAAAGGATGAGCAGAGAAGATGAATTAAGATCTGAAACACAAATCAATTTTTTATTTATAACAGGACCAAGTACAAAAGGATCCAAGTGGTAATTTTCTGATGGCTTTGAGTTCAGCAGAATTGTCTTGAGTGTGTTTAGAAATGGAACCTGAAAACACTGAAATTACAAACCTTTATGGTTAAATTACTCAACATATTTAACATCTGAACAGAACAACATCTGGCGAGGCTGTCAGTTAACTTGAGATGGAGTTTTTATAACTTTACCCCTGAAACACCAACTGTACATGCGCTTAATTTTTGTTTAATAGTATTCCAAGGTTTCCTTACCAGACAGCTTCAGTGTCTTTGCCAAAAACCAAAGCCAATTAAAAACTGCCTTTAGATGCAGTAAAACTACTGACAGCTAGGTACTGGCTTCATTAATGTTCAAATTTAACTGTACTACTGTAATTACAAAAAGAACCACCTTCTTTTTAAAATAAAGATAACAGATTTACCTCACAAAATGAAGGGGTGTCAACAGTTCATTGCCCTTTTCTATGTTCACAGATTCTATGTGATCCTGGTTGTAATGACCAAAGTGAAATCCTGGAATAGGACTGAGAGCAAATCTGACATCTCTATCATTTTTCGCCTAACATATGTAAAAAAAAATAAATAAAAAAAAAACCTGCAGTCAACACTCAAACAGCACAGGCTGTACTATGACTAACTAGACGAGCCTTCCACTGGGCTTAACGTAATAAGACCCACTGAGACATTTCTTAATATTCAATGTTAAGGTGATTCCTAGAAGACTATAAGCAACCAGTGCAGTTAGTAACACTGGAGTAAACCACATCTTGATGGCAGTTAAACACATGATTAGGTTGTCTGGTTGCTAAGAAACAGTGATCCTTCAACACCCTGGCATGGATATTTCAGCTGTGCATTGGCGGCACCCAGCATGCGTAGAAGTCATCTGATACTGAGCTTGACTTTACACTAGCAGAATGGTGAAGCTGACATGACACATGATCCTGCACTTGTGTGAAGTCAACGATGCTGTTGAGGGAGTGACAATACAAGGGCATGAAAGTTTACACAAAGACCTAACAGAGTAACCTAATTCAAACAGTAAGACAAAAGTTGCAAGATGTCAAGCACTGAAATAGCAGCCAGCTCATCAATCACATTTTTCCCAAGTATACAGTTGTGACAATTCAAAGATCAGGTTGTAAATAGTGTTCTGTAAAGGTAAAAAAAGTGTCTCTCAGTTTTATTGTTTACACTGAGATCTGCAGACTATTGTCAGAGACCATTTGAGTGAACTGTCACTTCAGACCAGACAAACCATAGTAGTGTATTTACTTAACTTTTGAATAGAATGTCAAACAAAAGGTCTCTGTAAAGCTTAAACAATGGCCAATATAATAAACTTTAATTTGGTTATGAAAAAATAGCAAACTGTGCAAGATCCTCACTATCACTCTCTATCTGAACCTGTTCAGAGGTCGCACTGGACCATTTCGCTGTGTGCATTATTTACCTATTATACAAAGAATATCAACCGTTACATCAGATATCGTGATTTTCTTACTCCCTAATATAGATATCAGCGTCTGCCCTAAAAATCCCACATCAGTCTGGCCCTATTTAATAATAAAAATTTATGGTATACTACCTATTATAAAGTATTTAGTTTTCAAAAAACTATTAAGTCACAATAATATTTCATACACAGCTTAAAGTTATGGATCACATATTTGTGAGGAAATGGAGAAAAACACAAAGCGTGTTATCACCTTGCATGTCAACACTATAACGAGCAGATGATTGTTTTTATTCTGCAGTGACAGCATAGGACATTAAAACATGTCAATGTAGACGTGCTGCTCCGCTCTGTGTCTAACTGAACAGGGAGTCCACCTAAAGTCATGAAAAAAATTGTTTACTGACATTGTTCCATGTGAATTAATGAATGTTAAGGTAGATCATGTATAGTGTACTGTCAAAATGACAGAAACCCTTCAGACGTCTCTGTTATTGTTAAAAAGAAAAGAGTCAATCATGGAAAATACCGGCTTAACACATCCCCCGTGACTGCTATGCTTTGTACGTGGTGTGAAGAGAGAGGAGTCTTTGTTTGTGGTTATTGCTCATATTGACTGAAAACCCGACATGACCTCAGTCTGGACAAATTACTCCTCTCACACAGAAGATTTTTGTATGATGCGAGTCTGCTGAATGAGTATTCAACCCGCCTGGAACCTCTCCGTATGCAACAAAGAGAATTTACATATGAACGAATGCCTCACCGTTCACAGACTCACTCTGCATCTGCGGCAGTGTACTGTTACATACATATTCCTGTAAAAAACATAATTATGTTACATAATGAAGAACAGCAATGCCTGTTCACCAAGCTGGGCCTCTTTTGACCCAGGTTGGGAGGAGAGTCACAAAGCTAAGGTTGGGTGACGTGCATAGAGCAGACAGTGTGACAACTGGCCTGAATGGGGTACAAGTCACAGGCTCCCCTTGAATGCTTGCAGGTTACAGATCTAAGCAGTAAGCACAGAAACATACAACTACGATAAATTTCACATTAAAACTGTGTGTTTTTGCTTACGACACCACTTTCCACAAAATGAATGAATGTACAAGACCGGGGGCTTTTAAGGAGAAGTTTGGTTTTTTGCACATGAAGCCTTGTAATAAGGATATTTACTATCATATACAAAGTTTTACAGCACTATCATGACAAACAGTGCAGTCCAGAGAGCTGGAGCTCATTGCTGACCTCACCGCTAGCCAAAAACAACGGAGGTGCAGAGGCACTCACCTAATCCATCAAAAACCACAATGAACGCTTGGTTTAAAAGATGAGAAGCTTGTCGAATGTTTTGTGTTGTCCTCTCATGTACTGACACCGAAACATGGAGTTAAACAGCAACTTATGACGCAGGAATGGCTCCTTCAGCTGCTTCAGGACACAAAGAAACAGCTGTTTCTGGGTTACTGCTGGTGTTTAACTTTGTGTTTCTTCATGTACCTCCATTAATTTCGGCTAGCAGTGATGTCAGCAATGGGCTCCAGCTCTAAGGACTACACCATTTGTCATAATAATGCTGTAGAACAATCTATGATTGTAAAATCCATATTATAAGGCTTAATGTGCAAAAAACAAACTTCTTTAGTAGGGACAATAAGGAGGAAAAGTCTCCATGAAACTTATCAATCCATAAAAGTCGATGACAAAGATGACTGTATGTTTGCTTGCCACACATTCAATATGTGTGTTTACATGGCCACTGATACGTTTAAAATACTTAGATATAACATTTAGTCTAAGTATCTTAAACGCATTAGGCTGATAATCAGTGCAAGCACAAAGTGATAAACATTGTTGGTCAGTCATTCACGTTATTTGGGTATGTAAATACTGAGTCTGTATTTCTTTCCCTGTTTTGAATTGACTTGTGTCAGACTGTCAAGGAATGAACAGTATGCAAAAAAATGTTTGTATTTACAATATGTGGCATATGTGGTGGAAAAATAAACAATCGGCACAGTTTGGTGATTTTCCAATACTGAAATTTTAGCATAACAAAACAATACTTTTGATACCATACTCTTCTTAGTATTAACACAGTTGCAGACAAATAAATAAATAAATAAAAAATTATAATCTTAAGAAATAGTCAAAAATTCCATGTCCAAGAATCAGTCATGCAATTTGTGGTTACTAGAGAAATGGCCTTCCCCTGAATCATGTAAACATCATAATCAAACTATTTGACTGACAGAAGAGAGCTGCGAAAAGACTGATTTTACAAGGGAAAATAAACGGCTAGTCTTGACTCAGACACCCTCAAAGGAAAAGAACTTCCCACTGTTCCCAAATGAGTACTGGACACTGATAGTGTTCAGGAAATGGATTTTGATGTCCCTCTCCATTTGCTTTTATAGAAGTCAGATGACATCTGTACAAGTTTATGTGCGCAGCTCCTCAAGCTTTGCAAAAGTAGGCTGGCTGGGCACACTAGCCAGCCAGGGGGCAGACTTTAACCTACACTTAGAACAATTAAATTACCTCATCTCATAGTTATGCACTGCTCACATTACACATGCCTTAAAGGTTTTGCCAAATGGCAAGGCCGCCAGTCCATTTTTATTCTTTGCAGCTGGCTTGAGGCAAAGACGGGGGATGACAGATGAATAGACAATTCACAAGGGCATTGTTTTTGTTGCAAAAGAAAAAAATGTGCAGTCCAAGAATGTATCTCAGTGCCCAATAATGTCTAATTTACTCACACTCTTGGAACACGAAACGATATTCTCCAGCCAGCATACAGACAAAGGAGCTACTCATTGCACTCAAACCACAAAGAATGCAATTTTTAGATATTTACATCATCTCTGTTTACCTTGAAACAGAATTACACTGGCACAGAATGGCTTAATACTCTATTTGATTCTCCATGCGCCTTCTTATGTAGATCAGATGAATATATCACATTAGTGGTGTCAGAGCATGTCTGATATAACCCAATTACTACCACATACATCTGGTTTACATGTCCTTGTGTTCACTTCAGGCTAACCATCTTTGACTGACAGTAACCACTAGAAGCTTACAAAGGCACAGGGAATAAACACAGACATATATGGAAGTGTCAATAAAAGTTATGAGGCAGCATGCATTGCTTTTAAAGGACTATTTCTGGGAGAGGAGATGTTTTATGTGTAAGGTGATTGACAGTAAATGGAGCCTAACAGATGCATACACCGACTTGAATGCATGAACAGATAGTCTAAGTCCGTTTAAGGACAATCATGGGACATCAGAATAGAAAAAAATTACTAAGATTTCATGTTTACTATGATGAACTCTGGTCTTTGCAGGGTTATTCTCATAATACAACAATGAATGACAGACAAAAATGGCCTTGCCCATGAAGACAGTTGTGGTTTGATTTTTTTAAATATCTGTTGTATTTGGCACACAGGATGTGTGGAGATAAATAGGTTTCTTATGTGGGGCTCACAGATCTAATAAAAATTAATTCAGATTGCCATAATATCTTTTCAGAAAAAGTCCACTTTCCCTTGGCCCTCCAACAATCCAAAAACCACCTGTGAGCAATACATGCGGAACAAACCATGACCAAGAACACATTTCAACCATCATTCTTGTAAATATATATTCTACAATCCAACCAAAATTCTATATATAGCCACAATGGATCTCTTGTGCGTCAGTCTCACATAATGGAATCTAATCGTGTGCACACAGATGCCACAGCTCGAGTTTCTCACACTGATTAGCTGATGAGACTTTTTTCTTAGCTGCGTTAAACAAAAAGGTCTTTTTACACATGTTATTTCATCCAATTCAATGAAAACATTTGAGAGGGGAGCAGGATAAGATAAAACACAAGCCGTGTTATGCAGAGATAAAATATTAATGAAAAAAAATTCAAAATCACATTACTTTCAGATAAAAGAGAACTATGAAAATGCCACTTTGACCACTCTTTGGCCATTGGCAAAGCACTTTTTTGTTCTATTGAATATACAATTTTTGGCTATTGTGATGTATCATCATGCTGTTATCTTATATTGGAAAAAAAGCTAATTTCCTCTCACATACATAAACCTTAGTTGGTTGGTTTAGTACACTGTTGTGATAATACATTATTATGTAGATAAATTAAACCAGAATGTAAGCTAAAACAGAAAACAATGTGGCCTAATGGTAGTAAATATATTATAAGTTGAGATGCATTAGGAATCCTTTTGTAATGAAAAATCTGGCATTCAACTGAATTAAACTGAAAGAAATCACAAGGTTCCCAGCAATATTCTTTGTTTCTATTTATAACCAGATTGTGCAAGTATTATAATTACTTTTCAATGTTTATTTTAAGCACCATACCATATTTGCTATAGGTGATATTTGTCTAATGAATAGGTCAAAAAAGACTTTTTATGTTTGACTAACTTGTACTGAGAGTCCCTTTTCTACTTAAATTTACACATAGTTCACACAGAACAAGTTTTTCAGTTGCAGAGTTAGAAGATGGGGCAAATCCCAGAGGTGTTTCCTTGCACATCTGCTGAAACACCTGGCGTGCAAATATTCTTTTAATTATTGCAATCAGTATTTATTTTCCACTTTAAAGAGATTGGGGTTGTATAAGTCATTATTAAAGTTTAATGTGTGCATGAAACACTGACAACCTAAATGGTTCATGTATTCTGGAAGGTCAGTATGCAACCTGGCCTCCTGAATCATCCCTCACTCACAGCCTGACATACATCAGGTCTCCCAGCAGATCTTTGATGAGCACGTCTGCTTCCTCAAACCTAGCCTCAGCACACACCCAATCACTGAGATAAAAATAAACAGTCATCATGTGATTCAGTGTGACCATATGGTAGGCTCAACTGACCATTTTAGGGTCACAAAGCAATGCTTTCTGCTAGCTCATGAGCATCGTCTACATATCAGCCCAGCAGATGTGCAACCGGAAGGTCCAACTGCAGACAGGTGAAGACTGAATTTAGTATGAAGGCTACAGGTTAAGCACAAGATATCAAACGCGACTACATCTGACGGCAAGGGGTGAAATAACAGAGGACGCTTTGTGGTCCACAAGCGTCCAATCAAATTGCAAAATGCATTAATCAATACCTCTCAGGTTACCTTAACAGGAGCAGAAGAAAAGTACAACACAGCAAACAAAGCTTGCCCCCAAATAAACAAAAGCTTGATTGCTGCAAGGATTGAGAAAGAGTTTCACAGGAAGACCGTTTCTTTACACGTGAAGGAGATCCACTTTAAATTGAGAGGAAATTATCTCACAGACAAGGTGCTGCTGCAAGTCACTGCAGATGAAGGTCCCCACTTGATGGCTAAAAGAAATAACATTAGTGTTCCTAGATAAATCAGCAACACCCTCCTAATAATAACACAACTGTTGGCTGACAAGTGTCCCAGGAGTATATCAGATGGAATAACTACTGGCACTGAGTTGGTGGTCTTGGCCCCAATGACCCTTTATCCCGAAAAGGAGAATGCTATGCTCTGAGCTTTGAAGTGCCAGTAACAACATTCTTTCTGTGAAACCAGAGAATGCAAGGTGGGAAAGTGTGGCTCGATTCTAACTTACCTACAAACAGACACAACAGAGAGACGGTCACTACAAAAACCTAAACAAGGGAGATAAACAATATCACGCGCATGAACCCAAAATTTCGCTCTTCTCCGGCGAAACAGAAATGCACGTGAACACTCTCATCTCGGCTGAATCCGACCAAGACCCTAAACCGCTGAACAATGTGGTGGCTTGAAAGCGACCTCACGTAGCTGTGGCTGGCTAATAGTGTGCACCTAACATAATGCTAGCCGTCATCCCATTAAAGGATGACAAATCCTATCACATTGATATGATCTCACCTGTCACTGGTATAATTAGACGAGCAGCGCATCATGTGCCTCCACGCATTGTGACACGGACAGCTAAGCAGCCAGGTACTTGCAGTGCACGAGCCAAATGCGGCTAACTAACTAGGCTAGCTAGGCTGGCTAACAGCAGAAAAGAAGCTAACTACTGCTAGCTAGCAGCTTAACATGAGCTATGAAGACATTCATTTTGCTCCCCTTTAAACCAGAACAAAAAAGGGTTGTTGCCGTCACAGTAGCCGTTATTTAGTGCAATCTTACCTTTTGAGTATAGAGATTTAGGGGAATTGAGGTCGAGATCCGAGCTGAGGAGGGATATAAAATCAGAGGGCATCGCAGCGCTTCATCGAGGGGAGGGGAAGCGGACACTCTTTAGAAGAAACGAAGTCGGCAGCTTTTGGGCAATAAATATTGCCTTTTACGAGCGGAATGATTTAATTTCCAGAGTATAACATCAAAACAATCTTAAGGCGACAAAAAAAAAAACTTTCAATACCAAAAAACCGTTAGTGAGCACGTCTCACGTTGGTGTGTGTTTGTCTTTGCTGAGAGAAGACACAAACACACACTTGCCTTCAGTTGGTCGGCCCACCTCCTGGCCCCTCCCCTTTTTGCTGCCCAGAGACATGCGCTGTGCCCGGGATGAGATTCAGAGAAGCTCCAGTCAAGGGAAGCAGTGTCATTACATGGCAGGGATGGTTCCTCTTATTCAGTCGCTTGTGTCTGTTTTATCTACTGCTCAACACCTTGTGTCCTTGTGTTGATGGATCAGTTTTGACTCTCATTTTAATGAGCAGGTGACTTGGAAACATGCTCACTCACACTCACTGTTCCTCAAATCTTGTATGTTTAGAGAGGTCTTAGGCTATATTCTATCCCAACTTCATGATAGGAATCTATGTACAGAGAGTTTCTGCAATTTATCTCTACAATTCCAGTATCTATTACAGGCCAAGCACTTAAGGTAGTGTATGAACCTATTAACCCTAAGGGGAAACAGTATTCACATCCTTTACCAAAGTAAAAGCTGCAGTACCAAAATTTAAACATTCAAAAATGTCCATTAAACATCTTACTTACAGTAGATAAAAATACAACAAGTTATTCTAAAACCACTGATAATGCAGCAGGATGGCCTCTGATACTGGAGCTAGTTTGTATTACTTGCACATAGTTGTGTAGTTATTTTATAAGATCATGTGTTTTATATATAAAATTTTAAGCTGCAAAGTAGCTCAACATAACTGTCAAAGGATAAATGTATTGGCGTAAAAACTAAGATATTTTACTCTGAAATGTAGTGGAGTAGACATGTAAAATAACTTGAACTGGTATAGTTACAGTAACTGTAAGTGCCTCAAAATTGTACTTATGTACAGCCTACAGCTAGATACTGTGTATAGTGCTAGAGAGCTATCAAGCTTCCTAGTTTGGTAGAAAGAAAATAATGCTTGTGTGAAACTTTTCTCAACACCTGAAGTAACCAGGTTACAGCTTCTGGAAAAGGAATTTGCTCTTGTGTATTGTGTGTAAGTGTGTGTGTGGTTTTTAATAGCTATTTAGGACCTTTTCTGGCATAAACACTGACTGGGAACCAAATTTCAGTCATAATGTGGCATGACTTGATTACTGAGCTCATGGTTAGGTTTATGGGTGAGGTATAAATTGAGGTTAGGTTAAGGTTGTGGTTAGGCTAAGGCATAAATTGGTTAAGGTTAGGGTAAGGGTTTGGGTCAGACTGCGCAAATGAATGGAAGTCAATGAAGAGTCCGAACAAGAATATCTAAGCAAACCTGTGTGTGTGTGTGTGTGTGTGTGTGTGGGGGGGGGTCTGTGAAAAAACTCTTTGATGGACA
>JAQLOL010000023.1:12732298-12749858 GCA_029783665.1 Naso thynnoides
ATGAAATGTCATCATGTCTGATTTTGTGACCACCTTAAAAGCTCCATTGCAATAGTGCTGGGAGGCGAGACAGTAATGCGGTTTGTCTGGCCGATGTGATCACTGTGCTTCGTTCACAACATTACTCTTCCTCTCCCTGCTTTCTTTTGTAAATTAAAAACCAGTACCAACCCAAGTGATGTTTTTAATTGTGATAATGGAAATGAATGATTGCAGTTTGTTTTCACCCTATTTCTGCTTCGCTCCCTCTCTCTCTCCCCCAGTCTCTTTAAAGGTTTTCTTACTCTTATAGACCTGTGGTTGTACACCTGTACTTCTGCATTGATTCTTAAGCGGCTTTGACCCAGGCCTGAGCCTCCTATCCATCCCCATTACATACTCCTGCTCTGGCTCTAATTCCCCTCCTATCAACTAACTCTCAGGTTATTTACTGGCCAGGGGTCCGTGGAACAGTTGTCCTTAAAGGGCCATTGTCGTGGTATCACCCATTGGGTTCAGAAAAACATATTAAAATATATATATAAAATAGGTGCACAACATGATTTTTAAAATTAAAATATGACGGTTTTGCTTGCTTTCCTCGCACTCATTTTTAAGCATTCACACTTCCTTTTTTTTTCATTGAGACATGACTATATTTCTATATTTGTATTGTGCTGTCCCAGCACACGCAGCAATCTTTGTCCTGTGACATCTCTTTTGGGACTTTTGTGTAACTACATACATGTGTCCTCTTACCTGGGGAGCGGCGTCAGTCTTACAGACTGTAACAGCAGGTGCCATGTTGTCAGCGAAATGTGTGTTGTTGAGCAGTAGCCAGAAATAGACTGTTGACCCTCTGACTTACTCCAAAGAAACACAACAACAAAAAAACATTCAGGTAGGCACATTACAGTAGAAAAAAAACAACAAAAAACGTATAGGCACGATTTAACTTTTAATAAACCCTAATCCTTATCCTAACCCTAAAGAACGCTTGGAGAAAAATTAAGAAGTGAAAAGCCAACTTTTAAAAGTTGGTACTTGCATTTGTTTTCACAACATTAATTATTTTACATTTGCAATGTTTAATCTTTTGTTGTCAACATGTTTGGAATTTTATCAGAACTTTTTTGGCCATTTTGCACAGTGGCTTGTTGTTGAACAAGGCCTGCTGTTGCAAAGCTTTACTCAATCTAAATGCATGCTCTAAAAATCCACATGGTATTGTTGTTTAGGTGCAGGGTCAATGCTGGAATAAGATGCAGAAAAGACTCAGGCAGTCCAGACGGGGAATAGCCAGGATTTGGAACAGGAGCGCTTTGTAATGTTTCAGTGTCTCTATGCGTCGTCTCTGCAGTGTTTTAGGACTTTGAATGTGATTCTTATTCATGAAAGACTAACATTGTTCTATGTTTGTGTTGATCCGGGTGTTGTGCCGGGAGGATTAAGTGTCAGGCCCGTGCTCTCCTCTCTCTGGATGGAGAGACCCCTAAGCATATTCAGTGAGTCGCAGAGCTGGAGGAGCTTCTGTGTGCAGATTAAACCCATAGCCTAGCTTTGTGGCTGATCATTAGATTGAGGCAGATTTGTTAAGCATAACTGCCATTAAATTGGCTGCAAAGCTCTGGTATTTACTGCACTGCTGTTTATGAATAAGGACCCCCTTAAAGACCTGTGCAGCGATGCGTTAAACCCGAGCCTCAGTAAGGAGGGAAATGCATTATTCATAGTGGGAGGAATTAGATGGATAAAAAGATGTTCCTGGTGAGGGTGGCGTGCGGTGCCTGTGTCTCGGTGTGTGTGCATGTCTCTGAGCATCTCTGAGTGGCTGTGTGTGGTTTAGATGACATCCAGAGTGCATCTATGTTTATACTCAGAAGTCTGATAGTATTTTGCGCGCGTGTGTGTGTCTTCTGGGGGAGCGGCCGGCCCGCATCCCACTCCGTGTCTCCTCTCTGTCGTCTCGAGAGCCGCGCTCACCCCAAGTAAATCGAAGGAGAGCTTTATTTTTTTCGACGGGCATTTCACGTCCTCTCTGATGAATGTGTTTATTGGCTACGTAATGAGAACCAGTTATGGTTGGTTAGTCAAATTATTTAACTTTATTAACCTTGGATGAAATTTTCTATGCAGACTCAAACTGGTGTAACATGCAAAGAGTATTATGCTGGAGGCCAAAAGGGTTCAATAATGATTACAGCTCTAATATAATAGAAGTGAAGTGGTTAGAGAGAGAGGATGGAATACATATACGTGCTTAAAGGCTGTAAGTAAAATAAAATGAAAGGGTACTGGGTTATTGTGTGTAGTCAAGTAGTTTATAGACCAATCGAGTTTACAGTCTGCAGATGATGAGGGGATGAAAGTTACATGATGGGGGGAGATTTTGATGACAGTGATGAAAATAGCCCTGATGCTCAGAAGATATGTGTGCATGAGCAGGCGTCTGGGGTTTGTGTTTATTGTTGTGCATGTGTGTGATTATCAAGTTTACTTGTGTTTGTGTGTGTGTGTGTGTGTTTGAGTGTGAGGTAGCCAGGTAAGGCTGGCTGCAGGGGTGAGCAGTGCGACTTGAGGCCATGATGAGAGATTGTGTAGGGAGTTGGAGGTTGACACAGAGGGTCAGGGGAGGAGAAGGGGGGGCGGCCCGTACCAGATAGGGCTGCATGGATGGTGAGACAGCAGTCGGGGTTGGTGGTTGTGGTGGGGTCCATGAAGGGGACAGGGAGGGGTGATAGAACCACTCCAGTGCTCTCGCCTGGAACAGCTCAACCTTGGACTGTAATTACTAACCATACATCCCACTTTTGGGGTGACATCTCCCTCCTCTTGGACTAATGGAGGGGAATTAGAGGATCTTAAAAGTCAGAAAGAGTGTATGTGTGTGTGTGTGTGTATTGGGGGGTTGTTCCGTTCCTCTCTTCTTGGGACATGAATTACGCAGCAGCAGCAGCAGCAGCGGCGGCAGGAACAGGTGCACTCATCACCGAGGCGGTCAGGAGTTAGCATGTCTCTGACTTTGTTAACTCTTCCTCTCTGTATATTTTTCATCATCTCTGATAGATGTAGAGTCACATAACTGTAAAATTTGCGTCTATAAAATGTGGGATTGCGGGCAGAAAGTAACGATAATACACAAATGAGAAAGAAAAAGAAGAGGAGCTGTTATTTGCGTGTTATGCATTAATATATGAACAAACACAAGCCCTCAGTAGCAAAGCTGAGATTCTCTCTCAGAGGTTTTTTAATCAGTTTTTTCCCCTTATTTTATATATATATATATATATATGTTGATATTTTTGGGCTCTTTGTGCCTTTTGGTGCCAGCTGAAGGATTGGGCAGGAGATGGGGGAAAGAAAAATGGAGCGACGTGCAGCAAAGGGCCACAGCATGGAATCAAACCCGTGGTCACCTCAGTGAGGACACAGCCTCTATGAATGGGGTGTTCACTCTACCAGCTGAGCTACAAGGGCCCTCCTTTAACCAACATTCAAAAAATGTTAAGACCCTTTTTTATCTCTTGTAGGCTTATTATGCCCGATAAGTCAGATGACTGAGTACTCTGAAAAGTTAGTAATGTAATTATTACTAGTACTATTTATTTTATTTTCCCACAATGTGTCCTCTGTTTTGTTTTGTTTTGTTTGTTACCTGAGGTTGAGGCGTGGTAGGGAAAGTGCAGTGGGAATTAAAATTTTTAGAGACATGACAGTAAAAAGCCTAAATGCATGTGACAGAGCGTGAGACTTGAAACATGTGCATTGCAGAGAAGCTTCCAAATAAACTTTTTTGTGCTAATAGTTAAAATAAACGTCTCACTTTTTGACATTTGACAGCCCACCTGTTTCCCCCCTCATGTTATCACAGCCCAATTTCTAAAGCTGTTTTTCTGTAATTCAGTTCAGAGTTTTGAATTTGAATCACTCTAAAACAAAGCAAAGACTAGATCCAGTTACAATACAGTACAAAACAAAGCATCAATAATATGTCAATACAGAGCAAAAAACAATAAAGTACAGTTTCACAAATTATTAAAAAGCCTGATGCCGCAAGGGATGGTGGAGTTTCTCAATCTGTTTGTTCTTGTACTGTACTGTAATTGTTCATTCTGGAGTATAGCAAAAAGCGTAATAATTGTGAGAATATCTGAGGGGATTACTGTATATAATTCTAACTGTATAGAAAACTAACATTTCACATTACAGTAAATATAATGCACACAGTAGTAAGAGGAAAGGATACTAGACACAGTCTTAAAATTAGGTTGTGATTAGATTAGATATGATTATGGGGTGAAAGGGTAGAATTTGGGGGCAGCCTCTGCACTGGCATCATGTGAGTAGATGGAAGTGTACTGCTGCAGGCTCGTGATCTGTGTCACCGCCAAAGATTCAGGAAATTTATTAACACCAAAATTACCAACAAATTTTGATGCATAAATCAGGTTGACTGCACAAAATTAAACTTGTCAGAGACACACAGAACACACTGTAAACAGTGTAATTAAAAGGCTCATATTTATTAGATTCATTCTTTGCTTTCGAAATCACAACATACTTTGGTGTTGGGCATCACTGCGAGTCTTGTGTTTATTGGAGCACAAAGTCAGCTCTGTTGAGAGGGGATTGTGGGAACTCGACGTGTTTACCCACAGGTCTTGTAATGATCTGAATTGACTTCTGTTTGCCCAATTGTACAACAGAGCTTATTTTAGTTAAATGCCTCTTTGGATGCAGATCAAGAGAAGGAGCAGGTAGCTCCGTTTGCCAAATAAACACGTTTACTGACGAGGCTGGTAATGATCTCATTACATTGAGCCAATACACCTGTGTATGAGGGGGATCCAGAGAGGGGCGGTGGGCCAGGGAGGACAAACAAAGCGTGAAATCACTAAATCACACTCATTATTGGGGGATATCAGCAGGGCCAGGATCCTAATGTACCATGAAGAGCATTCACTGCTTAATGGACATTTTACACAATTTTTTATGCATTTTATACATTACAGTAAAACAAATTTCCAACAATAGCTGGGCCATTTACTTATTTTTTGTTACGCTGTGAATCTTCAGATACAACAAGCACACAATCAGGATCGGCTCTAACATAGCTGAATTGCGTTATCTTCATCTGCCAGCTGTTTATAAAAACATTCTGACCGTGCACAGACTCTTTTCATGAGAGAACACCATCACTGCCATCATCAGCCGGATTTCTAAAAACGATGAGAGTTTATATCGAGAGGAAATCAACAATCTATCAGAGTGCTGCACAGAGAACAACCTACTGCTCAGCGTCAGCAAAACCAAGGAACTAAGAAAAGGGGAAAGACACACACACGCCTGTATACATTAGTGAAGGCTGAGGGGGAGCAGGTGTACAGTTTTAATTCCCAGAGAATCAGCATCACAGAGAACCTCACATGCACATCACACATCTCCACCCTGGTAAAAGAACAGCACATAAACAGCTTAATTTCTTAAAAAAAACTTAAGAAAACTCCAGAAAGCTAAATCCTGATTTCAAGTTCTTGTAAACTTTTACAGAGGAGCGATAGAAAGCATTCACTGAAAGCACATCACAAACTGCCATGAGATCTGCACAGCATGGCGGGAAAACTGTGCAGCGAGTGATTAAACCTGCCCGGCATATTGTTGATACTAGGGCTGTGCTAAAAAAATCGATTTTGCAATATATCACAATATTTATTTTCGTGATATCTATATCTTATTGTGACCCATGTGTCGTGATGCATGTCGTATGGTGAAGTCCTTGCCAATACCCACCCCTAAAGTTCATTGACACAAAAGAACGTTTCTGCAGTTTATTTTCATCTTTTCATTTCAGTGTGTCTAATGTTTCAGTGCGTCCAGTTAAAGAGCGAGAGTGCACTTAAAGTTAATAAAACAAATACTGTTCAAATAAATTGGAAAGGGAATTTTGCATTAAATTGTTTTTACTTAATTTGTCCGCTGAACTTTCAATATAATGTGATGTGATGTATTAAGACTACCCACATTGTACACAGCAACTCTTTTTTTCAGCTCTCTTTGTACCTTTTCAGTGAACTATGTGGAATATTGCAATATCATGATGCGTATCGTATCGTAAAGTCTTTGCCAATACCCAGCCTTAGTTGGCACCCATCTATCGAATGTAAGTGATATTGGTGAGGTGAGGTGCCTGCCCAAAGCCCAAAGGATATTAAAAGACAAAACCAACCCCAGCCAAAGCCTGTTCACACTGATGCTGTCTGGTAAGAGATACATAAAGATCTGTTGCCACACCACAACCCTAAAGGACAGCTTTTACCCCTTTACCCCTTTCATTAAAATTACAAATTTCTATGAACACATAATTACCAGTTTTTTAAGTGGACTGCTCACTGTATTTTATTGTACAACCTTGCAGTATAGAATGATAATTGAATTAACTGATGCTGAAACTTAAATCTTGAATTTGAATCTGTTTTTACTATGGTTAGACAAAAAAGAACCTGTATGATCATCACAACCCAGCATAATACAGAGGCCACGTTTGTGTTGTAAAACAGCTCATGGCGTCTGTCGATCTACTAAAGCAAAAGGAAGCCCTGTCTGACCTCTTGTCATGTTCCACCATCGGTGTACACTGCAGAAACAGGCTCTCTCTGTTGTACACCTGACCAGAAACTCATTTTCGTGTGGCCCTCTCTACCAGCAACATGGGTGAGAGGGCGGGGAGTCTCTGTTACAGCAACGCCATTCTCGTTATTTCACAATTAATGTCAAGCCCTTGTTATTTGTCATTGGAAAAACATGGCTTCGGCACCGCTGCTGTTGTTACTGCCATATTCTAATTTGTTCTCCATTATGGAAAACACTGGTGTCGATTAATTTCACTTTCATGGTGTGTACACACATCGAGTGAGTGTGAGTTATTGTTGTTTACCAGCAGCTGGTACTCTTGTCCAATTTATAAAGGCTGAAAAAGAAGCTTTTAAATTATGACATGTTTGGAATCCTCTTTTTTCCAATCTTGTTGTTGTTTATAGATTGTTTCTGTTATATCAGTTTTGTATATGCTTTACATCTCTGGCATGTTTAGGTGAGAATGCAGACATTTTATAAACTGTTTAGGCGCTTTTATGTGATGTGTCTCCTAAAGCCTGCCTCTCCACCTGCAAATTCAAAGCACATATTTACTCCAGGAGTCACACGGCTCGATTTTCCTCTCTGTCATATTGTTTTTATTTTCATTTCCATTTCCTGTGAGCGAAATGATCTCCGCTCACAGCCACAGTCCCCCTCCATTACACCTAATAAGGTGTCATATAATTTAATTCCATGCTTCACTTGTCAGAGAGGGCTTCCAATCTGACTCCAATTTTGAGTTTTAATAGATATTAGTCCTTAACACTCTCCTCACAATTAGGCCTCCCAGTTTTGCTCTTAATGAAAATCAGATTAAGACATATAATCTAATTACAGTTCATATTAATCCACCCTCTGATTCTCTCTACCTCAGTCCCTCTTTGCCACAATCAGTTATTTTGCCCGTCAGTTTGTCAGTCAGGGGACACGCACACACACCCTGTTGGATGTGTGTGTGTCTGCCTGTAGTTTGTATTTACTGTAGAGGTGGGACTGAAAGCTGTGACGCTGCTCTGTGCTGTTGAGCTTTTCTGCAACACTTTGAAGGATAGTAAATGTCAAGGAAATAAAAATACGGTGATGGGGAAAAAAAGAGGATCTCATAAATTAATTCAACCTATGGGTTGAAATGACCCATTTAGACTTGTAATTTAGAAATGAACTTCTCTCCCTCTATCTTCAGTTTTTGTCAGTTTTATCGTGACTGCATGATTCGGATGAAGCCATGAAGTAGTCTTGGACTGATAAATCCTGTGTGTATCCACGGACCTCGTTTCATGGGAAGAATGTCCTTATCAGAGACACTTTGATGTGTGGAAATATCACACCGAGGTTCAGCTTGAATGTCATGTCTGTTGGATTGTTCATCCCTCTATTTTTAGCTATGTTTTCATAATTACTGTTTTAAGTGTTTAATCACCAGCATAATTACCAACTGACCTCCCTCTCCCTCCAGCCCGGTTTGCAGCGGCACCTTCTTGAGAGCCAGCGGTCAGATCCAAAACTTTATCTAAGAAGAGAGGAAGGAGTCTTGAACCACAATAATTCAATCAGTTTCATCACTTCAGAGAGAAATGATTAACTCCCTCTACTAGACCACTGGGTTGCTCAATGAAAGAAATTATATGGAAAATTGATAGGGATTTTAACTTGCACCCCCCACCATCGCCGCCCCCGCCGCCCCATTAGATTCAACCCTGAGAATCAAAGTTATCTACAGAAAAAAAATAATCTTTGAAGCATTGCTCGCTTTCATTCTTTTTTTCTCTCTCTCTTTTCATGTCGTTGTCTGTCTGTCTGTATCTCTGTCTCATGTCTCAGGCTTCGAGACAGCCAGGTCTTTCGCTCTGCATGGTGCCCATGTGGTCCTGGCGTGTCGAAACCTGTCTCGGGCCAGCAAGGCAGCGAGTGCCATACAGGAGGAGTGGGTAAGTGGCACTTAACCTTTCAAGAACCTCTTACTGCTTGAAAACCTAAAGTACAAACCTGATAAAGACAACAATCATCATGCAGAGGCCAAAACCAACAATGCTAACAAGTGTTGTCTGTTTGGACAAACCTGATAGTGTACTCTGTATCTATGAGACCTAGTTTATCCTCCTTGAAGGATCCTTCATTCCCCTGAGGAACATTCCTTTTAAAAATCTTGTGTCCAAAAACTGCTTACTTTTTCCTTAAACCAGAGCTCTCTGAGACAAACTACAATTTGAGGCTGTGAGACTAAAAATTCACCTCTTGATCTTTGTCTTAATTTATGTCCTATTAGTTTATGTGTCGTGACGTGAAATATATTTTTGTATGATCCACATATTCAGGTCTCCCTGGATAAAAGGAAAGATTAGAAAAGCGTATTCATGTTTAGGTTCTCTCAAGCTGCCTGCTGGCTTCCCAGGAGAGGTAAAGAAACTTCTGTGTTGGTGTCTCTATGTAAAGCAGGACAGAAAGCGGAAAGCGGAAGAGAGAGAGAGAGAGAGGGAGAGAGAGAGGGAGACAGGGGGAAAGTGAGAGAGGGCATCTGATAATTACCTCAGATTATTGCTCTAATATCGCTGCGCTTGTGACGTGTCCCCAGATTTACGAGTGTGGGAAAATAAACAAGTGAAATGTGGGTGCTGGAGCAGAAAGAATAAGCCATTAGCACTGGGTTGATTACAGAGAGCAGGACTTGAAGAAGAAGGAGAGTGAGTGCTCGGTGCAGATATGGAGAGAGAGCCACTGAGAGAGGGGGGAAAAGAGGGGGAGCGAGAGAGGGAGACAAACGCCTTTGAGCGAGAGTAGATCGGCAGTGTTTAAACTCACCCAAGTCTCTAATTGAAGTGTGCCCCTGGGGCTGTCAGTGCTGCAGCACAGTGTGAAATCCAGTGTACAGATCTATTATTGTAGCTGCTTTGTCTAAACGAGGGAGGAAAAGCTCCGGTCTAAGTACCAGATTTTGCAGTCAAATTGATTTTCGAGCTTCACACCTGCCACAGAATCAGCTAAGGTGTTGTTAAATGTTTGGGAATTCACAAATTGGAGGCTGCTTGGACTTGCTTCAAAAGATGAAATTATGGTGAACTTTACAGTCTAAATTCATAACAGACTGGCATGTGGCAAGATGTCAGCAAATCAAAGATTGAGGTAATAAAGTTCTGTAAACCTCAAACAGAGCATGAGCGTGAATTAGCATTTCCTAAGCTCACTCCATATTTCCTTCTCAAGGAATCCCCCTGTTATAGGCTAATGAATAAAAGTCACAATATCAGAATAAATCTTTGCTGCAAATTCTCCACTCTGGCGACATTATTAATAGATTCAGGAGAAGAATAGAAAGGAGGATTAATCTTTAAGATGATGGATGGACTCTGCTCGCCTTCCCATGCTCCTGCATTAAGGTCATTTTGATAAGAGGGTATATTTTGGGGTCCGCTGTACAAAAGGTCACCATATCTAGTTCCAGGTCCCTCTCAGAGTTCCGCTCTGGCTGCCAGGAGTGGAACTGCTGTCCCGATTGCACGGGACCCCTGACCTCTAACTACCTGCTTACTATTACTCGGAACTCTCTCTTTCTCTATCTCTCCTTGTGTGTCCCTGGCTGTGTGGGTTAGCGTTGGTGCTTGGAGGTGAAAGTGATGGCTCATCCGCAGCACAGGGTGGTGCCGTGCGGCATAGCGTTGTGTACTGACAGTGGGTATAATAGCCAGGTCACCAGTGGATAATGGGCAGGTCAGAACAGTCACTGGCTGTTAGAAAGAGCAGGGTCAGAGGGCTCATCCTTCCCAGCCAATCATACTGTGCTCTGCTAGAAACATTAGAAACAGAACAATACAATACAACTTATACGCACTTCTGCTTTATCTGTAGGCTAGATAATATTAAAATATTACATTCATGCTTGACATCATGGAGCATGCTTGGCAGTTAGAGATTGTATTGTCTGTTGTTACCTGTGTGTTTTTGCTGATTTAATTTCACAAAATTAGCTCTTTGCTATGTTAATGCCAAACGTCCCCTCTGCAGGCCTAATCTGAGCAGAATGTGCTGTTTTCTCTGTCTCTATTCGAGCTACGAGGTGAAAGCCCTCCAGCAGGCTCATTAGGGGAGTTTAGAGTGGCGGAGAGGGGATAAACATTTACCTTATGATTGTGTTTTACAATAAGCCTGATGCTGGTTGCGTTTATAGGGTTCAAAGGGGGCTGTTTTTACAGGCGGTGATGAAGCCACAGTAAAACCAGGAGGGGATTAAGCAGCAGCAGATGGGTGCTGGGAGAGAAACGGACAGAGAAAATGCTGAGAGTGAAGTGTGCTAACAGATGCGCACGAAAAAGAGAAGAGGTAGATAGATTTGAAGAGCCAAAATTTTGATTCAGGCGTATATTTTACAGTATATCATCATCATGTAGAGCTCTTGAAGGAATAGTTCACCCAAAAATCAAAATTCAGTCATTATATACTTACCCTCCAGCCAATGGAAGGTCTGGGGAAATTTTTTGGTCCACAAAACCCTGCTGGAGTTTTGCAGGAAAAAGGCACTGGAGAAATCTCCAAAACAGTTGAAATGAATAGTGACCAAGTTTCAAATGTAAAAAATAAACAGAATAAAACCATAAAATGCCTCCATACTGCTTGCCCAAAGTAAACCAAGTGTTCTGAAGCCTTGACATGGCAAGTTTTTGTAGCTCCTAATATTTCACACACAGACCTCTATTTTCAAAGTACCCAGATGTACAGTGCCAGCAGCGGACAGACAATCCGAGACTTGGTCTCCATTTGATCCTCCAGCTAAGGGAGCTCTCCTTGGTCCTTCCTAGAGCTGCTGTGTGAGCTCAAGCTGTATTTGCACACGTGAATGGGAACGCAGCTCCCTTTTTAGAAGCTACAGGTTACAGTGAACAGTGAGGCTCATAACAAGGTGTCAGTGATGTTTTTTTTTTTTTAAAACTGGCATGTCGAGGCTTCAGGACACTTTGATTACTTGGGATGAGCAGTATTGGGGTATTTTACAGTTTTATTATGTATTTTTTTATATTTGAAACCTGGGTCACCATTCACTTAAATGGTTTGGGAGATTAATGTGATGCCTTTTTCCTGTGAAACTTTAGCTGTGTTCTGTGAACTAAAAAAGTTCGCCCAATCTTCCATTGGAATGAAGGTGAGTAGATAATGACTAAATTTTTATTTTTGGGTGAACTATACCTTTAAGGTGACTCCATCTGGCAAATCTTACAGCTCTGCAGGTCTTAGCCTTTCCCTTAGCTATGACTTAGCTATTTTCCCACAGCCCCTTACCCATCCATCTTCTTTTCTGCTCACAGTACAGGCAGGTTAAGTTGATAGTAAACAACCAAAGTGTTGCCTGCGTGCAAGAGATTTATTTTTCCTGATTGCCTTTAAAATTCTGCTTATCTTTGACTCCAATGTCTCCCTCAGAGAGCTGTAATGGACTCTCCTGAGATACAGCCCACTGCACGGTGGGCCTACCAAGGCCCTTGGCCCCTGAGTAGAATACAGTACACACACACACACACACACACACACACGGCCGTACATGGTCTTATTTTGTAATTTCTTTCCTTTTTTTTAAATCCAAAATGCTTATTTCCCCCACTGCCCCTTTCTACAACACATGCTAATGAGATGCTTTGTAAGGGCGTTAATTAGTGAGCTAGTCACTGATTGCTGTGCTTGTTTTTGTTGTGTGTGTGTGTTTGTGTGTGTTTGTGTGTGTGTGTGTGTGTGTGTGTGTGTGCGTGGCAGGGGAGTATTAATATGGCTGTGTGCCGCTGAGGAGAGTTCTGTCAGGGTCTGCTCTGGAACCAATTAGGCTAAAGCTCAGTGTCCACTGAGGCTGCTGGGAGAAAAAAGCCTGCTGCTTGCAATGTCAAACAGCAACATTAACACAGGCCAGAGAGGCGCAGCGAGACAGGCCGACTGAGAGATGATAAGCAGCGGTCACTCTTAAAGGCAGACAGACCTGCCTGACTGACAGACAGGCAGACAGGCAGACAGACAGACAGGCAGACAGACAGACACATAGACAGTGGTACTGCTAGATATGAAAATCAGACAAAGAATACATGGATACCTTCAGCCACAAACCTTCACTAATTTTTGTCAGATTTAAGCATTAAGATCTGTAGAAATGTGTATATAGATAGTCTACCTGTGTACCATGGACCAGCTGGTTCTCATGCTGTAAGGTTAGGGTAACATCACAGTCAATGAGACGCAATGTCCCTCTTCAAGCATCTGCTATTTCAGTTGAAGTGACTGGGTTTTCAAAAAGCAGAGGTGGAAAAGGTGTTGAAAGACAGACGGAAAGAAGACGATCTCTTCTTGAGGGTCTCAGTACATAAACTTTCGTTCTCATACCTTCTAGATACAATTATATTGATTCACTCTGGCTTTTCCCTGCTCCCGTGATTTGCTTCCTGGCCTACATACAGGAGTATGTAGTAGTAAAGTTCTGGATGAATCCCACATTTCTTACAAAAAACTACTTTCTTGCATGACTGTGTTTATTAGGCCACATGCATGTATTCAGACCCATTCTTGTGTCACCCTCACTCTACATTTAACCCTGAATCACTTATGTTTGCGAAGGAAAAGCGGTGTATGTGTGTGGCTGCATGTGTGCCTGAATTTGCCTGTTTGCCTGGTGCGTAACCTCCTGTGTCAGTCTGACAGACCCTGTGCCCCTGCTGGCCACCATGCCATGCCACACTCC
The DNA here is from genome assembly GCA_029783665.1 of Naso thynnoides. Taxonomy (NCBI): domain Eukaryota; kingdom Metazoa; phylum Chordata; class Actinopteri; order Acanthuriformes; family Acanthuridae; genus Naso; species Naso thynnoides. Next base: position 12,745,620 of record JAQLOL010000023.1, read on the forward strand.
TCCCGCTGAGGCCAACAGGAAGTGACACATGTGAAATGCTGACCTGGGCAGTTGCAGCCCCCTCCAGGGCCTCAGGATGCTGCTCTTTTAGTCACTCTTCCCCTCTCTCTTCCCCCGCTCTCTGGCTCTTTCTTTTTTTTTAGTCTTACAGAGAGGCCTTGAAAGACTTTTGTCTCCCTCCATTCACCTTTCTATTCCATACCACTTTTTTTTCTTTCTTTTCCCCTCCCAGAATCATTAAGGAAATTGCTGCCCATTTCCCAGGTCAGTGAGCAGGTCTGTAGAACTCTTCTCATCAGAAAGCCCACTATATCATAATTTCTCATTTTTGTGAATCTTAAATCTTGCGGGATTTGATATTTTAGCTATATTTTCCTGATGTGATTTCTCAACTGCCTAAAGTGTTTCAACATATAGTAACAAGCTTATTTTCTTGCAGGCAACAACTCAAACCAAAACAACAATTTCTCTCATTTGCTTAAATTAAAACATGCATACCTTTTTATGGTACATGAGAATGTCTCACATTGTGCACTTTCTGTCATTAAAAAGCATAAGCAAAAGTTTTTTTTTTTTTTTTTTTTTTTGCTTGTGCTTTTGCTGACACACCACTGTTAAAGCTCAGATAAATCCAGTAGAAATTGTTGTTGGTGATGTCGAAGCTTGTGCTTAAGCAGCCCTAGAGCCCCTTTTCGGATTGTCCCCTGACTATACCAACATTATACCTGCACCTCCCCCTCTCCCCCTACTCTCCCAATCCTCTCCTCCAATCTCAGGTGCATCCACTGAATCACTGAGGGAGTGGCGGCTTTCGCTTATTTCCTGGATGTGGCGTTGTGCAAATCGGTCTGTTTCCTGGCATATGAGTAGCCTGCATTTGCCTCTCAGGGAACACCTTCTCATCTCTCTTTATTTGCTTATTTATTTGTTTGTTTCCTTCCTGCTTTCTGTCTGTAGACTGGGAATAAAATGGCCCTGCCCCCCCTACCATGGCCTACATCGGCTTGGCACTGAAGAGAGCAGAAAGGATGCATGGAATGTGCATAAATATCCAAAATGTAAACTTGATGAGGGAACCCCTTTTGTCCTCAAATTTATCTGACTTTGATTCCTCCAACAAGCGGCCACTCAAAGCTCAGCAAATACAGCAGGATTTACCGTAATATACCACTGAGATTTCTTTGCATTGCACATGTGACGGTTACGATGCAGCTTATGGGAATACTAAAGGAGGCTTTGTGTACTATAGACTGTTGGTATAAACATGTAAGTGTATGTAAGAATAATACCTTGATATTTTAAAGTAGTAAGCATTTTGCGTGTGTATGTATGATGTGTCTATGTAATACACTCCAAGTACACTATGTACGTGCACATGCACGCACATTACCCATTGCCCATTCACATGGTGTGTATTTAAATGCTTGATTATGCATTTTGCATAGCTTTGGGACATGTATCACTCTTCCCAGACTGCTAATAAAGTGACCAGGGAGATGGGGGAACCTAAATGAATCCTAAAGTGCCTGGCTTGCATTCCTCACTCCCTCACTCTCCTTCACTGCTCTGCTTAGTTATTCCAGCCTGTCGTGAAAAGCTGGGCGCCGCTCCGCTCTCCTCCTCCTTATGTCTGTCTGCTCTAGCCAGGTGCTCTGTCTCCTGAAGAGGTGTGGCCTGCTCCTAATTGCCTGGACCACAGTGAACTATGGGCAAAAGCTCTGTGTGAAGGAGCACCGTGGAGGAATAATTTTGAATAAATCACATAGTTAACCGGGTGGTATTTTCTGCTAAATAAGCAGTTCCGTAGTCGTCTCACATGGAGGTGTGAGCGTTAGAATGACGGGTCACTTGCCATAGGTCATGTTGGGGAGGATTTAAATGATTTAAATGATGTCACTGCCACTGAAGGGGACAGGTTGAGGAAGGATGTGTAAGGCAGCACCTCTTTGTTGTTTGAACCTGACAGACTCTCATCGTTCACTCCTTCACTCGCTGCTCTGAAGGAGTGCTTATAGCCCTGGGATGAGGGCTTCTTATGATGAGAGAGGTGAGAGGTTGCTTGGATCTCTTTCACTCTTTCTCTCCCGCTTTCTTTCCCTGCCAGCCGAGAATGTTTTCATTGAAGTCTGGGAAGTGCTGACCACAGAGAGACAAGTCCAGCACACACTGTAATGTTTTAATTCAGGAGATGAGCCAGTTGTTATAAGCTGCAGCCAAATAGACTCAGGCTTAGTTGATGTCTGCCAAACAAGCAAACAAAGTAATGTTGAATGCAGGAAACCATCTGGCAACTGGCTATAACATTTATGCAATATCACCCTGAGCTCTTTTAGCATCTTTAGCACAGTTAGAAATGAGCACAGACTGTCAGATCACATGATAAAGTTCATAGGAAATGCAATAGGCTAATTAGAGGTAATTTGGTGTTTGATGCCTGTGTGAGATTTGAATTGTCTGATGCTGTCTCTCATCATCTTTCATAACCCACAAAGAATATATTCAGACGTGAAATGGGATCTCTAATGAGTATGTGTGCATGTATGCACGTACATGTATGTTGTGCCCTACATGTCCACATCTGACTGTGTTTCATATGGGAGAACAGGGGAAAGTTTGCATGCATGTACCCTGCTGTCAGTCTGTATTTGCCGTGAAGGATGGAGGGATTGTCCGCTAATGAACGGACAAGTGCGTCACAACAAGTCAACAGCTGCCATGTCCGACCACTCTCACAGTGGAAGTCATGTATTTCAATGTCAGTGCGGTCAACAGTTGCAAAGCGCTCTGCAGTCAAGCGCTCTTTGTAAAAGAAATGCGTGGCGTTGTGATGACGCTGTTGTGAACGTGAAAAGAATGACTGTGGGTGTTTATCAGCAAATAGAAATAAAGATGAAAATGGGCTTTTTGAAACAAAGATTTGACCTTTGAAAAGAAAAAAACACAACATTGCTTGACATAGGGATCCTTTTGGCGTTTCTCATTTTACAGTGTTTTGTTCTCAGTGTGCAAACTCTTCATAAAAAATGACAAGTTCTGTTTTTGTAAAGATGACGTTCTGCAACCTTAGCATTAAAAGATAATGGAGAATTCTTCTCAGCCATCTGCTTGAATCAAATCAAGTTTTTGTTGCAAGAGATTCCAAACTATTTTTCAGTAGCTTACATACATCAGGTGTAATTTTAACTTTATTAAAGCTGGGATAGGTAGTATATTTTTGGTGTCATTGGGCAAAAATTCCATAATAACCTTTCAGCATATTGTAATTCATTAGGTCTGACAGAACACCAGACTAATGCACTTCTCCTTGGCTCTTTATTCAGGCTTTAGAAAATGAAGAGTGTGACGGGCACTTTTTGGCCAATCACAGATCTTTTCAAAGAGCGTGTGTTCCTATTGGCTGCTCTACGCTGCGCTTCTTAGCGACTGGTGACGTCACTACGAGCTGATTAGCTGTTGAAACAAGTGATGCGCCTTACATTCGAAAACTGGCCTCTGGGGACTTGATAAGCTGAGATGCAGGCGACACCGTAAGCTGGCTTGAGTTGAGCTGAGACAGACCAGTTTACACCGCTGCAACTTTCCCTGCAACCGGTTCATCTCATCATGAATCTTTGGTGTAAACTAGCCTTAAAATAAAGAGTGACAGCAAACAAAAATAAAACATGAGCCAGAGCAAATAAAGGGAGGGGAGGGTGCAGCGCAGTTGCTTCCTCATGAGTCTTATGCTACAGCTAGATGTTGCCTACCCCAGCTTTGACAGTATTTTCCCATCAATATTTAGCATTTTTGTGCTGAACTTTGCAGATCATCCTTTCCTTTTTAAGTCTGTGGCTTTTGCAGATATGGTTGTGTCTCTAAGCTTTGCCTTGTGTTTATAGGAAATCCTCTGCAGTCTGCTCTCATGGAATTGATATCAGTGAACTGCTCCAGGCATCCAAACAATCCTGCCTCAGGCAATGCTATCATTATTTTCTGGGAAATTGTGTGCACGTATGTTTGTGTGTATATATGTGTGCATCTAAGTATGTATATGTGTGCGTTTGTATGTGCTTTGACACAGAGTTAACACTGGTTTACAGCTTAATCAGTCTGCGTAACTGAATGCATATTTATCAGAGAGAAAATTCATGCTCAAAGAATCAGACCTCAGCCCATACATCATTATCAAACACACACACACACACACACACACACACACACACACACACACACACACACACACACACACACACACACACA
>JAQLOL010000023.1:12749958-12764895 GCA_029783665.1 Naso thynnoides
AAAATAAAATAGTTAAAGCTGAGGTAGGCAATGTCTGGAAATCAAGCTAGCTGTACCATGAGACTCCTAAGGAAGCAACTCCGCTGCACCTTCCCCTCCCTGTTTTTGATCTGGCTCCCATTTTGTTTGTTATCCCTCTCTCTCTTAAGGTCAGTTTACACCACGGATTGTTTTTTGTCATTTTTGAGGGGGACTTTTATCATGTTTCAGTAGGTTTTAAATTGTTTTTGTTTGTTTTTTTCATGTTCCATATGTTTCATAATTGTGTGTCACAGTGGATGTCACTATCTTACTGGCTGCAAAACAGATCTACCTATTGGTATTAATAAAGTAACCTGAATTTGATTTACAGTGATATGAAACAGTCGCTTCACCTGTAGCTAAGAGGGGCAGGGTAGTGCAGCCAATAGGAACACACACTCTCAGAAATGACCTGTGATTGGCCGATAGTCCTGTCATGGTCTTAGTACAGAGCCAAGGAGAGGTGTGAAAGTCTAGTGTTCTTTCAGACCAGCTGAATTACAATATGCTGAAAGGTTATTATGGGATTTTTACACGATGACACCAAAGATAAACTGCCTACCTGAGCTTTAATCAATCTACTGTTCAGTATCAGTCAACTGCTTACTATTTTAATAGAGATTAAAAATAATGAATTGCTTTCTGTATTCTATATGTTCTGCAAAAAAGTTTTTTAATATCGGCACTTCTGGGAAAACGTACACGCTGATACCAATTTCTCTTTGATTGGCCCATTTTGGGCGATAACATCAGCTGTCTCATAGATCAGTTGGGTCCTAATATTTCTTCTCAGGCAGGTACAGAACATTCATACATCTTGTCACTAATTTGATTGCTGGCTGTTGTCTTCCTTTGGCCTAAAATATAAAAATGGTATTTTTTTCATTGCACAGCCACCGTTAGTCCCTCTGTGCACACAGCAGACAGATGTTTCCCCATCTCTGCATGTTACTGGCCAGTTGACTGGGATGGTACTGTGGATGCTGGAGGTGGGACAGGAGGCAGCTGGTGACTGAGGTGAACAGCAGGAGGTTGAAGTTAACCAGCGAACTGCTGCATCATCGCCAGGAGCAAATTTTAGAGTGGATATTTTTAGGAAGAAAGTCCAGTAACAATTTATCTCAATACACATCACGCAATATATGTTCTTCCTAAATTAAATTTAGATAGTGTAAATTAGGAAGCTATCTTGTCATTTAGCAAAATTCTAAATAAATTCAAACATCCTTTCAGATATAACTGAGAAATTAGACGTCTATGATCTTTATTTAAATTTGTGTTTAATGGTTTGATGCCTCCACCATCAAAGCATTAAACACAATCATCTCATAAAGAGTGAAAACTTGGATAGAAATACATTACAACGTGCTTCATGGTCAGATAATGATGATTAGGAAACAGTTGCCATAATAAATTTGCATACTAACGAGGGAAAATCCAGCAGAAGTGTGTCAAGGTTAAAGAAGGACATAGTGTAAAATCCATAATTTCCTCTGTGTCTCACCCCCCGCCGCTGATTTCAATTAGGCCATTTCTCAAAATAGCCATGCTTCCCCAAGGCACCGTCACAAAAAGTCTGCTTGTTAATGAGCTGCTGATGGTGCTGATGATGTTCGCCTGCCTTCACTGAAGCAGTACGGTGGGTTCATGCAGGTGAAAAAGCAATTAGCGTTTTTCTGCCGACCTGCTGCGACCTGCGGGTGATGTAGTGCTGACATCATCTGGAACTCCGCAGTGGAGGAGGGATGTTCTGCTGAAAGACATAAGGGACAGGTAAAGGGTTGTGTGGACACAGGAGACACTTTGCATGGACCAGGCTGGTGGTTCTTAATGTTTCAAACCAGCCACTACAAATCACAAACGTGCTTTATTCTGAATTACCATTTTCATGCATCAGGCTTTAGACGACTTCCCTCCTTCTAGACAGCCGCTGGTGTCTGTTCATTTCTTGCAATAATAGAGAAAAACTAGCTCTCTGTTCCGGAGCCTGGAGCTTTTCTCAAATCAATCAATAGAGTTTAGGCGTATGTGAACACAGCAACGCCATGTGGTTACGGACCAAAACAACCGGACAGAGACCGTCAAGAGATGGGGGCCTCAGCAGGCTTGTAAATGGTCCACGGAGCAGTTCGTTTGTTATGAGAGGAATGTTTTTAGCTTAGCAGCTATCGACGCCAGTTTTTGAGTCATGGATCCAACGTGGAACAGTGATGAGGTGCAGTTGGGTACAAGGCTCATGACTGCCATGCACTCAGTAAGTTTCCATGGACAGTTAAGTCGAGCTACGGTTCTAGCTCGGTTAGGCCATTTAATTGGACAACTGCCCTTGTCCCGGTATTACTGGTGGAAAGTATATCCAGCTCCACTACAGTAAGTGGCGATGTGCCCCGTTCAGCTGGTTGCTATTAGTGCTTCTTCCAGTTGACCAAGCAAGCTACAAACAAGTTAGCAAATGGCAGGCAGATTTTGTGTCAAACAGTGAAAACACGGACAACTCTACAGCGCTGTACATTTCGTATCCGTGCTTTACTTTTGGTTCAAATTAGATGCACACTACCCCTCATGCTTATATGGTATTTTTGTTTTCTTTCCGGCTTTCTTCAACAAATTTGTTTGAGTTCTGGGTTAATATGTTGCGGGGAATATCAATCACACGCAGAATGCTTAGGTCGGTTAGGGTCCGGCTGAGGCGTTTACATGCAAGAGTAAATCGATCCCCAACCACATTACGTGGTAAATTCAGCAAGGTACGATTTCAGTTGAACTAACATTTTTACATGTATTTTTGAAAGTCCAGTTTCAGTCGAACTAACACAGTAAATCGACTTTTCTAACATCATGTAAACGTACTGACTGTTGCAACAGTATAGTGGTCTGCTAAACATGAATGTTTTGGGACTGTACAGGGCACTTTAACATTGTTTCCCATCAATGCTACAGCTGACAAAAAAGTTGGCAAGCTTCACACGTGAAAGACAGTTTTGATTTTCTTTGTTCCGATTGCAGTGTGACCACAAATCAAACTTAAATTCTAGTGCAACATTGTAACACATTGTCCCCTGAATAAGAGCAAAGCAAACAAACTACACGTCTGAAAAGGCGTTAAGTATTTAGAAGCAGCTGAAGCCCGTTCGAACCATTTTTCTCCACAGTGGTTGTGAGGGACTTTGAAGGCCACACACACAGAGCAAGGCATGCTGGGAAGGGCAGAGCCATGATGCTCAGCTGAGGTTGACTGTGTCCTGCTGGAGCGTGAATAGAGCAAGTGTCGTCACTCTTAAAGGGATTTACAGTCAGTGTGAAGCTGCAGTCTGACAAGGAACATTTGGTTTAAACGCAGTGACGGACACATTCAAAGATATTTGCTTGCTTGAAAGCAGTGGTTCAGTTTTCTGTCTTTGGAAAGTTTTGGTTGTGACTGCAGATAAATAAATCCATTTAAAAAATCTTTAATATATTATTTTGTGTCGTGTTTGTGTTGTGTTGTTGTTTATCTCCATGGTAGGCTAGATATTAGATATTATCAAATATTGTAATATTTGCCATCATTTGTGATAGTTTACACAACATCAAACAGGTATTTTGACTTTTATTTTGAAAAGAAAACGCATGCATAGCTGTGCCAGTGGAGGCAACACTGTTGCTATTTGTAGAGGTGGAGAGGTTTTCACCGGTTAATTGGCATGATGTATTCATGCATGCAACACTTGAATTTACCGACATGGAGGACTTAGATTTGAAGAACTCCTATTGCCAATTTGTCAGTATTTAAGTTTTAAAGCAGGAGAAAATGACAAGCCCTTCAATTGTAACATCCATCCATCGTCAACTGCTTATCTGTAGTCGGGTCGTAGAATTATATTATCGTTTATAGTAATATTTGGGTGGGACATTATCGCCTACTTCAAGATTTGTTTGATGCTTTGACAGTTTGGGGTTTCACAGAATAGTTGATTAGCCGACTAAATCACTAGTCAACACTCTGCAATCACTCCACATTAAAATAAGCTTTACTTTAACATCCTTCTAGTATCTGTGTGTTTTCCCCCAGTTGGCAGCTTGAAAAAACCTTTCGTGACTTGAATGCAACATTGGCTTTAACTAGACACACTTTTTTAAAGTGATCGTGAAGAGCATCAGTGTTAAGCCTGAGCTGAAGGGCAAATCGATTCTTAAAAACTTTGTAGAAGTGGTCTTCAAACACACACACACACACACACACACACACACACACACACACACACACACACACACACACACACACACACACAAATCCACGTTTCATTAGAGGGGCAGATTCAGGCAGCAGTAGATTAAAAACAACGTGTGTTTTTACAGGTCCATAAATCAAGCATGGGACGAGGGGGATTCATTTAGAGAACACCAGAGTTGTGGCTTAGTTGCCCTCACGTGACTAATGCTTAACTGCGATACTTTGATACACTGCCTTTTTATTAGTTTCATTCTCTCCTGCCCCATATCAATGATTATCTCTCAGCTCACATTTGACTTGCAGAGTAGGTTAGATGTTGTGTTCATTTTAGTTGAACATTTCAATGATGAAGCAGCCTCCCACTCTCAGCAGTGAGTGAGCCTACACGCTGGTAAATGTGGCCTACAGAACAGTGTTAGCAGCATAATGTGTCATAATCTTTGCAACTTTGTGACATGAGATTGATCCTGTCAATGAAAAAAAAGATAAATCACTGGTTTAGTTCATTTTCATACCCTGCAAATTGTGTTTAGAAGGCAGACCAGGTCAACATCTCTTCTTGCATCAACCTGGCTCGCCTGTGGGTACAGTGGATGGAGAGTGTGGCTGTAAAGCTGTTATTGCCATTTGGGCTGCTCATACTTTCAAAACAGTAACACTCTTTTAATGGTGTGTGACGCATGCCTGTAAAATATGTTGATCACTGATGCTGTGGTGTAAATGCAACATGCACACCCACACACATGCTCCCCCTGCCTGATTTCCTCATGGGTTTACCTTTGTGTGTTCATGTGTCAGTGTGTTTTTGAGTGTGTAATCCCCAGTTCTTCGTGGTTTCTGTGTGTCAGTGCTGGTTTCAGGCTGGAGAGCAGGTGTAATTTCCTCTGCACTAAAACCCCAACAAGTGGCACCAGGGGAGACCGGAGTATATTACAGGTTCAAGCGGCTCTGCTCCCCTGGACCACAGAGAGCTACAGGCTTTCCTGACCTGTGACCAGGCACAACCCCTGTGTGTGTGTGTGTGTGTGTGTGTGGAGGAGCACTCAGAGGTGTTGGAGCTGCCTCGCTGTATTTCTTTCATGGTGTAAAGCCTTTATTAGGGTACTGTTTGGGGGCTGCAGGGCAATGTTATTTCATGTGTTCCAGTTGAGAAATGTGTGTGTGTGTAGGTAGGTGTGTGTATTTACTACTTTCAGATAACCAGCTCTATATAGAGGCAGGTTAGAAGGTGAACAGTTTGGGTAAATGCATCAAATAACTGTAATAACACCTGATGTAAACCAATGAACACAGTTTGACCTTTAACCTTTAACTTCCCCAATCACTACACTGTATGTTTTCCAAAAGAGCTGAGCTGATTTTTTTAAGTGCTGGATGATTTGATCCCTTAAACTTTGGGAAGCTTTTTTTTTTCACCCATCCTGTCATATTGGAGCATGGATGATGACATGCTACATTATTTTGCTGCATTATGGAAAATGCCCTGGATGGAGTCTGTGGAGGTTACATTACAGTAAATGCAGCCACACTGGTTATTTGAAAAAGCATCATGTTTGCTTGATCATTTTTCTTGAAGAAGACATATTATACTCATTTTCAGGTCTTTGATTTTGGACTCCTATAGGGCGGCAGAGTAGGGTTAGGGCAAGTACAGCACTGTGTGGACGGAGCTGTGATGCTCACCGAGGGAAGTCCAGTGAACCACAGTAGGCAGAGCCAACTGAAACAGCCTGCAGGGCTCACTTCCAAATACACGTACCTCATTATGTGACACTTTGGCATTATTTAACACAAGTATCCAACATTGTAACAGCATTTATAGGTCAGAAAAGATGGTAAATCATAATAGCTCTATGTTTAAGTCTTTACTCCTGTAATGCTTAAAATAAATCATACAGTGAAAGATAGGTATAAAAAAGTGTAAAAAAATATTTTTGGTATTATACTTAAAATACTTGTATTAACCTGCTCTAGTGCTGTCTTCTTTTGTTCTGAATGAATCATGAGCTGATGATGCAAGTATTTGTCTGTGACACGCAGCTTTGGCCTCAGTGTTTTGGCTCAAGATTGAGGCAGTTTTCCTTTCAAAACAAGTCAGCAGGAAGTATTATAAACCCAGCACAAGTTGGCATTTTAAGCAACCGGATGGAGCTAACATTTGCTTAATTATCCAACTGCAGCTTTTAAAATCTAATATTACTCAGACTCAGTCAAAAGAAGAGATGTTGAAGTCCTATTAGGATTTTATAGAGCAGGTGGAGAAGTATGAAGTTTTAACACAAACTGTCTGGAAACATTTGATCAAATTCAGCTCCATGTGCTCCTCATCAGTTACTGTGATGTCCTGAATTCACAGAAGGCTGCCACAGGACGTAGGTATTTGACAGACCTTTGTGATTACTACAGGTCCGTCTGTGGCAGTGAAAGGCGAACACTGAAGGGCAACTGCAGCCTATTAACAGTGTCATGATAAATTGACCCAAATAAAACTCTACACACAGCAGTGAATGATGAGCTTGTAAATGTGTGAGTGTATGTTGGTGCATGTGAACTTGGATATTTCCTCGAGTGAATCTGCCTCATTAGTTTTTGGTAACCAAACCTCCATTAGGCTAAAATAAATGACCAAGACGAGCCAAATAGGGCAAAGACGAGGACTGCACTGATGGGCAGATGAAGGGAGGAATGTGTAGTATGGCTGAGTAGGGAGGTGGGGGTGGGGGGCAAGGATGCTCATCCATTACATCCCACAGCGACCCAGGGGTCGGCTTCAGTGAGACTGATTCACAGCGATCAGGTTTGGACTCCATCTCCCATAAATCCTGGCATGCGACGCTGATGGATGTGGGCCATAAAGCCTCCCGCTCTGACATGCGGAGAGCAACATGGAGAACCATGGGAAAATGCGAGTGCTCCAGGTTAATGTCAACGAGGTCTGGGAGTGAAGAGGATGATGATGATGATGGAGGGAAAGAAAGACGACGACATCGAGAGATCAGAGGTGCGGAGAGAGAGGGATAGAGAGGAATGAGCGGGCTGAGAACAGAATATGAAAAAGCACAGAGTTTGTCGGGAGACTGTAACAGAATTAAAAGGGACATTGCAGTCATTCACCTGTCATCATACAGCTTTAAACCCGTGTTGCCTACAGAGTACCCGCTATAAGCCATAAAGACGTCTGAATATTTTGTAATTTATTTTCTCACTTTTCTCAAGGTTGGTGGTAAGCTACATTACTATACCACAATGTTTGTCAAGAGTATTAGAGTGTTTTTTGTTGTGCAATTAATTCTGTGTGTATCTCCATTTATTCTTTTATTGTATGTCCACATGGTGTCTGATGCATGACCAAGATAAATATAGCTCATTAAAAAAGCATTGTGATTATAACAAGGGCCAAATACAGGAACTGCCGACCTGGCTAGACAGGAAATGGAGGCGTGTACTTCCTCATTAACAAAGCCCCGTTTGGGCCATAAAGCACCATCCCAATGCGTACAAATAAAATGCTCTGATTAGAGGGGTGGAGGGGCATCGCTGCCCTAATGAAGGCTTCCCCCACAGTCATTTATGATATTGGTATGGGTGGTATGGTGACTAGGCCTTTGGGATAAGCTGACTTATGGAGATATGGACATGAGATAGCAGATGCCGTATATTTGTACGGATGGGAGAGATGAGAGGGCCGGGGGAACACACATCCACAACTCATTTGCAGGAGTCAGTTTTACTAGGTTGCGGCTAATGGAGATGAGCTTGTGTTAAGAGCCAAGGGAGACGCTAATTTTACATAAAGCCAAAAGAGGCTTGAGAGCCTTGATGGTGTGTGTGTGTGTGTGTGTGTGTGTGTGTGTGTATGGGGTCATGTTGGGCTGATTTTATTCTGCCCGTTCACTGAGTGAACTGTCAAACACCGACCATCTTATCCCGTAAAAGCTCTCTCCAAGCAGCAGAGGAGGAAACGACTGAGAGTGACATCACTTATCACGATCATGTTTGCTCTTTTAATTTACATTTTAATGAATTGATATCTGATTTTAAAAAAAGTGTGTATTTGGTTTAATCTTGCACACAAGGGGAATTCAGTTCAGATTTACTGCGATTGTGTTTTGAGGATAATATTAACTTTTTTCCTGCCTCAGATGTTAAAAGTGCAAACTTTAATTGTGTCTCTGAAAATTCTTGCAAATAAAAAGTTTTTCTGCCACCCTTTTTAAGGGATTTTATGGGCACTAAAATGACGCACTGTCAAAAAGAAATAAATAGTTGAACTCATTTTTAAGGTAACAAACTTTAATCAAATGTTATTTAATTTTTTAATTTGAGTTTTCTTTGAATTCTAGTTTCTCTGCACTCAACTGTGAGTTGCAGAACTTATACTTTCACTTTTAAAAAACTTTTAATTCTTACTTCTGTTGACTCAACTGTAAGTTGAATTTTAAAGGCATTGTTGGGATTTGAGCCAGGTACTTTGGTTCACCAGCCAAGTGCTTAAACCACTAAGCCACAGCCCTAAAGGGACTCATGTCAGAAACTGGCCCTCATTAAAGGTGTTTAGGAAGATTGAATACATGTACCGTCATCGTAATCGTCATCTTCACTTTGGAATGGCATGTTCATAACACCGTCTGACAGGAATAGGCAAGCTTCTGGGTTAACGTTGACATAGGGATGATTTAAAAAAAAACAAAAAACAGTTAGTTATGTTGTTTGGTAGTGGGCTGACCCAAAGCCTCAAGCTTAGACCTTTGATGAGCTGGCACAGTAGAGCAGTACATCTTAAAATATTCACCTGCAGCTGATGCTTGTCAGATGGTATAAATATTGGCTGATGTGCTGTTCTGAGGCCCACGTCTGTGAGATATATGTGTGCTGTCTGGTCCGGATGTGAGACAACAGGCTTAGAGGAGTTTATGTGGTGTAGTCAGCCGTGGAGGTGTTCGAGTAGCAAACGAGAACTCGGAAGGTTGGCTTTTGCACTTTCCAAAATTAAGTTACAAGAGTTATCAGAACTTTCGCTCTATGTATTGAATCACAACCGCAAGACATATGTATGGCCAATTTGCTCGACGATTTTGATACAGAAGACTTAGTTCGCTTGACTGACTTTACTGAATTTACATTTTTTTAATCATTCAAAATACATTTTTATGCCGAAAAGTAAGAGTTGGCTTTTCACAGTTTGTGTGGAAGATTTGACAAGTGTAAATAAACAGTATTTTATCTGTATAAAATGTGCATAGATACAGCTGTTATATTGGCCATATAATTGGATTTACATTGAATTTATAAAACAAATTTTTAACCTTTGATATTCTGCATGCCCTCCACTCATTAAACCACAGCGTTTCAGTTTTGTTGTTTTACTGACGTTGTCGGCACACTTTGATTTACAAGCTAGTAAGTACAATTTTTAATGTCTTAGTAATAATTTATGTTACTTTTAATTTTGATTTAAGCAAAGATCTTGTATATTTTTCATATTGCACAGAATTTGAAAAAGTCTTGGTGGGAAAAATGAAAACACAAATAAATCTAGATTTTAAGGTCTTGCCAGGCATTTGAATAAACTAACCCCCTCCCCACCGCTGTCTCCTCCTCCTCCCTCGACTTCCTAATTTCTCCACTTTCTCTTGTCCCACCCTCCATCGCTCCCCCCACCATCACCACAGCAGCTACCTGAGGCCCTTGTGTCCACCTCATTCATCACCTGGGTTTGATTCCTCTGCTCCGAGAGGGAAAGGAAGAAAAGAGTTGAGAAGGAAGAGTAAAGAGTCATAACAAACCCTCCTCTGTTCTCTCTGTGTCTTTTATACCTCCCTTCCCTTCAGTGTGTGAGGGAGAGATGGATGCAGCCAGTGGAATTAATTGCACCCCGTTACTGAGGATCAGCAAGTTTGCACTGTTGGCGTGCTGATCTGCCATATGGCTGCCCACTAGGTGAACACTTTGATTAATGTTGCCCACTCCCCAGTTTTTTCCCCCCACTAATATTTGATTCTGATAACTGAAACTCAGCTCCTCATTTTAAGACTCGCCATCTTCTCTGTTTTGCTTTTGTTGAGTCTTTTCCTTTTGCTCACCTGAGCCATCTGTGTTTGTAGCTTGAGTTTGGTTTCTCATCTTGTTTTTCTACAAGCTTTGCTTACAAAGTCTCAGTGCGACATGGCATCCGTGTGGGCAGCGAGGAGTTTAGAGTATCAGTGAGATTAGAGGGGGAAACAAAGAGTGTGTTTGTTTTAGAGAGAGATTTGGAGCGACAGGTACATGTCCTTCGCAGTTGATTAGGCCCCTGGTGTGTCGAGTGTTTCTCTATTAGCCTTCTCTGCCTCCTGCCTTCTACTGTGCACAGTGACTACCTTCCATCCCAGAGGTCTGGGATGCACACACACACAAACAAATAGGCGCACACACACACACACCATGCACACAGGCAGATAGGCTGCTGCTGTGCTGGGGTCCAGGCAGTAACAAGGAGGTGAACAGATGCTGAAGTCACAATATCAATAGGGTTGAGTGTAGGTAATAATACCTTAGCAGGGATCAGCCACGAGACAACTCTAACTAGAGAGGCAACTCTCAAGTGGAGCATTCACTATCTGCAAATCACACCATGTAGCTGTGTGCATGTGAGTGTGTGCATGTTTTTGTTTTAGTGGGTGCACACACTCCTATTACATGTCGGGGAGTGTGGTGTTGCTGCAGGGGAGCTGTGGTGGGATGATGTCAGTGCCTTCATCAGCTCTGAGATAAAATGTTCTCACCTAAGGTCACAAGTTCAAGTTGTTTTTCTTTTCTCTCCAGCTATAATGAGGCAGCGATACAGAACTCTATGCAGACATCTACGCTGGAACATCTATTACAATCACTCGGGTGCTTTGTTTTCCCTCTGTTTTATGGCCCGATCCTGCTGCTCGTCTATTTTGGTCTTCCTCAGTCTTGTTAAGTGCTGCCATTCTCCTGTGTTTGGATGTGGCCCAGAGGGCCCTTAGCGAGACCAGGGGCTGAGAATGAAGTGCGAGCCCCAGCCAGGGGGTGCCCATGGTAGGCTGCCAGTCCCACTAAATCTCCCTTATTACTCGGGGTGGCTGTGGTGTGATGGGGGTGTTACCAAGGTGGTGGGCTCTCCAAAGAGGCTGATTGAGATGCAAATGGGGGCCATAACTCAGAGGTAATGCAGACCTGAGCACCCTTTGCCTTGTCCGTTCCCGTTCACCTCACTCTCTCATCGCTCCCCATTTACTCCAGCACAGGAGGAGGGACTGTTATTGTCTCAGGATAAAGTTAGATATTTATCTTAGTGTAAGATAGGAAAAGAGATCTAAGGGTCGAGGAATTCAAAAAAGTATTAGCGTAAAAATAGATTGTGGTTTTGATTGACATAAACAATAACAAGACACCACCAGCTAAGTGCACATACTCCTGCATACACAGATACAACCACACCTGACGATAGCAAACTCTGCCTCTGTTTCTTAAAAAGAACAGATGGACACAATAAAGTACGAGGGACTTGACTTACCAACAGAAAGGTGGAATGAACAAGGGAAGGGGAGGGGGAGGAGTAATTGCACAGTCCTTCGCTGAATTGTTCTGTGGATGCAAATTTAAATCCCTCCTATTATTTTAATAATCTGCCTTTTACTGCTTGTGCTCGGATCATTTGTTTGCAAACCAGGTTATTTGGAGAGGGAGGCTCGGGGGTAATTTCATGCTTTAGAGCATTTATATCTATAACTTAATGAGGAGAGGGCCTGTTGTTTCCTGGTAATACACTGCTAGAGGGGAGCAAACTTTTTATTCTCCGTTTAGGGTACTGTTAGAGGCCAATAATGTGGGATTACTCAAATGGAATTAAGGAGTAAACTGAGGAGAGACCTAATGCAGCTTTGGGTGATAGAGCAAACTTAATACTGATGTTTCACTCAGGGTTTTTTAGGTTCTTGGAATGTTCCATAGGAAACAGCTCTCCCATTTGGCCATTACATTAAACTTAGACAAATTCCTTCAAAGATTTCTTTGGATTTAAAAACCCTCAATCCCCAGCTGCTACCTGTCTGTGCTCAGTCTTTTTTTACTCTATGCTCATCTCATTTTCTTCTTCTTTTCTTTATGCAACCGACGACATGTCTCTGTGTGTATCAGTTTATGAAATTCAGATCTGTCCCCTGCTTATTGTCAATCACTTCGTGCCAGGGCAAGGAGTCAGCCTGGTGGCCCGGCACAAATCAATTTAACACGACCTTATTACATTTAGCTAAAGGACAAAAGGAAGACTCGCTGTCTGCTGATAGCAGCGCACAGTCTTGTGAGATGATCGGGGTTTTTAATGTAGTTACTGTCTTTCAGTGGAGCCAAAGATGATGCGTGATGGAATGATGGAGGGAGAAGGTGTGTGTCCACGTTGCGCGTCCACCTTTGTATCTTCCTTTTCTGTCTGCTAACTGTCGTTCCTTTCCTCCTCCGTTCCCTTGTGAAGGACTCTTCTTTCCACAAATTCAATCAGACTGCATGAATTAAAGCAATAATCAAATTTGTTTATAAAGCATCATTTATTCTCTGTCAGGTGGCAGGCCGGCACTTCGTTGACAATCTGTGTCTCACTGACCCCCGACCTTTGCTGAGGTCACATGATGCATTTATCGTGCTGTTCAACGAGAGCCTCTCAGGCTATTATCAGGCGACAAGGGGCTAAAGAGGCATGATAAGAATCCTATTATTCAAATCTGTGTAATGCTGTAGAGGACAGAAAAATCACATGACCTTATCAACGGACAGAGTAGATCACGTAAATGTGCAGTTGGTGATAATATATGTTTTTATGTGCATGAAAATTATCGTTCTACAAGAGATGCTTGATAAATTTGTGTCCTCAGGTAGAAGAAGATTAGTTATCAAACTCTCCATATTTGCATGTGCAGGTTAACTCTTTAAAGCTGGGATAGGCAGTTTATTTTTTGTATCAGTGGGCAAAAATTCCATAATAACCTTTCAGCATATTGTGATTCAGCTGATCTGACAGAACACCAGACTAATGCACCTCTCCTTGGCTCTGTGTTTAGGCTTTAGAAAATGAAGACCATGACAGACATTTTTAAGCCAATCACGGGTCATTTCAGAGAGCGTGTGTTCCTATCGGCTAATATACACTGTGCTTCTTAGCAACAGGTGATGTTGCTATTAACTGATTGACTGTTGTAACAAGTTGATGTGCCTCACGTTCTAAAGCTGGCCTCTGGCAAATTGACAAGCTCAGTTGCCGGTGACGACATCAGCCATCTTGAGTTGAGCTGAGATGGACCAGTTTACACCACTGTAACTTGAAACTGTTTCATCTTGTTGTGAAACTTTGGTGGAAACTTTAAAGGGAGAGTGACAACAAATGAAAGTAGGACGTGACCTGGGGCAAAAAGAGGGAGGGGAGGGTGCGGCGGAGTTGCTTCCTTAGGAGCCTCATGCTACAGCTAGCTTGATTTCCAGATGTTGCCTACCTCCGCTTTAAGTTATTATGCAGAAAATTTGAAGTTAATAACTTTCATGGTATTTGTGTTTTTGTAATTGAAACAAAATCAACCCTCATGTGACTACCGCTGCATTTGAATTCAACATTTTACTACCTTACCATGCTGTAAGAAGAGGCACCCTCCCCTAGTGTTGCCTACATGTCCCCTTTCTCCCCCTTTTGGGTGAGCTCTCTTAAGACCTCTTAAGATCTGAGCAAAGTACTCATACAAACTCTCTTTTGTCGGGTGACTGCACAATGGCTGATATTTTCACTTCTCTGAGACATTGGTGTCTTGAAGTTTTTAATTACCTGAAACTTCCAACTTCTTGAATTATCACTCAAAAGGCCCTTTCACATCGGAGATGTGACGAATAAACGACATGAATTTGCGAAATATTCGGTGGCGAATATTTCGCATCAAAACCATTCACACCAGTGGCGACGCGAATGTGCGACAGAAGCGACAATTATAAACCAAAGTTTCGTTTTGCGACGGGTGGTTCTTCACCTCCATGTCGTCATGTCTCAAATCCGAGCACAGCTGCTTGTTAATTATCCCTCCCGTATTCAACACCCACTGCCACTGTCGTCTTACCAACATTACAACACAGACAGCAGCAGCAGCAGCTCACTGTCTGATCAATATCTGATCACTCACTGTCTGATAAATATCCAATCACTGTCCTTCATTTCGCTGTCTTTGTAAAGTTTGTGTCCCTTGTCAAACAAGACACTGGTGGTGAGCATAGGCTATAAAGAGAGTGAGAAGGTGGCGAGAGCACTCGTCTTTGGTGAGAGACACATTATTTACATTGTTGTCATGGCAATGTGACGTGAGGGTTGTGACATATACCTCCTTTTCATGCTACACGATTGGTTGATGCATTTATTCGCCGGGTGAAAGCTCAGAAAAATCAACCACAGTGCGAAAAAAAATAATGTCGCATTTTTGCTGTGACACATTCGCGGGCAGTGTGAAAGGACTTGTGGTGAAAACCAGGGTTCGAAAAAAAATAATGACACGTGAATTATTCGCACGAAATATACGTCCCCGGTGTGAAAGGGCCTTTAGTTGAAGTAGTGGTACTCAACTGTCACTAACAGTAGAGCTAACATTACTAATGTGTTTCTCCTCACTGTATGTATTCACCCTTTTGTGTTTTGTGCACTTAAGGCCCTTTCACACTGGGAACGTAAC
>JAQLOL010000023.1:12764995-12789732 GCA_029783665.1 Naso thynnoides
GTACTCAACTGTCAATAACAGTAGAGCTAACATTACTAATGTGTTTCTCCTCACTGTATGTATTCACCCTTTTGTGTTTTGTGCCCTTAAGGCCCTTTCACACTGGGAACGTAACGAATAAACGACACGAATTTGCAAAATATTTGGCGGCGAATATTTCGCATCAAAACTATTCACACCGGCGGCGATGCAAATGTGTGACGCAAATGTGCGCAAAGTTTCGCTTTGCGATGGGTGGTTCTTCGTCTCCATGTCGTCGTGTCTCAAATCCGAGCACAGCTGCTTGTTAATTATCCCTCCTGTATTTAACACCCACCGCCTGTGCCACTGTTGTCTTACCAACATTACAACACAGACAGCAGCAGCAGCAGCAGCAACAGCTCACTGTCTGATCAATATCTGATCTCTCACATGATTGGTTGATGCATTTATTCGCCAGGCGAAAGCTCAGAAAAATCCACCACAGTGTAAAAAAAAATAATGTCGCATTTTCACCCACACATTCGCGAGCAGTGTGAAAAGACTTATGATGAAAACTGAGGTTTGAAAAAAAATATTGACGCGCGAATTATTCGCATGAAAAACACATCCCCGGTGTGAAAGGGCCTAAAGAGTTCAACTGCATGTACATGTACCAAGACATGTATGACTCATCTCCTTCTATCATAGGCCACATAGTTATCAATCACTCTTTAACACGACACTGTTACCCCTTTGTTTTCCCCCCTTCTAAAACATTTTTATCCCAGGTCGCTGTTAAATTCATTCGTTTGTTCCTCTTGCAAGGCTAACTCAATATCACCCCTGTGTGATTTCATAAAAACAAGACTTCATTCCAGAGAGAGGAGAAAAAAAAGACACAATCTCTTCTATTTCCAGGCTAAACTATTCCGACAGTAGAAACTGTAAGCAGTTTAGAATAATGCCAAACAAAAGAGCTTTTAATCAAAGTGCATACCAGACCCTGCGGAGTGTGAAACACTCCCTCATCAAAAGGCCTATTATACACTTACTCACATCAAAGGCCTCCATGTTTCTTAATTGCCAGATTCTTTTCTTATTCAATTATGTTATGCTTATGTTTTTATAAAGCTGATACAAAAAGAGCTCGGGTAACCAAATCAAAGGGCCCTAATTTATCATCTCTGTACAGCGATGTGTGTTCACTACAACAGTGTACACACGTGTAAATGTGTACAATTCTGCGAGTGTGTTTGGTGCTTTACCCGCCCTGCGGATACTGACATGATGCGAGGCACGAGTTTTTCAGGAGAAATTAAACAGCAAAAAACTAACAGGTTTAGATAAAGCAATCACATTACTGCCACACTTGAAAAGAACACATTATTTTGTATGTGAGAGTGTTAAGCTTTATTGCTGACGCCCCCAAATAGAAAGTTGTATGTAGTACATAAGTGCACAGGGTCTAGGAGTTTTTCTCTGACTTTATTTTTGTTTTACCGCAACATAATCAGCATCTAAGTCTGCATGTGCCGTTCAGACAGACAATAAAGTCCCTGTGCAGAATTGCAAAATAAGCTGGGTGTAAATATGTAATTGCCAGTGCTTATTCTGAGATCTGAAATATTAGGGAGCAATATGGATTGCATTAAAATCCTGGTTGTTAGGGATATCGGTTACACTGAAGACATGCAGGAAAATGTGCACTGTCTGCGAATCTGGCGGAGATGGAGAGGGTGAGATGGGGTAGAGGGTAGGAACAGGAGAGGGTGAGGAAATGGAGAGGAAGAGATGGAAAGGAAGAGGAGAGTAAGATGAAAATCTCTCTCTCTCTGAGAACATAGACACATTATTTAAATCTCCATCACTTTTTAATGTAAATCTGATCAGGCTCTGCGCCGGATGAAGGGAGAGAAGTGAAGTACAGGCGAAAATGGGAACACACACACACACACACACACACATACACACATACACACACACACACACACACACACACTCACACTCATGGCAGGTTCATAAAATAATATTGATAGGATAAAAAACTGGATAAACTGGTTACCTTCTCAGTTCAAACTTTTTCTGTTACAAACACTTTATATAAGCTGATCTTTGCCTAAAAGGAAAAACGTTTGGACATGATAGCTGTCGAATATCTTGTGTGTGTGTGTGTGTGTGTTGGTATGTTTGAGTGCATGTGTAAATTTGTATGTGCGTGTGTATGTGTGTGTTTGTGTGGAATCTGATATCTGCCTCAGGCCCCATGGCCCTGGTCTGTCTGCATCCGAAAAGCAAACTCTGCAATTATGATGACCGCCCTGTCCTTTTCATTTCCCATCTCTGTCTCTCTCTCTCTCTCTCTGTCTCTCTCTCTCTCTCTCTCTCTGTCTCTCTCTCTCTCTCTCTTTGTCTCGGGCTCTCAAACTCTCTTTCTCTATCTCTCTTTCTTTATTTTTCTGTCTTTCTCTGACCTGTCTCACCCTCTCCGGAAAGGTAGATAAATTCTCAAACACCAAAAACTGTAACATGCTTGATTATACCTGAAGCTACAAATGAAGTCTTGCACTTTGTGTATAAATTCACGGTTACATTCACGATTGTCTCTCTTTAAAATGTTCTCCTTGAAATAATTTGATTGGTGCACAAACTTTATTGTTTAAATTTAAATTAAAGTGTCACAACAATAATGTATATTGTAATGTCACAAGATAGTAATTATTATGATTAATACATCACAACTTTGTACATATGATCAAATTTTCAATTTTAATTTCATTTAGGAGAAGTATTAACATTATAATTTTATTTCTTTCAAGTTTTATTTATTTATCATCTGATCTAAAACATAATATACATACGTTTACCTATTTACTGTATGTGTAGTTTACTTAAATATTTGTAGTGAGTCCATTCTCCACATTACAGGAATTTAACAGTGAAAGTTAAAAGTTAAGAGTTATTACAGATTATGATTAAAAAAAAAAACTTCTTTTTTTTTTTTTGGTATTTTTAATTTAACCTGTATTTACCGGTCTTCTCATTGAGATACGGGGTCTCACTCTCAGGAGAGACCTGTAAGAGAAACCTATGAACTTATAAATATATCAGATGTTTCACTAAGAATGTAATTAGGCAATGATAAATAATTTACTTAAACTCTTACATGAAAATTACATTTTTGCATGTCATTACATTTACTGCTTGCGCTTGAATGCATCAGTTTTAATTCTACAATATAAAATGCAATTATCTATCACTGTTTCATCTACATAATGAGTTCTTTTAGTTAATTTATTGTGCGCATATATACGAATACATTTAGTTAAATCTGTTTAAATTGTTAGAGTTGAAATAGAGTATTTTTATATTGTGTCATTGCCTTTGTTACTAAATTGGAGGTAATATTAAAATAAAAACCACCGATGTTGTTTTTTAGCATGTTCAGTGTTTATCGGCAGCTCCTACATGACTCCTCGTCAGGTTTGACAGGATGATTAACTGATTGAAGTGCTTGCTAGTTAATGTGTTTCATTAATTACCGCCATTAATGCCGTGTGTTTACTAACATGTTATGCAGAAGCCTTAGTACATAACGGAACAAAAATGTCAGCAAACACTTAATGGATGCCTGGCCTTTACTCCGTGTGTGTGTCCATCTGTGTGTCTGTGCCTGTGTGTGTGTGTGAGGTGAGGTGCCCCTGATGTCCGAGTTAAGAGTATCGGCACGTTTGTGCTTCATTCTCCACGTTTCTCATCTGGAAAATCGTCCCATGTCCTTCCTTCACCTTTCCCATATCTGCCCCTGCAACTGCTTGATTTGTAACTTGATTTCAGGAAAGGGAAAACCTGTAGATTATCCAGCTTTCATTAGGGGGGAAAAACCCAGTCCGTGTCAGAGAAAGAAGAAATCAATTTAATACAGACTTAACTGGAGGAAATTGCATATTCTGCCTGTATGTGCTGAACAGGCACTTTCTCTTCCTCACCAGAGACCTGCCTCCCTATTAATTGCACTGTGTGTGCATGTCAGCGAGTGACTGGCTGTGTATGTGCGCGTGCATTTGTTTGTTTGTGCGTGTTTGTGTCGCATTCATTTGTGTGTTAGGTGCTTAAATGCATGTTTGAGTGTGTATTCAGTCTCTTTGTCTGTGTGTGGAGGTCAATTCTCAGACCTGTGGTAGGGCGCCCAGCCAGATGTGTCTGTTTCTTTATTTGTGCTGTGCATGTGCGTTTGCCGCACGTGGTGTGTGTCCATATTTCTTTGTTGGTGTGCGCTGCATGCAGACGCACAAGCACATGTGACTTAGCCAGGTGGAGAGGAAATTGGTTGGTATTTATGAACAAACGTCATAATTGTGACAGGATGATATACGAGCTGCGCATTCCACAGTCCCTCCCTCCTTCCTTTTCTCTTTTTCTTTTGGCTAAAAATATATATCTATGATAAAATACAGTCTTAAAAGCTGATGACCAATTTAGTGTGGCGTGTTGTGGACAAGGTCACGGAGATCTGAGTTCCTCTGTGTTCCTCCCTCCGAGGCCTGTTCTAATCTGCAGAGCACGAAGAGGGGCTCAAAGTCATTTCTCTAATTGCTTTTATAAGGTGCCCTTTTCCCATGGTGTCGTCCCTGCTCATTCACTTTCACCGCCATTACAACACCTTACTTCCGCACCTGCTGGTTGAAATACACACATGTAGTATTGTTGCGGCTTTATTTTGATATCAGGTATCTCAAACTCAGATGGAGAACGGGAAACCTCATTAAACGACTGGAATAGAGCACTTTTTGTCTCCAACTTCCTCCTTTGTCATCCTTCTCCATGCCTAGTATGTTAACCGTGGTCTGCAGGGTGGGTGTTTTGTATTTATGGGAGTACTTTTGATTTCTTAAGTGTTTTCTTTGTGTTGGTGATCTAAAAGAGAAACTAAGGTGGAGCGGTAAGATGGAAACAGGGGTTAAAGTGTGAGAGTGAAGGCTGGGAAGGATACGGGGAGAGGGGGGATGAGATTGAGCCTAGTGCATTAAGACAGTGTATTATTTGGCGGTTCCACTTGCTTGCGTCCATTAGGGGTGGCTGCCATGCTATTAAAGGGGTCAGCGAAGTGTGTGTACCTGTGTGTGCGTTGTGGGCATGCCTACATGTGTGTTTCGAGAGTTAGTAGAGTGGTCCAGTGTCTTATTGACAGGATGGGGCTCTCCCACTTTAATACCTCTTCATTTTATTGGATTGGATAGCCCCAGTTATAATTGTATTAAGGCTCTTCCCCCTCCATCCCCCACTGTGTCTCCATCTTCTTGCATAGCAGTGACCACATGTCCCTCCCCAACACACGTGGAAAACACCAGCAGAGATGACCAGAACCTCTGCTGGGGCCAACGTCCCTTTTCTCCCTCCTTGCTCTTGAGTCCTTCCTTCCTTCTTTGCTTCTTTGTGGTGAAAGTCGTAGAGGTCATTGTCATGCTACAGACAGCTGTGGATTGCTGGAGTTGTGGGAGGCGAAAGGTGAGAGTTGGGAGCAGGAGTTGGAAGGCCTAGGGATCAGATGCCCATGTTGTCATCACGATGACCTTGCTGATGTCTTCCCCCGATCATCTGGCTCTTTTGTGGACATGCAGTCACCAAGATGGTGCAGTTTCTAGTTTTCAAGTCGTAAAAAGCTTATTTACACGCGTTTCATTCATAATTAGTCTTTTGCATTTAGATGGAGCGATAGGTTGTGTGTAGCTGGGGGCAGTAAGCTCTGTCACCCCGAGCCGAGCACCGCGGTGTTGCACACTCAGCGATTACTCCGGAGTTAACCAGAGAGGCTTCGCTGCCTCTCACTTTTCCTTCGCCCTTGAAGAGACCAGGAGTTGTCAGGGTCCTCATAAAAACCCTGAACGATTGCGTCTGTACGTTCTTCCTCTCTCTTTTTCTACCCCTTTTTTTCTCTTCTCCTTCCAAAACCTGGCCATCTGTCTAATTGTTCACCTCCACCGCTTTAATGCTTTTTACATGCTTTTTCCCCCCTCTTTCCAGGCAATAAACTTTATTTTCTTCGCAAGACTTCAATCTGCAGGGGGAGGGTAGGCGGGCAGGCTGCTCACCTTCTCCCTGCTGGATTTGCTCCAGTGGCCCCCCTTCAAACCCCCCTCCTGTTCTCCCATTACTCCAGCTCTCCTTCCCTTGCACCCCCTGTCTCTTGAGAAGGGGATATGTTTTCGTCAAGCTGACACCTGCTCTCATCTTCTCTGCTGGTCATACACGCGTGGAGGGCTGCCCTGTTAAGGGGGCCTTATACTGACCTGTTCGAACTTGCTGCCCTGACCTTGTTTGGAAGTAATGTCTCATTTTTCAGGCTGTAAAATTCAAATCCCTATTTCATAAGAACAGCTGAAGCCTTACTTTAAAGTTTTCTTATTATATAGCTTATCTTCCTCTGAATACTTGGTGATCAAACAATTCCATCACGGATTAATTCTTTTCGCTTTACCTGCATTTCTGTATACGGTGCAAAAGTGGCCAGGAGTGTGAATGCTGCACATACAAGTCATTAAATTAGACAGTTGTCTCCTCTCACCTGTGATTACTGCTGTGTGCAGATCATATAAGCAGGTACCCTATAATTATATCTATAATAGCTATAATCAGCCCTGTAATGCTTTGTAATAGCATCCATATAATGGTATAGAGTAGCATCAAGAGAATAATTCAGGCATAGAAAATGGTGTGATAGCGTGGTTTTACCCTTGAGTCACAACATTGAATTTGTTGTGTGTGTGCCTGTGCATGTGTATGCATATATAAATATGCCCTGGGGCAGTTAAGGTGTCTGTAAAATGCCTGAAGGATCACATTTCCATCAGAAGACGCTCTTAACCCTTTCCTGTTGTCTTTGTGCTCTCTGCTCCATGGAACGTCCTTGCTGTGAGTGTCATGTACACTTGGCTCTGTGGAGACAGTCAAGCAGAGGGGAAGACATTCCCATATGACGCCCACAGAGTGGAGATTAGATCAGTGGAGAAGGCTGACAGGGGAGCAGCAGCAGCAGCAGCAGCGGTGGTGGCAACACAGGGAGCAGAACGCTGAACGCTCTTCCGGGGTGTAACGTGAGCTGACAGCGTTCCTGAGGGATGGCAGGAGGGATGAAGAGGAGACGTAGCTTCAGGAATACCTGGTGCTGCTGAAGACTGGGCCCAGCTGGGAGCAAAGGGAGCAATATCTCGCTCCTTTTCCCTCTCCAGTGTGAGGGATGCGTCTAATGGACCATTGTGTAAATGGGACAAGCTGCACCACGGTTCATGCTGCATGCACTCGTGCACCAAGGTCCTATGGGAGCTCATATGCTGTTCGGAGATTGAACCTTGGTTGTTTCTGGAAAGGGTTTGGACTGATGAAGATGCAGAGAAAGGCAAGAAGAGTAGGGGAGAAAAAGACAGACAAGAAGACAGAAAGAGAGTTGACTGAATTGACAAGGTTCATAAAGACACAAAAAAACTCTAGTCGTATCCGGTTATTAAAGAAGATCTCCTCATTTAGGCCTGCCTCTCTGCTGAGGCCTTTGCCCTGCAGCAAAATGCTAGAGTGGGATAGAAAGGATATGAATATTAAGCCTGTCTTCCTCAGTGTGTAACTTCTTAAGTCATTTATCTTTCTCTTCTCCACTCCTTTCCTCACCCTGTCTCCAAGCATATGGTGAAAGATGAGCCACACATACACACACACACGCATGCAGTCCAAGTCAAGTCAAGCTATAGTGTTCTTTAGGAATCTTTCAGCAGGACCATGACTGTGTGTCAACACTCTTTTAATATACTTCTGTTGGTCTCTGTTTGTGGACCCAACAGTTAAGTAAATTTTGTTCATATAACGTAAAATCATAGATGACAGATTCAAATTTTTGCCTTAATAGCTTTACATTAAATCTCTTTTATCATTTTAGAGTTTTGATTTAGATTAAAAACTCAACAAACTAAATTGTAGTTAGGTAAAAGAAGAAACCTCAAGAGGAGCATAGAGGAGCGATCCTTCTTCCAGTCAGATAGGTGTCTTTATTCACTCACAGGTCCATAGATTTTTAGAAATTCACTTAAGAGACCTGTTTGATCGTATTTTCTCAACAGGGTAAATCCAGATGTTGTAGTAACTCTTTTTATTTTGCTGGAGGTGAAGACAGGGATATCTGTGGCCATAAATAGCTGTGTGGTGACCCTGTTGCTCTGCTGGTACTGCTGGTTATTACAGTCGTACTTTTGTTTCCTGTATTTGCAGCACAAAGCAAGAGTGGAAGCCATGATGTGTGACCTGGCATCTTTCCGCAGTGTCAGAGAGTTTGCTGACTCCTTCAAGGCCAAGAAGCTGTGAGTATAAAACACCTGTGTAATGTTCTGTGCTGGATTTTCTTTTTTGTCTGATATTTGCTGTCTTTCTTCAGGTTATTTATCTACATTTTTGATTGAATAAGAAAGACACTCTCCCACAATCCTAATAAAGAGGCACTGTCATAACTGTCCCTTCCTGACCAGATACTGAGGCTCACAGGCTGAAGATAACCTTATGTCTCCAAAAGACCATTAAGAGAGGAGGCAGAGCTGGTCTTAAAATGGTTTGTGAATTCAAGGCACAGCAGCAGGCCCAACTAACAAATCATGATACAGTCTCTCAGGTGTCAACTGTCAATTGTTTTGTCCTACTTAGTTGGAAAGGGAAATATGAATAAAGACACAAATAAGTGAAAAGCAATGAGGACTAAACAGGGGCAGTATTAATTGATG
This sequence comes from Naso thynnoides, assembly GCA_029783665.1. Classification (NCBI taxonomy): domain Eukaryota; kingdom Metazoa; phylum Chordata; class Actinopteri; order Acanthuriformes; family Acanthuridae; genus Naso; species Naso thynnoides. The sequence goes on from JAQLOL010000023.1 coordinate 12,773,713, forward strand.
TATTCACTGCTAGTAGCCTTGCTTGAACCATACTTAAAGGACATCCAAACTGCTTGTGATGGACACCATATGGACAAGGCCCCAGGAGTGTATTTGTGTATTTGTGTTGATTTGCTTGACATTGGTCGAACAGGCTCCCAGACTTTATTTCACTTATTTTGTGCTGGTCAGCTTTTAGGGCGTGTGTTTTGCGTCCCTTGCTCGGTCACACAGTTGCTATTTTTGGGGTCATGTGTCTTGTCATCTATACTGCTCATCCACACGCAGGTCTCCAGGCGAGGGGTGTATGCGTATGTGTGTGTGTGTGTTTGCCTGTGTGTGGGTGTCAGGGGAGCCCCTTGGGGAGAGGCAGGGCAGTCATTGCCCGTAGCAGCCCTGGGGCAGGGTATGGCCATCCAGGACACGTGTCTTGGGTCACAGCCAAAGCTCATCGTGGCTTCCCCTCAGTCCGCGTCCTATAATCCCCCCCTTCTCTTCCATGTAACCGTCCCATCCACGCTAAAGTACAGCATATTGACCTCCCTTTAACCCTGCTGTTCCCAGAATTCCTCTCCTGGCTTCTGTTTTTTCGCACATCCCTTTTCGCGATTTGTTTATCTGCCTCTCTCTCACTCCTTCTCTCATGTTGTCTCTCATTCCCTGTCTGTGTCGCTCGCTCTCTCTGCCTCAGTATTTTGGCAAGGTTGTATTTCTTCATTAGCTGTGCTGTTGGGGTGGGGGCGCAGGGGAGTCCCAGGGGACGTCAGAGTACATTAATTCTCATCAGAAGGCGAACAGAGCAGAGTGGAGGCTGGGAGCTCTGAGCTGTGAATGGCACTGGGCAGCTGTCTGAGTCTCCCACCTCTCTATTACTGCACGTATGTCTTCAGGCATAACACACGGAGCACACACACACACACACACACACACAAAACATGCACGGGTGTGTGCAGACTGCTGACTGCACGCAGACGATTCTGTGTTTCAGTCTTGTACACGCACAGTTCTGTAAACACGCTGAGACAATCAGACATACACACACACACACACACAAACACACACACATACACACACGTGCACATACACACAATAATGCTCCTGCAGCGTGTCATTGACAGGTGAAATGTAATCAGAGTCTTTTTCTTTTCCTTCTCTCGTTTCTCACTCCCTTGCTTTTAAGTGCTTTAGTCAGTGGCTTTCACGCTGCTTTGTGTTCCATTGACCCCGATTCTGCTTTAATTGCCTGTCCTCTGAAATGAAATTACCTGGATATTGATATTGTTGAATGCAGTGCAATTTCATAGGGATGTAATTGATGGAGGATGGCGTTGACAGAATGCCCCTAATACAATTTCTACTGAATGGTCCGTAATTAACACGTGCAATTTGTTTTCACCTGTAATTTTTTTTTAATTGCGTCGATCCTTTTATTATTTCAAGCATATTTTGTGTAATAAGTGCCAGAACACATTAGTCTTTAATCCCTCCGTTCCTTTGCATTATTTGCTGCATTATTATGTGTCTTTGCACGCTGTCCAGCTGTGCAGTTCTGGTATGCGAGTTTGACTATGGATCAGGATGAATGGTGCACACATATCTATACGCCAGTGCCAGTTGCCAATAAAGTGCAGTGTTAATGACCAGTAGTCTAAGCCCAGCACACACAGGCAATCTCTTCCTGCTGGCCCCCATTATCATAGAGGTCAGAGGTCACACCCAGGGGGGTTATTTAAAGTAAATATATAAACTGATGCCTCCCTGTTTGGTAGTTAACACCCTCGTTTGACCAGCGCTGAGATTGCATAGCGCACACAGTGTTGTGTGAGGTCTTAATGTGGAAAGAGGGACCGTGGTACGCAGCAATAGGCCTATTAAAGACATTCATTAGACCTGCGCTTATGAGAGAGGGACTAACTGGTGGGCAGTTGAATTAACAGGCCTTTTACATTATAAGCAGACTCACCAGAGGGCCATTGGAGCTGTGTGGGGGAAATCGCCCGGCCAGCCAGAGAAAAGTTGTTTATTGTAGTTTTTGATCACAAATGTGTGATATATACTTTGAATGACCTACTAAGCTTTTTGCTACCGGCGTTCACAGAGAAAAAGCCCCAAGTAAAGAAATAAACCAAATTCAAACCTTGACAGATATAACTGGCATAAGGAGTGTAGCTGCAGTGAAAGGTGGAGAAGTTAGGTCAAGTGTTCCTGCCTGTGGTGTTTATGTGCAGGTAGTCAGACCCAAAGGTTTTGCCTGATATTGCAAAGTGCTGCTGCACTTCACACTCTATTAGACAGGGGAGCACAGCCAAAAACAACCAGCGTGTTTTGCCTGTTTTTAAGCTGAGAGCAGTTTCAGAGCAGACCTTGACATCCATGTGGTGCTTTAGTCGTCTGTCTTGTTTTATCAGACTTCAGTGCAGGTCACAAAGGTCATTGATTTAGAATCCATTGAGAGGTTTTCTTACCTTTTTTGTGTTTTTGATGAAAATATGAATATCTCGCTCGCTGCTAGCATGTTCTCTGTTAAGACTGTGCTGAGGTCGGCATTCTTTAAGTTGACTTGTGACTGGATTTGTGCTCTTTAATGAACCTTGTGTGTTCGGAGGCCTGAAGGTGATCGTACAGTACACTCCTATGTAATAGCATGGGATGGCTCATTATAGAAAGGCATAACAATTCACACATTAATTTTCCAGCATCCAGTTTTTAATTAATCCAGCAGGCAGTCTTAAACACAGGGTACACAAATTGCCTTCGGCCTCATAATTAATTCTAATGGAAGAAATTAAAAATTGGTGGGGTGTGTTTGGATTGTTCAGCTGTGTTACTGTGGTTTCGAGCTCGCTGGAGCGACGCTGTCACCGACAAGGATCTCTCGCTGCCCTGACCAATCCTGCAATCTCCATTCACTGGCACGTGAGCAGGGAGTATTACTCGCTCGCCCACACGAAAGCTGCGAGAATGGGAATGTGTAGCGTGTCTGTGAGCGTTTAAGCTTTTTTTTTACTGGCCCCTTAATAGTCTGTGTTTTTTTTCTATCGTGACTGTATGTATGTGTGTATGTGTGTTTCCTCTGATCTGCACAGCCCTCTCAGAGTCGATGTGTTGGTGGATTTGGTTACTCAGAGTAGTTACGCAGAGCCTGTATCAACACCCATTACTTCCACCACGCGTGTGTGTTGAAACAGTTTGAGATTGCTTTTCAATGAGTTGTTGCTCTTGGCTTCCAGCCAGCTGTATTCGGTATCTTCAGTACCTGTCGAGCCGTGGGGAGCTGCACTGGAAACCTCTGTATCATATCAGCTTTACTGATGCTCTGTCTCTATAGACCTCTACAGTCAACCACACTCTGGAATAAAACACCCTGTTTCCTATTTCTGCCCTCACTTCTCACTATTCCATCCTCCTTTTTTTTTTATCTGCTTTCCATCTCTCCTTACTGCCTCTTCAGCCTACTCTGGTATGAAGATTGAAAAATGAAAATTACCTTTCTTGCTGCTGTCTCCTCTTTGTTTTCTCTTGTAATCAATAAAAAGTAAAACATGTTTATGTTCTGCCTCTCTCCTCCCTCATAGGCCACTGCACATTCTGGTGTGTAATGCTGGTGTTTGCACGCAGCCCTGGAGCTTGACAGAGGACGGCCTGGAGTCCACCTTTCAGATCTGCCATTTAGGTCACTTCCTGCTTGTCCAGTGTCTGCAGGAAGTGCTGCGTCGCTCCGCCCCCGCCCGTGTGGTGGTGGTATCCTCTGAATCCCACAGGTAAAGATAATAAACTAGACATGGCCTTATTTTATTTGCCATTAGTGCATCTAAATGCTCTATTAAAATGTATCAGTAACTAATAAGCATGACTGGTGCATTCTCTTTGACAGAGTGCAGATCACCCTATTTGTGCAAAGAAAAGTAATATATGGCCTCTTTTGTACATTTATATATTAAGTAAATTTCAAAGTGCTTTGCCAACTTGTCTTGTCAAAAAAGGAGCTCCCACACACTGTTATGCTCGGGAGCTCCTTTTTTGACTTTGGATGACTTTTGGGTGGCGCCCTCCTCCTACGCACCTGTTGCTTTGTGTGTGCTGAGATTTTTCTATACTGACTTGTCTTGTAAAATAAATTTTAAAAACAAAAATTGATATCTGTGTTAGCTGTGTCCCAATTCAGGGGCTGGATCCACCGGTTGGATCCTTCACAACGGAGAATTCGTTTGCTGCATTTGAAGGAGCCAAAGAAATGTGACAGCCTTCATTGCACCACTGTGACGCAGTCGGTTTACGAATATACCCTCCCGAGGATGCGGCCCCTGATTTGCTTCTCAGTATTGCTAAAAAAAAACTCTCGGTCTTGCAAACATGTTGAATGCATTTCTTCCCTCATAAAACATGAGCAAAGGAGAGAAAAAAAACTAAACTGCTCCACAGGGCTAATAGAGATGAAATAAACAACCAAAAACCCCCAACAACCCTTAAGGGTATGTTTACCTCCAGCAGAACTTGTTTTATGGAATATCTGTGAAAAACATGATAATGCCAGACAAAGGTCTAATTACCTGATCATTGTGCCGCATTGTCTGTGGTTAATTTGGGTTTAATAAACTATAGTTACATTTTGAGTTTGTCATCTTTTCTTCCCGTGTCAGAGAAGATGTTCAACATGCTTGAGTTTGGAGATTTAATGATTTTAACTAATAGTAATACACGTTTAACAAAAAAAAAAAATTGTTAGAGATTTTTTTTTGAGGTAAGGGCTACCCCTTAAAAGACATTATTTGCGTCTTGTTTTTGTGATTATATATTTTGGGTTGTAAAGCTAGATGATGAATTTTATGGTGACATGGATGTTTTTGTTACGTTGTGTTTGTTTTGTTTTAGTGTGATCCAGTGTTAAGTCTGTGTTGTATCTATTGTGATTTGTAATATTTTCATGATCTTTTTTGTCTAAAAAAAAAAAAAAAGACAAAAAAAGACATTAAAATGTGAGTATTACAGTTAAAACATGAGACTCCTGTAGGCTGATTTTAATTGGCAGATAATAATAATAGTAAAAAAAGAACCAAAAGTTAAATATTCGTATTGAGCAGCCAAATCAGTCCTCACTGACAAAATTCTGAGTTGGGTGAATTTTAGTGGAGGATCGGCTGTTGCATACAGAGTAATAAACGCTACTCACTAGAGATTTATTTTCCTATATTTGAGATTAGCTGCCACTGGAAACCATAGACAGACATGATCTGAGCAGTGACACCCCACTGCCTATGATGCAAATCTGCACTTTGTGATTGTTGCCCACATAAATTCAATTTAATTTACTAACTTAAGTTTACTTGCCTGTTTATTAACCCTCCAGTCAACTAGTCTGCTCCAACAACACAGTCGACACTGTGCTTTTCTACAGTTGAACAGTATCTCACTCTTCTGACATCCTCAGTTTTTTTAAAAATAGAGTATATTCTCTCTGCTTACATCTGACCCAGGCAAAATATTTAATCACACTCTTCTAACGTATTTGTGGACATATAAATGTTCCACACAGGTTGACCTAATGGGAATCAACCATGCCAGAAAGCAGTTTTCTTGCTGCATGTCGGCACCACGCTGTTGGTTTCCCTGTATTCCAAACACTCACATTAAGCTGTATTTACTGAGAGAGTTTAGGCAGTTATATCCCATAACTACACTGCAGTCCAACAACTCTTCAGCTTCAGTCATGCAGTTACAGCTGCTACATTGGCCAGTTTTCACTACAAACTGATAGATCAGACTTAATGCATATTGTCAAACTTGACAGCCTCACTCACTGAAAACTCATTTCCCTCCACACGCTGTCACTACGAATTAAACGTATCATCAACATGATGGATGGACTTCTCAGCTAAAATTTACTTTGATCAAGTATCTGCTCCTTTCTGTCTGACCCCCTGACTCAGCCCCTTTCTCCCTTCTTTTCCCTCCATCTGACATTGTTTTTCAACTCCTTATCTTTTCGTCAAGCAGCTCCACTCCATAGGCGCCTGTTTTTCCTGTCATGCAATAGACAGGCATGATGTCTTGCAGTGATCTGTGAGACCAAGTCCTCAGCTATGTGTTCAGAGTCAGTGAGTGTGTGCGTGAGTGAGTGCGTGTGCAGGACATTGATCCAGGCTTCAGTCAGTTAGACGGCCAAGCAGAGTAATTGATTGGAGCTCGGCAGAGTGACCTGAGACAAGGGGAACATACGCAGAGTTATTCTAGCAGATCAAGCAGCAGCACTATTACAAGGGCCCTCGTATGAGTTATGTTACACAGGCTGTCATGCATGAGAGGAGAGGAGCAGCGGAGGGGATGGTTCAACACTCAGATTCACTCGGGGTCACACTGCCGTTACATGCTGGGGGAAAAGTGAAAGGAAGAGAGCAGCAGGAGAAGATTTTTGAAAGAAAGTGTGTCATAAAGAGTATTGACAGAATTTGATTGATGCCTACACAGTCAGAACAGGGAGTTCACGCAAGTTTTGCTGCTAGAGAAAAGACAAAATGCGTATAACATCTCAAGGACAAGAATGGTCAGGTATTCTCTTCACTCTTTGCCACACAACTTGCTCTCTCTTCCTTCCTCCCCAACACATACACTCACCTTTCCTTTTCTCCTCTACAGGCAGCAGTGGCTTTAACCCCTTCAAAGAGGGCTTAGGGAGGACCAGAGAGTCAGTTACACACTGTAACAGACTTGAGGGAGGGGAATAGACAATATCTCGTATTACATCTTCCATTCTGTCTACCTCATTCCAAACCTATATTACATCCATTGAAGTTGCTCCCTTTTTTGTTTGTGTTATTTTCAGTTTCCGCTGATTTCCCGTTTATTCACTTAGCCTCCCCTCACAAGCAGCGTGCGACCCCTGACCTGGCAGCATATTGTATTCCCTAAGCCCCTTGTCCGCTGGTAAAGCATTGACCTATAAGGGACAGGGGTGGGAGAGATGGACATACGGGTAATGGCTGGACACTTTATCAGTTTTCTCCACAGGGGCTTACTGTGGAATTAGCCCGGTACATGTTTACTTTGCCCTAGTACTGCACTGACCTGGTCAAACAAGGGGAGATAATATCCTTAATGAAAATGACCTCTGAATAGATCAAAGCTGCAGCTTGGACTGTATATGTACGTATTGACGAGGTTTGTTTATTAACCAAAATCTCTGTATTTTAGCATGTAAGTCAATGTGAATCATCTGATCGACTGCACTCTCACTGCAAACCTGCATTCAGCTGTAACTTTGCACAACTCCAGTATAACGTGAACAAATCTGGAAAAAATAACTACATTTGGTACTCAGGCAATTGATTTATCAACCTCTACTTGCTAAAGTAGTTATGAAGTTGCAGCACATGAAATGAAAAGCCTGCAGATGTTGTAATTTAGCCAAGCAAGGATGTTGCGGGAGGCGACAGTAAACAAGAGGCAGCGAGCTTGTAAAATCACAGCAAGGAAACCAGGTGACATTTTGATTGGTTGTTTTCTAATGACTGGATTAATATGTAGGATCCGTTCCAGCAGTTTTGAACCCGTCTCCCTGTGTGTGTCTCTCTCTCTCTCTGTAACACACACAGAAGACACACAGGAAGTGCAGTTTTCGTGCCTGTGTGTCTGTTATTGTGTGACTGCGTGATAACACAACGAGCAGTGTTATGTTTAAGGGGCCTTGTCAAACATCTGGAGTTTAACAGCTCTGTCGCAGGCAATTAAAGAACATCATGTCACGTCTTTGATTTGTATGCAGCCAGCACCACACATCTGCCAGTAGAAAACAGACACGAACACACACACACACGCAGACAGACACACACTCTAACCGCTCTCGATCTTGGTTTGTGTTTCAGGTTCACAGACCTGTTAGACTCGTGTGGCAAGGTGGACTTGGCCCTTCTGTCTCCTGCAAAGAAGGAGTACTGGTCCATGCTGGCTTACAACCGGGCCAAACTCTGTAACATCCTCTTCAGCAACGAGCTCCACCGCCGCCTCTCACCTCACGGTGTCACTTCCAACGCAGTGCATCCTGGGAACATGATGTACACCTCCATTCACCGGAGCTGGTGGCTCATGACCTTTCTCTTCACGCTGGCCAGACCGTTCACAAAGTCTATGGTAAGGGAGAAAACATTTGAAAGAATGTTATATAACCTTGTGACTGCACATACTGTGGAATCAAATGGCCACCAGGATGGATGGGTTAACATGTGGTAACTCCTCATTTTACCGGACTGTGATGTGTCCCTTACTCAGCCTATATATTTGTCTTGGCACGCTCCTGGGAGAGAGGAGAGGAAAAGGATGCAGAGGGGTTGATCTGCTGAGTGCTGAGGGCTCAGGCAGAGAGTCTGGGTTTCACAGATAGAGAGATATTCTCTGGTTTGTTTTCCTCTTCCTCCTGTCACTGTTTATTTAACTCTTAGAGGAGGCTTCCCTATCCACTCACAAGGGTAAGCGATATTCCAGATCCTGTGTACTGTGACTATTAGGTTACAGTAAATGCGCTGCACAAGCTCAAGTCTCGGCTTGTATGCCGTCATGTACTGTGAAGTACTAACTTCTCTAAGCTCTCTGTCAAATATGTTTTTACCATTTACCCCATTCCCGTCAGGAGAACCTATTAGCAGATATTTTCAGATGCTTTATCTGAAGTCATATTAGCCGGCTGACTGAGGACCTGTCTGAGAGCAGATATACAGTAGAGACATTACGTCCTCAAAGGCTGTCTTTGAGAAGTACAAAGAGAAGACACCACTTAAATATTGGAGGGACTGGTGTTTTTTTATCTGTTTAGAATTTTTAAAGCAACAATGAAACCAGTTTGGCTTGGAGCGTTTACACTCTACCATGATGGAGGAGAAAGTTAGCTGCCTCTGTGAACCCGGCAGTTATGTTTATGGGTCAACAGCTCCTGGTAGGGTCTCTTTTGGCAAACGGGTCCCAAGACCAGAAGGTGGTGGAGGAGATTTAGTTTGATCAAGTATGTGCAGTTAGACTATATGCACCATTGGCTTTAAAACCAAGATACTGCATGTGGGCCTTTCTTTTAAGGAGGTACACAGGAAGGTAGATGCTGATCCAGTGTTGGAATGCTCTAAAGCCTGCGACTGAGCACGATTTGTTTGGGGTTTGGATCTAATTTAAGAGAGTGCCCTCTATTCATCTGTGTTTCGTAGAGAGAAAGGCAATGAACATGGAGTGTGCCTCTGATAAAACATCACATTAAAAGACATGTAGCCAAACACTGAATCGTATCCCATTAAAATCTGGACCTGCAGATGTAAACATGCAAAACAAAGTGGAAGGGCAAAGTGGTGATGGCAAGGGGATTGAGCGTTAACCCTCAATTCCACCAGATGCGTGTGTGGTGCGCCTTTGCTCTGCCACAGAGGCAAAGCTGATACTTTGTAACTCTAGTCAATGTGTGTGTTGCCACTGGCTGCGGCTGCGTTGCGTTTCTTCTCCGTCACAGCCATGGCAATCCAGGGTTTCCCTCAGCAGATACACGAGGCCTCTAATTTTGCTGGATGCGTGAGCACAACACAGCAATTCAGAACAGAGCAGATAGAGCACGACAGGAAGTCAGATACAGATACAACATTAATACATCTGGTCAATTTTTCAAAATAAAACACTCCATGTTGATGTCAGATCATATTTCACCAAACTTCATCAGCAAAACGTCATAATGTGCAGCGTCTCACGACTCCAGCTGTCTGGCTGTGCAGCGTTCTGAAACACAGCTGGTGGGTGTTGTTGGACAGCGGAGCACGGCGCATACACGCAGCGGAGCTGTTCCCGAATGCAAACGCAACCAGTCGAATCCCGGGGTTTGAGTGTCTGACTTTAGCCCAGCGGTAGATGTGGTTGTGTTCACATGCATAATCAGCAGACTTGACAGTCGTGTAGTGGGAGTACTTTAATGCTTACCTGGACAATGACGGTGAAAGCTCGGAAGGGTGATGTCTGGGAGGAACAGTCCACTTGATATGAATCTGAGTGGTCACACTCACTGTTCATACTAAAAGCCATTTTATAATCATAACAAAACTCATAGGTAGAACCCCAGATGTTGGGCGAAGATTGATGATCAACTGCATCAACTGCAGCTGTATAATCTGATTGCATGCCTCGATCAAGCTTTGAGGAACTCAAACCCAATGGACACAGCCTCTTGAGAAGATGCTGAGCCTCACCCATCCTTTTGGGGGAGTGGACTGAAAGTTTGCTTTAGGTACTGGTCGTGCTGCTCAGCCTCCTCGGCAAAGGGTTTTGGTCTTGTACCCCAGGGTGTCTTGTGTGATTATGGGGTGCTGAGGCCAAAGCTATGTCGTGGACAGAATTTCTTGGTGCAGCTGAAGAATGGAGAGTCAATTTTGGTGTTTCGGGACTGCATCTCTTTGCTTTTTGCTGGTGTTGTAATTTCTGTTAGCTTCATTAGACCGTGACCATGAGCACACTGTGGCAATTTGCAGAAATGGACCTTATTGTCAATTGTACCTTAGTTGTAACTACCTGAAGAATTTTCACTAAAATTTGGACACGCAGTTGAAGTTGATGAAGCATTGCATCTACAATATTATTGCATTAACGGCATTCAGTTCAATCATAATATATAATACTGCTTACTGCTAAAGTTTCCTCTCAAGGCAATAACCTCTTTAGCAGTGTGTGTGTGTGTGTGTGCATGTGTGTCTGTGTGTGTGTGTGAGTGTGCACCTGTGAGGGTGCACAACGAATTACTGCCTGAGAATGTTCATACCATGTGTGTGTGTGCCTATAAGGTGATGTTAGGTGCCTGAGGTTAACACCTCACACGCTTTGGGAATGAACGATAAAATCCAACACTGATTTATTTTCGGATAAGTTGTGTCCTTTGCTCTGCAAGACTTTTCAATTGATAGCAGCACTCTACCCTTCAGGCTCCATAGTCCCCTAATATATGCTTTACTTTGACTATTACATCTTTCCATTAGCTGCTCTTCATACTTTATCAATTTAGTGTTTGCACTGAAGGGAAAATGTGATGTTGAGAGGCAGCGTGCTGGAGTTTTAGCGGAGCGCCGTTCTGATCCATCATGTTTGACAGACACAAGGCCTCGGGCTGTCATTTGTCTCTCCTGCTCCTGACACTCAATGAGAGATGAGAGGAACTGCTCCTCAGCACCTTTCACAAAATGCCAAGCTGAACATTTCCTCAATTTTTTTTTGTCACAACCCCCCCAAACCCCCCTTCTGTTATATTTTTTTCTTAGCCAATTTTCATCACTTGCTGCCTTGTTTAAATCCTCAAATCTGATCTGTGTCAATTTCAGCCCAAACCAAAAATTTGATAACTGTCTTTTTACTCAAATGATTTTCAAAACGGACCCTAGGGTGGATGACTCCTCTGTGTTTTTTGCATGTCTGAGGGAAGGGCATTAATGTTTCGGACGTGAGCGCGCAGATGCAATTAGCAGGGAGGTGTCTCCTCCAAAATGAGGCTATGGCTTTTCTACACGTGGTTAATTAAACGTAGTTTTGATGTTAGTAAATATTAAAGGACAAAGGTAGGGCTAGTAATTAAATTCTTGGTTGCTGACACAGCAATTAGCCAAAATTCATGTCTGATAAAGGCCACACACACACACACTTACACACAAATACAGAGGCACACCCTTAAGCCGAGCATTTGCTCTTATTTAAATCTGGCCTTGATAAGGCCCCTGAAAGTGTATCCTCTTTAAAATCCCACTCCTCACTCCTTCTGCCCCCACATTAAGGGCTTAATAAAACAGTGATATTATTTCAGTTATTGGTTGCAGGGATATGAAGATGCTATCGCTTTAATTGCTTGCGTACGCTTGCGGGATCCATGGAGATTGTTCTGGGATGCAAACACAAGCAGAATGTCGACTCCAAAAAACAATCACAAAGCCCCCGTGTGTGTTCTCGCGCAAATAACCAGCCTCTCATTTAAAACACAGGTTTGATTTATAGAGGCACAGGTGGAGTGATATACAGTTGTGCTGCACAAGAAACACGCACACATGAGCGAGTACGCGCATGAATTCACAATATGGAGTCTGCTGGAACACCTGGAGCCACATGTGGTCCTAAATCTTTAATTTGATTGTTGTAGTAAAGGCGAGGAAATGTCATGTGAAGCCATAAGTCGTGTACTTGGTCATCTAATCATGCTCATGCTTTCCTCCCTCATTAATTGCGCTTCGTGCTCTCTTATTTTATCTGCTCTTCACTTTTACCCTCTGTCGTAATCTTTTTTGCTACTGTATTTTGCACGCACATTAACTGAAAAATGTTTTGCCTTAAGTTTGCATTCTTTTGTGTTGTGGCTTCTACTTAAGGGAAAGAAACTTCTCTATTAACAGGGAACTCAGCCCACTCTGCTGTTGATGCAAAGAGCTGATTCCTTTTTGCTGAGTTGAGAAAGGCATCTATAAAGAGCCATGACATTTTAATCAGCCAAACTATCTCTTCCTAACATCATGTTCCCCTCCCCGTGCCTTCATCTACTTATCAGAGATTGTGCGACCAGGCCTGTAACTCCTGTTTCTTTAATTCAGCGTGTTTAGAGTGGGAGTTTTCCCTGTGTCCTTTGGTGTGATTATCAGTGTTGAATGATCTGGCCCGCAGTGGTGTGTACTGTTTGTGTATGTGCCTGGAAATATGTGTGTGTGTTAGAGAGAGGGGGAGAGAGCGAGACATTTGTTATCACAGTTCTGTTTAATGCTTAAAATTTGATTGACACAGATTTGGATGATTTATTTGATCTAGGATAGTATTTCAGGATAAGATTTCAGGGGCCTTTGACAATGTATGCTTATTAGAGAGTACACTTTAAATCAAAATGGGACAGACTTAAAGGGATAGTTAACCCAAAAATGAAAAATCAGTCATTATCTGCTCACCTTCACGTGGTTGGATGGTCAGGCGAAGTTTTTCAGTCCACAAAAGGCTGCTGGAGATTCACAGGAAAAGGCCATGCAGTCATCTCCCAAACAATTGTGAATGGTGACTAAGTTTCAAATGTGACAAAGAGACATAATAAAATTATAAAATGCCTCATACTGCTCGTCAGAGGTAATCCAAGTCTCCAGAAGCCTTGGCATGCTGAGTTATTTTAAAAAATGTCTCTGACGCCATGTTTTTAGCCTCACTGTTCACTGTAGCTTGTAGGTTCTAATGGAGGGACCAGCGGCACCTTGGGCATCTGTAGGGTCAGTTGGAGGGCAAGTCCGGTGTCTGCTGCTAGCACCAGACTTCAGGATAGCGTGTAAACACAGGTCTGCAGATAATTTGAGCTCTCACTGGTTTCCGTGTGTTGCTGCCCGGCCTTCAGATAGTGAACATGGATCCAATGTTAGGAGCTACAGGCTACCGTGAACAATGAGGCTAAAAACATGGCGTCAGTGATGTTTTTTGAAATAATTTGGCATGTCGAGGATTAAGGACACTTGGAATAATTCAGACGAGCATTATGGAGGCATTTTATGGTTTTATTATGGCTTTTTTTTCCTCTTTGAAACTTTGTCACCAATCACTTTAATTGTTTGGGAGATTACTGGAACAACTTTTTCCTGTGAAACTCCAGCTGTGTTTTGTAGACTAAAAAACTTCACCTAACCCTCCATCGGCATGAGGGTGAGTAGATAATCACTGAATTTTCATTTTGGGGTGAACTATCCCTTTTAACATCACAGAATGAATTTCAGTGACTGTTGCAGTTATAAGTTGGGCTGTAACCTTTGTGAAGTTGTCACCGTCTTGTCATGCTGTAACGCTGACCCTGTGACATTTTGTTGACTGACTGATTGCTCCCTCAAGATCCGTGTACCCTCAGGCTCTGAGCAGCTGTGCTCAGCCTATACTCATCTAATCTATACCTTAACTATAGGCGCAGACAGGGGCTGAGCTGAATGGAGATCAGTGTGGGCAGTGGCTCCACTACCTCATCATCCACTGTAATGGATAGAAAGAGAGGAGGGAGGTGTTGTGAGCTCAGGCCTAAGAGGCTCCACCGGTCCAATCAGACACCTTACTTCCCCCAGGGGCCAGTTTCATCAGCGCTCTCGCCTGGTCCCATGCTTCTTAGCGTTTAAGCGTGATTATTTTACCCAGGATCCTGCCTCGGGCACCAGGCCACCTTTTTACATATGCACAGGCTGAACTTTTGACCAGGCACCAGCAGTCAGAGCTGTATTAGAGGAAACGGTTGTTCAGTCAGGAGTAGTGGGACTGCCAGGGCCTCCTCTGCTGAGCCTTGCCTACTGTAAACAGGAGCTCTTTCCTGCACCTCGGGGTTAACCCCAGAGACAGGTCCTGCGACGACGACATCAGCATTACCATATAACAGACATAGAGTGAGGTTGGGTGGTTGGTGCACGGCAGCCACTTTTACTTCAGTGTTCTTTATCTGTTTCTCTCCTGCAGACAGACGTTAGGTCAGATGCTCTATCTGCTATCTGGTGTTGCACACAGTTACTGTGGCACTGCTGTACACCCGGGCAACTTGTCTGTGTGTGTGTGTGTGTGTGTGTGTGTGTGTGTGTGTGTGTGTGTGTGTGCGCGCTCTGCTGTTGTGTGCAGAGCTCAGCCATGTGGAAAGAAAGAGAAGGTCCCAATCTACCCACCAGCCCCCCTTCTCCTCTGTGGGGTTAGATGAGCTGCCAGGCCCTTGTAATAGAGTCCTCTTGGATGATTAGGAGCTACACAGGAGGGGGTCAGCTCCAGCCTGACTGGAGACACTGTGTAGGTTTCTAGTCAGTGGTGTGGGCAGAATATTACACATTAGGCCAACTGGTAAGTGGTTCACAGGCTCAAGGGTGGAACTCTCTGAAGATACACTGATTTTCTTCTTGTGAGTCTGTTTTAGCTCATTTTTAAGGCGTGAGAGATATAATGAATGCGATTTTCCTGTCATACGTTCACTGCTGTGCCGCTGCTCATGAGAGAGAGAGGGAGGGAGAGAGAGACACATAGAGGGATGGAAAAGAGCGACGTAGATTAAGAGAAAGATGTGTTGGTGTGGGGTTGGATAAAAGCATACAATCCCATTTGGCTGCATTGACATGTGTGTTCCTGCCCAATCCTGTTACTGGGATTATTGTCCACGGAGATACCATTTCATTAAAGAAAACACACACACACACACACACACACACACACACACACACACACACACACACACACAGTGGGTGAACAGAGATGGCCTGAGGCCTGGTTATGTGGTCCATTGCACAGGGAAACTGTGTAAATGGTTTATTGTGGATGAGTTGATGTGATGGAGAGCGTGTCTGGATCAATAAAGAACCAATCAAATGCTGACAGTCTGCTACTGTATGCAGTCAGTCATTCACCCCTCCTGCCCGCGTACAGTTACACAACATGAGTGTGAAGGAGGCATGAACAATATCAGAGCTGAAAGCGGAAGACATAGAAAGAGGTCATTTTTTGACAATCAAACTTTAATAGGTATAATTTGTGTCGCTGTTTGATGCTGCAATATTGTGTCATCTTATTGATACTGTTGCTTTATAAATTCTTCCACAGTGTACATCTGCTTCGCATCTTTACAAGACGTCTTTCTGTGACACTTTTATTCTTTCATTTTCTCCTCCTGCTCCAGACACCTCAGGGAGACCATTAGGACGTCTCCCCAGCCTGAGTTGTCTGAGTCTGGGCTGAGTCTGAGCTGGGGCTGGGCTAAATTACCCAAGAGCCACAGGTCAGAGCCAGCTAGACCCTCATTGCCAAGGGACTCTCTCTCTCTAATAGAAAGGATCAGAACAGGCCAAAGAGCCAGAAACCTACCTGGCCAGAGAGACATCCTGTATTCACTTAGCCTTCACTCTCCATTTCTCTTACCTTAAGAGCTACAGAGCTTTTCTCGCGTGACCCTTAGAGAGGAGAAAGACGTAACCTATCACCTCTTCCTCACCCATCCACCTCCCCAACACACACAGACACACACACACACACACACACACACACACACACACACACACACACACACACACACACACACCCCTC
>JAQLOL010000023.1:12795687-12811961 GCA_029783665.1 Naso thynnoides
CAATAAAAAATGCAATTAATCGCAATAAAGAAAAAAATTAATCGTTTTACAACCTCAATTAAAACATATTCCAATTAGTGATTGTGTAGATGGAATACCAGATTATGTTAAATATCAAGCCGTAACATACTAGAGTATATTTAAATTTCAGCATATTCCTGACATTGAAAACAGAAAGGTTAAAATTAAGCATTTCCAAACTTTCAGGACTTAGAGGGAACCCACTTCATATTTACATTTATGATGCTACTTTAAGACTTACTGAGGTTGAAAAATTACTCACTGCTCTCTTTCTTGCTCTTCTCTGCTGTGTGGTGCTGGATGGAAAGTCTGGATCACTGAAGTATCTCAGAAAATAACATCATCCTGATTTTGTCCATAAAGACATTTTTGTTTCTGTGCTGATGGAGCTGCTTGGAACTCTGGCATCTGCAGAACATCATTCGATCTCTGGGGAAATCTGAGTAAAACCTCACGTTGCTTCTGATGATAAAAACACCTAAAATTTAGGTATGCAGTTTAAAAACGATCATGTCAGGATTTGTTTGGTCAAAGACGGAGAGATGACAGACATCCTTAGCTGCCTTTCTATGCTGCCCTCTAGGGGCATTACATGTAATGAACTAATGGTCAAAATGCCTTACCTACAGCACCATCAGCAAACACTTCTAGTTTTAATAGAGCATTGGTGAAGACTAATAGCTTTGCTACACCACATTATAGTAAAAGTATAGAGGGACAGAAAACATTACACACAGCAAGGCATTCACTGGCAGTGCATATGAAAGAAGAAACTACATATTGTCTATGTTCTAACAGCAAAGATTCAACTGAAAAAAAAGATCAAAAATAATGTGAAGATCTTACTAAAGATGTAGTAAGTTAACAACAGTGACCAATGTCTTTAAACACTAGAACACAGAAGTTTGTCTTCTCTTTAAACTGAAACTTGTGAAAATCATCTGAAAATTTTATCCAGTAACTTCTTTTTTCATACCTTTTCCTAATTACTGTTTCTGTTTTGTACCAATTAAATGTTTAGAGCCATCATCAACTGGTGGAAAAACAATGGTAGAGAAATGTACATTGTTTGCATGTTGCATGTATTGTAGTGCCTTCCTATTGGTAGTACATATGTGGTTGTGTAAGAATATGTGTTTACATCTGCTGTATTTATGGTGCTTTGTATGTTGGCCTGTACATAATATGACACCAAGATCAAACATATCCATGTTAAGTATGTGTGTGTGAGATGTTTGTGAGTCTGGCAAGCAGCACTGTTCACAGCAATAATGAAGGACATGTCTCCATGACCAGTGCAGCTTTCCCCTCTGCTAATAAGTCGGTACAGCTTTAAATGTTTCTGCAGTGCATATGTTTTGTGTGTATTATTCTCACTTTCAAATTCATTTACCAGGACTGTTGATGAAGGATGAGGAGTAAACAAGACCTTAAAGGAATAATCCGGCAAAAAATGAGCCCAGGGTCTTTTTCTGAACAGGTACTCATCAAAGAAGACCTCCAGGGTTTTTTTTTTCACTCATCGACCTGTATCGGGTTTGACTGGAGCAAAGTTACAGCCCAAAAACGGCTCACATTCATCAAAATGGGGCGGTGTGCAACACACTTACAAAACTGGCTCTTTTAACAACTAATACTGCTCAAAATAGCACCATGCGCCTTCAGTAGCATGACTAGGGTCTCTACACATAAAACTAAGCATCAACAACTTATTTAGCATACCGGGAGGTTATTAAAAACTCAGAAGACTTATCTACGGTCGCCCTCTCTCCTCTTGAATGAAAGCCGATACTAGTCGATTATCGAATTAATCCAAAAGGAAGGAGTCCGGTTGAAAATTTCTACAAACTATTTTACAAACTATTCACCACGTGGTTGAAAGTAATATCAAGCTGGCGGTTTGGCCCGAGGTTCTTTGGTCCTGCTTGTAAAAACCCCAGACTAGGTAAAAGGAAGCATTTTAACCCAAACCATAATCTCTTCCTGTCGCCAACCAAGTATTTCTTTTACCTAAACCTAACCAGATCTTAACTACAGCAGTGCCTTATTGTAAAACATACTTAGTCTGTGCAACCTGTGCAATGAGGAGTAAGACTTTTAGCAAATCTATAGTTACTATCTAGCATTGTCCAGATTCTTGTGTTATTCCAGTTGTGGACGATGAGCGTAGATGAGGGGCAGGCTAAAGAGGTCTGGTGAGCTCATTTTTTCCTAACTCCACACCTGCTTATTATTTCATTTAAAATTGTTGTCAAACTTTGATGTGAAAAATTTGTCCATTTCCTCATTAAAACAGCTTGAACTTAATCTCCCACAACATTAAAATGCTGCATTTAATATAGAAATATAAAATATTATAACTCAAATAGAGTCTGTTGCAGCACTATTACTTGTAATACAATATTTTTATATTGCAATTTTGCTACTTTTACGTAAATAATCTGCATGCTTCCATCGCTGTTTCCCTCCTCATGTAGGAGCAAGCCAGACTTTCCACACATATACACAAGAGACTGGCCTAGAAGAGGAAATAGTCTCTGTCGACTGCATGACCATCCAATGTCATGACTCTCACCTTGACAGTGGTGCTTAAGAAATAATACGTCCCCTTCTTTTTCTACCACTCCCATCCTCCTTATTTGTTCTTTTCCTTCGTTTCCCCCTCTCTACAGTATTGAATCAGTCTGTGAGAAATTGCTGTTTTAAGGACAGTCCCATTGATGTATGTATGTGTGTGTGTGTGTGTGTGTGGCACGTACAGTAACTGAGCGATTGGGGATAGATGTCCTCATTGGATATGAGCTGGCTACTCCGTGGCTCTGCATTAAATTTGTATTGAATAGGAAATTAATGATTGGATAATTTTATTGATGTTTCTGGTATTGAACAAATAAACAAAATGTTCTTTTGAAGCATTGTGTGAGTGTGGCATCCCGGGGGGAGGGAGCAGTCCCAGTTGTGCTTAAGAAAGAATAAGTCCATGTTAAGTCCATCGTATATTGGAAAATGGGAAAGTGAATGGATCGATGGGGACTCGGTGCTTTAGACACACTTTAATTGTCTTATTTTCTTTCAGATTTCTGCCGTCCCACATCCATCTCAACACAGCAGTGACAGATTTGATATGTATTGCCGACACTGTCATGAAGACAGATTTGAATTTATTGAACAGTTTCAAAAAGGAATTTGTTCTGTTTTTATCAGCAGACCCACATGGACCAAGAGGGGTTGTAGTTATAGTGCGGCGTTTGACAAAGGAGCTGTTTTTTAAAAATGTTTTCAATATTTTTTTTTGTAAGTGTGCTGATGCCTTTTTTGTAAGTTAAATCAATGCTGTGCCGCTGCTGCTCGGAAGTCTTCAGAATCAAACACTTACAACTTTCTCAAAGATGGAGATGGGCTGTTTCTTTCACTCGGAGTCGGATGGGAACAGATCAAAGAGATGAGAGATGGCGAGACTCTGAGTGAAGGAAACTTGTTTAATTAAAACGGAGCGATGAAGTGAGGATAGAGGGATGTTCTTTGATGCGTGTTCCAGATGCAATGTATACGTTACGCTGTTATTACACAGGATTTTTGTTTAAGAGGTTCCAGCAGAGGGTGGGACAGGAGGAGGTGTTGCAGACGCAAGGAAGGAGAGAGGGAAGGAGTGAGCTTGATGAAGTTTCTGATTATCCCACCTCCTCTGGCACAGGGAAGAATTACTGAATGCCATTTGGGTCAGTGCTCTTTATGGAACTACATTTATGAAATACATCTCTCCTCTACTTTTCTTTCTCTCTCTCCGGCTCTCCCTGTATCTCTCCCTTTCTCCCACCCTCTCCTCTAATTGGAGATGCAATAAAGGTGTGTGGGGTCAGTGGTTCTTCAAGGTGAGGCCGCGTGTGTGTCTCACTCTAATGTTCTTCTCCAGACACACGTGCAAACCGACGGACTAGTACCTGCCACTCCAGTCTCCTATTTTCTGCCTTGTTCACAAAAACCACAGGCCTAAAACTGTCGTCTGTGCCTCAAACAGCCGAACTCACACTGCTCAACCATTCTGCGCTAACTTTCTTTCAGTAATATATGGCTCTATTAGACTGTAGCTCCATGCTTCCTGCCCTCCTCTCTCAACTCTGCTCCATGTCCTTGTGCCAGCCTGTTAAGCCAGAGGGCACGCTGTGGGTGAATCAGAGACAGAGCTCTGCCAACACACCCAGCGGGAGAGGCCCTGCCGAGGGTGCCAAGGCCTCAAGAGAGAGAAAAAGAAAGAGGGGAAGAGAGAGATAGAAGAAAGGAGGATGTGGGGGTGGGGAGGGGAAGAAGAATTTTGAGTCGGAAAATGGAAGTAAATCAAAGAGGATGATGACAGAAGTTCAGACCAACAAAAAACTGAACTGAGAGGGTTGGCATGGAGGGGAAAACACATCTTGTATTTTGAGAGGGAAAAGAGAGAATGACCTTTTCTGTCATTTCTACTCCTGACTGTGCTCTTTGTGCTGAAGATCCAGAGCCACAAGTTCACAATCAAGTACAAGCTCTTTGTCTGAGGAGGAGCACGCCAAATCAGTACCGCTTTAAGCCAGTAGGGGTCATTGTAGTTCAACTGACTGAGCGAGGAGAGTCGATGAGTGAGCGTGGAAGCAGCGGGACAGACGGCTGTGGTTCATTTGCTCTTGAGTCACAGCTCTGTTGTAACTGACTTTTCTGAATGAAATGGAACAAAAGTGAGCATTCCTTTAAACAAGTGCATCTTTCGCCACATATTTTTTATTCTATTCAACTTTTTAATAATAGTAGACAAGTGCTTTCAATAGCTGGTGACCTCTGTAGGAAGCCTCGGGTCAGTTAGGTTGTCTTTATGCAAAGAGCACCACTCAGTGAAGTCTGGTTGTTGATGACACAGAGCTTAGAGTGTCCTTTCATTGAAATCCTCAAAAATTCTTGTTATGCCTTAAGACAAAGTACCAAAAGTGCGCGAATATAAGATCAGGTTTACGCTCATAAATGAACAACACACCACCCTGTGCTTTACCTGCAAGCTTAGCCTAATTGATTTAGCTCTCAGGCTGGTAATTTACTGTCCGGGATGAGGACAGCTTTGCAAAGTCTTTGCCTGCAGGTATTGTTTGAGACACCATTGTTGGGGAAATAATTGCAGTCTCTTTAAGAGCCTGCTTCTTTCACTTGGGCTGTGCGAATGCTGATGGAGACAAACTCTCTTGTTCCTTCTTCCTCTTTGCATGTCTGTTCACATGTTTTTGCTTCACACAGTCACACAGCTCACATCGATCAATCTTTTTAAATTACATTCTTAAAAACATTCTAAGACAAACTCATCATCACAGAGATTGGAATGTTTGAGGTGTAATAAATGTGTAAAATCTGTATTTGTTCACCCTCGACTCTCCACTCATTTGAAAGTCTTATTCTCCACCCTGAATTTGTGTATACAAATTAAGCATGCCACTGCTGCCATTGACCTCCAGTAGATGAATATTAGATGAAGCAGCAGCCAATACGTGAATAGCTGAGTTCAGGACAGCAACGATTTTAATGGCAGCGAGCAGCCATTAACAGTATATCTGAAAATAGACAGAGGATTTTCCATAGATCATTAATGACGGGAAATCTATCCCTCTTTCCCTTCCTTCATCCTTCGATATATATCTCTTTTCTCCTCTCTTCCTACTTTTTCTGCCTTTGCTGTTTTTCACCCGTGCCATTTTTTATTTGTGCGAAGTATATTTCAGCTTCATCTCACACTGCTTATGCCCACATATAAAGTTTTTTCCAGAACCAGCCCTTTCAGGGATCGCAAACGAAATGCACCAGTATTTGAATAGAGCCTACTAATGTCTGTTTAGTATAGAATCCACGTCCCCTCCTCCCATATTCCTTGTTATTCTAGTTTAGTGCTGTAATCAAGCAGGGCTTGCCAATAAAGTTTATTGTACGGAGCTAAGTGTCAATATCACACACACACCCAGGGCAGAGAGGTCCCTTTAATTAGAATAGGAGAGAGAAGGCTGTATGTGTGTGTGTGTGTGTGTGTGTGTGTGTGTGTGTGTGTGTGCATTTGTTTATATTCGTAGCTTGTTTTTTGTTGATTTTAACCAAGACTGTAAACTCAGTTCAATGTAAACTGCAGGCTTGTTCTTTGTAAAAGCGACAATGTACGTATGAATAAAAAATGTGATGTGAGAAAAAAGGAAGTCATAAATGTGACACCGACATCAAAAATTTTGCTGCTTTTATGAACAAATCAATTGTAGCTTTACATGACTATCGAGCCTGGATGTTTTAAATCTATGTTGAGTCTGAACAAACAATAATCCCCTCTATATGAAGTATTGATTAGAGCCATACTGCCTCTCTGTGTGGCTTTATTAAAGGTACAATTGTAACGGGCTTTATGATGATGTTGTAACCAGATGGGATAAAACTTTCACAGCTGTGTGGCAGCTCCAGGTGAAAACACTTTCTTTTAACTGATGTGCAACGTTCAACCTTTCATCAGAATATCACCATGAAAAATGTTTTTTGGCAGCCATTCAATTCAGCCTCTGGCTCTATCGTTTCTCTCCCTACCGTTTGCTGTTTTCCTATTAGGCCACTTACAAACAGCCTGGTTAATATGTAGAATCATATTACTGATATGAATTCTTAGATAAAAGACAATTTGAGCAAGGGCAAAATTGAAAACACCTCCCACTCCTATACACCCAGAGTCCCACGGTGGTGAGGGGCGGGCTCGCCGCTTCAATCAAATAGTAAAACACAAAAACCATTTCCCATTACAATGCAAAGAGATTAAAGACAGATTAAACGCACTGTATGGGAGCCGGGGCCCATGCCAGCCGCAGATAGCCGCGCAGTCTGATGAGGAGAGGAAAAGACGAGGAGATGATGACAGAGGAGAGGAAAGGGGAAGAGAGGAGAGGAAAGAAAGGAGGAGAGGGGTAACTGTGTGATGCAGTGAGGGAGAGCAGATGGAGGAGTAATTTGCGTGGGATGTGGTAGATGGGGGAAACATGGCTGTGTGTCAGTGCTGAGCGATGCCTCCCGTTCTGTAAGAAATCAATTTAGGGCGGGACGGGGACGCCGTGCATACAATAATTGAATATTACTGCTTACTATCTCCTTCGCATGCAGCGACTCTGCTCGGCACCGTGAACTATACGGAGAAGTGAATCAGGCGGCGGAGCGAGAGATAGGGGTGAGGACAAAATATAGAAGAGGTTCAAGTACTGTGCAGATAATAAGTTGATACTCCAAGTAATCTCTTCAAGTTAGTACATGATTGAGAAGAGGAACTGTGTGTGTGTGTGTGTGTGTGTGTGTGCTCCATCTATCTGTCCCTCTCGCTCCTCTCCTCTGTCTCTCTGTCCTGTCCTGTCCGTCTGTCTGTCTCTGTGAATCTGGACCCTGACCTATCAGATCCGTCAATCCTGTCTAGGGCCACATGGCATGATCAATAATCACAACTGTTAATCAATGAGCTTTTAAATAAGCATCGACCCTGCTTACAAGGTTAGCCCCGTTTATTGGTTTACATTAGGCTAAGTAACACAATCAGATGGTCATAAGGGGAGATTTTCTACAAGGGATCAAAAGAAAAGTTGGTTTAGCTGATAAGGCTGCTTATGCTCATGTGAGCTCTCTTTTTGTCATTAAAAAAAAAACAGAAATATACATTTAAAATGTGCATATTGGCATGTGTGTAGCTCTAAAGCAAACTGTGTTTGAGGAAGTGATTCTGTGAAAAAGTTCTGCAGAAAGTCTGTTTGGCACAAATATGTTTGCACCTCATTCCCTTTTTGGACTTCTGTGAGGATTCTGCATTTAAAAAAATAAACAGAGCATGCATCTCCACCTGTGATTAAATAGCAAAAAGTTTTCTCTCCCTGCAGCTCACAGTCAGTCGGCTGTTGATTAAATCAAAGTTAATTCAATCTTTAATTTGTGCCTTATTTCCACTCGGTCCCTCTGTACAAATGCTCATTAATTCTTTGAAATTATCTTCTGTTATACTATCATTTAATCATCTTTGAACAAAATAATCATCCATGTATCATAAAGGATGATCGGGAAACATTTAATTAGGATAATTACTCATTAATCCACTGTAGTAGCTTTTTCTGGAAGGTGCCTCGCAGATTTTGCGCCGTTTGTATGCAGATGTGTGTGTGAGTGCGTGTGTCTTTTGTCTATGTGTGTAAGTGTGTGTGTACATATGCATGCAGCGTGGTCTCGGTAATATTCGTCACTGTCTGATTTACTGTAGAAAGGTTGCTATAGCGGGCTGGGATCCACTGCATTTGTCTCCATTTCTTAATGGTATTTCAACAGCTTCTACACCAACGGCCGTTTCTCATTTTAATGACTGGAGAAATGAGTCTGTGTGTATGTATGTGCGTGTGTGTGTGTGTGTGTGTGTGTGTTTACACACATGTATGCTTCTTCCCTTTCAGTAGGATGCAAAAAAAGAGCTTTGGCTACCTGTGCTGTTGTTTGCTTGAGTGGGAGCTCTGATTGATGTGGTAGCGACTGGTGGCTATTGAACTGACTACTGTTACACTAGTTGACGTAATTGAAATTGGGTTTCTATGCCTCCTCCCTTCTCACACACATACACACGCTCAAACACACACTCAAACACAGAGATGGTTCCTACAAGATCTGACAATTACAAGAAGGGCTTTTAATCAATCTTGAATGCAGCTCAGAGGGGCAAGTGATGGCAGAGGAGGAGGTAAAGGAGTGATTACTCCCTCTCAGTCTTTCTCTTCCTTCCTTTCTCCGTCTCTCTTGCTGCCTCGCTTTTGCTTTTTTACGTGGTCCATTCTGTGATTTCAGCCAGAGACTATTTAAACACGCCTCTCTCCTCACTTCCCTCTCTTTCTTCTCCTGTTTTTCTCCCCTCCCTCCTAGCGCTTCATGTTTGACTATTAGCTGACATGCACACAGGGAGCATCGCTCATCTCCCCAATTTCTCCTCCTCTCGCCTCACTCCCACCCCTCTCCTCTCTTCCCCCTTCTCACTTCTTTCTCCTGCTCCATGTATAACTATTAGCAGACAAGCTCTTGGGGAGTCTGATGAATATTTTAGCAGCTGCAGGGAGGGGCTTCAGTCCTCCGCCTCAGCCTCCAACACAACTAATGGACCAGAGTCAGTGTTTTCCTTCACACAACTTCACATCGTGCTTGAGGTTTCTGCACTGCACTCGAGCACAAACGGTGACTCCGTTCTGTCTGATTTGTCCAGGTGGAATTAGACGAGGCTGGCAGTGATGGGCTGCTGTAGGAACTCTCACACTGATTGGACTGAAGCTGGGCTCTGTTGTACAGGTTGAGGTGCAAGATGACAGAAACATTCTCACAATCTTTTGATGTGTTAATGTGAAAGACAGTATGTTGTTGTTTAATGAAAGTGGTGCTAAAGATCATCACAGATTTTCTTTTCTTTCTCCGTGATTACCTCCCTCAGTAGTTCTACCTTTGCTTAATGTCTCTTTGCAGTGTTGTGATGGAAAGCAGTACTTAGACTTTTCTTGTGGCTTGGGTTGCAAAATTCCTCAAATATTGAACGTGTAACTTTCAATTGGAATTCCCGCATATGGGAATAACAGAAATGAACAGGAATAGAATAGAAATATAGGGGTTACTTGCACTTTGTGTATTTACTATCTCATATGCACATAGAATGAAAACTTACACATATCATTTATTAATCTTGAATTAAATAATTTGACTTATTAACATTGTATTGATCTTCCACTGTGAAAAAAAACCACATTCCCTATATCCCCCGATGCCTCATCCTCCCGGAGGAGGGTTCTGTGTCAAGCTCAAAGAGCCTTAAATTTGCCCACATGGGCACCAGTTTTTTAACTTGTGCCTAAGTTAGTCTTTTCGTATCTCTTTTTGTGTTCCTAAACAGAAACCAGTTCAGAGTTGACTGATTTTAATGGGATCTGGTAGATGATGAAGACATAAGTAAACAGATTCCACAAAGTCCCAGATAAGCTTTGCATCACTGACAAATTCCATACTGTACATTTTTTACATTAAAACATTAAAATTGTGCCAAATTTTCCAAATTCCACAGTTCCCTCTGAAAATTTGTTTACTGATCATTCCTGTACAAGATTTTACGCTCATTGCCGCTGGTTTTACAAAACAGGCCATCTGAAGTGACCTTGGCTCTTGAAAACTGGGACATTTTCTGCTGTTATCTGACATTTTATAGATTGGTCGTTTAAATGAAGACATTGTCGTACCCCTAAGCTTTTATTCACAGCTGGGTTTGGACTAGTTTCAAAGTTGGAGACATCCCAGCTGTCTTTGTAACTTCTCTCCTACCACAGCAACACACACCTGCTCTGTTTTACCTGAACTTACTGCCATATCCAGCTGACGGTGCACACAAACAGCCACACAAACAACAAAACTTAAGATTGGTATGTAAATCTAAACTCACTCCCAGAGTGTTATTTGACTGAACTGGATATATTTGTCTCCAGTGTTGAACTGTTAATACATGTAGTTTTTAAAAAGTAGTTCTCTGCTTGTGAATATTCACTAAAACCGACTTTACACAGCAAGACAGTGTCTCATTGTGCCCACACTGTCCTTTCACCTGTCTTTTTCACTGCTTCACTTCCTTTCCTTCCCTTCACACCTTCCGTGTCTTGTCTCTCTGTGTGGTACAGTACACAATGTGTGTGTGTGTGTTTTTACAGTGTATGTGTGTGTGAGTGCGTGCACGCTAATCTTTAGATGAGGGGCTGGTTGTTAAATCATGATGCATAGTCCAGGGCTGCTCTGGCCACTGTCATTAATCAGTACAGGGGCGGGGGACGTATCTGCTTTTTATCCATCTCTTAAATCAGTCACTGCAGCTATCGGCAGCCCCCCCCCCCATCTCCTCCCTCTCCCGCGGCCCCCCTCCCCCCACGGGCCGCTGATTGAAGTGGCATTGTTTGGGAGACAAGCGGCGCTCAATCAATAGGCAGTCTCACTAAATTACCGTTTGCATGAAAAATGAAGGGCCGCCCAACCTTACTCCATTCTGCTGGGGATGTGCTGTGTGTGTGTGTTTGTGTGTGTGTGTATGTGTGCCGTGTGTGTGTGTGCGTTGTGTGCAGATTGGTGCGAGCAATAGAAATGTGTGCATGGGACAAACTGTAGGGAAGAGAACAGCGTGTGTGTGTGTGTGTGTGTGTTTGTCAAGGGACAGAGAAGACAAAGTGGGCAGCTAATAGAAGCAGGGTGTGTGTCTCTCTCTGCTACAGTGTAAAATCTTTGGGAGACCACCTACAGCTACATCAGGATGTGGGAGAAACGGGAGCTCAGGGTTTCCTGGGCATTTATTGATCACAGCTTGTTAAGGACTTCTCCTGTAGGCCGACGCCGTGACCCTCACCCTTCCCCTTCACCCTTCAACTTTACCTTTCACCCTCACCCCCGACTGACCTGGTCAGTCTCCTTCTTTTTTTACATTAAACCTCTCTTCCGCTAGGCGAGAGGGGTCTGGGGCGGATCATTTTGGATTTGAATGTGTGAGTGTGAACACATGAAGTGATTTGCTGTTTAAAAAATTGACTTTTGCAGTGTGCAGTGAGTGTGTGTGTGTGTGTATATTTTGGATGGCCGATGTAGGCTGGAGTGAGGTCTCAGCCTCTCTACCTTTTTGTGCTCTGCCCTGACCTCTGGCTATTAATCATCTCTAGATCTGTGTTTACCCTCGGTTCAGCTCTCCAGCACACAGGCACCTAGAGGGGCAATTAGAGGAGGAACCGCTGCCCCAGCGCAGAGGATTGCCCCCCTCTCCTAGTTACACACATGCACAAACCCACACAAATACACAGAGTGAGCCTAGCGTCACCAGGAGAGCCGGCTATAATGTTTTTATTTACTTTAAAAGCATCCTGCTGTTAAT
Source organism: Naso thynnoides (assembly GCA_029783665.1). Classification (NCBI taxonomy): domain Eukaryota; kingdom Metazoa; phylum Chordata; class Actinopteri; order Acanthuriformes; family Acanthuridae; genus Naso; species Naso thynnoides. The sequence goes on from JAQLOL010000023.1 coordinate 12,807,635, forward strand.
ACAAGTGGCATATCACAGGGCTGCCATTATATTTGTATGGGAGAGAGTTTGCGCATCTCTTTGTTCAAGCATGTAATGTGTGTGTGTGTGTGTGTGTGTGTGTGTGAGAGAGAGTATGGGTAAATGTGCGCGTATGTCTCCCACCCCCACAGGGCATACCAAACATGCATTAGTATAAGTTGCGCAGGCTGAGTCTCATCCAGTGTACATATGGTAATGGATGGTGTGTGTGGAACATGTCAGCCACCTCATCATGTAAAAGCCTTCGTGTACAGGAGGGAGCATAGAGGGCTGGCAGGTAGGCATTAGGCAATATAATGGCCTCTATTTTTACACAGTGGAACACAGTTGAAGTGGCGACGCTTATGAAGCTTTCAAAAAAGCAGACACACAGGTGGGGGGTGTTATAAGTGGGTAAGTGAGAGAATAAAACTGCTTTTCAAAATCGCCTGACTGTTGGACCTGTTCGTCTGTGCTTACGTGTCTAAGAACGAGTGTGAAGTTTAATTTTTTTGTGTGTGTGCACATATTTGTCTCTTTTTTTTTTCTTTTTTTCAGTGAAGCCAGTAATGAGCAGTCCAGTCGTGATGTGTAATCCATGTTAGTTTTATTGTGCAGATTGATCAGAGGAGTGAGAGAGAGGCTTTTTAATGACCCGCTCTGATCTCTCACCATGTGGATTGTGGTGCTCCTGTTTGAAATACTGCTTCGTTTGCTTTAGAGCAAAATCAGCCTGCGTGATCTGAGAGGACCATACCCGTCTACTTTTGATTTCTCATCATAAGCAGAGATCGCCCCATCTTCTGCAAATGTTGTTGTTTAAACTCAACCACGTGCATGCTGTAGCAGATCTCAGACTGCATTTTTAACCCCATTCACTGCCATTGTAGAAAAACCCTTCCCCCTCTTACCTCCCTCAATCTACCTGAATGGGCGGAGCCCCCAAGTCTATATAAGCAGTCAGCTCACCTGTAGCTATTCTCTTTTCCCTCCACCTGAGAGCAAAGGAGTTGGCTGGCTGGCCTCATGACCTCATCTTCAACTGTTCAACTCATCCTCAAATGAGTCTATAAGTTTCTGTAAAGTTGTTTCTTGATTCCTAGATTTTTGATCAATACTCAAATGATTTTGTTTGAATTGTTTGATGGTTAATGTTATAAAATTTACTTTACAATTACCCTTTTGCTTATTATCTTTATCAGGAAACATTATATCTAGATTAACATTATCCCTCTCTTTTTGTTACTAGTTAAATCATTTCAAGTACAGTACGTCATAACAGTGGTATGTTCCTTCAAGCAGAGAAGTATTATGAAGAATGAACTTTGAGATTCTCCTGTGTAAAGGCATCATCTGTGTTCATTTCTCCAAGCTGAACGATTTCTTTGCAGTGAGCTCCAGAGCCCACATGCGTTCTTTCACACACGCATACCTTCACCCATGTCTGCAGTTGGAAGGAGTGTGCCGGGTTCTTGTGCTGAGTGGATGTAGGCCTGCCCTGGGCCCAGGGAGGTAGTTAATCTCTGTGTGTATGACATGTGTGAGCTCAGGGTATTGTACTGTATGTTTCCCTCTCACTCAGCTGTACTTAATGTAGCCCATAAAGGCTACACAACAATAAGCTACGCCTGGCACTCAGGCCACCATTCTGCACTACACTAGCCCGCTGAGCAGGATAAATGACTCCTATAAACCTGTCACACACATACACACACACACACACTCACTGGAGCGTGCGCAGACTATAGAAAGTCATCTCTCTGGCTGTGGAGGATCTGCTGTGCTTCTCAGTGCGGTTGTGTGAAGTTTGTTTCACTCTGTGCGGTGCACGGTAATAACCGGAGCGGTGCTCGTAAAAATCCAAGGTAAGAAATATGGACCAAAAGGGCTTCTTGTTATATGGAATCCTCACACTCAAAGGATATTAATGGAGGCATAGCATTCATGTGATGGTTCCATTATGCATCCGTGCATCGGTCCCAACTGATGCGATCCCTTTCTACTCTTTCACCTCAGACAAGTGTTTAATCAGTGGCTGAAGACAGATCCAACTTCCCTAATGTCCTGGACCTCCCTCTGCATCTCACCTAAGAAGAATGATCTACATTAAGAGGGGATAAAATAGCCCTTCCATGTGATGGCTAGCCACAGTGTTCGTAAATGAATGCCATTTAAAATCCATAAAACTGTTATTCTGCATAATACCTTTATGAATATATGTGTGTATAAGAAGTAGTTAAGCATCGGTGGGTGTTGTGTGGCCAGCGATAGATGGCCCTGGGATATGTTTTGGTGTATGTGCTGTTTTTTTTTTTTTTTGCATCTCACACTGTGTCTGATATTATGAGTCTCAGAGATTGAGAGGATTTTATCTTTCGTTTTTACTAAAACACCCACTAAATGAGTGCGTTGTAGTGGGAGCAGTGAAAGAGCTGTTAGTCTATTTATGGATCCCGATCACAGACTGACTGTGGCACAGACAGCATTATCTGGCCCCTCATGTTGCTTTTAATGATTTTCCTGTTAAAGATGTCAGTGTCATGTTGCTGTTGTTATTTTCACAGTAGTCCTGGCAACCACAGATGAAAACGGTGCGCACAGGTTTAGTGGCGCCCAACTTGATTTTGATAAAAATGTAAATGTGATGTAAATCCTAATATTTATTCTTTCACTTAAAAAGAAGAAAATGAAAAAGGCTAAACACATTATCTCTGTATTTTTATGTCTCGCCTATTTTGGCACCAGCCGTGGTATTCATAAATAAACCACACAGATAATAGTCGTCGAACGAGAAATCCATTTTCATTCTTGATATTTATTCAAGCGGTTCGCTCCCATGTTTATACAATCCAGAGTATTAAAAGATTGATTCAATTTTATGTTTTGGAATAAAATGCAAACAAAAACAGATGCTTGTGTCTTTCTCCCCCCTCCAAGCTGAGAAGGTATTGTGGTTTGTGTAAACCATAGAGCTCTGAGCTCTATTCTCGGCCTGGAGCTTCCCAGAAAGACAGAAAGAGAAGGCAGAGAGGGTGAAGGTAGACCGCTGTGCTATACAGCAGGAATACTGTGTGGGTGAGAGCAGAAGGCTTAAAGATGTTGTCTGTCTGATGCTCAGTACAGCTGGTAGAATATGACCTGATTTTAGTTACTATTATGGGTTTGTGCAGCAACCTGGAGCCCAAACATACAAGACTGACTGTACATTTCATGTCAGGGTCTGAAAGATTGTGTAGATACTCATTTATATTATTGCCTTTAAATGTGATACCATCAAACTGAAAACATGTCATGCCTTGAACTAGGGTGTAATGAAATGTTTTAACAACGATACGATTGGCGATACGATAAAAGAACGATACAGGTTCATTTAGAGCAATACGATTATATGATATGATTTAATGACCAGAAATCAGTATAGTACCTTTTTCTTTCTTCACAAAAATAGATGATAAGAAAATGCTTTTTTCTATGCAGTGGTAGAGGAGATAAAACACTGGAAAAGCTTGATACACTGAGCAACACAGACATTCAGTGCAAGGCCTCTATTTAAACTGTGTGGACCGCAAAAGTAGACAAAAAAATCCCTGATGCTTCCCTGCCATGACTCGCCATTATCTGAAACAACACTGCTGACGCAATACGAGAATGAACTGTAGTGACGTTTGCAACTATTTACCATTATAAGTACAAAAAATACATTCACATTGCAACCTTTGATGTGCTAAATATCAAGCACTAATTCTAAGTATCAATACAATCGATTTTTGCTTTGAAAAATGATTTTAGATCGATACAAGTCACAGAAGGACAGTTTGCTGGTAACCTATCGATGTAGTTTAATTGTAGGAATATATATATTGATGCATCGTTAAACACCTACCTTGAATGTAGGTTGGATATATTAAAGGCTCAGATACTCAGATCTGTTTGTCCATAGCTGGTGGGAGTCTAAGTAACCAATGATGTGTTAATATCACAGTTTTAAATTGTAGAAATAATATGAAATATCTTCTTTTAAGGATTCAATCTGTTTGTAAACCTGATTTACTTTTTCTTAGCGTGTTTGGTCTATTTTTTGTACTTAATGTAAGTTTTTTTTAAATTGAATCTTTAAAAGTAAAAAATTACTTATTATTAAACTCTTAATCACATTCATCTTCATAACTCAAATCTTCTTAAATGAAGTTTAAGCATAAAACTGGAAAGTGTTTAATTTATTTTAATACAAACTTGCCTTCAAATTCACAAGACTGAGTAATGTGAAACGATGTGATTATGCATTGTCCTTGTGTACTAATCGGTTAAGTGTTTGCTAAGATTGTTT
>JAQLOL010000023.1:12826866-12838626 GCA_029783665.1 Naso thynnoides
CTGCATTTTATGTATATATATGTCACAGCCTTTGCGGTGCATTGCTACGCTTCATTGCTCATTACAACTACTAACTGTCAATCAGTGAAAAGCCTGAAACCACTGGTGGGAATATGTTGAGCATTGCTTACATGCTTGATCAGGTGTGTTTAAGCTACAGGATTTTGAAAAAAATATTTAATTTATTTTTTTTGGACTGATGCTGCAATTGCATGATCATTTTCCATATTAGAGAGAATGATCATTTTAATGTGACTATTCTCATTTTCATTGAAAAACATATTGCGATGGCCTCCTGTTTCTAGCATGGTATATTTTTTGCAGGGATCTGTATCAAACAAAGATGTTTTTGTTAAAGCTGTATTTGACAACTTCTGCTGATGAGCTAACGAGCTAATGTTAGCTGTAGCATGAGACTCGCTGGGAAGCGACTACAATGCAGCCATCTGGTCCGGCTCACGTTGGTTGCCGCTCTCTCTCTTAAGTCCAGTTTGTACCAAGATGAAATTGTTGCAGGGAAAGTTGCAGCAGAGTAAATTGGTCTGTCTCAGCTCAGGCTCAAGCAGACTGATGGTGTCGCTTGCAGACACTGTTGTCAGCAGAGACGAGTCGGAGCCTAAGGCACAAACAGCTAACAGCTCGTTCTGGCATCACCTGTCGCTAAGAAGCGCAGCGTAGACTGACCAATTAGGACAGAGAGCAGAGAGCATCACTGATTGAGCAGATAGAATGGGAACGATAGGAATTTTACCAACCCTGAATACAGAGGCATCAAAAAACACAGAGATCTCATGATACTCTCAGACCACATCACTCACTAATAGTTTTCTATGGGCATTATGACATTTTTCCCAAATAGAACATAAAAAAAGTTATCAATGTTTACCTCAAAGTTACCAACTGCAGCTTTAAGTCTGTAGAATATGATGTGTAGTCCAGGATGACTGCAGCACTACAGTATTTGAAGTAATTGTATTTAAACACAGACATTTCTCCCTAAACAAATATTGTGCCCCCTGCCGTATAATAATCGCATTAGAACATATTACGATTTTAATTAAATTTCGATTAATTGTTCAGCCCTAATGTGTGTTTTTGTGCTTTGTACAAAACATAAATCTACTGGGGTCAAAACTTTTGCAAGGTACAGTACCTTTAATTCTGTCTCGTTCAGACAAAGTAGACTGTTTTTTTTTACTGAGTCTCCACAGATATTTCAGCGTCATTGTCAACTCTTTGACCTGGCTGTGCAGTCTGCGCAGAGCGTACATCGGCCCTTTATGATGCTGCCTGTGTTTCTGGCTATAAGTTCAGGTTGTAAAAGTTTATCCCCTTTATGTACTTTAACAGCCTTTAATATCAGCTCGTAAACTAGCACCAAACAGGCCATGGAGGCCCCGTTCCCATCAGACAGATAACACACTGATGAAGCCTCTGCCAATTAAGGCTTCCACACCTCCAACACTCGACTGCCTTAACTGGGAAGCGCTGGAGAGGGGTGAGGGTGACTGTGAGTTTATAAACACATGATCAGTGTGAGCATTGGCAATAAATACAAAAAAAACACATAAGGACTTTTTCTCTGAGGGGAAATAACCCTGTGTGAGAAGGTTTTGCATGTGTGTGTCCCAGCGGAGTTTGTAATCTCTGCTGTCTCTGTCTCCTGCCCGGCTGTGACGCAGAGGGAGGATGTGATGGAAATCTCTCTCTATTTAAATCCACCGCTGGCACTTCAAAGCCTGCTACTGCTGCTGGAATAACAAAAATAATTAGACACAAACGCCTCATTTACATAAAAATGTTAATTAATCTCTCCTCCCTTAGCCCAGTCAGACTGAGGTGGTCCTGCGTTTGTACAGAGAATGAAGTTCGTTTTGTGTGGCCAGTCACGAATGAGGCTGAACTGAGACTTCCTTTCTCGCTTTCCTATTGTTTGTGTCCTTTAACTCTTAAGGATCATTTTTGCTACTTTTACATACAAAAACAGATCAGTACATTTTGAATGATATAACTGTCACTGCCCTTATACTTTTATGCGTATCTTATATTCGAATGAATGTTATGCAATACATCCACTAGAGGGCGCCTCTCAGTGAACAAACCAGTGAAGCACAGACCTCCATCTCTCCTTCACTGCTGTCCAGCTGACATTTAGTTTCCGCCCAATCTCTTCCTTCACAGCTGTTCTGTTGGAGTTATCTGTCCCTGTGCCAGACGAGGTAACATCATAAATACGTCTGTAATTGTGTACCAACTCGCACAGTTTTTCCTCTAAATGTTCTGCCATTTTTCCAAAATATTCTTCTTCATTGCATTTCACTGATCTTGCTTGAAGTGCTGGCTACAGTGCCCAGCACTGCCCCCACAGTTTCCAGTGGTACTGCTTTGTTTTGTCCATATCCATAAGCTTTCAGGAGACGGACAGAAATACAGACGAAATTAACACAGAGTATGGACAGAAGGCTCCATCCTTGTTCTTATTCATATCTAACGTAGAGCATAAATGAGCCTTCAGCCAGTCCTCAGAACAGCTGCCTCGTGACTACATGTTTGGGGTCTCATTTTATTTGTCTAAATAAATGCTATTGATTGTGGAATGTCTGATTGTGTATATTTGTCCCTTAGCATCCAACCATGGCTGCTGCATGAAATTGAGATTTGGCATTACACTAAATGAGTTCTTATGCAATTTAACAGTTGTTTGTTGGTGTATATATCTTTTCAATGCATGCATTCTGCTTTGCTATTGTTATTTTTTATTTATTACTTTTTGATTTTAGATTTGTAATGTTTTTTATTCTGACAGTTCTAATCTGGAAATGTGCTGTAAAAAGAAACTTTGCTTGCTTAACCTATTTGCCTTTTCACACGGGTAGCCATCACAATGCCGAAATGAGGTTCAGCTGGGCAGGCGCAGGGGAGACGTGTCATAGCAGTGCGACAATGGCAGAGGCATCACTTCACCTGCAAGGATGTCATCTGACTGCTGTGTCCCTGGGTGAAGTTCTTAGAGAGGAGGGAGTCCTGTTGGAGTAAGACAGTCCACCATTTTCCAGCCTGTTCTAAGATCTGCCGCGAGTGAACAAGTGATGCGTCTGGTGCTGCTATGAAACATCTCTGCTGCACCTGCCCAGCTGAGCCTCACTTTGGAATTACTGTATGATGGCGACCTGTGTGACAAAGGCGAATATATACTACATGTATAAATTATTATTTAAAATTAATTCTAAAATTCTGGTTATTCCCATGTCTTCATGTTCTAGCTGCAACAAGCAAAGAATTACCAGTACCTGCTTGTTCTGCTTCGTTGTAGCGTTACAGCTTCCGTGGAAAACTCAATTCTGCATCTGTATAATTTGTGTCTTTTTAGTATTTAATAGGTTACAGTCTGTCTGTAGAGGTGACCTCCTCCTCCTCCTCCTCTTCCTTTCATCTCTGTCTCCTTAACCTGAGACAACACTCTCTGACTGAAGACTGCAGACACACCAAGTTGAGCCTGATTATAACAAGCACTTAAATCTGCTTCTGCACAGCCCCTAACACCAGGGTTTTATTAGAACAAGCATTTACATCAGCCTCTATGCTGCCTTTATTAGATCTAAGACCTCTTACATCATTCAAGATACTGTACGTGCTCATGCACAAGTCTTCTCCCGCTCGTCTTTACTTACCAGGTCAGCTCTTAGCAGTGCCCGTCATTTTGTTTGAAGAACCAGTTCTGGTAATGAGTGAAAGTGAAACCAACATTTGATGATAATGTGGAAATATCAGAGAGAAAAAACAGAGCATTATCAGAAATGGACCTATAAATAATTTGGGGGGATAAATCACGTAATCCTTGGTATTTTGCAGTACTCAAATTTCTTGAAAATGTGAAACCACTGATGCTACAAAGCTGTTGATTTGATTAATCAGTGTTATCTCTTTATTTGCTTTAGAGTGCAGGAGGCTCTTTAACATTCTAGCACTACCGTGAACTTGCCCTTTTGCTCTGTTGCTGCAGATTTCACTAAATATGTCCCTCACCTATAAGCATTATTTCTAGGCGAGCTAAAGTGATACAATGATTTTTTTCCTGTGCTTTACTCTTCTTCAAACAGCTCTGTCTGTACTGCCCATCACTTACAAATATAGACATTTTGTTTTGTGAAACAACCCTCTCTTGCTCCTAAAGCTCTGAGTCTCTAAGTAGTTTAGTATGACTCTCCAGTAGCTCTATCGACTGACTCTCTGCTACTCCAGTCCAGTCTCGGCTGCTCATTTCATTTACACAGCCAGCGCACAGCGGCCCTGCTCCGGGGAGAGCCGCTGAAACAAGACTTCATCAATTCCAGATGAAACACCAACATTTCCTCCCATTACACCAAAGCACCGCTCCCGCTCGCTCTCCGCGATCTCTCACTGCTCTGTTCTCCGTGTGTGTAATGAGGAATGGGACTGTGTGTGTGTGCTTGCGTGTGCGTGCGTTTATGTGTTTTGTGTGTGCCTGTGTGTAATGAGGAATGGGAGTGTGTGAGTGTGCGGAGGCAGTGAGTGTCGGGGCAGTGCTGGGGGGATTGGTCTGGGGAGCAGGTGTGTTTGTTTGATGTCTCCCTGCAAAGGGGGGGGGGGGGGATTTTCAGCACAGACTTTCTCCCCTCAAACACCATCTCTCTCTCTCTTCCTTTCTTGCCTCCAACATTTGAAGAGAAACTTCTGTTTTTCTCTCTCTGTTGATCTCAAGGCATTTAAGAATTCATTCCTGTACTAACTTTCAGATTTGCTTTAATGCTATCACCAGGTTTTGCAATGAAAGTATAGGCCTAACCCCACAGCGAAATAAAACACTCACCCATGAACAAAGAGAAGAGAAACTTTCAGACACCACGTGTCCTTCAGGATATAGTTAACTTGATTTGGATTGTCAAATGCAAAATAAATTGACCACAAGATGAGATGTAGCAGATCTGGGTGATTTGCCATCTTCATCTAGCAGTTTCCTCCAATATGATAATTTGACATGTCAGAAAAACAGAGTAACAAACGATTAACATGCTGCAACACTGTCCGGGATCATGACTGAGAGCTCAGCACAGTGCCACTGAAGAAATCAAGCAAATGGACAAAGAAAAAATGAATGAAAAACTGCACTTCATCACAAGCAAAGGCAAATAAAGAAACACACTGACCGATATGATGATGCATGCAAGTACATACAAAAACACTACACATTTTCTGAACTTTTTTATTACTTCATTAGCATGTTTATCAGACTTCAGCGTCTCCTGGAAACATTTTGTTGTTGTTCATGCATCATCTTTTTTTTCTTAATCCATGAGAATGTGTTGTCATATTGGTGAATGTGTTTCTTATTTATGATTATCTTGTTTTTATTCATTTGCAATAATTCTTTCTAAATGAGACACATGCTGTCTAAATGGATTGGATGTTTTCCTCTTTTGCCTACTACAAAATGCAGCCACTACCTACCGTAGAACATTATGATGATTTTTTTGTTTTTGGTGTGTGTTATTCTGCTGGTAATGACTCTTGTTGTTGCTTGTTGTCCCCCCCAGTATAGTCCCATCTGTTTTAGTGTGAGAGTGTTTTAAATTCTTGGTATTTGAGGTCTATTTTAGTCAAGCTCTTGGTTCTTCTGTCTTTATACAGGCTGCTGTAGCAGGAAGTTATTCTCCATCTCTACCTCTGGTCACACATTGTGGTGACTCAATCTGTGCTTTTTCTCTGTTTTTTCTCAGTTTCTGGTCTCCAACAGTATGCAGACAATCTTTCTCTTTGTATCGCTGTCCAGTGCTAAATTAAACTGAAGATAGCAGAGTAACTCTCTCTTTCAGCACAATCATAGCTGTTGTAATGTTGATGATACCCCTGACATGTTTTCTTATTCTTCCGCTCTGGCGCTACTCAACCCTGTCTCAAGATCAGAGCAAGGGGAGGAGTGAGCTTCATTTCAGATCAACACACTCGCCTCTCCTTGTGTTGTACGCCACCTAACTGACTTACTGTATGACTGACTGCTCAGGACCCGCACTCATATGGAGCAAACAAAAACAGACGTCTTCATCGGGCCTGTAGCGGGAAAGGGAAGCAACAAGCCCGACTTGGCCACAGGAACGGGAGGATGTTGTGGATAAGGGACGAGGCTGATACTGGGGAAGACACAGGCAGTTGGGGGAAGGGGAGAGCTGGGCTTCTTGTTTGTTTAATATCTTTATCTTAATCTCTGCCCTCGGGACACAAAGGCGAATTCATCCGGAAAACTGGATTATCTCACTTAGATGAGTCAAATACACTTAGAGCACCCACTGTGTGTGTGTGTGTGTGTGTAGGGGAAAGTGGGAAAGGGAGAGAGATGTATCAGAGTGAGTGGATTTTTTTATTTTGAGGTATCTTGTATTTTATTAAGCTGTCAAATTTTCACACTTGAGGTTACTAATCAATAATAAAGCTTCATCCAGCTGCAGTTTGCCTGTAGATTCTTCTTCTTCTTCAAAATATTATTGTTATTAATAAAACAAAACCTTCAGCAGTTATTCAATGAAATGTGTTGCTGTTGTCCAGTTTGTATGTGGCTTGTTTGTTTTATTTTGGACATAGATGGTAGAAAATCATAAAGGTAGCATGTTTTAAACCAAGTGAGTTTCCCTCCGCTAACCCTTTCCTTCGAAGAGTGTAGGAGAACCTAAGGTGATGTACTCTGTGGACGAGGACCCGCTCCCTCTGTAGACATCAAAGGCTCATTCAAAGGTGACGAAAACACACCAGTTATTCTCAGGGGATTACACTATTGAAAACATAATTATTCTAATATTCTATTTCGAACAGTAGATCCCCCTAAATCCTACTGGACCTTAAATGTAGCCAACCTGAAGGAAAGTTTCAAGGGCGAAAGTTGCGTTATTACTTCCTATAATATTTCTGTTGTTTAAAAGAGCACTGTTTGCTCATCACAAGGAGTATTACAGCATTAAGCCTGTGAAAACTGTTTTTAATGTCTTTTGTTGCTCTAGAGGATGGGATCTAAAGTCGCTAAAAATAACCCTGAGGAAATAATCAAGCAGCCATTTGGGAGGGAGAGCGAGTTAAATGAAAGACACTATTGCATCGCATTAAAGGAAAAGGATCCAATTTTCTTATGCTTGAACTTGTAAGTCCCACAGCTTTATGAAAGTCAGCTGGCCTCTCATTTAGATCTTTTGAAAACCTTCTGGATTTTTTGGTTAGTGGGGCATTTCTTGCTTTCACCACCCAATGTCTGATAGAAAATATTTGACTTTTTGTTTTGACAGAAATGGTGAAGTTGGTGTTTTGAGTCAAGTGGCTTTTAGAAGACGTGCATCTTACACTTTTGCACTGGCTCAGCTCTGACAGCTGCCACGTATTCACACCTTCAGTGGGTTTTTGTAAATCCATTTCAGTAACTGAGGGTTGTGATTTAACCTTTAGGACTATTGTTTGAGTGTTTATTAATGTTGATTCCTCTGTTTTCTCTTCATATAATACTCAAACTGCAGTGACTGTGTGGCATGAGGGCCGCAGAGTTGAAAGCATTCACGGGGAGGAGGTTGAAAGGTCTTTCATGTAGGCTACTTACTCATCCTTTAGTTACTCCTCAAGGATTACAGTGAGCTTGACATTACACTCAATAACTGTGAGCTTTACATAGATATGTGAGTCCCCATGTGTGTTTTAGCACTAAATCATTCATAGTTCCCCTTGCCTTGGCTTTAATTGGCCCTCTTTCCACATTTGCCAGGATGCCACCCCCTAGTCCTCGTCCTTACTCCCCTCTGCCTTCCATTTTCCATCCCCCCTCTCACCACCCGGCTCTGCTCTCAACTTGACCCTAATTGATTGTAATGAGCACAAGCTCTTTTACCCTCCTCCCAATATACCATCCACTCTGTCTTCTTCCTGTTTCATTTATTGTGTGTGTAATGTTGTGTAAGATGTGAATTCTTTTTGTGTTCATGCAAGTACTGAGCAGCTGTAGAAATCTATATTAGTAGGGATGTGCTCACTAGCCTATGAGAGGCTCAAGTGTTGTACTATTATTATTGTGCCACGAAAGCTCTTAAAAGTGAAAGTCATTTTAAGAAGTCATTTTAACCATGTACTCTCGTTATAATCCAACCCTTTCATTAGGCAAGTGGTAGGGTCAAAAGTAAGATGTCAACCCTCCATCACATATCTTTGTCACAAGTACTTGATAAACACATTTAGCCAATACAATTTATGTAGTGGATATCAAAATTTTCTTGCCCATAATATCAGTTATGGCATCAGCCACGAAAATCTCATATCGGCCGGGCCCTAATTGAAATATTTATATGTGCAGAAGGACATTCACTCAGACAGTTTCCCCTGTAAAGAGCTGATCACACTGAGAAGTGTTGCTAAAGAAGCGTCGGCAGCAAATCCATTGTTTTCCTATGGTACAGCGCGCCTGTCGGGTGCTCCTCTCTTGCTGCTGTGTGACACGTCTTTTTGGCATTTTTTGGTTCTGCATAAAAGTTGAAATAATGTAAACTTAAGCTCTGCTCGTCAGTGTCAGTTTTGGCCAAAGCAGCCATTTAAATCAGGTAAGAGGCGGGCTTTACTACTTACCATGTCCTTCCTGTTTCATTGCCAAGGGAGCAGTAGCCGAAACATAAAAGTGAACATGGACAAGAAGTTAATGCTGTTGGTTTTTTTTTTTTCTCACAGATGTGCTTCGAAGGTGTTTTGGAAGCAGCCGCTCCTGTTGCGAGGCCTCTCAGTGTGATTGGCCCATAAGGCAGTCACTGTGTTGCACTCAGATATAGACCTAAAAAATGCCAAAAATAATTGTGTAAGGAATGAAAAAGAGAACTAGTGTTCTTTTCTCACTTTGCATCTGAACAGTCTCTTAAACCTGATAGTAGGGAAAAGTTAACAAATTCCAAGGTTGAAGAGCTGTCTGTAAATGTGACATTCAGACAGTTAAGCTTCTGACTTCTTTTAAGCTAAACAGGCGTCTTTAGTCTATTTTTTTCTTTGGTTTATTGTGAATATTTGAGTGGATATGACTTGCAGAACAGTAACATGGGATGAATTAGAGCTATGAGGCTGAGACCCTGTCCTGAAATGGCCACTGCTTGTGTGTCAAGAACCTGTCAAAGTGATGTACCTTTCAGACAGTGTGACAGGTTTCAAGTGAAAGCTTTCTGCAACCCTGTTGGGTCATGAGTTTTTCTCCCATGCTGGTAGACCTCACCTCTGATGTCCAACTTGCTGTCTCCATCTCACTTTCATTTAAATGTGTGTTATCACACACGGTCAGACAATCGAGCCCTTTCAGATCCTTCATATTATTTGAACACCGCTCATGAAATTCCTTGGTGCTGGACCTCTTCTCACTTTCTGAACGCTGCTAATAAATGACCCTGACATGATGTCACCATGCTAATCCATAACAAGTGCCATTTTCCTTTGCTTTGGAATGCCATTGTGATTAAACGCTGTGTCGAGGCCAACTATCAATCTGCACCTTCATAATCAGCACTAAAGGGATTGAGCAATATAGACCATAAACACATATACAGTATAGAAGCACAGCGCACACATGCAGGCACACACATGCATATTAGTGCGCTGCAGGATTAGCATTAAGTGATAGAGTTATGGGGGTGTTTTAACAGTGTAACATATGAGCTTTGACATCCCAGAGATGACAAAGTGCAGGATCGTTTACAGTAGAAGGCCCTTGCACTCTGTTAATGCCGCACCATTTACATGCATGACAATGTACCCATATTTACTCACTTGCAAGATCAATAGCCTCATAGTACGGCGTGCTTGTAGCTCTGATATGAAGTATAACCTCTTGCACTCTTAAACCCGGCAAGCAGCAAAACACAGGTCAACATAATAATCTGTGAAATTTAAGTGAGGACACTGCTTCTTCTTAAGCAGAAGGTTCATCCTTTAAAATCCGTGTGTAGCCATATAAATGTAAATTGTTAATTTGACTGATGTTAAGGTGGCATTTACATTAAAGTCCGGTGATCATCAGGGTTTCAAATGACAGGTCGATACGACTGAGAGCTTTCAGCCTCAGCATGAGCCCGCCATTGATCTATTGACTTATGGATTAATGGGAACACTGATGATAGCCCACAGAGAATGAGGAAATGACAAACAGCACAAACACACACGTACATACTCACACAGTCACACACACAATCCCAGACAGGCAGGTTTCCACGACCTCTACACTTCTAAGTTGAGCTCATCAGGTCAGAGAGGACGCCAGGCTGAGACGGTGTGGTATGAGAGTCAGACATCGACCTGTCTGTTGGATGTCTCAGCCCACCCATTATTGGGTAGCTTACGTTGAATATTGACAGGGAGCTTTTCGTACTTCGTTTTTACACACGGAAACTACATTGTTGTCTATCATTGTCATACAAAGTTACAATAGTTTTAATCTGTCACTTTTTTGCTGAAACATGTATTAGCTTTGAGAGAAATACACACGTCAACATTTGAAAAGGAAGCACAAGAAAAGGGGAAGGAAGAATGTGTCAAAGTTTATGGACAGTGCTTCTCAGCTGTCAAACTCTTATTGTGAGAAATGTCAACATTATTATCATCTCGGGTTTGTTGCTGCTGCTTACATTCTCCCAGATGTAAATAAAAAAAAACCTCATAATTTTTCCTGGTTATACTGTATATAAGTGTATAGATGACTGTATATATTGTTCTTTTATTTTTTTCACCTACATGTATTGTATTGTTTGAGGGACAACAGACTTTTATTAGCTTTTGCAGCTCTATGTTGCACAAGGATAAATAACTTACAAGATATGCATCTGTAACATTTATATGTAGACAAAGAATGAAAAAGAAAACATCCACAGAGTTCTTCGAAAGGTGCAATATAAAAGTATTAGATTTCCCCCAAAACATTAATCATTTTAAAATTTTTGTTTAGTCCAAAATGATTATTTTGTTTGACTGCCTCAGATGGCCAAAGGCCTAATAGCCAAAAGTATAACGTGTGTGTGAACAAAAAACGCTGCGTTGACGGTTTGAAGTTGTCTACAAGACCTTTAATTTTAAAACTTTGATAACTTTAATTTTGTTAAAATACAGTCAAACCCAAGTTGCCCCTTACACAGGCAAGTAAATTGTATTGCTTTTAGAGTGAAACTACATACATCATGTAAAATTAAAAAAAATCTATTATTTAATGATTACTGTTTAAAAATAAAATTTATTACATTCAATTATTCATATAATGGTATAAAAAGTTAGTTCATGAAATTGAATCTAGTTTTTTTACAGGGCTAAGGTTAAAGTTCCCTAACACTGGACTATATATTCAGGGTTAAATATACAGCTGCTGTTGGGGTAACAGCAGGATGATGTCAGGGTTCTGCACTCAACGCCAGTCTGCACCGCAACACACACACACACACACACGCACGCACGCACGCACGCACGCACGCACGCACGCACACACGCATGCACGCACGCACGCACACACACACACACACACACACAGAGTGTCTATATATACAGTACATATGTTACAGCATGATCCTGGTGAGAGGTGGGTAAGATCAATAAATCTGAACGAGATGTGTGTTTGCATCCTCCCCTTTTACAAAGACACAAACACTTGCACGCATGCATTGACACATACACACACACACACACACACACACACACACGCACACACAAAAACATACCTTATGACACGTGAATCTAAGATCTAGATATTTATCTTTCAGTTTT
>JAQLOL010000023.1:12857266-12869186 GCA_029783665.1 Naso thynnoides
GCACTATGTACAGCACTTTGTTCCAGCTGTGGCTGTTTTTAAAGCGCTTTATAAATAAAGTTGAGTTGAGTTGAGTTATTTTAACTAAGTGTAAATCACTTACAGTACATTTAACTTTTTGAAGAAATGCTTTGTTATCTGGAAAGGCTTTACTTAGACCAATAAATACTTAAAAACATATCTCTTATGCTGTACCTTGTAACATGAACACTTGAATAATATTGCCCACCTAGTGACCTTTTCAATCACAGATAAAATGAGTGCTGCTGTAATAAGAATCGCAAAATACTCATAATGGACACTAATTTTTTTCGTCTGTGCACTTCAAAACCATGACTTTATCACACAAACTTCCTTCCTGCATCACATCATCACCTCACAGGTACCTGAAACAATGCGTTTCCAATGAAGCTGCTGTGACGTTGTAGTAAAGCAATATTATTCTCTGTCTGTGGTACGGTTAGACACAATAATAAAAAGAACTGCAGACTAAGATTGACAACGCTTACAGTTGTAAGAATGTGAAGTAGGTTTACTGAGTTTAATGTGCAGGTGTTGGTCTTTGTTTCCCCTAAAAAGCCTAAATACATTGGAGTAAATGCAAGATTTCCACTCCTGTTGCCATACTTAATCTTGAGTCAGTAGATTTTTTTTTTTTAATTGAGGCATCACCAATCGGGGTTGCAGCTAATGTAAATTTTATTTACCAATTAACCTATCATTAATTGTTTCATATCCATCAATCAATCTTTTAGAAAGGTAACAAAAAAAATTCACATTTTAAATTCTGTGGGGGTTTTCTGACCAACAGTCCAAAAACTCAATGGTGTTCAGTTTACGATGATATAAATTTGAAGACAATAAGCAAATGTTAAAGTCTGACAAGTTGCAGCCAGTGATTGTTTGGTGTTTCGACATGGTAAATGAAGTATAAACATGATTTAGAATTATTGAAGAAGAGAAAGTATTTTATTTTCAGTTTAAGACTGAGGCGAGTCTGAGACTAAATGGGTTACAGACCAAAGAAAAGACAGTTGTAGGGCCCAGTGGTCTGATGACTGATCCTAAAAACAACAACTCTTGCTTCTTGTGTTAACCATGCTTGGTGTCCTCTAGGTAGAGTCCTGGGTAATAAATGTTTGAGAGTTGAGGAATCTTTTACTATTTTATGTGAACGCGTGCACACTTGATCATGTGCACTTACACAAGCTATATGACCTCATACTGCCAACAGAGGAAGAAAGTCAGGTAGGGGCTGTAAGTCTTGCTAGATAAATCCTGCTTTTGTTCCAGCGAGACAAGGTTGTTTTGGGTGTGGAGGGACAGAGGACTGAATGGATGGAATAGCGCCTATACAATTTTAAGAGCAGGTCCCACTGTTAAAGGCAGCGTGGCCCTTCTCTCACCCCCCTCCTCTCCCCTGGGGGGTTTTATCTGCCCATTTCCTCCTCTCGTGCTGGGCTCTCGGGACGCCTTAATGGCGCCATGTTCCCTGTCAGTAAGATATTTAAATGGAAACCGACCATGAAAGTATGGCCGCTCAGCTGCTCTGGCTCGCTTTGCCACGTCCTTGTTTTCAGCAGCAAGAGTTAAATACAGAGGCCCAAACCCCAGCCTCAAGCTTCCGACAAGCCTGGGGAGGGGGAAGTCAGGCTGAATCTGCAAGTTTAATATCCCCCATCAGGTTTTAAACCTGTTTACCTTGCAGATTTGATCAAGGATACTGATGCAAATGGAGGCAAAGGCTCCTTGCACTGGAAACCTTCCGTCTAGAGGATCATTGATTCATGCTAAATGGGTTCAAGCATCATTCTTAATCGCTCACTTGACTCCATTGATATTGTCCTAAACACAAAAGAATATTGGTTTCTCTTCACGAGCCTGCATATGTAACAATGTACTTGTTGTGTGTTTGTGTCATTAGTGTTACGTCACTGTTGTCTTTCCCCGCAGTTCTAATAATCTCTGTGACAATTGACAGCTGCAGGTGGCCCCACCAACCCTTAACAGACAACCTAATTTAACCCAGTAATAAATCTCTGTGCCCAGTTGGCCATTTTAGCTGTTCGGCACACGGCACTGTAAATTCACCCTAATTAGATCCTCCCTCTACTCTCTTCCCCCCATCTTCCCTCTCTCCTCAGCCTCCCTCCCTCTTCCCCCTGTTTCCACCCCTGCTCATTGGTACATATGCTCATACACCTGGCCTGCATCGTTACCTGTTTACAAATGACCAGGCTGGTTCTGCTGGCTTCAGCATCCACTGCACCACGCAGTACTGAATCTCTCTCTCTCTCTTCGCTCTCTAACCTCCCCTGTGTCATAATTAGACCTCAGAGCTCATGTTTGCTTAATATTATAATCCGGTACACCTGCATTTCTCTCTCTATAGTGCTTAGGTGTACCAACTGCCCCACCTACCCCCCGAACCTCCACACCCAAGGCCTCATTCAGATAGAGTTTGGGAATTGATGTTACCAGAAATTGGTAGCGAGTGTATGGATTTTGTTTTCATGTTTTCTTGCCACCAACGCAGCAACACTAAAAGCAACAGCACACCCCTCCTTTTTCCACTTCCTTTTAAAGGTATGAGCATGTGTGTATGTGTGCGTGTGTGTGTCAGAGGTGTCAGTGTCAGGGCTAATGGTCTCTAGCAGGGGCGCCAGCCTGAAGATTTATGCCACAAATTAGTCAAATGTGATCAAACAGCAACCCAGTTAATCATGCAGGACCCACGTTTGTCCCTGCTTTATCTACAGGCATAATTATAGACAGCCATTCCTGTGACAGGCCAACGCAGGCCCCTGCGGAGTGATATTGGGGGGCCGCCACGCGGTGTTGTCACGATGATAAATGTCTTAGGGGTGCAGGGAGTGTTTTAAACACATATATACTTAACACCCCCTTGTGAATGCTGTGAGTGAAGGCATGGCCCCTGCAGAACGGGTATAACTGTGAGATGAGGACCAGCTTCCTAAATGAATATTAGTGTGAATGAGTCAAGTCCCCCCTCCCTCCGTAGCCTCCCAATTTGGAGCACTTCAGCTATTAAGAACAAGCATTGCCATAAATCCAATTCATCATATGACTCCCAATTCATTATGTGTTAAGTGTTGACTGGTTAAAGTGAGCTCTATCACTCGTCCCCTCCCATTTCAACTGCATCTGCAGCGTAGCACAACTTGGAATGTGGGAATGGGAATCATCTGGCAGTATTCTGTTATTCCAGGCCATTACCATGTGCCAAGCTGGGAAAGAGATCCAGTGATGTGTGCTGCAGTTTGTGATTGGAGTGGATCCTCTCTCTCTCCCCCTCTGACAGCCATTTTAAACACTCGTTTATGCAGCGCTTTTAATATCAATAAGAGAAGCAGGCAGGCAGGCGGACAAGCAGCAGTTTCTTATACACACACAGACACACACACACACACACACACACACACACACATACACTTGCGCACACAAAGTGACACACATGGCCTGGCTGGAAATCAGCAGCCTCCATCTCCCTGGTATGACAGGGTGTGGTAATTATGTCTCTGTGAAAGTGTGTGCTGTTTGCTGGGTGAAAAATGATAATGGGGTGATTTTTAAGTGCCATATCTCCCGCACGGGTAATGAAAAGTACTTTTAATCCAGTTCGGAGGAACGGAGGGGTGGAGGAGAGGAGTGACTGGGGAGAGGAAGCAGAAGGGTCTGTTGTGATGGGAGGAGAGGAGGCGGAGTGGAGGAATAAGAGGGTGCTCTGAGGGTGGAGGGATGCTGATAGAGGGAGCTGAGGAAAAGAGGGGAGATGGGGGAGTTCTGTATGGAGATGAGGGGAGAGGACGAGACGAAGAGCGGTTTCAAGGCAATGCAGTGGCTGGACGGTGTGTGTGTGTATGTGTGTGTGTGTGTGTGTGTGTGTGTGTGTGATGGGAGGCTTGTGTTGTTGTGCCAGGGGAATGCCTAAGCCTTGGCATGAAGCTTGAGCTCAGCAATTAGAATAATTAAGAGGGACTGACAAGCTTTTAGAGTCTCTCTCTTCTCCTCTCCTTCTCTCCACATCCCCCCATCTCTCTCTCTCTCTCTTGCTCTCTCTCTCTTTCTTTCTCCCTCTCTTGTTTCTGTGCTATCTGTAAATGTGGAGTATGTCAAGCAACATTTTGTCAGATAACATGCACATGCATTTGCTAGAAATCCGGAATTAAAAGGTGCACGAGCCCGAGTAAAGGGGGAGACCCTGCAACCGTGTCAACTCTCATTTCCCACACATTCACCTCAATTCGCGCGGTTCATAAAGTTGCATTCACACAACCCATTTATGATAAATTCAAGCTGTGGAGATCTATTTTTGAGACTATTCTGTAAAACATCGCCTAACAGGCTTATCGCAATCACACCTTCCAAGTAAATACTGAAAGAATAGGTGTGCGTTGTTATGCAAGGTTGTGTCTGTGGGTGTGTGTGTGTGTGTGTGTGTGTATGTGTGTGAGAGAGAGAGAGAAAGAGAGAGTTCACTAATGACTTCACACCCCATTAGCGCCTTTGCTTGATATGTCACACTTCATTATGTACTTAGATCAGTGGTGCATAAACTTGGAAAAGAGTGTGCGCACATATGAAATATGTTTGCATTGGGGAGTGTGTGGCTATACCAACTTTTGACCACAACTCTTTGTTTCCCTTTGGGACCAGTGTTACATTTTCTTAATGCTGTATGATCTTAAAAATTTCTTTCTTACCACTTAGTCAGATGATAAAATATTTTACTGTGTTTCTGCCTTGCAGTTGATACTAAATTGTTGAAAATACTGTGATGTAATTTTTTTTTATGTAAGAGTCTGCAGGAACTTACACTTTTGTAACCCACAGTAGACTGAAACTTTACATAGCAAAATGTGTTCAGTTAGGGCTCTTTCACTTGGAATTACTACAGAATAATTTGGGGACCAGTTTCATTCTTCCTCTGACCTAAGCTTGGCTCAGTTCTCTGCTGGTTAGTCTGTGTAATCTGTATGCAGGACACTTGCACCAAACATAAATGTCCTTGTCTAAGCAGATACATTTCTATCTGTTTAAATCTGCTTAACATTTTATAATAGGGGCCTGATATATTGAGAGTTTATTTGTCTTCATAATTTACACAATCTCTTGTGTGTGATTCATTGATCAATTACTCAAAGAGTCACCACTGTCCAAATATTTATTCCACTGTTTAAGCATGCCTTTGTATATAAATCCATCATAAAAGGGTAAACTGTGTGTGTGTGTATGTGTGTGTTTTATGTGTGTGTGTACACCTATGCCAGTATTGGTGTTTGTGTGCACGGGCTTGCTTGCATGCAGCATATGTGATATGTTTTAATTCCTCATAAACAGACAGCGGTGCGGTGGGGGCAAGTTAGTTTTATCAGAGTGTGTTTATCTTAATTCCCCTCAGTCTCTTTCAGGCCTACCATCCATTACCTGTCTGAGGAGGCAGCGTGCTCTCGTGGGCCCCACACATAAACATGCACTGTTACCTTGGCGCTTAAAATATGATGATATGACTGTATGAAAGTGTGTATGTATTGCTCACTGCGTGTGACTAACTGCCTGTGTCTTTGTCAGTTTCGTATGCATTGTTGCCTTGGCTTATGGAGAGGATGATGTTTTCAGAGCCGGCCGTTGTGACCTTGGCTGTGTAAACGGGTTTGTAATGCAATCATGAGTGGAGGAGAGGAGCTGCTCTGACAAGGAACCATAAACAGTCTAATAGATGCACGCCACGCTTACGGGAAACATCTCACATATCACATCACATCGTAGGCCAGACACACACACACACACACACTGATGGTACATTGAGGTCAGGTGTGTGTAAATGCAAAAGAGAGAGGGCATCAACATGTCGATATGAGAGATCCGAGCAATTGCATGCACACACTGTACGCATGCTCACACTACATTACCCCCCGTGTGGAGAATGACAGGCTCTTCCATGGGCACGACCCTCTCCCCATGCTGTTTGTTTTTAGGGTCACATGCTGCCCTCTCACTCTCAACCCCGACCCTTGACCTTAGTCCGTCAGCCAGCAGACACCAGCACTGAGCTGACAGCTCGCAAAGCCCACTGACCCCGAAAGCAGAGAGACAGAGAGAGACGAGAGAGAGGGGGAGCCGAAACTCTGACCGCCGACCTCTCTTGGAGGGGGGACAGTGTACACCCGGAAGGAGTGACAGTTTACCTGTTCAAAGAGGTCAAGGAAGGAAGCGAGAAAGGAAAACACAGATCTCATTCATGAAAAGTGAAAATTAAAGTTGGAAGCATAAAGGAAGTGATGTGAGAACTGAGGGAAAGGAGGAGGGGCAGGAGGTGAAGAATAGGATGGGAGGACAAACATGGGTGAACCCGGCCAGTGGAGGTCACACTCTGCCTGAGGAGACAGGTGCCTCAAGATTAGCCTCCACATTAATGGCTTTTACTTACACACACACGCACGCACATACTTACACACACATGCATGCACACTAGAGAACTCCTATACCACAGAGACGTGGAACTAGTGAGAACACAGCTCTCACTCTCATATCCTATTTATACATCCTTTCCTGCACATTACAATCCTATTTAGCTCGCCCTGCTTCCTACACAATCCTATTTATGGACTCACCCCCACCACACACCCCCGCCTCCACTCTTGAATCCTATTTGTGTGCCCCCTCCTCCTGTATGCAGGTGCCATCTATCCAAAAGGCTGCCTACTGGCTGTGTAAGCTGTGCTTCAGATGAGTGTGAGTGTGTTTGTGTGTGTGTTTACCAGTGATTGGTGTGTCAATGTTGCACCGAGGAATAAGAGAAACACTGCTCTTGGACTGTTTGCAAACACCAGTCAGGTGTTCTGTGGCTAATGTAGAAGATATTTGTTCTCCGAAGGCGAAAAAGCTTGAAAATTTTAGTTTTGCCTCACATCATTATGCTCTGAACGTCCGTCTCTTATAGGTGAAGGAGACCAGAGGTGTTTGCACTCTACAACATCCTCTGCTACCTGATGTAATACATTGCTCATCCTCGTCTTTGTATTCACAAATTGTCCCCGTAGTTAGATGAGTGTCTGTGTCTTCTGTTCCGTCCTATCTCCACCTGTCCCTGTGACAGGCCTCTTATCCTCCATTAGTGTATTTAAACTGGACAAAGTGCCTGTCCGTATCACGGGCCTGTCTTCACCTGGCTCCCCTACGTGTCACTCACCCAGCATTATGAAAGCATCCTCATTCTGTTTGAAGGTGGGAGATGAAAGGGGGACAGCAGTCAGGGATCTGGTTGGCCTGACAGACCGGATTAGAGTAGCCGATCCGGGACAAAGAGCTACAAGGGAGGAGAGAGAAGGGTGAGGATGTTCCTGCCTAACTGGATTAAGAGAAGGGGTGCAAGAGGAGGTATACATAGAGCAAAGTTCTGTGCTTGTCTTTATTACGGACGGGAGGTGAAGCGAAGTGGGCGTGGAGATTCATGTGCCTGTTCATATTAGAAAGACAAGTGCTCTCCAGTTTCACTTTAGTTGGAGCTGAAGGACTCATGTCTCCCAGACGGAGGTAATGATGATCCAGCAATGGAAAACTTCACATACCAAAGCACAATCTCCTCATGACGAAACAAAGAGGAACACAGACAGACAGGCACAAGGTTAAACAACTCACTGTGCTGCTGCTGCTCTACATGTATCTCCCTCGCTTTGAAAACACAGCTGGACTGGTTCAAGTTTTATTGATGCTCGGCGCGAGTCTCAGGCAAAGGGTTTCAAACAAGTGATATATGACGTCTCCCATTTGGCAGACATTTTTATCCAAAGCCAGCACCAGAGTGAAATAGTGTGACTGAGCTGAATTTATTAATCATTCAATTAACTAAATGTTCCTTCTTGGTATGGTTCAGATGAATGGACTGTCAGTCTTTAATGCAATCTAATTCTCAGCAGACCTCAAGAAAGATGCGGAGAACTTAACTGCTCTGCGACTCCTTCGTTTCTCTCGCTGCCTCTCACATACATTACTCATTCTTCGGCACGCTTTTGTCACACTCATTTTTACTTTATTATTTCTGTGCGTCTCATAGTCTAAATTCTTTCCTCTTGTAGTAACAGTTAAAGTCCAACAGCAGCCTGCTATCGTCGTCTCTCCCTTTGTGTCTCTCTCTTGCCTCCTCAGATAGAGTCTTCCTCTGTGTCTTTGGGGCCAGCTAGTAAAGACAGTTGGGGCAGTCGATCGTATCAGACTATCAGGCCAGTTCAACCATAAATTACCTGCGGCTAACAAAGCGTGTGGCTGTAACTATTACACAGGCAGTCAAAGTCACCCCGGCCCCATGCGGCTGGGCTAAACACTCTCACACTGAAAGACAGCAGACCAAAGAGAGTGCAAGGAGAGTGTTGGTGTGAATCTGGTCAGTCGCAGACTGAGATTTCAGTATTCACGGCATAATACTTTAAAGACAGGCAGTAAAGGTGATGATGCAGTCCAGCCAAAGAGGCAGATGATGGCTCAATATCAGCATAATAGCTCAGTAACAAGCAGTGAATAGATATGATTTTGGGATTAAGATACAAGTCAGGCAGAGATATTTCCATACTGTTATACCTCGACATTTTTTAATAAGATTGTATCAGAAATTACTGGTTCCATATCAATTTAATAATAATGCATTTTATGTAAAATAACTTGAAGGAGTTGACGAAAACTAACTCTAACCTAAATATGCATAGAAGAGAATAAAACTGTTATCCAACTTTAGAGAGAAAATTGATGCACACAGCGTAAGAGGCTCGGTATTTGCTAGTTTAAATGTGTCATTTAATAAAGAATATGCGGCAGAATCATTTTGAGACGTTGCTACTTAGATCAAATGAGGTATGCTAGATTTCCACGGTTGTTTCATTCAGATTTTTTAATGCACACGATGTTGCAAACAGCCTCAATTACATGGAGCATTTCTGGCTGGTATTTCTGAATGTACATAACCTCTCACTGGTGTCATTAAGCACAAACACAGAACTAAAAAATTCAGTTGTCTGATGGTATTTGAAATCAATTAGAAACGTATCCAAAGTTATTTTGTATGGTACTTCTTCATGAGCTGATACTGTGGCCATGTCCTTCGTTTCTGCATGTTTAACTGTTTGTTGATTGGACACACACAGTTGTGCCTTTCCCTCTCCCAGCTGCGTGTGCAGGTCTGTGTTATTGGCTAATTGAGAGCGTGTTCTGTGCTGCAGCTCTGCCCTGGAGGTTAGTGTTAGCACACACACACTGTAGCAGGACAAATGAGAATACACCCAACCATCTGCCCAAGAGAGACACTCCCTCGCCCTCTCCTTGTCCCTCTACCCTTGTTGCCCTCTCTCTTTTTACTCTTTTCATCTCATTTTTATTCCTTCCTTCATGCCCCCATCGCTCCTTTTTTGCTCTCCCACACCTCCCCCCTGCCTTTCCCCCATTTTATGTTTCTACTTTCTCAGTTTAACCTTTTTGATCCATTTCTCACTCTCTTTTTGTGTGCCACGTCTCCATTTCTATCACTTTTGTTTCCTTCCCTTCTCCTTCCTGCTACCTGCCTCTCTAAGTCAGGGTGTGTGTGCGTGTGTGTGTGTTGTGATGTGGAGGGCTCGGGCTGTCGTGTTAAGATGTTACCGTACTCCAACCGCAGACTTTCCGAATGTTCCGTGGGCGCGATCCATAGGGGCTGACACCGAAGGTGACCCCCGGTCAGTAACCTTGGAGACCAACTTTATTAAAATGAATTTGAGTAGAGGGGCCGTCCTGACAGCAGCATAATTACATCGCAGAGCATCAGCACTAATTTATGCAGCTTGCATTCAACCGGTCAGGAGTGCCGAGATGGGGTCAGCGTGGACACACACACAGAAACACACACACACGTACATGCACACAAACACATGCGTACACATGGATCAGCATACCAATAAAAATAGGTAAATGCATCGGGTTTCTTTCTACACTGCACAATGTGGTGCCTCCCACTGCTTTGAGGATCAGCACGTGTTTGAATGTATGTACTGTAGGTCTGTGAAACAGTGTGTGTGAGCGTGTTTGACAGTATTAGAGAGACTGATGCCGGACAGATCTTACTGTCAGCCTCAACACTCACAGACTGACTTCTGACTTCTGTTCTATTGTCTCTCTAAAGTTTTGTGTTTATGATAATTACACCGAGAAACAAAAATCTTAGAATGCTCACAGATTTCACTGGAGTGGTCTTAAGCCCCTTAATGACAATTTAAGGTTTAATACTGTACAAAAAAAAGTGACCTTCTTTCATATTTTGTTGGAAGGGGTAATAGTGGTGTACAATAATTATAAAAGGTAACAATCAGGTGCCAAAGACTTGCTCTGCTGCACTTTGGATTTTTTGTTCCATTTTCTACAATCTTTCACTTGACCCAGAGGAGACAAAGAGGCAGGACTGAAGCCAAACTTCTAGATGTTAACAAATCTAAGTGTTATTATCTATTATAATGAAATGCTACACAATAAAAACATTAGAGTTAATTAGAATGTTTTTGAGCAGTCATGTTCTTTTATTCATGCATCGATCATGCTCATTAGCTCCATTAAAAAAGATCCAAACACCCAAACATGCACATGTGTCTGTATACATGGAGATTATAAAACATAGATAGAAAATATGGATCCAGCAAGTTGTTGTGAACCTTTATGTGTAACCAGATTGGTAGGACCTGAGCCACTTAACCTGCTCCTCACGATGGAGACTATGATGAGGACAGGCCACCAAGAGACAAAGGAAGAAATACAGCACTCACACAGGTGGGGGATAAATAGTAAATGGACTGCATTTGTAAAGCCAAAGGACTTTACAACAAAAGTCAGCATTCACATGTTTACAAACACATTCTCAAACTAATAGCTGGTGGTTTCTCTACACAGTGCCAGCCTGCTCATCAGGAACTTATGCACACATTCATGCTCTGATTGAAAAGCCATCAGCAATAATTTAGGGTTCAGTATCTTGACCAGAGACACTTTGACTTGCAGGCTGGAGGATTCAGGGATCAGAACTGATCTTCTACCAGACGACCTGTTTTACCTCCTGAGCCACACACGACCGCCAAACAAACACAGAGAGGGAGAGAGAGAGAGAGAGAGAGAGAGAGAGAGAGAGAGAGAGGACAGCATGCATACAGGGAAGAGAGAAGAGAAGAAGAAAGAATTTGGTGAAATAAAATGTGAAGCTGCTGAGGATCAGAGGGAGAGAGGAAGACGAGGTCTGAAGAGGAGAAGCAGGAGAAGGTGCTGTGGAGGAGAGTGAGAGGCTGAAGTGGTGGAATGCAGATATAAGTCACAGCTCCAGTCACTCCATTGTAGCAGTTGTGACCAAGGGCACACTAATCTATCCCATTAGGAGATCTCTCCAACTCTCTCATAATGTTACTGCTAGCTGCTCTCCTGTGACATGTCCCTGGTTTGTGCGTGTGTGTGTGTGTGTGCACGCGCGCGCGTGTGTGTGTGAGAGAGCCAGAGAGAGAGAGAGAGAGGATGCATTTGTGTTAGAGTGTACGTATAAGAGACAGTGTGAATGAGACAGAAAGATTTGCCTGTGTGTGTGTAGGTGTGTGCGTAATGACGGTTCAGCTTGCTGCTCTCTTGTGAAAATGACACGTTCCTGCCAAATTAATATCATTACTATCAGAGTTTAATGGGCCAGTGCTGCCTTCTTATTTAAAACAGAACATCCCTCTCTCGACCTCCACCACGAGGGAGGGCGGGGGGGTTTGGAGCGGATGGATAAATGAGTTGGATAGACAATGTGAACAGACTTTCTTTTCCTGCTTCACCGCAGAACAAGATTAACTTAAGACTGGGTCAAGATGAGCCTGAAAGCAAACAAACAGAACGTTGAGGATAGAAAAATGGAGGCAGACAT
>JAQLOL010000023.1:12883597-12902439 GCA_029783665.1 Naso thynnoides
GTTTCCTTAGTTTTAAGTGTCAATGTGATGCTGATTGTCAACATGATACCTTACTTAAGAAGACACTTTTCTATTAAACTGCTTTTAAATTGAACCAAAACTTCTCAGATATCAAAAGTCCCACACAAACAGCTATATTGAAATAATCTAAAACAGGCTAACTGTTTATTAAAATTAGTAAATATTCAATCAGATAATATGTAATCTTGACAGTTTCCAAAACTCATTTTAATTTGACCTCATTTGAGGTTCATTGTCCACACTCATATCTCCATTCAGCTTAAATACATAAAGCTGCAGGACGGAAATTTGAGTTTGTGTTGGTTCTAGCAGCCACTCTGGACAAAAGCGGTATGACCACCCCCGCCTTGTGTCGTAAAGCCTTGGATCTGATGGTTGGTTAGTGCGTGCATTTGTTTTGGAGGAGAGCGAGAGCAGGATGCAACACTTTTGTGACTACTGGTTACAGACACAACATTAAATTTTTCAACGTGTGTAAGACCTCCACAACTGATATAGTGCAGAAATTATTATTATGTCAGCCATAGTTAATGAAATGGCAACCCCCTCTCCCTCCTGACGTCCCCACTTCGGCTGTGTGGAAACAGTGTGACACAACTTTATACACTATGGGATGATGTTATGAACACAGACTCAGCATTGATAAGTTTTCCAGCGTTTCTGGGACTTCCACAACTGAAACCGTGCAGCAATGATGGTTATATTGGCCGTAGTAAATGACATAAAATGGAGAGTCTTCCGCAAAGTGTGCCAGAAATCATATCATCTTACTTCCTTTGCCTCCGACCCGTGACAGGGAGCCAGAACTAGGGATTTGCAGTAGACAATTTTCTTGCTGTTGATCTCATTTAATAATGCGGGCCTTCAGAGGGCATCAATAAGTGTTTTCGGAACAAACAGTTCAAGGAACTACTTGATAGGAACTGTCCACTGGGGAGTTCCAACGCCAAAACACTGGCGATTTCTTTACGAGCTCTGGTTCGTATTTTGTGTCCTCTTATTAATACAGCTGTCAGGCTTTTAAAAACGGCAGTTGCCTAAGCTGGCTTCGACCAATCAACTTACACTTACCTCACTATAGTTCCTCATGTACTGTGAAAGTACCTACTCTGGAGTTGTGTTAAACTAAAAACGTTCCTCAAAACGCAGTTTAAAGAACTGTAATAGTTCATGGTTTCTGCGGTGCAGATACAATGAAATGGGGGGTTCTTAGTCCTAAGTTTCTAGAACTATGAAATGGTTCCTGCTGTCCGCAAACATCTAATAGGAACAGGGACAGTTTCATAACCAGTTAAAAGTTGCAGTAACTTTAATATGGTCAGCTATATTGTGTGTATATTGTGTAAAACATGGATTTCTACATTGACTGAGAGACAGAACACAAGGCAACCAAGGAGCAGATGGAGGGAAATTTTGATAAAAGAAGAACGATGAAGGGAAGGATTGACAGGAGTAGGTGTCTTGTATTCTCTAGTTATAACTTTTAGTCATCTGCAGCTATTAAAGGTGCACTTTGCAATGTTTTTACAGGCCTATTAACAAACAACAAGACAAAGCTCTTGTTACAAGGAATAGCAGGAAGGCCTGTGTCCCACAACACATAGGTGGTTTTTTATCTTTGCTGTGCATTAGCCACACCAATAAAAGCTCTTCAGCTTTTCATCAAGAGCGCCTTGGATTCTCTCTTTTCGGTTTTGTACTGTCTTACCCCTGCACCAAAAAGCACATTGTATAAATTGTTTTGTTTACACTTTTTAAATATACTTTCCCAAAATCCTTTTCTACTTTTTACACAGAGAATGACGGTTTGCCAGAGCTAACAATACTTTTATTCTATAAATCTATGTGTTCAACTTTGTAATGTTTACTGGAGAAAAAGGAGGAAAAAATTAAAACACGAAAAAGCCAAAAATGCTGCTACAAAAGTTACAAAGTGCACCTTTAAGACTGCATTTTCCTAAAAAAGAAAACAGAAAGTACTTTTTCATTTTTTCTTCATGCTGTCTTGTTCTATTCTTTTCGTTCACCATCCTTTCATGCTGTCATATTCACACCTCAGTCCTCTGACAGCACAGACTGTGATTGACGGCATGACGCAGATTTACTTGTCATGCTGAAATAGCACAATAACCTGCGCACAGATAATCACCTCATTGAGAAACGCTCCGGCCTCTCGCCACTCACAATTACAATTGTGTATTTGATCATATAACCACTCTCCAACAATGCACTTAATGGGCTTACTGGCAGCGGACCAGAACTTGCTTGTAAATAAGCCTGGTGGTGTTTGATTTTAATATATTAGGCTCATATATGCAAACACGGTAAAATCATAACAATATCCAAATGTGTGTAGGTGGAGGTGGGGTGGCGACAGGCTGAGATTTATGCTGCTACCAATTGGCTGGCCTCATCACTCACTCAGCTATCTCCAACTTTTTTATTTGTTTAATTTCCAAATGTGATTGCTCTACCACTCCCACTCAGGCTGATAAATGCAAAGGATCATGGGTAGAGGAGGCCAAGATTAATATGCGTGATTTCTCAACTGGACCAATCCAAAAAAAAAAAAAAAAGGAAGAAAGGAAGAAATGAATGTGCTAAGAGCTCCGAGGAGAAGAAAAAGCCCTTTCTGCAGGGACATGATGTATCTATAAGGTAGATAAATGTATGATCACATGGTGCATTTCTTCTCTGTCTCTCTCACTAAAAGACAAAGTCAAAACACACAGTTCAGTGGAGGCTCGATGACCTCATAGCTTCATTTCTGTCATATTATTTACCTGCATAATGTGAGTTCCCATTGTTTTACTGTCTGTTCTCTGAGATACAACTCCCCTGTGGGTATTGAAGATACACACACACACACACACACACACAAACACACACATTGAATTTAAAAGTCTTTTAAAGTTCTAAACGTATTTGTTTACATTCATTCAACTTTTATTTACTATCAAGTTTTTTATTTTCTTTTGTTGCACACTCATTTACACAAGAGACACAAGGAGACACTTGAGATAAAATATGAACAGTAAAGCACACACAACTGCACCTGAAGAAAAAAGTAAAAAGATAAGCTCTATAAATAGTCACAGTAAACAGCAACAAATTTAATTAGCAATAAATGACTATAAATGCAAATGATTCAGCTGACAATACACGCCATAACTACAGTGACTTTGTCAATTAAAAGATTCTGTGTTTTTGTTATACATCATTAAGAAAGACTGGTTTTTAACTTTGGACGAACAGAAATGTGTGTGTTCACTTGAAAAATAACTGTGTGTGTGTGTGTGTGTGTATTATAAATGGAAGGGAGAAGGCTCTCAAAAACACACTCACATACCTACGAGATTAATTACAAGTACCGTGAATCACTGTGAAATTAATTAACTCATCCTTACTAATGAGTGTGTGCGTGTGTGAGACAGAGAGGGAGAGAAAGAGTGAACTGTGCGTGCTGTGCGTACTGTGTCACACAGACAGCCCCTCCATCTCTCCACCTCTCGCCCTGTCCCCTCTCTAATTGCTTCCCTCTCTATTAAAATGCAGTCTGCTGTGACATCACTCAACCCTCTGTTACAACAGGCCATGGCACTGGAAAGCCACACACACATATGCACATGCACACACACACAGAGCATGTTTTGAGTGATTTGGGATGATGAGAGAAAAGGGAGACTTAAACAAATGTCTCAGCAACAGAGGCAACCAACAGAGTAAACTATGGCGCTGATACCAGAAAGCCAATGACTGTCACAACTCTGATGTCTCAATGCCTGTGAGAGTGTGTGTGTATAACACTGACTGAACTGCAATTAGGTCTGTGTTGACTGATGTGATACTGTATGTTGTGTTCTTGACCTTACTATCTCTCATTAAAGAATCATTTTCAGAAACACTGTAAACTTTCTGTACAAGGTGATAGAAACGAAAAACTCAAAGAATGAGTCTCAACAGAGAGTAACATCATAATATTTGTCTAATTAAAATATAATTATTAGGAAGTTTGAATATGAAGATATTTGTGTTTCTGTATCACTCAGCCCCTCAGTGTGGTTTGGCAGGTGTGTAAACCATGTGAACATTATGTGTGTTCATCTGAATGGAGTAAATACATACTACACAAACACATAATGGGGTATGTCTTGGGTCAAGTTCCAAATGGATCAATACGGGTGGTATTTATTTATCTTCAGATTCAACCAAATACAAGATGAAAAACATTACAATAAACCAGCAAGTAATGTCTGACGCCTCCTCCCCACTCTATTTCTCTCATTCTCTCTCAGAGCTAATCTGATTGGTGCATAAATCATGCTGACATCAGCACGGCTGAAAGTTGGCCTACTCCTACACACACACAGCTCACAGACTGAGGCTCCTCAGTGAGGTGAGAGCTGCAGTGTGCTCGTGGTGATCATGAGGACAGTGGATAACAGATCTCTCTTTTATCATTCCCTGACTTTCCCTGACATTTAAAAAGCCATTAACACCACTGAGATTCACCCTCGTGTACATTTCATATGGACGCATCCCCCCAACATGCACACACACACACACACACATACATGCTAGCTTGCCACTCACTCACAGGGACTCTACACACTTGTGTCTGTGTGTGTGCGAATGATCTTGGTGATAACACAAAGCCCAAATGACACAGACAGAGCAGTGAATTATACCTTAATAAGCTTTTCACACCTGCCCTCCTTTTGTAGAAGATAAAAGAAAAGAGACACAGCTTGCTGCTGATGTATTCTAATAGTAGCGAGACACAGGTAGCGATACACATATTGATCTTTTGTTGAAATCAATAAGGATTTTGGGCATTGATATCCTTGATCAGAATGCAGTCCCAGCCCCTCTGTCCCTCTCCACATAGTGACAACTGGACAGTAAGTGGCTGTTGTGATGGAGAGACTGCCTTTGTGAATGGTAATTATCCACCAATTCAGCCATATATACATGCGTATACTGTAAACACTAACAGCATAATAGTATTTGCCGCTGAGCACTGTATTAATTTATGGCCCATTATTGTAAAGCCCATCGTTACAATGCGAGGGAGCATTTATTGTAATCAGAGGACTGATACAGAATGGAAGCACTGCTAATGTATGTAATGTACTCATGAGCAGTCGGCCTGACAAAACTGTACAGTGGTTAATGCAGCGAATGACATACGGCCGCACTCTTTGTTGTTAGCATTTATTAGCAGCAAACGGAGGCCCGAGTGCGAAGCAGCTATCGACTAATTATATTCCATAGTGTCTGCAAGGAAAACAAGCCAGGAACATGCTCTGCAATGATACCATGATCACCCCACCACTTAATCTGCAGGATATTAACATGAAACTGAAACTGAGCGCTCGGCTCGGCTCGGCTCGGCTCGGCCGGGCCTGCAGTATGAGTCATGACTAGCAGTGATATACAGCAGATACAGATATTGAGCTCAGTCATTTAAATGCATGTTATTGTAACTCTGCAGATGGTGGAGGCACTTTTGGTGATTATGGATCGGGGAAAAAAAAAACTCCCCTTCAAATGGATTTATATCTTAAGGCTCTCCGGGGTGTACAGAGACGTTTAGAAGACAGGAGACGTGTTTGCATTTGGAAGTGAGTGAGTGGAGAAAAAAAGAAGAGAGACAAAGTCACAGAGGGCTTAAGGGAAGGGTTGACTCTTGGTTTGAGGCAGCAGGGGTCAGGGGTGTGAAATAACAGGCATATTCACTGATAAAAGGGTGAAAAATTACATGAGGGAAGAGATGGGACATAGAAATATTCAGACAGAGAGGCAGAGAAAGGTTTGATGCGCTGTTCCATGTCTGGAAAACACACTCCTCGAGCAGTGTTTGTATTTTTTATTCTGTGTGTGCGTGCGTCTGCAGCTGAGAGGGTTTTGCAGCATTAATATGTTTTTTTTATTATTTTTGGGGCAGCTCAGGCTTGGAGTGTGCTTTTGGAAACAACAGCTAGATTTTGGGTTAACACTTTACTGAGTGAGAGAGAAGAGGAGGAGGAGAAGGAGGAGGAGGAGGAGGAGGAGGAGGAGGAGGAGGAAAGGAGCTAAACAAAGAAACTCCCATTCCCTCTATCGTCTCCTATGAAGGCCTGCTCAGCTGAAGATACGGCACTGACAGTTTGAATCGCTCTTAGCTGCACTTTTAATGCTGTGGGCAAAACAGCCTGCGACTCTAGATAGTAGGTGTGCTTACTCACATCCGTTTTCATCATGTGTGGGAAAGTTTGGCATTAATTCACATCTCTGTTATTAGAGTTTCCACTCACGCTGATATGCAGCGGCGTTTATCTTCACTCATGATAATAATGAGCTCAAACACTGAAGATGCCTCCTCTAGAGTGATGTGTTGTTTATCATTCCCTCTCCACTTGAGTTCTACAGTACTTTGTCTATCATCCTCCTCTGAGCATCATTTTGTATTCAGCGCAGTGTTATACAGTAGTGTCTGGTCTCTGTTGTGCTGTGTTGCAGAGGAGTGTAATGCACTGGGTCTCACCCCGTGTCCATCACTCTGCCTGATGTAAGTCAGGCAGGCAGCCAGACAACCTCCCATCAGAGAGAAAAAGATGAATGGTGGGATTCGGAAGACATACACAACAAGAGGGAGGAGTGGGGGGCATTGATGCTACGTCAAAAGTGGGTTTGAAAATTGTTTAGGGAAAGAAAGAGAGACCGTAGGTGAAAGAGCAGAGAAGAGGGGTAAAGAAAGGAGAGAAAGAGGAGTGTTACAAATATACAGTATAATCATGAATAAGGGAGGAGTGAGCGAGCATGGAAAGAGACCCAGTGAGTTATGGGAGAAATACAGTAAGAGAGATGGTGGAGAGAGAAAGAGAGAGGAGTGAGACAGGCAGGATGAGTTATAGACCTAGAGAGGGAGAGAGAGCTTTCACACATGGAGACAACCTGGTGATTTAAGGCTAAAGGACACGGAGACAAGCTCTGCTGCAAAAGGTGATAGACCTGAAGACTAGTAACAGATCCACTGCAACACTACAGCGTCGACTGTGTCAGTGCCGGAGCATCTCTGCCTCCTCTCTTATCTTATCTGCACAAACATTCATGCAGTGTGTTATGAAAACTGAAGCATCACGAGAGCACTTCACTGTATGATAAAG
This sequence comes from Naso thynnoides, assembly GCA_029783665.1. NCBI lineage: Eukaryota > Metazoa > Chordata > Actinopteri > Acanthuriformes > Acanthuridae > Naso > Naso thynnoides. Next base: position 12,890,767 of record JAQLOL010000023.1, read on the forward strand.
ACACTTTTAAATGAGAGCTGGAGGTGCAAGTTTATCTTGTGTATCAGGATGAAATGATGATGTGCACATATGATCCTGAGTGCCACTCAAAAACCAGCACGTCCTTCAAGCTCAATCACAAATAGGTCTAATTTTGTTTATCTTTGCCTGCCAAAAATGGTCTTTTTCAAACATTGTTTTTCTTCTAAGAAGCAAACTACCTTTACAAAAGTTTTTCTTATGGGTAAAAGGACCATACCAGTCTATTTTTGACTTCTCACCATTAGCAGAGATCATCCCGTATCTCCTACATATGCTGTTTGCAGTTCGATCATGTATATCTAGAAGATCTCAGACTGCATTTTTGAACCCCATTCACTGCCGTTCATGTTGAAACATCGTGTAAAAACACTGTGTTTATTTGGTCAAAAATAAACACAGATGTGGTTGAGGCACAGTGGTGCAGTGGTAGCACTGGCGCCTCACAGCTGGAAGGTCCTGGGTTCAATTCCCATCCATGACACTGTAGTGCCTCATGTCATCCAAGCCTAGTTCTCAATGGCTAATAGTCTGTGGGAGTTTGCATGTTCTTACTGTACTCCCCAGGGTTTCCTCCTCCCCCACTGATAACATCCCAAAACATGCAGAAGAAGATCGTCACCTGACCAATGAAGAAAGATGGTCCCCTTGCACCTGTCAGCTACCCACTGCTCCTGGCTTTACCCAGGGCAGAATGAACCAGGATGGGTTAAATGTGGATGACAAATTTTAAAAACAAAAATAAAGATGGCGTTCATCTGTCTATACATTTAAAAAAACAAAAAACAAAGCTAAAGCAGAGAGAGGGAGAGAGGAGCTGGTATCCATGGAGACAACAGTTATTACGCTTGGGAAAATGGTTGCTGCCTTCCTAGCTCAAATAATAGCGTGAAGAAGGATTTGACACAGACATGCTTTTAAACTGACAGTGTCACACAATTTCAGTTGCTTTCTGCAACGTTTATTAAAAATAGACAAAATGTAAACAAACATGATATCTCAAAGATAAGCTATTTTGGGAAAAACGTGTGGCGTTTGTGTAACTGATGTGGCCGATGTTGACAAATGACAGTGACGTGTAGTAACACTAGTATGCTCCTTTGGGGTTAAAAGCTACCAGATTAATGACTGGAAATGATTTTGGTCATAATTAAAACAGAAACTGCTTAGTTAAAGTGGTACTACAACAATCTTGTATTACACTTCAAGTTCAAGCTGGGGAAAGGGAAAGTGTTTTATTTTTATTAATTTTTTTTATTTTTCTAAAGCAGAGGTTGAAATTTTCTGAATTTTAGCCCCAAGCATAAGTCATGATTCAGAAACCGTGGATCCAACAGTTCTGCTGTTATGGTGCAGTTCAGTAATGTTAAGATCAAAATACGCTGCATGTTCATTCAAGTCTCTTCAAGGAGACAAGGTCTGCCGACGTCATCTGAGCTTCTACGGAGCTGCCGACATTATAAAGCTGTTTTATTATACAGGCTAAGTCTTCATGATGACTAAACTGATTAAAGTGTGAAAGTGTTGGAGAGTCCCTTTAAGATTAGGGAGAAATCAGACTAGAAAACAGGATGAACATTCAAATACTTTGTGTACCCACTGCAAGCAATCCTAAGAGGTTTTTCCTGGTAAGGAGAGCCCAAAACTGCAGCTGGAAAATCAGCCAGAGCTCATGCTTGGTAACCTCAGGTCTGGCACAGAAGTAACACTGTTTATCTGCAAACAGCATTTTAAACAGTGGAATAAACCAGCCATGTTTGTGAGTGGGTGTGTGTCAGTACAGAGACAGCGCTTTAATAGCTGCAGGTATTTGTATGGCAGCACGGTCGTGTCCATATTTGGGCGGTGTGAGGCGGTCACTAATCCATCTGACCTTCTGGCTCATTTGCATGCGCCGGCCCCCCTGACTGAGAGATGCCATGACCTTTATTAGCTAATTAAGAAACATAACAGAAATAAACCTGACAGAATGGGAATGGACATGCACACACACACACACACACACACACACACACTCAGCGTGGCTGCCGACAGAATGAGGATGGGGAGCAGACAGGAGGCAGAATGAAAAAAAAGACACAAGTGGAGACAAATTTGGCGTTCGTCAAATGGAAATAACCACAACTACGTATTGCACATATGACTGTGTGCAGATTCTCTTTGTGCCATATTCTCTCTCTCTCTCTCTCTCTCTCTCTCTCTCTCTCTCTCTCACTCACACACACACACACACACACACACTCCTAATCGTTACATTTGCCAGCAGACATTCAAGCATTATAGTATTATAGAAGTAGTTTCTCTTAATCGCATACTGAGCTCCTTTAAATCTCTGTGTGCTGGAATAAGAGAAGTAAATCTCTCTGTCTCTGGTGTCTGCTGCCACTTAAGTGAAGTCAGCCTCTTGTTCTCTGGTCCCTCTCCCACTAAGGACTCATAATAAGCTGCTGGACCTCCAGGCTATAGAAGGAGGTGTGTGTGTTCTCTCACACCACATAGAGACAGCACCAAGACAAATAAGAGTGCATGGATACAAACACATGCACAGCAACTACAGTTTCCACTCAAAACATACCTACAAATGCCTGCACACATTTGCATTGAGACAAGAAATGTTAGCACATATACACAGACACACATACACGTGTATGCACAATTAAAAGCACACACACGGATGCACAAAGTGGGGGTGTTATCTCCCACACATTTCCAGTATTCATTGTGGGTTAATCTGAGCAGTAATCTGCAGAGTGGGCAGATTATCATCTGACAAGCACCATTTTGAGGTTTGCAGGATTATGCAATCAACTTCCCTCCCACAGTACATCACAGGACTTAAACTACAACACACACACACACACACACACACACACACACACACACACACACACACACACTGTAATAGGTTACTAGTTACTAGTTACTCCATTTAAAATGTAATAAGTAATGTAACTATTTCATTTACTTTATCAAAGTAATGTAACTTTTTACATTTGATTATTTTTGATTACTTTTTATATTTCTAGCAAAGGTTTTTAAAGGTTGACCATTTTCAAAAGTTTAAGTTAAGCAGTGTTAAAGGCAGATGTGCGGTGCTGCAAAAGATAGAACCAATCAAAAGCATCATAATAGCATCAAACCTTATGAAACGGTCTTGGCTGGAATTTTTTTAAAAAAAGCATTGTGCACATCAAAAAAACGCAAAGCAACAAAATGAACATTATTCAAGCCTAAGCTTTTTACAGAAAATATTCAAATGTAATCCCCTTTGTAATCAGTACTATTTAAAAAGTAACTGTAATTTAATTACAGATTTCTTTTCAGTAACTGTAGCTGATTCCAATTACATTGATTTTGTAACTGAATTATGTGATTTTGTTACATGTAACTAGTTACTCTTCAACACTGCTTTTTAAAGGAGGAAAATAGAAAACTGACATAATCAGTTACACGTATTATTCATTTCAGAGCACCCACACTGTGATTCCATGACACCTCCAGAGAAAAACAACCAGACTAAAGAAAGAAGGTGAGAAACTGTGAGTGGCTGAATGAGAGAAACTGAAAAACATGAATGGATGGAAAAAAAGAATCAGATTGAAGGCTGCGACCTCTCAGTGCTAGAGCGTGTCAGTCTGTCTCTGTCACAATGACAGGTCTGCAACAGAGGGAAACCCTGAACAGCTCAGTCCACACTGCTGCACACAGGGGCTTCACACGCTGACAGACAGAGCCAAGGGCTGTCCTGTCCACAGCACATCACAGCCTGCAGCCGAGCCCGACGCTCTGCCTGCATATCGAACTCCAGCAGCCCACCCTCCTGTTCTCATGGCTTGCACGCACACACTGAAAACATTTTGATGCAGAATTAGTGTGGATATGACGGCCTGCACCATTTCTGAAAGTTGAGATGCTTGTACTCGTTTTGAGAAATAGAAGCTGAGCTGTTTAAATTGGATTCCTGACTGCTGCACGGGACACTAGAGAATTCTGTATGTCTGTAACTGACTGATTCCTCATTTTTGAAACATGAATGCGCCAGAAGTGTGCAGTGGAATCAATGCAAGAGAGCACAGCAAATTGTCCTGTTACAGTTTGTTGTCCAATATCATAAAGAGAGAGGAGGGGCTCACACACCTTTACTTCAGCTTTCCCGCTAGACATAAGGGGACAAGTTGTTTTTGAAGCCTGCCGATGAAATTGTTAACGCTGAGTTACAGTTTTTTTCAGCACATCTGTCCAATCTAAGACAATATAGCAGCACTGCAGCAAATTCTTTGTTATGCCTGTAATGTTTAGTTTTGTTGACACTGCTTAATTTTTTGCATTAGTTTGAAATAAGATGTTTCCAGTCATTGTGTTCCAATGCAGCACCAACCTTTATTGTGCAATATGGGCTTGTCTTTCTGTTGCATTTAAGTGGAAATTTTTTTCTCTTTTTTAGCATTTTCACTGTCTTCTAGTCTGTGATCCTTAGAGCTGAGATGGTTTCCAAAGATAGTTGGGTTTTTGATCTATGACAAAGGTGATGAGGACATACATTCGCTGACCTGGTTTCAGTATTATTTTGTCACTTTCTTAACTGTACAGACATCAAAGGGGATGAACCAAGATATAACTCTAACCCAGAAGCCATACTTGACAATCAGAAGCCAGAAAAAAGCTTTTACTGATAGGCAGGGTTGTGAAGGTTGCTTTGGAAATGTAATAGGTTACAGATTACTAGTTACTGTGTCATAAATGTAAATGTCATAAGTCATGTAACTATTTCAAGTACTTTATCAAAGTAATTTAACTTATTACATTTGATTACTTCTTGATGACTTTTCTAAATTTTTATAGAATGTTTTCAACTGTTAACCATTTTCAAACGTGTACACCAGGCAGTGTTAATGGCAAATATGGGGCGCTGCAAATGTAAACAAAAAGACCAATCAAAAGCATGGGAATAGCATTAAAGTTTGCTAAAAGTCTGACTGGAAATGGCAAAATAAGGCACTGAGCAAAGTAAAACACCTGAACATCACTTTGTGGTCCTGAGAGTTGCTGTACTTAATCTCAGTAGGGTCAGTATAATTTCTGAATATCTTCACTCTGGCAGGAATTGTGCAAAAGACCGGATTTCAGTGACTAAAACTCAGTTTGAGTGTGGATAAAAGGTCAAAAAAGGAAAACAGAAAAAGCAAGGTCTTTGATAAATACTCATGTATGTATCGACAAGGCATAAGTGGCATTATGGAGTAAAAAATGTGAAGTCAAGCTAAAGCTGAATAGTTCATTTTCAAAGTAATATGACTTGACAGGCAGGTGTTACCAATAACATCACTAATTGCTGCTTTGCTGCGCAGTGATTGCTAAAAGAGAATCTCGTTAGAGTCATTAGTTGCACCTGTGATGTTCCTGCCATAACAAGTCAAAGTGTCTGCTGTGAGAAAAAGGTATGTGAATCAAGTTTATTCAGAAAAATTTAAGAAACAAGAATGTTTTGATGCTAGCAAGGCCTTTTCAGATTCAGGTTAGCATGATTTATTGAGAAAATATTTTTCTTCCTGGTTTGCAAAGACGGCATGACAAAAAAACAAAACAAAAAAGTTTAGGAGCCACTGGTTTAAATAAAGATGCACCAATTTGAATTGATCCCTGGGAGGAAAATAGCTGAACGCAATCAAGTGTGAATAAAATGTGCAATTTTATCTGATTAATTTCACGACAAGGTCTTTCTCTTTGTCCTGTATGTCTCCTGGGTCTCTCCCTCTGCATCCGCGTTCATCTGCCTGTGTGGGCTTCGTCTGCTTTTCTTTTTGTTTGTATTTGCCACTCTGCCTCTGTAGTGTAATGGCTGAGGCTGTGATTTTTATCCCCCCAACATTCCAGTAAATACTCAGACAAAACGCAGTGCACTCTGAGGAGCCTCAGGCCAAGGCAATCAATCAGGGAGAAAACAACACAGAGATCAGACTGTTTCTGCTACATAAAACAGCCTTCAGAACAACAGCAGCCATTCAGTGTCTGGGATGTAGAATTAATACTCTCTTGCTTTCTTTTTCTGTATTTTTCCCCATCCTCTCTCAATTACTATATCAAAAACTGCCACAAATCCTGCAGTGAGAGCTGTAAACAGTATCTGTGGTGGTGTGTCTTCTTTGCTATGTGATTAACCCAGCAGGTTGTGAGGCAGTGACTCTGTAACAACTCCAAACCAAAACCACAACTTGAATCTTGAACCTTTGTAATGCAACAAGAGTCAGCAGAGTGTTTTCTTTATGTACAGGCTATAGGATCAGGGATAATGTTGTATAAATATTTGATGGTTTCCTAGCAGGGTCTTATATGGCTGAGAGAGAGTGCAGCATTAAGCTTGATGATCAAGGAGAACTTCAAGGCAAGCTCTTACACTTGCAAACACGAAGACACACGCACACACACATGCACACAAACAGCAATGCTTCCATACAATCAGGTACGGCCATTATGCACATTAATGACAGTGTATAAACACACACACACACACACACACACACACACACACACACACAGCACAGACCACTCGGTCTGTCTGTTCCTCTTTGCACTGCATTGGGTTTCACTTTCTCTGTGTGCTTGGTTTACAGATGTTGATCATGTCTCGCTGAGCTTGCAGTGAAAAGAGATTTTTTACATCTTCTAGAGCACTGTTACTCTCACACAGCTACTTGTTATGCTTTTGATAAAGTCTGTAGAAAAGCTCTTAATATCTGTAGAAGCTGCTAACATGAGAAGGCTGCTGCAAAGTTTTGTCTGGAAAAAAAAAAAGCATTGTTGTTCAAAATCTTCCAAATTGGTTATTAGAAACACTGTTGATGGATGTCTTTGACATCACAAATAGTAATGATGTGTATGATAATGTATTTTCTATAGTATAGAGAGATAAGCACTGCCAGAAAGTGTGTTAAACTGCTGACCTGTTATGGCTGCCCTCTCTACACCTCTTCAAGAAAGTGTCCAAATTTTTCTCCATCTAGCAAGTGTGAAATGTCAGCTGGTGTATAATCTTACAGCGATCAACTCCACTAAAAGCAGAGAGACAAAGAGTATTTTTCTCCTTTGGAGACGTATGCAGATGGCAGCTGATGTATGATATTAACCTTTGCTAGCCTATCCTAACTCCTGTCTATACTACTCCCTCTCTCTCTTTCTCTCTATGTCATGCCCACACACACACACAGACACACACAGACACACACATGCACGGCATACTAATTATATCGATCCACCTTTAGAAAGACAGCCCTGTCGTTTTTCTTCCTCCTGGTCAAAATATGTGTGTGAGCAGTTAGGAAATGATGCAAAATCATCCCATATTTTATTTTTGGAAGTCAAGATATATTATAAGCTTGTAATAACTTTTCCTGAGCATCACAAAGTAAGTAAACCTGCCATATGTGCAGCATATTTTCCACAAATTCCTTTGATAAATGTGTCAGTTGTTGAGTATTTTCCTCGGCTTGGATTGCCTGTCAGTGGCAACATTTTTTTTAGACAAATGGGCTCTTCGGTTTTAGTGTCGCTCCTCTCTTTGTCTACTGAATCGTCAGTTTTAGCGTGGAGAAAAAAAAAGAGCAGAGGGAGGATGAGCGAGGAGGCAAAGTATAAAAACAAATTGGCGCAGAGGGATGAGAGTGAGATATCAAAAGACTGGATGGTGAGGGATGAATGAAATGGAGTATCAGATGTGCTGTGGTCTCTGAGGTCAAGGTCTATATCACTCTCTGCTAGTGAAACAACAACCACCACAACGAGCACCAGGGAGCCAACCAATCTGAACTCCTGCATTGTTCACTATCTGCTGAAGAAAACAGCTCGGTCTCTTTCTTACTCTCTCTCACACACAATCACTCCTCACTTCATATCTGGAGAGAGAGAATAGAGCGTGTTCCTTATTGTCCCCTTAGTGGTGATGTGGGGGTGTGTGTTAGGCCTTGATTGTTACTGGTTTACATAAGGGTATTAAACTCTCGCATAGCCCTATCTATCTGAGCCAGGCAGATATATTTGTGTTGTGGCTCCTTTATGCATTTGTTATTTCCAAAGAGGATTGGGATGCACCAGTGGAGGAGAGGATAGATAGCCTGCTGATATTACCCTCTTCCTCTCTCCCTCGCTTCCTCCTTTTTCCTCTAAAAAACAGTCGTATGCGTTTGCGAGTGTGTGCATGTGCATGATTATCTGCCCGTGTTTGTGTGTTGCCTAACAAAAGCGGGTAATTAATTAAAGAGAAGTGCACTTTGGCGCCATTGTCCTGTTCGACAACTCTAACAGCGTTCAGCAAAATAGCATTCAGTGATATAACTCGTAAAAATAGCTGTTGTTTCAGTCTGAATTGGGTTGGAATTAGGGACGTATTAACTGAACATTGTGTAAATGCATTTAACTAAACCAGCATAATGTGCAGAGAAGGGTTTACTGTCTGTTTACAAGTGGCACAAGAACACACTGTACGGTACATAAATGTGAGCTGTGAAATTACATTTACACTGGTACTTTTCTTTTCTTTGCTCAAGTTTTTCCCCTTTCAGTATTTTTCTTCATTACATTTCAGAGTAAAATAATGTAATTTTTACACCCCTTCATAGACAGGCTACGTACCGTAATTTAGATGGATTAAGATTTCACATACAGAGAAAATCCATTTATAAAGTGTGATTCACTGTTACATGAAGCCACCCCACAGTGCAAAGAGTAATTAAAATTTGCTTAATCTTGATCATCTACGAAATTGAAATGTTTTGTATGTAATAAAAAATCTGTAATTTTCAGCTAGAAATTAGTATTTGGAAATAGCACATTACCATAGTTTGTGTTATTTTTCAGTAATGACTCAGTTTCAGTTTCTAATCAAAATTTTGGTACTTTCCAGGTGTATGTTCTTAGCTCGCTTGCTAATGTTAGCAACGTTCAGAAATAAGCTGTTTGTGCACCGTTTGAGTCTGTGTGAACACTGTGGCTGTGACGATGAGACTTCATGAGTACTGCACACAGTCAGCAGGGCTAAACTTGCTGTTGATGGTAAATACTTTCCCTAATGTAAGCTGGCTGGCTGCTTTCGTGTTATAAGTCGGAAGACGAGATGTGTGAGTGTGGAGCCTCTCGATGTTTAAAGGCATGTTTAGCTGTGCTGAAAATGAGGAAACTAATGTAACAAATAATGTAAACTGCTGTTGAGTAATTAGGAAATTAGAGTAGGCTGATTAATTTTTTAATTAGTTATTTATAAAAAGTAATTGATTTAATTTTTTAAAAATGTATTAACCCAGTAGTGTCAGTAATATATTATGTGTTATAAATTGGCACACTAAAAGGAACCTCGGATGTTAACTCGTTCATTCATGCACACTAGAATGACTCATCATCTAATCTGCTGTCAGCTAGATGACTTCACTGTTTTAAATATAAAATCATTTTTTAATTTTGTTCGACTGATTGGTGGTTCATGTGTGGCTTGGTTTACACACAAAAATGACTTGGGTTTAAGTTCAAATTATTTCTTGAGGGAAATCTGATGAGATACACTTGTGTAACATTTGGTAATGGTTAAAAGAAGCTAGAGTTGATTGTTTGTGGGAAACAGAAAAAGACAATTGATCCACAGTGTTAAAATCCCTCATTTGCTGACCAGTCCAACCTGGCATCCTCACTCTGTGGTTCTGCAATGTCACCACACTTTGCTCTTACTGCTAAGAATCATACCTGTGAGAGAGCTTTTTCACTTCAATGTAAACGTGTCAGTTGTGGTAATTTGATAAATGGATTTGTTTGGTCAGTCTCCCATATGCATTACAAGCATTTTTTACATTTAATTCTCAGGTAAAAATGTATATAGTTTAAATTTTAAATGCAGGTCTTTTACTTGAAATGGAATATTTCTACATTGTTGTATTAATGCTTAACTTGAGTAAAGTGTACTACTTTACTGCTGATATATGTACGAAAATATCCAAAATTATCTGCCTGCACTATATTCTGAACTGTATCCTTAACATGCACGTCTCTGGGAGGGCATCTGTTATTTTGAGAATTCCCCCATCTGCATGTGTCTGTGTGCTTCTGAGGATCAGCCAGGAGAGGTTAAATCAAAGTGGAGTCAATAACTTCATCCCTCCCTCCTGGTCTGCTCTGCTGTGCTGCTGGGAACGCCTGCTGCTCGCTCTCTGGCTCGTGAGAGAGGAGGACAGGATGGGGTTCAACACTTTCACAAACACTAAAGGAGGGAAGAGTCGTGCTGCTAATACAGAGGATGATCTAAGACTCTGGCACTCAGATATAACGACACATTCATACACACACAGTGAGAAAGCTTTTTTCTCACTGTGTGTGAGAATGATAATGAGCTAAATTCTCTTTTCTCTCAACCTGAGAGCCTGAGTCCAGTCATGGCCACAGCCCCGGTGAAATCAATATCATCATCCATAATCTTTATTGTGGGATGAAACACAGCATAAATCAGCACAAAATCTTTCATACATCCTTCTCTTTAGCAGCCTCCAATTGCACGCAGCACTCTCCTGGGCCAACAACACTGTCTTTTCAGCACAGAGAGGTTGTCTCCCAGTGTCTCCAGTCTCTTCAGCACCAGCTCATGTATCGCATCAGATATTTGTTTGGTGTTCCTGTGCATGCTCTGTCTGCAGCAGGTGTGAAAGGTGAGCGGAGAGAGAGGCACAGGTGTCTGTTTGTGAGGAATAAATTGTAGCTCTGACTGCAGGCTATTGGCGGACGGGAATGATGTTTAAGTTGTTAAATCTTTCTTGAAAAAGTGTGAGTTTAAGCAGGACAGAAATATCTGTGTGCACGTGTGTGTGTGTGTCTTCCGGCTCTGCGCTCTTTGAATGTGAGTGTGAGTAATGAGGTTTGGAGAAGAAAGCTTAGCCAAATCCTCTCATCAGTCTTCACTCCTTCAATACCCAATCAGCAGGCTAATTCAATACCCAATCACAGGGCTAATAGCATCCAGCAGAGAGGAGAACCAATGAGAACTCAGCGAACGGACCTTGGGGAATAGCTTGCTGCACAAAAAGTTAGTGTAAAAAGAAGGCAGAATTTGTTTCTCTGTTAAGAAAATGTACTGTCTAACGATCTCAGTCTGACGTCCAATCGGCTGTCACTGAAGCCGTGAAGGAAAATCTCTCATTAAACTGTTTCAGACGTGTGCCTGCTCCAGCAAGCTAAACAGAAGTGTGTGATACATTTATATCTGCAGCTACAATTTAAAAAGAGAGAATTTATGGTAAATTTGCCAGTATCTGAGTTTAGTCCTTGTTTCATTATAAAAGTAACAGCTCTGTTTCGGCGTTACACTGTGCACAGCCGCTGCACATTTAACATGCAAACAGATTCAAATCTTCCTCACTCATTTTTCCCTCCAGAGCTTTGAATTGTGGGCGTATAAGTGCATGTGGCTGCAGGATTGTCCCAGTCATTGTAGTGTCACAAATCCCTCCTTCCTGACATGCACTGAATAAACTGTCACAGACGTTATATAGTGTCTCCATAAAGCCTACCATCAAACAGTTACTACCTCCATCGCCTCAGTCCGCTGCACCAACAACACAAACAAATCACACTGTGCTGCGTTAGGGGGGTTTCGGGTGAGTGCATGTTTGTGTGTGTGATTTGCTG
>JAQLOL010000023.1:12937213-12975553 GCA_029783665.1 Naso thynnoides
TTCATGAAATAATAAAAAGGTTATAACCCCTCATACACCAAACTACCAAACTGTTAAAACAACAAGCAACTAATAGCAAGATCACAGAGATGCCAATAATGCAAAGTCTTCATGCTCACATCATCCTGATTCTGCAGTCACACCACACCGCTTCCTCTCTTATTAGTGGTGATCATCAACATATTTTGTTGCCTCTTACAGAGACCCGGTGTTCACAGTAGTTAGCAGTCCTACTAACTGCAGACTTGGTCCTGGTTTCTGCCTCCAAATGAGCCGACCCTTGATGCTTGAAGGGTCCTCTTGCCATGGAACACAGAAACTATTCGTTCTCATTTCTTTTGACAGGCCATTCGTTTTGTCGCTCCTCTGTCACTGTCGCTCTCATGAAGAAATATGGCAGCAGCCTCTGCCCCTGTCCCCCCATACCTTGTGCCCTTAGCTGACAACCTGTCTAGACCCCGGCCAGGCCCCCCTACATCCTAGGGCTCCTCATCCAAGGCCCCTGTCACTTCAACCACTCTCCCACTAATATGAAGTAAACAAATGATACTATCTGGTTCAGATCCTGTCATTTCAGTGCAATCTACCTCAAGCTGGTGGGGTAGAATCATGATTTTACTTTTTTTATGCTGTAAAGTCTTTGCGGGATCTGTGAGTGCAGAGGTATGTGTATTTTTTCATCAGACTACAGAGAAAGAATGGAAACGATGGGGAACGGTTTGTCTGTAGCTCCCATCTACCTTTTTTCAGTGGCACTGTCTAATCAGTAGAATGGAGTTTGCAGCTGTCAGGCAGACGGCATCAGTAAAAGACGAAAGCCTAAACCATAACCATTAACACTGATCAGGTTTCTCCCAATCTGCTTGTTTATCCTTCTTTCTCTCCTGATCAGTACAAAGCTACTTTACAGCCTCTTAAACCCGACATGTTTCTCCAAGACAATACAGACGAGCAACAAAACAGTCCTCAGTGACTTCAGTGATTAAATGCAAGCAGTAGTTTTGGATGAAATGAGGCAGGAGAGAGCAATAGAGACAGGAATGTGCGCTGCATTTGGCATCGGCACATTGGCCATATCCAAAGTTTTCTACTGAGAAGAACAATGCCACGCTCCCTCCAAATCGATTGGTAATACGTCTCATCCCATTGATGCCATCTCTAATCCATTCTGGGCTCCTTTGCAAGATGGAGATGGAGAGGCAGAGGGAGAGGCATGGCACAGCATGTGGAGAGAGAGGGAGAAAGCGTAAATACTGGCTGAGCGGCCATGTATTCTGAGGAATTTGTGTTGTGTCTTTTTTTCCCGCTCTCTCTCTCCCTCTTCTGCGATGGGGCTGTGTCGTTAAGCTCTTTAGTCCGCGTGGCTAATGAAATAGGGTTGGCAGGATTACACAGGGCTAAAGCACTGTGCCTGGTGAGCCTTGGAGAAACTGCTGTAGCTCCGCCAAGTGAAAGGGAGGGAAGGATGGAAAAAGAGGAGGGGGTTTGTAAAGAAGAGGAGGGCAAGCAGAGGCAAAAGGAGAAGAGAAGAGATGGTAGGTTAATTGTAGAAAGGAAAGCACGTGAGAATACAAGACCATTATCACAACTGTCAGGCCTCGTTCTGAATCGTTTTGTAGACGTTTGTCACAATGAACCAGAAGCAGTTGGCCTCTGAGTCTGGTGAACCCTACACTCCCTGGAGGCTCTTAATATTTAGGGTGGCCAACCGCTGGTGGAGAGGGAAAATAGAGTGAAGTAGAAGATAGCTCACACTTGGCTTCTAATAGCCATAAAAGCAGCAGAAGGTTTTTAACTAGTCGTAAAATCAGTGGCAGGAACAGGAGGATATTAATTAGATTAGCGCATTCATGGTCCTGTGATCACCTCTTCTGCTTCCATGATCATTTCACAGAGATTGAGTTAGATCAATTCATCATGTGATGTGATGTGTATTGTAAATCATAACTTTACAGTCATATGGACAAAAACACTTTTAAGCATATAATGACTAGTTTGAAATAGTAGTGTCTGTGAATCTTCCTGAAAGTTTTAAAGGGTTTCTATAACTTTTGCTTTATTCCCACATACGCACACACCCACGCACACACAATTGCAACTACAGTTTAACATTCACTGTATAAATCCTTAAAGCCTCTCAGAGACACTTTCATTTTGTGTTGATTGTGGCGGCACTTGTGGACAAAAGCGGTACTGCTTACTGTCGTAAAGATCTTTTCTAGTGTGTGCATTTGTTAAAGAAACATGCCACTTATTTGCACAATACCAGTTTGGTCATAAACACAAAATACTGAAATTATTTGAAAAATATATATTCATGCTTCTGATAATAGACAATAAAATAAAGAACAGCGGATGGATCAAGCTTGTAAACAATAGACAGTCTCTTCCGGCCTGTGTGCAGTAAAGCATTTTGTAGCATTTCTGCTGACTGAGCTGACTGGGTGAAGGCTTTGTAAAGACAGGATGGTAATCTCCACATCTCCTCGCCAACGGTCTAATTTTATGTAGGTAAGATGTGAGGCACCAGTGTCAAATGTAGACTGCTTACTGACCAGTTAAAAGTTCCTCTTAAGGATGTTAAAGGGGGATTACACCAATGTAACAAATGAATTTCAGTTGTCTCATGTAGAGCACCATGCAGCTTGAGAGGTGTTTGTATAATGTCTTTTGTGACTTGAAAAAATAATCCTGACAATGTCATGGTGTCATGGCTTCTATACTACTGATTTACAACAGCAAATACATTTTGAAAGGACGATAATAGTTCCCAGATTACATTTTTCATCAACTTATTTACAGAACATTCATTAATGTGCATAGTAAGTCGCAAAATGTTACACTGGACGTATTTGCAAATCATTCACTAAAAGTCAAGATGTCTCGGCCTCTTATGCTTCAGTTTAGAACATTCTCTTTTTTAAGGATGCATCTATGTTCTCTTAACTTTAAAAAAGTGCAATTTTGAATTTCTGCAGTTCTCCTTTAAAGAATCGTTCAGTTTAACCCTCTGTTTATCTCAGGAAGTCATCTCTCTCTGTCCTTCTTCCTCTCCCTCCTCATCTCTCCTCCTCTTGTCACTTGCAGGAATAAATCTGTTTCCAAACATAATGGGGCCCTCCAGGGGGGAGGGGCCTCAGTTTAGTATACCACTGTCTGATTGGCTGTTTGGCTTGATGTCGTATATGATGATAAATCTGGCCCAGGTGTCACCTCCTCGGCAGCAGGTGAGGATTGATGGGATACAGGAGGACTATCCATCATCCTGGGCATGTGGCACGCTATCGGAATTTGGGAAATCTGTTCCCAATCAGGGTCCCGCAGTGCTCGGCGGGGTTCGCAACGCTGTTTGGGAGGCGTTACTGGAAATCAATGGCAAGCACTCAAGGTCAATGTACTGTTAGAAAACTCCTTAAGCTCTGACGGATAGATCCCTCTGCTCTTTTGCTGCCTCTTTCACTTTCTCTCACTTTCTCCACGGCTAGATGTGAGGAGACACTGACATCTTCTATCCTCCACCACCCGGGTCCTGTTAAAGAAAAGCTGGTTTTTAGGTGGATGTCATTCTGGCTGTCTGGAGTAATTTGCGACATAGCCCTTCTTTAGGTGGAGCCAGCGAGTGCCAATCTGGGGCCAAGGCTGAGACTGGGGTTGGGGCCGGGGAGTATCGGAGATCTAATAAAAGCTCAGGGCGCCTGCCTGGCTCCTTATTCTTATAGATTACCTGTAAGTCACCTTGTCCCTGCTACTGTAAGGGTTGGGAGTTAAGCTGCATAAAGGCAGACATTCACCCTCACCTCCTTGGCTTGCTGAGGGTCAGTTTAAACTGCAGATCAGAGGGGGAGAAACTTTGTTACAAGTCTGCTGCAAGTCAGTGAATCAGCATCTAATCGAACTTTGCTTTCAAGTTAAACACACCGAAACCCCAAAATCGTTTTCTTTTGCAGCCCCTAGTAATTGGTGCACACATTAAGTAAAATTTAATCAGATTTTTGGCTGGACTGAAGGGAACTTTACTGGAAATGTGTCAGTGGCTTACTGACTGGCTGAGTGAAGACTACATTGTTGAGACGCTCATGCGTGAGTTAAGTAGCAGAGCAATACACACTCCGAAAATGAAGGTGGCACTCACGAGCTGGATGGCAAATGCTGTGAAACAAGAAAAATCAAGGTGTGCTCAATAGTGAAGATTATCTCACTGAACTTAAAGAGTAAGTATTGTAGTTAAAGATGCTTTTCTTAATGTGTTGCACAGATGGCAAACGTTAGCAACACTGTGTGTGCGTGGCGGTGGTGTCACTTAACGTTATCTGTATTAGTTTTATGTCAGACAGTGGCAACAAAAAGACCTGCCATGCTCGAACTTCAGCTAACTCAAGTTTCGCCTGGGGGAATGTCACTTATCACAGACACAGGTAAATATAGTTTAGCAACTGAAAAGGTATTTTTGTTTCAGAAAATAGTGCCAACACCTACATAAAGAGAAAGGTAGCTAACGTTAGTTAAGCCAATAACGCTTCTGCAACAAAAATGCTATGTTGCACAAGTGATGTCATAATCATAGCTGTGATGTTACCGCAGATGTCACGCATACATGGTGTTGCTCACATTTGCGAATTATGCAAAACATTATGAATGGCACCTTAATGAAAGAAATTAGTTTAAAATTTTATTGCACATGTGTAAACTTTGTAGGACTCAAATATATCTCTGACCTGCTTCATTGGTGTGAACCTACCAGACCCCTCAGCTCTTCAGACGCTGGTCTGCTTTCCGTTCAATTTGCTAGAACAAAGCATGGAGAAGTAGCCTTTTGTTTTTATGCTCTTCATGCCTGGGAATAAACCTCCAGAGAATATGAGGTCTGCTAGCACTTTGCAGTCTTTTAAGCCAGGTCTTAATACATTCCTGTTCACCAGGGCTTAAAAAAACCCTGTACAGTTATCGTTTTATACCTTTTATGGTCTTTTATATGTGATCTTTTATATTTTTTCACTTTTAATCGTCTTATTTTCAATGTGTCTATATTTTTGTACTTTTTAATTGTTGTAAAATTTAATGTTTCTGCTTATTTTAAATTTGTAAAGCACTTTGAGTAACATTAAGGTATGAATTGTGCTATGCAAATACATTGTCTTGCCTCGCCTTAAACTACTAACATTCTCCGGGTTGCAAACAAACAAGCAGAAAAAAAATACCCTGTCTGTTGGATGTGCAAATCATTGAACTAAAGCCTTGATCTCAAGCCCAGACTGGACCTATCACTGTCACCCTGTCACTTGTTTTAAAATTTAATTGACTGTGGTTCTTTCTTTGCATGTATGCATGTTGACAATTCACATAAGTCATTAACTTTAAAAAAAAGCCACAGATGACAAGTGACTGCACATTCAGATGATTAAATACATGTAAGTTTTTTTTTTTCATTAACTTACATCGATTACGCAGAAGAAACATAATGGGACAGATCATGTAGGGGTTTTTTTTATTATTGTAATCTCTTCTATTTATGTTAAAAAATGCAAATTTATATAAAATCTGATTCTAGCTTTTTACAAATTAATTGCACTTTAAATTTGTTTCAGTTGCTTTAGAAGACTGACCTTATGAAAGTAAACATAATGTGTTAAATACTGACCAGGTGTACATTCACACATGCTCCCCCATCTCACACACTCGCTAGCTATCTGTCTCTGTACACTGACCTCATTACCTGTCTGGAGGTCAGCTGCAGGGAAGGTCACAGACCTCCAACATCTGTTTCTGTTCGTGTACACTCTAAGCTCATATCTTCTTCTTTCACCTTTTACCTTTCATGCTTATTCTTCTTTTATCAACATTCAACTGTACAGTGCTGTGTTTCATATGTCTGACTTGTATGTCTAAGTCCCTCTTACCTTTTCCTCTACTAGTCTTCATATTTGCCACCCTGCCCCACTATCCCAAGGTGACCCTGCCTCCCAATCCCCACTATCGGTCAGACCCGGGCCCTATTAATCCTACTTCATTTGTCCTGCCTCTTCCCTCCACTTTGGGTGGAATTTATGACAGTACCTTAAATGCTAATGGAGTCTAATCTGTAGAGAGCTTCGCTCTTTTCTAAAGACTCCTATCACTCTTTGTGCCACATGCATACAATGAGTCCACACATACAGCGACAGAGTCAGACTGGTATTAAGAGAAAGTTCCCTCAATGAATAGACAGCCCGTGTCCATTCAAATGTATTTCCCAGAAAATCATGTCCTCTTTGTGGAATACTGAAAATAATATATATTTTTTGTCAAAATGCCTTAGTCTAGGTTCAAAAGATGAATCCTCTATCAAAGTTCAATGGCTCAGAGTAAGAGTCACTGCAGTGAACTGGAGAGATTAATTTTGGCCTGGGGTACTTCACTGTGACTAAGTGAACGACTGTCCAGCTGTCTGTCTGGCTCCCTCTGTCTGTCGGTCACTGTGACAATTAACATGGAAACTCCTCGAGAATGTTTAGCCTCACTCAGGGATAAAACCTGTCAAAAATAAGTGCTTCCTTTCGAAAATGTGTGTTTATGAGGGAGAGGATAAAACCGGACAATTTTCTGCCTCACTAGTTTATTCAGTGCGAGGGTAAAATAATGCACATTTTAAATGGATGTAATTACTAGTTATCACTGGCAGTTACTCCAAGTCACTTTGTGCGGGAATAGAGTGAAGGGACCAGTGATTTCTCTTCAACACTGGGAGCTATATGGCAAACACACAATGGTCCTGTGAGGGGGACTATTGTGACACTTCAGTTCAGCTCATAGATCCTCTCCATTGGACCAGAGGGAGAGACACCGTGGAAGGATGATATTTGAGAACAACGGTAAAATACAGAAAAACTGTTATGATGCCTGACTGGAGATCCTAGGAAGACTTAACATGTGAGACACAACACATACATGTGAACATGCACATACACACATACCATTGTAGCCCACAAGCTGTCATCGCAATATAATGATGCATTAATTAGTGAAGCATTAGTCTCTTCTACATATAATGTCCTAATCTGCTCTAATCCAAATGGCTTGATAATGAAGTGCTGTCTGCCTGCAAAGAATCTGCTTCTGTCAGGTGATATGTCAGGTAATGGAGAGAGTGCTTTGCACGCACACACACACGTACACACACACACACACACACACACACACACACACACAGAGCTACCACAGTAGTGCTATACTTCATGCATACAATTAATTGTTAATTGGATGGTAATATATTATTTAAATATTATATAAAAAAGGGTAAAAGACTCTAATTATTGTTTCTCACTTAAATCAACTGGAATCCAATTGCGATTTTATAAACACTTATTTTTCCGTTTTTGACTTATTCACAATAAATACTTGGCTTGCATTAAATGTCACTTGCTAAACACTTTTGTATATTTAAACATTTAGGATTAATCCCGCGGACAAATCGGTCCTAATAATCAACTCACTATAATTAAATCCATAATATCAATGGAGAAACATCATATTGGAATGCATGGAGGGATGTGTGTGGGATTGTGTATGTGCAGGTGTAAATGTGTGTGTGTGTGTGTGTGTGTGTGTGTGTGTGTGTCTGAGTAAGTGCGCGTCCATGCACATGCTAATTCTCTGCTGGTCACTGGAGTAAGCTACGCTAGAGAAGGCAAAGCTGTGATTGCGTTGAGCGCTGTGCTGCGACCGACAGACTTAATACCAGCCCCACTGGGCTGAGATCAGCTATTAAGATAAACCAGGCCAACTTAGTTTAATTCCTGGGCAGAATTACGCTCAGACCTGGCCTGCATTTGCATTCATGGAAATTTCATTAAAAGACTAATTTTGGCAAAGATTTAGGTTCTCTTATTATTTCTGAAGGCAGAACATTGTCATTTGCATGAATGCATTATGCATGAGAAGCGCTGTGACATAAAACAGTTTAGGAAAAAGGCGTACCTTTTATTTCAAGCCCTTTTTTATTTATATGAGAGAGGACGGGATGAATGTATGATCCAGTATCATGGGCAGGCCACATCTATTACAAACCTTGTCAGCTGTGCTCTCTTTGTGGTCGTGACCTCTTTGAAAATGCCTGTGTGTGGTACAATTGTTGGTTCATTTATCTGAATATAAATTGAAGCAGGTCATTGACTGATCCAGCAATTCAGTGGAGCAGCCAGAGTAACGATGGCTGCTGAGACTTCAGTGAGGCTTCAATAATCAGCCTGTAATAAAGCTGGTCATCGTACGGTTAAAACACAGCCTGACAGTGAGCTATTGTTTCCTGGAACTGTGGCTACCCATAAGGCAGTTCTATTCTCATAATCACCACACATAATGGATGATATGGGTCAGCTTGGAGGTGGGGTATTTTTCATGCTCACTTTTAGCCAGCCAGCCTATTCTTTAATAGAAACCTCTTCATGAGCGAGTTGGAACATCGCTGAATCTCACACTGCATTTCTCCCTGTTTCAACCTTGGTCTGACTTGTTTACCTCAAAACGTCAGGGGAAGGTCACACTCCCTGCTCTTTGGAGAAAAAGAAAAACTGAAAACAGCATGCTATGATGAAGGGAACAAGTTTTACAAGACTGTTTTCACGCTGCCCTACAGTACAGTGTATTAAATTGATTCTCCACATTGAATCCAAAGGAGAAATAAGAGAAATGCAGTTTAAAAATCACATAAAAACTCTCAAATTTTTCCCTTTTTTTTTAAAGATAAAATTCGGCCGAGTATGATTAAGAATGTTGGAGGAAACACTTGTTATATCTTCATATACTGCATGTTTTCATATTAAGCCATGAATTTATAACTGTGCATTGAATGTAAAACACAATAAACCATACGGTGTTTTTATTTGTTTTCTAGTGCAGCTTTACAACTACAAATAAAAGTAAATGTATAGGAGTTTTATGACAAAGGAAATTACACAAGACTTTTTACTGCACCCTGATGACTGAGGACAGTAAATGTGACATTCAACAGACGAGAAATGCAGCCTCACAGCATGGCCTTTGCACACCACATCTATTATTTTGCATTATGAGACATATGCATATTGTTCATGTTGGTCGCTGGTTCCTAACAATGCATAAATTCCTTTACATGGCATGTTGAGACTTTTTAAATTGACTTAACATAATCCTGTTCACTCAGGATTAAGTGCATTTATCAGATCTTGTGTCTTCTGCTCACATACTGTATATCTAGGCTCAGAACAACTGTAGCCCCATACACTTTTGCCTCCCGCTCCCTAAATCCACGCTGTAACCCTGTCAGGGGCTTTGGTGAGCGTGTTTACAGTGCTGTACGGCCAGTGATCATGAAGTAGCCTCTTTTCCCCCCAGCTCTATCTCAACCGCCTTAAACTTTAATAGTAGACAGTTAAATATTAATAACTGATATCAGTGGGGGCTGTTTTACTGTTTTTGGCAGGAGTACAACATTAGTCCGCCTAAGCTCCATAACTACTGCACTGGTCCAGCTCTCTCACACACACACACACACACACACACACATTTCCACAATGGCCACAAGCTCACACACTGTACAAACATTAATACCCTATAGACATAGGCAGACATACACAAAAAAGACAATTTATAGAAGCATAGCGATTTACTACATATATGTAGCTACTGGCATGACTGTTTCTAGTACAAAAATAACTAAATAACGTTACTGGTTAAAAAAGTGCTAAAATAATTTGGTTAGACAAAAATATGTGAGATAAATTAAATTATCCAGGATGCTGAAAACTAGAGCAGGCAGCGTAGATATGCAAACATTGCAATGAACTTTATATTTTAGTTAGTTTTCTTGTTTTGTGAAGGGAAAGGGAAGATTCTTTTCTTTTTCCTGAGCCTGATATAAAATATAAATAGAGTTCTGATCAGATGGGTATTTCTGCTTCTGTCCATGTAACAAGCACAAGAAAGCATCATACTAAAAAAACAAGATAATGATAAAATATAAATGTCAGCATTGATTGCATTTAAAAATAAACTGCTCCCTTTGAGTTTAGGGCAAAATGTACATACTTCAGGTTTCATAATGTTTGGTCTCCTTCCTTTTCAGTCCACAGTCCTTTATGTCTATGTTTTAACATGCAAGTCTCTGAAAAAGCTTTCAGACGCTCTGTCACGTCCCATCTTCACCTCTAGCACTCAGGTACATTTGGTTTGTCAACGCAGATGTCTCAGTGTGTCTCTGCACATCTTTACCTAAACACGCAGGGTCTTCACAGGTCAGCAGACATCACAACATACACACACTGGTGGTGCCTGGAGGTGCCTCAGGTTTGAGTCCAGCCCAACCAGCTCTGCAAAAACAACCTTTTCCGCCTCAAGGCTACACTAAAACAGGCCACTCTTCAATCACAATTACCTTAATTAAGAGAGAAACTAAAGCTCAGCATTCGCACAAGCAACAGACAACGCTGGAGGGAGTCAAGGGAAGTTTAAATCAAAATTTCAGCAATATGCTCAAACTTGTGGTCCAGGATTCCATCAGCAAAAACAAACTTGTTAGGAAGACCTTGATGGGAGAGCTGTCTTTATGGGTGCATCCTTTTAGAAGGCTTTAAATGTGGACAAATATCAGACAACAAAGAACATAATCATCAGAAAATAATGGAAAATTCAGAGTTTGGGATCAAATTATTCTGAAATAACATTTAGAAATTATCAAAGTAAAAATAGACGTTTCTCAGTTAAACACGTCTTCCCTTAGAGCATTTGCCTATTTACGTTTTATCTCGGTGAACAACTCATCCAGCCAACTCAGAAGAGCAGCTGTCAGCAATTTTTAGCTCTTTCTCTCTGTTCTTGTTTTCTCTGTTTCTCTCCGTCTCTCTCACCCTCTCGTCTTACGTTGTGCTTTGCATTTCCCCGATGAATCAGGCGGGTTAAGGAGTGAAGTGAGCATATACACGGTAATCCTTTATTTGCTTGATGAACATATTTGTTTACTCTAGGGTACTCACTCTTCAAGGTAATTACATCCCCGTATCTCAACCCCTAATTACAGGTTTTGTTGTACAATCAAGGTCTTCAAAGTCAAGTGAACTGAAACACCTGTCTTTGAGCTGTCTTTTTTTAACTTCTGTGTAACAGATCATTGTTTAAGTATCTCAGGATCACTTCAAAAAGAGTAGTTTTCAGCCTTACAAATGAAATTTAACTAAATTTGAGGTAACTCCAGCTCTGCTAGACGTCCTCTTTTCCACCCATTCTCGTCCTGTGAATGTCTCGTGTAACTGTTCACCCGGTAAAACTTTGTTGACTAGCAGCTGCTGTGATGACGCTCAGATTTGCGGCTTGGAAGCCCGTTCTCATCCAGAGGTCATTGTGGAGGAGAGCTCAACGGGCCGGCACCGGCCCCGACTGTGCTGCCAAGACGAGAGCAGGAGCGCTGCTAATCTGAGAATTGGGGGGATTAGGCTACACTGTTATTGTCTGTTTGATGAGGGATTAAATTTGGTTAATCCAGACCTTCATATGGGATTCCTCATTTAAGATAGGAGCCCAGTTCCATCACACAGCTTAACCAAGCCTCTCTTACTCACTCACTCTCTCTGTCTCTCTGTCTCCCACTCTTTTTCCTCATACCAATCAATATTTATATTGCTCTGTCTCTCTTCTTCCTCCTGTGTCTTTCTGTGTTTGCATCTTCACTCCCTGTTTACATGTGATTGCAATCACTTCTGATAAGCAAAAACAAAGAAAATTATTAAGTGAAAACATTAAACACAATCTGTAACTTGAAAATACAAGGAGAACAATTTTAAACATAACAAGCATTTTCCTAAAAATTAGTCCATGATGTTTGCAAGAAAGAACGTCATAAAAACATTTTAGAGCTGAATTTTAAACAGTATATCAGAGAAAACTCATTAAGGTTCCTACATTGATTCGATATCCTTCAGCCAACAAGTTACTTATTAACTATTATTTTGATTTATTTAGACAAGGCCAGAGGCCTCCGTTTTTTTAAACGTAAGTTAAATTAAAGCTGCTTATAACAGGGAAAAAACAGACTTCCTGTTAAGTATTTCAACTCAATCCTGTGTTTCTTCTCATAAAAATAAAGGAAGCATAATAACAGGACAACGCAGCTCACTTTGTTTTGTTTTTGTTGTTTCTTTTTTTAATCCTGAGTTTAACACAAATATCCAGATTGTAAACATGCAGATTCAGCTTCAATATAAAGGGTATATACCTATACCTTTGCATAATTTCTCCAAGATGAAATATTGACATATTTCTGCTGTTCAGAGCCCAGATTGATGGATGTGAATAAATTATTCCTCAACTTCAAATATTCATGATTTGAATGTGATTTTCTACGTATTTCTGTAGGTGCAGCTGCTCTCCGGAGAACACATAAAAGGACCATAACAATATTCTAAGTGCTGTTTTGCTGCATCATCACTGTCCTTGCTGATGCATTCGGTTTTATTGTACTTTTCATTCAGTCAATACAAAAAGAAAGTGGTTTTTAGATCGCTTGCCACTTGCCAATACCAAGGCACGACCATAAAAGTATATGATCTAATTGATTCGCAGTGAAAACACATCCCAGAATTTTATGCATGCGAGCAGACCCTGCACAGGAAACAGATGTAGGTAGAGTTCTTAATCTCCCAAAATATGCTTACTAGTGACAGGCAAATAAAGGCACATATGTACATTTAAACAGTTAATAAAACAAAGCCTGTTTAACAATCAGAGCGTGTGGGAGGGCAGGAGAGGGAGCTGGGTGAAAGTCAGTATATCATCCATTTATATCTGCACAGCAGCTTGTAAAATCCAGAGCATTGTCTTTGCCACACGTGCACCGCTTCCCTCTCGCTGACATCTCCCCCATCCTCCCCCTTCTCATCCGTTCTCTCAGCTCCGACACCATTTAGAACAGTTGGCATCATTAATGGGAGGGATTGCCTCTAAATTTGCAACATTGAAAAGACAAATTATGAGTGGCAGAGTGCTGGAAAAAGAGAGAGAGAGGGCGGGTGGGAGGAAGAAGGGAAGAATTAGAGTATTTGAATAATTTAGCCCCCTGTGGCTGGGATGACAGGGTGTTATTCTGAAGGAAGGTCCCGCTGCTAGAGAAATGAGAGGTTGTAATGAAACGCAAGTGTGCATGTGAGTGTGTTCATGTGGGCCAGTGTGTGTGTTGCTCGTCCTTAGCGGCTCAGCGCATTTGATTTGGCAAGTATTTTCTCACTTAGCAATCAGGCTTGTAATAGAGAGGGCTGGTGTGACACGGGCACTGTGTGTTTCTCTTTTTGTCAGAAACAGAGAGGCAATTTGGCATGTCAGCACTGAGGTTTTTGTTTTGTAAGCTCAGGACACTCTTATCTCCAAGCCATTACCCTATTTACCCTCTCAACTATACATGCAGCAGACCAGAGCTTTCACAACTTTAGTGTAACTTTTCTAAAATAATCATGAAAAAATAAAAAAAGATACTCCACAAACTATTACCCCCCAGAATGTGGTGCAATCCTTAGAGCATTTTACTGGACCATTCAAACAGTGTCTGTCTTCTGAATGTGTGTGAATGTGGGCCCAGTGACAGCTCCGTCCCTCACCTGTCCCCCATAGCGCTATCTAGGGACCCCCTCCCAGGCCCTCTCTGTAGGGAAGAGGGGAGACACCCCAGACACCTCCCCACATTCGACTCTACTTCTGCCTTTGAACACTTCTTCTACTTCAATGGCAACTTGTCTGAAAAAGCTCCTGCACTCCTTTCCTCACACAGCCACTTATAAGAAAGAATTCTCTCTTGCTCTCCTCTCTCTCCAGATTCTTCTCCCAGACTTCTCTCTCTCCCTCGCTCTCTCTGCTGGCACTTGTAATTATCTTATGCCTGGGAGACAGGTTTTAAGCAGAGGTGTCAGGCCAGGTGCTTCCTGACAGCTGGGGATGATTAGGAGAATTCTGGAGTTCTGTCACTGGTCTCCATGGTGCTCCCCACGGCGGCCAGGATGCCTTGTTGTCACAGCAACAATAGCAGCTCTTAATTTGTTGACTGGGAGAAATTCATCAAGGCCTTGGTGGCTCTGCAGCCCTAAACAACAGGCCCTCCGGGGGGTAGGAAGGCGCACCCAGGGACCGGGGAATGGGCTACTGAGGGAGAGACAAAACTTCTGCAGCTCATCCGGACTTTGCTCATCACATATTAGATACTCTGCTTCCTCTACTGCTGCTGCTGCCACTTTTTATTCATGGCCTCCTCTTCCTCTCTCTTTACTCCTCGTACTCCTGTTCTCACTGCTTTTTGTAAAACTAACTTAACTAGTTATGCAGGGTTGCCCAAACTCTTTTTGATTGGGGTCATATACAGGAAAATAAAAGGAGTCACAGGCCTTAATATGTCATTAGTGGATAATACATTACATTTTAAAAGCCTCATCAGCCATGCATTCTGTTCGCTGGTCATTCCTGGAGCTTCATCCTTTGTAATTCCACAAAGCTTGTCTCAGTGCAGTTCCATATCATCTTCAGTGGAAACCGCTTTAAAAAAAAAAAAATCCCTGCCAGTCATTGTTCCCTTTACAATCAAGCAACTACTCAGTGAAGCAAAAGTTGTGGTCAACTGTGCAACTCCTGCAAAAAAAGTGATGTGGAGAACAAATGGATAAGAGTGTGTGAGGAAAAGTGGGACATTGATAGAGAACTTTCTGTCTCAAAGCTTTAAATATCATTTGTTTTAACTGTAATTCTACTTTTTTTACAATTTATGCAATATTTCCTCAAGTTTGGCCATGATCTCTGTCAGTTAAATTAACAGTGCACTCGCCAAAGTCATGACCGATATTAAGAAACATTGGAAGATTGCTACATTTAAAGGTGGCATAGTCAGTTTATTTTTGCTGTCGTCAGGCAAAAATTCCATAAAAATCTTTCAGCATATTGTAATTCGGGTGGTCTGAAAGAACACTAGATTTCTTCACCTCTCTTTGGTTCTGCATTCAGACTGTGACAGGCACTTATAGGTCAATGAGAGTTCATTTCAGTGAGCCTGTGTTCCTATTGGTTGGTCTATGCTGTACTTACCAGCAACAGGTGACGTTGCTATAAGCTGAATGGCTGTTAAATCAAGTGAAGTGCCTTACGTTCTAAAACTGGATTTTGGCAACTTGACTAGCTGAGTTGCAGACGAATCAGCTTGACTTGAGCTGAGACGGACCAGTTTACACCGCTGCAATTTTCCCTGCAACCGTTTCATCTGATCTTGAATCTTTGGTGTAAACTGGACTTAAAGGAGAGTGCGACAACATACGAGACAAAATGTGAACCGGAGCAAAAACAAGGAGGGGAGTGTGCAGCAGAGTTCCTTGGGCGTCTCGTGCTACAGCTGATCTCTAGAGGTTACCTACCCCAACTTTAAGTCAGACAAGAAAAAGATTGGTTGAATAATGTATAAAAATATAAATGTGTAGCCAGATTATCTAAACCACTTAATACGGGGGATAAACCAAAAGTGAGCTTTGCCTGAAAACTGTGATGAATTACAACAATGATATAACAACAATTTGAGGTATTAAAATTACATTTGACTTTTGAGTTTGTTCAAAATAAAATATGGAGGTTTGTTTAAAACCTGTTGTCCTGTTGTGAGTAAAGTGATATAATTACTAGTAGTAATGATAAGCAAAAACTGTCAAATAAAAAAAAGATGTAAATGGAATTGCTCCTTAAATTCAACTAAACTGTGTCGCTGCTCCATTCAACCTCAGCTCTGTTCTCTGTGTATTTGTCAATCCAACCCTTAAAATCTGGGTATTATTATTTATTGAGTGCGCACACACACGGACACATGCAGACACACACACACACACACACACACACACTCACACACAGAGGGAGGAAAAAAGAGAGAGATGGCATGTCCAATTACGTCTAAGTGATCAGTGAGAGAGATTTTCAGTGGAAGCACTCATCAGTTGCCTGTATGATAAACTCAGCAGGGTGACGGCAAATAGAAACAAACGTTCATACACACACACACACACACATGCATGCTTTGTGGAGGCCCAGGTTGGCAAAGCAAGAGGATCTAATTGAGGGGAGATAATGAGTGAGTTTGGGCCTCCCCGCTGGCACCACCATGAATGTTCACTCACCTCTCATCACGTCTCCATTCACCGGCGGAGACAAGGTGCTCAACATGCAAAGGAGCCTCTTAATGTTGCTGCTATTGATTTGCCATCATGACAGGCCTGAAATTAATATTGATTCACAAACATCCACATGATGAATTTATCATGTGCTCGGTATGTTGGATACATCTTGAAGGCATCAAGAGAGCAAGCCAGACGATACGGACATGCAGGTGAGCAGCTCCTCTGTGCTGTTCCTCTCTGTGGTGACATTTTGAGGGAGAGAGGCTCCACTTTGAGAAGTAAAGAGGAAAAAAACACAAGTTAAGAGGGAAAGTTAAGTAAAATGCTGATATCGGCAGAAGAGGCTTAGTTGTGAGCATTGTTCATGTGCTTTCTTGCAAATACAGAAAAGAGGAATACTAGAGGGGAATAGGAGCTAATTAAAACTAAGATCAAAGCCTCCCTCTAAGTGTTTTTCCTCGACACATCCGGGAAAACTCAAAACACTGCTTTTATTTTTCTGCCACCTCAGATATTTCATTTTGGAGGAAAAAAAGACAAATACGGTGAACTTTCTTTGAGTACATATTGTTAACTAATTATCCAATTCTGTTTGCTAACATGATCCGCTAACAAAAACAGAGAGTGTCAGTCATGGCTTGTTTGCTGTGATAATCGGCGCTTGTTTGTGACCTTCCGGCACATGCCTGGAACCTTTTACCACCAAGATCGCCCCCGATCCTGATTTAATTTCTCTTCATAAACGATCGTGTCTTAATCCAGCACCAAGCAATTAAGAATGGAGTCTTCGCTTCCATTAACATTTCAATTAATTTCCAGTGCAATGAGTGTGTGTGTGAGTGTGTGTGTGTGTGTGTGTGTGTGTGTGTGTGTGCAGTGTGTGTGTGTGTGTGTGTGTGTGTCTGGAGCTCAGGGCACTGATAGATCCCCTGTAGCTCTGCAAGGATTACACCCCTAATCTACACTGTCACTCTGAATGAGCCCACAGACACACACTGCACTAAGGGGTGTGGGAGCTGTCAGGTCCTCTTATTGCAGATGGTATAGCTTCTCACATACGCACACACATGTATGTGCACACACACACAGGCCCCTTACCCACAATGCATTCTGACGTGGTTTACATACTGTACGTATAGCTCCTATAAGGATTCCTGTCCTCAGAGAGTTGTTAATCATCAGTATCTCCTGGTTACTGTCCCAGATTTTGGATCTTGGTTATTTGTCTTGCTAACAGTATTAGGTAAGAAAATGAGGCTACGAGTTGAGCCTATAGTGTTATAAAGTTATACATCAATGTGAATAACAAAAGTGGAATTTTTTTTAGTCTTTGCTCTCTCATCATCTGAAACAGTTGATCATTCATTACATGGATTTCTCATCCATGTTGTGTTGGTTCAATGTGACTTAAAAGCTGTGCTTTTTGTCGCATTTAACACAGTTCTGTATGTAGCATCATGCAGTTGTTTTCAATATTAATTTATTCATTAGTAAGGTTTAGTTGAATTATTTGTGAGAAACATGTCAGAAAAATGTAAAAAAAAAAAAAAAAAAACTGTCCTGTGGTTAAGTTCTTTCTCTTCAATTTGATCAAATGTCCAAAAATTTACAGTGATACAAAACTAAGAGAAACAGCATCTCCTGAGAACCGAGAAGCCTGAAATTTGATTTTGCATATCTATGAAGTTAAGGGACTGGTTAGGGACAGATAAAAATAGATATTCAGACTTTTTCTCTAATATGTTCAGGTTACAAAAACTCTAAATTCAATTTTCATTACTGCAACCAGAACAGTTTGTTAAACCCTCCATCCCAGTGAAATGCCCAAACTTTCTGAATCTCACACACCTGGTTTACCAACACAGGAATTCTGTGAATTAATATATTGCAATGTAAAACTATAATTTAGCAATTAATTGATGATTTGGTGACTGTTTCTTCCTGACTTTATAGATGCACCTACATCTTGTTATCACAAAAAGCAACACTGTCACTGCTGCAGTTACTACTTTCATTTAGCCCTGAGTTAAATGGGATCTGCACAAGACACAAAATGGAACATAGTATTTTTTATATTCTGATATATGTCAAGTTTTTAGGAAAGAAACTGTATTTCTGTGCTTTGTCACTGCTTCCATAATATTGTATTCCAAACTGCTTCCTAGTACGGATTCAGAATAACAACATTGTCCCAGTGTAACTGGACCTCTCTCTCCCACTGCGCTTCTCAAAGTTTCCACACATTTTGTGTTTAAGGAGACTCTGCCATCCCAACAGTGACAGAACCTGTCAGAAACAGCAGAAAGGTCTCACACATCTCACTGAAGGAAAAAACGATGAAGCAAATGTAGCAGCCATCACTGGAGGAGCCACCATGAACATTTTAGCAATTAGTCAAACTCTGCATGCAGTTGCTGGTCACACTCGGGTGATTTTGTCTTATCTTGGGCAAATTTCATTTGTGTCACTAAGCATAACTTGGTGCATCCTACAGCCAAACAGATGAACAAACACACCAACAGCTTCTTCAATTCTTCAATCTGACGCAATTAATCAGGACTTCTCATGTGACTTTTGTTATTGATCTGTAACAGATGCAACTTGAAATGTTATTGCACTTACACTGACAGTTAAAATTTATTTCAAAATGTACAAAAATGGCTGTGCTGTATATTTGATATAGATGTTGTTGAGTTGCCAACTTACATGATCCAAAATTTTTCCGAAAATGAAGAAGGGCCAGTGTGGATTCCACCCTGGTCTTGGAACAACCAACCCACTTTTCACTCTCGCAAGGATCTTGTAAGGGGCCTGGGAGTTTGCCCAACCAATCTACATGAGCTCTGTGGATTTGGTGAAGGCCTATGAGGAGGAAGATATTGTAGGAAGTGCTGTGGGAGTATGGGGTGAGGACAGTCATTACTCAGGGCCCTCCGATCTCTGTGCGCCGAAAGCGGGAGCTGTGTTCTCCGCAATAAGTCAGACTTGTTCCTGGCAGAGGTTGGTTTCATGGGGTGGGTTGCAGTTCGATGGGCTGACGATTGGTGCCATCAGACTGTGACTTTCAGCACTCACTGTATAGGTTCGTAGCTGAGTGTGAAGCTGCAGTACCTCTACAGTACCTCTAAATGAGGCCATGGTTTCTCAGCTGGAAACCAGTGAACTGTCCACTCTGAGCAGGGAATGAGTTCAAGTATCTCAGGGTTCTTGTTCTCGAGTGAGGTAACTATTGACAGAGATTGTTCTACCCTTACCAATCATCATGAAGGATGGGTTATGACTGAAAGAACGAGAATGTTGTTACAAGTGTCTGAAATTGGTTTCATCAGGAAGATGGCTGGCGTCTCCCTTAGGGATAAGGTGAGACGTTCAGTCATCTGTGAGGTCCGAGTAGAGCTGCTGCTCCGCTGCATTGAAAGGAGCTGGTAGAGGGGGTTTGAGCATGTGGTAAGGATGCCTCCTGGTTGTGTCCCGAGGGAGATGTTCCATGTTCATCCAGCTGGGAAGATGTTCCAGGGCAGACCTTGACCCAGGTGCAGAGATTATATCTCTGCGCTGGCCTGGGAACACCACAGGATCCACCAGTCAGAGCTGTGGTCAGGGAAAGTGAAGTCTGGGGCCTCTTGCTGAAACTGCAAGAGGCCTCTGTGACCTGACTCCAGAGAAGAGGTTGATGATGGGTGGATGGTTTCCAAAAATGTTTAAATTTAGAGAAATTAACTTTTCATTGACTTCTAAGATGACACCAGTCAGAAAGAGAGGAACGAAGTTAGGAAATGGGACTTAAACACATTACCGCATCTGATTGACGACTAAGTAAACAAATCACATGATCCGACAATACATCACATTGTCATCAGACCATGTCTTTTATTTTCATTGTTTCAATAAAGAGACCTCTAGTGGCAGAAATAACATATTGGGAGTTTAAATAAAAGCAAAATTTTTGATTTTTTAAAGAACTCCAAAAAAAGGACAACTGCATGAAATCTTTGTTTTAATGCAATGATTCTGTATCAGCAATGAGAGTAAACGTAACCCCCCCCACCCCCCAGTATTACAGAGGTCACATTCATCATGTGATGCTCTCTGGTCCAATGAGAAGAGACATTATTACCTGGTCAACCCAGGATTGTAAGAGATTGAGCTGTGCTGTAATGTGACACTGTATTGAGTTTGACCCACACAGGTCACACCAACCCTTCTCTCTCCATCAGCATCACCAGGCAGTAAAAACAGCCGGATCACCCCGATCAATGACCCTCATATACATACGTTTGCATACAAACCTAATGGGTCCTTACCATGATCAGACCTGACCAGCACATGGACTTTGGCTGTATATCAAGCACTTATTTTGTCACAGACAGAGGCAGCAGATTACATGTAATAGCACCTCATAAAGGCACTTTTCTCAGTCTTCAAAGCATAAATTTTAAAGTCTAATAAAAGCTGCTGTTTCCCTTCCATAAAGCTAAATAGACATTGAAGTGTATTAAAGTTTTAAGCTACATATTGCTTCTTCCACAGAAAACACTGAAACCTTGGCCTTAATATGTCAAAGAATAACTAAAATGATGTAGTGAGCATAAAGGTAGATTAATTTTTGTGACAAACAAAAACCCAAGAAGTTCATCCACTTAATGGTAAGTACAGCTCCTGAGATCTCATAGGCATGTTCACTCAGGCATCCAGCTCCATGTGTTTATTCAACTTTGTAAGGCCAGGTCAAAGGTCATCTATTGACTATCAAAGATAGAGATTCTCCAGAGGGTAAAAAATTATTATGTATAAATTTCATAGTGCAGCATCTGATGGACTTAAAAATCTGAAAATGTTTTATATGCAGAATTTTCAGGGTTTCATACAATCGACAAGTTTCAAACTTGTGATATTTATGGGCAAAGAGTATACAGACTCCATTCAGGATAAAATCGTCTCGTCATTTATTGGATTTTTTTAAAGAGTGAGTATTTCTAATAATACTTACATATTCAGCGACATTGGCATATGAATTGTCTTGCAAAAATTATGGGATGAAAAAGATGTGAAGGGAGGGAGAGCTTTCCAAAGCTGTTCAGCTGTTCAACAAGCAAATCCGATGCAGTATTTTGGTAAGTTAACCGATTTGCTATAACA
Organism: Naso thynnoides; assembly: GCA_029783665.1. NCBI lineage: Eukaryota > Metazoa > Chordata > Actinopteri > Acanthuriformes > Acanthuridae > Naso > Naso thynnoides. Next base: position 12,958,486 of record JAQLOL010000023.1, read on the forward strand.
GAAGAATTTAGTCCAGATTCAGATTTCAATCCATCAGCTAGTTGTGTTTTATTGTTTACTTACTGCAATCCTTATAATATTCTCTAACTTGTGTCTCCATGTACAGTGGGCTTCACTGCTCCTGCAAAAATGGAATGTTTTCTGTGATTGTTTTCACACACACCCAGGATTTTATCAGTACTTTTTGGCCTGTCTGCCTTCTCTGTATTTCTCACTAACCCTCTGTCTTTCTCTGATGTTATAAAATCACTGCTCGAAGAGATAGAAAGCCAGAAAGAAGATCCTGCCATGTAAACTCCTGCCAAGTATACTCCTCAGGGCAGGCTTAAACGGGTCTGTGGCAGTTCATTTTTATCAGTGGCTAAATTCAATAAAATGGCCCATATATGAAAGAGGGGATATAGCAGTGCTGTCTGACCAGAGGATTTATCACAGCTGAGAAACACGTTGTTGCTCTTATCTTTTCCACACTGCACTATTCTTTTACTGCTGATGTCGTACAGCTCTCCCGCAGTGACAGGTTGGAAGATAGCCTGGCTGGAACACAGACCACTGACTGTATATACTGTATACAGACACTGACATCTGCAGAATAACTACCAGACTGGAGGTTTGCCACAACTTGTATTTATTCATTTATCATCCTTTATTTTTCCTGTGAATGATCATTTAACATGCCTGTTTCTTTCTAAAATAAGCTTCATGCATTTAAGTTTATTATTAAAAGCTTTTTCAAAGTTTTCAGGTGTATGATTTCATTTTCAAGGAAAAACAGCATTACTGCAAAACAATGGGTAATTCCCAACAAGCTGTCCACTACCAGATAGTGGACACCTTGTTCACTTTGAGCATTATCCTCCTTATACCATGATCACATGCCAAACAAAAAATAATGGAGACTATTACTTAATATTTTAATGCTTTTTGCAAGAAAAAAATGAAATTTCAAAATTACTCATAATTTAGGTTCCCAAGTATCACCTGAGGGTTTGACTAATACCTGAAACAATCATGGCCATCCCGTAAGATTCTAATGCAATGGAAAGAATGATCATTCCTCCATTAGGATGAACCTGAGATACAACTTGGCAACTAGGTATTTCTAATGCACGCAACTCATTAAACCATTTGGCTAATTTATGATTCAGAATTCTGAAGTTATGCTAGCAAGATTCAAAGTCAGATAAGTGAGGTGCCTTGATTGTTTAATCTACTCAGAAGCGAAGTGAAAAAACAACCATTTGCTGTTTTATAAGGGGTTTTGTGCGGCACTATTTATTGACTGGGACCACTTGCAACTAGCAGCTAGTCACTTAAATTAGTAAAACATACTTTCTAACCCCCCAAAATTGAGGGAATATCGTTTTTTTCTTTCTGGTCAATCTGTCCAGGGTGTTTGCCCAATGTCAGCTGGGATCAGCTTCAGCCCCCTGCGACCCTGCAAAGGATAAGCCGTCGCAGATAATGGATGGATGGACTCTCTGGTCAGGTTATTATTGGATGTTTTGTCTTGTATAAAAAAATTCTGACTTTCCCCTCTGTAGATTACCTTTTTAAATTACAGCTTTAGGCAAAGTTGTAAGTCACTGTTGTGGGCTGTGTGACAGTATTGCTAACACAAATGCACACATGCCAAACAAAGACATACACACAAGCACAATTTTGAACATAATGATAAACTCAGAGCCAATATACTTTTACTTGAATAGTTACACACACACACACACACACACACACACACACACACCAGTTGAGATGTTTACAGCTAACAATGTGGGGAGCCTCATTGGACACTGGGTGATTAAATGAACAGGTCAGGGCAACAGGCCATTCCCCTGTCACTCAACTGGTGGCAGATTAGTTGTTGAGTGGCAGCCATCAACTGCCGTCTCTGCAGGTGTGTGCACGTACATGCAAACACGAGCACACGCTGGCTGGTGTCAGGAGGCCTATCTCTTCTGACAGGTCTGGCTGTGGGTCCCGCTGTTCCAGTCCTGTCTCTCCATCCATCTGTCCTCAGGTCCTGTATCAACCACGCCACATACCAAATTCCGAATTCTGGTTGCCTGTATTACTATTGGTGCCACGTACACACCATTTATTTTAATTATTTTTTTTTGCCCCAGACAGACAGTCAGGCAGTCAGGCAGTCAGACAGACAGTCGGATGGACAGACTGAGTGACAGTTGGACAGATTTACGTCCCCAAAGGGCAGCTGCGGTCGATCTGATTAGGCGCTCTCATTGCCTCATGCAGCCAATTACACAGGCACTAACACTTGTTTCTCCATTGATATCATGACTGTAATTATACTAAGTTGGTTATTAAGCCTGATATGTCTGTGGAATCCCTATTTTTAGATCAATTCCATAGAAATTTTATTTCAGAATATTTATTTCTATCTTTTAAACCTACAAAACTGTTAAGCATGTCATATTTAATAAACATCTTATTTTATACAAATAGTTTTTGCAGAATAAGTTGCAAACAGTTGTTAATAAATGTTTAAAGAGTGGCAACAGAACAACAGATATTTAAGTGAGAACTATTATTTAGTGTATTTTATCCTTTTAATTTTTTTAAATGTCAGTGAAGAATTAGAACACATAAAGACATTTTGTAGATATGTAGAAAAAAATAATGCTTCAATAATGAACACATCATCTTATCAAGATCAGAGTTCGTAGTTTTTGATGGTATGTGTGCATGCATGTGTGTACTGTATGTACTGGTGACAAGTTTCATCCATTACAGTGTATTCACTCAGCGTATCTCTCCCACACGGACACAGGGTTACCCTAAATTCACCTGGCATCATTTAGCCCAGCAAATACATCACCTAATACAAGAAAGTGAAAAACAATCCACACCTCAGATTTACAACAACTTCACACACAGTCTCTATTTTGTGAACCCAAATTTTATTGTTAATAAAACATTTCAGGAAAAAACTCAGGACCAAAATGGAAGTATCAGTACAATCACCAGATATTAGTTCAGTGAGAGCTGCATCAGCCATCAAACTGGGCTTTTTTCGTCTTTAAATCTTCCAGTAGGCAGCTGATCCATGGTCAGTTATAGGAAGTTATATGAGATAGCGAGGGGGAGCAGTCTTTAACCTGGAGGTGCTTCTGGTTTACGTATGTTGATTGATATTTAACTCAGGTTAAGATTACATCCTGTTAAAATAATTCATCTAATCGGCTAAAAAAAGAAACATTAAACGTGTCAGTGAGTTCCAAGGATTATCGCAGTCAGACACCAGATGGATTATTCCACTGGATGTTTTTTTACAAAATTTATCAGCAGGTAAGCAAAATATATCTATTACCTTGTTAGATATTAGTGTTTTTGCTTATTACTGTATTTTAGTGAATAGCTGATAACATCATAAAACCGTGCAACAAGTGGCAGTTTTTTTAAAACATTTGTACATTTTTGTCCATTATGTAAATGTCATTTTCAGGAAAAAAACAAAAACAAAAACAATGCACCTACTGTCATTTTCTGAGTGTGTGTGTGTCTGTGTGTAAGTGTGTGTATATATATACATAAAGATATAGATATAAAATTTCCTAATTATGAGTGAGGTGGAGTATCGGTCATGGTTGTTGTCATCTGTCTGGGTCAAACATTGAGGCTTTTTCTGTGCAACACTATTTTTCTGATATTATACATATATAAAGATAAAAAGGTCTACTTCTTAAAAAAAAAAAGAAAAAAAAAAGAAAAACACACTCTTTTGCAAAAGTTCCCGTCCCTCTGTGGTTGCATTCCCATGGTAGTTTGAACAAACCCCTTAGGCAAAGCTTTATCCCCCAGCTAACATGCTGGAAAGCCTCTGAGTACCCCAATGATCAAAGTCGCTCATTTGTTTGAACACACTGAGACACAGTCATTAGAAATGCATATTACACGACAGCTATTGCATATTAACACAGTCAGGCAGCCAATTAATCATTAGCTCATCAATATCTCATTTGCATGAAATTATTCTCTTTTAAGAGCCTGTGTCTGAGGTGACGGGGTGAGCTCATCGATAATGCTAATGTCCCTGTGGGCCTGGGAGAGGAAGGGGAAAGAGGGAGAGACGGGGGAGAAATGGAGGTAGGGGGGGCCTCATTCAAGTGTTAAACTTCCACTTTAAATACCATATGGAGAGAATTAGCATTGACTAGATAAGTTTTATATCATTGAGTGTAGAGAGTTTCTGCAAAAATTCTTCACTGCAATGAACACATGAGAATCAGACACGTTTGGCCCATTTACATGTAAACATGCATGCACACAGACATGCACACTTATGCTACTGGCAAGGCCAGAGTGAGTTGAGTGTCTCAAGGTCGCCTAAGGCTCAGGGCTCTTATAGATTGCAGCTATGGTGTGTGTGTGTGTGTGTGTGCCCTGCCACACCTCAGTGTGTGTCAGCGTGTGTGTTGCAGGGCTGGAAATGGCAGCAAAGGGAGTGATTCCGTCACCCTTCCCTGAAGAGGAAGGTGAGATGTGCCATGCTTGTTATCCATCAAGACATTGATTACTCGGATGGAATATAGGAAGAGGAAGAAAGGTTGAAATGCAACAAGAAAAGACATCGGAATCACTTATGAGCCAGTTTGTATAACAGTGAAGGAGGCAGTACTGCACATGAACATCTTTATCATGCAGTCAGCCCTTGTAGCTACGTGTCCATTTAAATTTAAAGTACTTTGTTGTCCATGTTTACCAAGGATTATATCATCTAATAATTAGGCATAAAAGTTTATTCTTGTCCATGGAAAAAGTGGTTTGAGAAAAAAAATCTTACAAGAACTTACTTGCTATCTGCTGGTAAAGACCATGCGTGCGGCCCTAGAGTTGGAGTTGTTCAGTCAAATTACTGTTTTCAAGATCAAGAATGAACTTTCATGCATAACCTTTAAGCTAATACAGATGTAATGTGCTGTGGATTAAATCACAGAAGCTTTGGAGCTCATGACAACTCCAGCTACTGGGGCAGACTGTGTTAAATGGTTGAAAACTGTTGGAAAAGCTTGTGAGTGGACATTGAAATAGGATTGTTTTGTCAAATTAGTGCCCCAATATTCCCTTTTTGTAAAAAACTAAAAAAACCTAAAAAAAAATATATATATATATACAGTCCTGGGAAGATAACCTTAATAAAAGTGGTGACTGAAGGTTTCTGGTGAAGCTGATGTTGAATTATTCAGAGCTGACTTTCGTTACATTTTGCTTCGCGAACACCTATGATTTTTCTCTGAAGCTAAAATGTTTCTTTTAGTGGTGAGCGCTTGTCCTCTTTCAACAGGCTCCACTTTTTTCCTCATTTCTCCTTTCTGTGCTCATCTCCTCTCCAGCTCAGGGAGGTGATACAGACACTCTTAGCTGATTACCAAACATGGAGAGGTTTTCCTAAGTTCAAGACTTTTTATTGATTCCTGACCCCCTCCTCCTTCTGGTCACTCTCTCCCCTCATTGTCAATCCTCCTGCCTCTCCCCATCCTTACCTCTGCCTCTCACCCCTTCCCCTCTTTGCCCGCACCAGAACCTACCTATGACACCCATGTTAAGTGCGGTCGATCTAACACAACACTGCCTTGTGCAATAATTGTACATGTGTGTGCATGTGTGTGCATGTGTGTGCGTCTGTGTGCGAGCACATCTCTGCGCCTGTCTGTTCAAGTGTTTGTGTTTGAGGATACACTTGAGGCCTAATTAGAGCTGTTATAGCTGCAAAGGGAGTGGTATAATGGCACATAATGAAAAATGACAAATTTCCTCTACAATAAAAGGGAAATTGATTAATGAAAAGCACTTTGAGATAGAAGAGGTAAAGCGTTGTTGGATATAAAAGATGATGTATTAATCCTCTGCCGTTACAGATGGTTCAACCCTCCTGACAACTGCTATTCTGTCGAGACACTGTTAGCATGCATAATTATGCTAATTAAGACCTAATTAAGTGCTAATTCTTTAGAGAGTCTCTTTCTTTGGTTGTAATTTAACACGACTCAGCATTTAACACTTCTTAAAGAATTTCACACCCCCTGTGATTCATTTGTAGTCCTCCTTGCATTTGTTATATGTTGTAGACACATGTAGGCCCCCGCACTGGTCAAACAATGATGTAAAAAAAGGCCGCTGTTGAGAGAGAAGTTGGCCTGGAGCGAGAAAAGGAGGAAAAAGGGAGAGAATTCAGTGCATTGGCATTGACGTACAGATAATGGAAAATTTCATTATTATAGGTTGTGCTAGAAACTGAGATTTCTTAGGTTGCAGAATTTTGACATGGCTAATTAGAGAAAAGTTGCATTAGCCTACTCAGTGAATTAATCATTTTCCTCAGATTGTTGCATGACAGGAGATCACTATTAACTGAGAGGTGTTTCACTCTCCATTAATGATACCAGTGTACAGCGGTTGCACTCTTTTTTTTAGTGTTTTCACAAGTTCATGCAAGAATTTGTTCTCCGGCAGGTTGACAGGACATTGTTATGTTGAGTGACAGACGGATCACAAGTTGTTACAGTACATTGCGTCAGAGAGAAATGACGATTGTGTGACAGTGATCCATTATGTTTTCAACAGTGACCCCGTGCATACACGAGCGGTGACTTGCTCCGTCATTAAAACAAAGCCATTACAAAGCTGACATGACATCTGTCACCCCGGCCATCATCACAGGTCAGGACTCTTGACCCCTCCCTGTCATGGTGCATGTAGAGATCAGAATTACCCGACTCTCTGATTGGCTGTGGAGCCCGGGAGCAAAAGCTGTTTTGAAATCTTTTCTATTAAATCAGACAGTAAGGCCTTTTACAGTGGCTGCAAATTACCTGGTGTGTTTTTCTTCATGAGGAAAACAAAAGTCTGACAGCTGTGTTTTCAGAGTCTGCGTTTCCAGCATGCCTCCTCTTGTTCCGTCCCCCCAAAAATGTCCAAACTGCTTTATGCTTCCACAGATGTAGCACCATATGGCTTGGGGAAACATATGAGATTATAGCCACAAGTTTAGATGGTCAAATAAATCCCTGATTGTATCTTTAAATTTAAACCAAATGTTAATAAACCTCGGACAGAAAAAAATGCTTTAAGAGAAGAAACAGATGCAATGAAGTGTGGAGATTTTCTGCGTTACCTTAAATCAACGTGGTGCCTGTAGCACTGGAGCAGGAGTGTGTGCAGATAATGAAGTGTGGCACTAAGTAACTGCAGAGTCCCTGCCAAAGCTTAATTAGAGATTCATCCACTGGTATATATCACTGTTAGTGTGTGTCAACAGGGGGCCGTGCATCAGCCACTGGCAGAAAGGGGTTTATGGCTCAAACTCTGTGTGTGTGTGTGTGTGTGTGTGTGTATGTGTGTGTAAAAGCCACATCTAAGCCTGTGAAATTAAAGACCAATAATTAATGGGAGGTGGGAAGTTTAGCACCTGTTTCAATGTATTGTTAATGGAGATCTAGCAGGAAATCCACTGTGTATGGTCAGTGGGTGACTCTAAGATAAACAACGGGTCTGAATGTGAACCTCTGTTTTTTATAGTGTAGTTTAGTGTGGTCCTGCACAGCCTGATAGTTTGACCACTATATGAACTATGAGAAAGTGTTAAACATTCATATATACTGTATGATTATGATTTACAGGATATGCACATAAAAGAAAATAACAGAAATATGAAATGTTTTAATTTAAAACAGGCCCTCTTGCAACCTAAAAACGTTGATTTGAACTGGTCAATAAAACAAAGATTTCTAATAGTGGAAGTATGTAATACTTAATTCCATCCAAATGTGTGCAAAATTACTTATTCATTGTGAGAAGCCATAAAAAAGTGTCTTATGTCAGAAAACTTAAGCAGAATATGAACTGTACAATTCAATTAATTAAGCACTAAAAATGAACAGTATCCTTTTCATTTCATTACATTACGTTTTTTATTTATTTCACCCATGGTCTAGTAGTGTAACATTTCAAGAAAAAAAAATCATAATTAATAAACCAATTAATTATTTACATCCACGAACAAAAAGGAGCACATAGAAGAAAAAAAATCTCATTTTACCTTCCCCTAATTTAAAGTATAACCCTAACCCTATATAACATAACATAAGCCCACATAATAACACTTAATGGACAGCAATTTTACCCAATGTTACAAAACTAAAAGAAAACCTCCACGTAAAGAAACTCTTCCAGTCAGGAGAAATGTAATGCATTTGATTCATAGGTCTGATCAAATAACAGACAACCCCTTCCATTATTCTGAGTGGTTTGCAGTCTCATATTAGTTCAAAAAATTTAATACATGGTAATGTAATTTTGGCTGAACTACACTCAGGTTGTAGCATGAGTATTTCCTTCATAACTTCATAGAAGTTTTCAGTTCAGTATTTTGCACAAGGATAAGCAGACTGGAGGAGCCAGGGATCAAAACACTGACTTTGTGATAAGTGGACTACACACTCTACCTTCTTTGCCACAGCTACACCCAAAAGGAATATAGACATAAGTAAATGGATTTTACAAAGCACATACTCATAGCGTGGTTTGTCTGTGTGTGTGTGTGTGTGTGTGTGTGTGTGTGTGTGTGTGTGTGTGTGTGAAGGTCCCTGAGGTTTGATTATGAGCCGGTGACCACAGTACCCAGAATTTCGGTGGAGGAAGCACAGAAGCGCCGATCCAGTGACACAGTAACACAGCCCTTGGGACTCAAGCTTATACGGGCTCTGTGATGTTGCTGGTTGAGGCTGTTGTAGGACACACACACACACACACACACACACACACACACAAACACACACACATGTACATGCACATGCTGGATAATGGTCCCACTGCAGACAGCACACAGCTCAGACAACACTGAGGACTTGTAAGGGGCTGACAACCAAGTGCTTCACCACTCCAGGGTCTGTGAACTTTTATTTCAACTGTGACCAAAGAAAATATTTAGATTGTAAGTGTGTGTGTGTGTGTGTGTGTGTGTGTGTGAGAGTGTGTGTGTGTGTGTGTGTGGCTGTGTGTCTTGATGTTCTGGGTCTATGAGACAATTTGCCACAGCTGCGCTCTCCATTACCTTCTGTAATATCCTGTTTTCAGTGGCACTCGTCTACTGTCTTGAGCCTAACAACATACACACAGTCACACAAACACACAAATAAACAGAAAAGCTGCCTGACAGTTTACAAAGCGGGGAGGGAGGTGAGCAGTGAGCCAGAGGAGCGTCAGGGAGAAGCTTGAGGGAAAAGGAGAGACAGAAAGCAGACTCGTGGCAGTGAGGCGGCGGCAGCAGCCCATGCCGCTTCACCTCTCTAAATTAGCAACATGTTTCTCAACTGTGTCATTTAATCTGGCTAATTGAATGCTCTAATAATTCTAAAGAGATTATAGTCCGACAAGGTGTCACACTCGGGTCAGAGGTAAAGTAGACCAATGATCTATTTGTCAAATACATCAAGTGCTCCTCTAATTTCTTTTGATCGAAATTGATCATTTTGCAAATGCACGGTCCAGATGGCTGATAAGATTTATTCCCTTTGTGTTGGGGGAGGTTGAGCTAATATTATGTAAAGGAATCGTGGATAAGTGTGGATTAACGAAAGATCTTTGAGAAGAGCACTGGTTTTAAAGCTCTATCTTTAATTCCACCTTAAGCTATCATGGTTTTGTTTAAGCCTGTTCAGTACTTATAACCTCTACCTTTGAAGTATAATTAAGAACATTTATATACCAAGGTTTTATGATAAAATTCTCATTATTGGTATAAAATTTGGTATTAACAATGATTAAAGAAATGTACAACATGAAGTTTTCAAGCGACTGCAATCACTTACTGAGAAGATATTGGACACTCTTCAAGAAATCATATAATTTTTCAGCTGAGTTTCTGCTTCAGTGAAATAACTTGCAAGGTCACTCGGGCTGTTACGTATTCAGATTTTCACTGCACAATAATCATGATATTCAAAATACAATGTCAGGAGGTGGATAAAAAGATTATAACAAAAACTGTGCAAAAGCGTAGAAACACTGAATGAATTTTTCCATTTTGTAGCAGGTGGCAACCGGTAATAGGGTGCAATGCTGCAACCTGACAAAGAGACACCAGACAGAAACTGAAAGATTTAAGAGGCGCGACACAATATCAATATTTGATTATAATTTCTATTAATTGAATATCATGATTATCAGTTTTTATAATTACAAATTAGTACTACATGTGTTGTAGTTCTTAATTAATATATTATTATAATTATTTTGATTTTTTTAAGTGCAAATTTGTCTCTCAAACTCACATTTTAGAACAGCAGGAAGTCCTCCTGACAGTGTTGAGCTTTAAACAGCCAGCGGGTGATTTCAAAATGGACCAAGCTAATGCCGCTTCTTAACTTTGTCACACAATCTACTTTTGTTGGAATGTGTGTTGTATTAACTGCCTTACTAACCGCTGCACGAAAGAAAAAAGGTTTGCCAGTATAAGACAGAAGTCAGTAGTATTATTTCTTTTGAACAAATTAAATAAACCTATTCTCCCATACGCTTGGAGAGATTTATTACTTTTTAGCTGATTGAATTCACGTATGGTCCTCCAAAATGCAACATGGGAGCAGAAAGCACAGTACGGGAAAAACTGAACTGGTGACCATTGCATTTTTCACACAGGTTAGTATGTTGGTACAGTAGTGAAATACCAAAAAGCCTTGTGAATATTCCCCATGTCACAAGTTGTGAAGATGATTTTCTGAGTGTAGCTGTGCCTCTGTGTGGTGTGACTGGGCCTTTAGGCTGCACAATGAAAAAAAGAAAAAAAGTAACCCTTTTCCATTCAAATGATTTAATCATGTGAAATGTTTTAAATGATTAATATCCGTAATTAAACAAAGGCTTTTTCTCCGCAAAATATTGACATCGGAATCTGCTTTGACGATCATTGTCAAAAGCACCTCACAGTTTTAGGTTCTATGGACTTACTGTATACAAAATTGAGCACTTGAACTCTGCATTGTTTCAAGCGCTGGACAATTAGACTTGATAAATCCTCTGATATTACAGGGCTCTGTCAAGTTAATGTTGCACAAGCTTGCACTCGCACAGGAAACACAGTGTTGTGGAAAACTGATCCAGTGAGACAGAGATGGAGAGATAAAGAAAGAGAGATGACATTTTGAACAGCAGAAATTTTATGATTGACCTGTCATTTCAGACGGTTTGTGTTTGACTCCACTGTACAGCGTAGCTACGAACTGCTGAAGTGCATTTCTTTTCTGACATTCCACAAAATGAGGAGGGGGCACCAGATTATTCCAAAGTCATTCCAAGTTTACCAAAGCAGGTTGTTTCTCCCCTAAAAAGTCACAGTCCATGTTACTCAACATGACTCCAACTCAGCATTTCAGAGAGTTTTTCTGTCAGTCTTGCAAAATAAACAGCTCTCTCTAATACCCCCTTGTTTCGCCCCCCTCCCCTCCTCCCTCTCTGTCTCCCTCTGTCTCTCTCTTTGCCCTGTCACAGTCGCTCATTCGCAGGTTGATGGGAGGCATCAGAAGGGATGAGTAGGAGGCATTTGAGACAAGTGTGTGAGAGACACAGCGTGAGATCAGTGGAGAGGGACGTCTCTCTCAGAGCTTGTCTCCAGTCATATCCACAACTGGGAGACAACAGATGATGTAGAGGAAAGGCCAAGCCGGGCAATCACCCAGGGGCAGGAAGGCAGCATGGAGGGGTACGCACAGAGCAAAAATACACAGGAGCCAAGGGGTCATCAGGCCAAGTGTGAGCTGACTCTCCTGCTCTTGTCCCATCATTTAAACTGTGTTTTCATCTGCCTGATCCTCCCCTCACCCGCTCCTTTCCCCTTCCTCCACTTGCCATTCTCTTCCTCCCCAGTCATCCTCTACATCCAGAGCCCCATCAACCAGATCTGCAGTGACAGACTGTAGCTGCGTGCATGCACTCTGACCGACTGCTCTTTTTGACTTTGTGTTTGTGTTTGTGTGTGTGTACATTGGTGAGTAAAGGGAGGCGGGGGAGTGAGTCGCTCTTCCTGGTGTCTAAAGGCTCTGATTTTTGTGGCAGGGCTGTCAGATCTCTGTTCCCTCCACGCCAGATCAATGCCAGCACCAAGCAAGTGGCAGCGCCTGATGAGAGCCACCCGCCCCTCTGACTGGTGCCCGCTATGACGGGGAATATGTTCTTCCAAACAGCAAGCTGGTAGCAACTGAGTGACGCACACGCAGAGTGGCACTATAGAGAAAATCAGGTCCTTCACTGCACAGGATGCATTTTTGTTGAAAGTAGCAGCTAACGAAAGACGGCAGGTGGAGAGGCCTTTAGGTCTGTGTTGCCATGTCAATACAAATACTTACACACTTGGAATTTAGTCTTGTCCTCTAACAATGTGGTATGGGAGTGTTAAAACAGATATTTTTTATACCTCTTAAATCCGTATTCAGTGCTAATCTTTTCATCCTTTATGTATCTTTAGCAGCTGATTACTTCCACAGAATATAAAGTTACATTTTTAAAAACAATTCAAAAAATAAATAATTTGAAAACTTAATTTTCAAAGACTGTTTTCCCTTTTAAGAATTTCAGTAGAATAAAAAAAATGAGTATCAGCTATTCTTGATGAATCACAATTTTTTACTTAAACTTTATGTTGTGATTCCTTTACAATTAATATTTTTCTTCCAATATGTAAGCAGTGTTTAAATTATACAGTGCATTATGTCAAAATGATTTAGAAAATACAGTTATGAGTCGTTGTCAGTAATAAAACACTTTTCACATGTGACATACTGTGATGAAGAGAATAAATTGCAGCCCAGAGGTCTGTTAAATGACGAGTTTGATGAATCCTCCTCATGCTGCTGTTGTTTAAGGGGATCCATCACTAAAATCTCATGAAGAGGATTAAAAACAAACAGCAAAACCGAGAAAACACAGCAGACATGCACAACAAAAAGCACTGATTTCAGTTCTTGGCTACATGAGACTTCCTTCCTGCAAACAAAATGCAAACATAAAGTAAAAGTAGCTCAGTCCGATGGAATGAACTCACATAAATTTCGGCGAACTCATTCTTCATGAAAAGCAGATGCAGCAGACAGAATAAAGGGACAGCAACAGCACGAGGCATTTAACGCACAGCACCAAAGCCATAACACTAAGTAGATGCTGCCCACTTAAATCTTTACATTCTTCATTCACTTTAGCTCACCAAACACGACAGTCCCCATAGGCGAGTAATGAATAATCATTAGCAAAAGGTCCACAAATTATTGATGTAAAATAAGCAATGATTCTTTTTTTTGTTTCGCAATTTATTGCCATTAACAAGTAACTTGCAATCCAATAAATGTCAGCATGGCTTTCAGTTAATTAAAGGCAAAGATATTATACAGTAATGCAGGGTGGCGTTTATATCTCGATTTCCACAGACTGCAATTTACTGCTGTGCCTTTATTTGAAGGGACCCACAAATAATGGCTATTAAGCCGTCAGGGGATGGACAGGGGATCACATTAATGAAATTAGATAAGGTGGAATGGTGATCTACACAGCCTGGACTCTGGAGACACACGCAGACACACAAATCCCACACAGACATGTATGCATGTTGCACACGAGCACGACACATTAGAACCCAGTGCTTTTTAGTGCCTCTTTCTACCTGTTTTCTGTTTTAGTTTTCTTCATTCTGGCCTTCACCTCTTCTGCACTTTGTCCGAGCACCAACCGGAGCCCGTTTCTGTGTTCGACATGAGGGACTGTCAGCTCATCACGGAAACTTTCCCTGTTTGTCCTGAGCACTGTAGGCAGCCATCAGCCGTGCCATCAACACTGCCAACACACACACACACACACACACACTGGCACACGTGTCCACGTCTCCCCCACTAACAGGGAGGTGTCACTCGAGGAGGCAGCTGCAGTCGCTGGTGTGACTGCTCTCCTCAAATCAGAGACCCTCGTCCCTGTCAACAGCAACCTGGCCCTGAGGCTACCACTGTCACACAGCTTACACCCCCAACACACACACACACACACATGATCATGGGAGGAAGAGGAGAAGATGGAGGAGGAGGTGGCTGTTCTCTATCTGGAGAGTTGATTTCCACTGTATTAGGGGAGATGGGATGAAGAGAGGGAGAGGAAAAGTGGGGAGAAGGAAGCATAAAGGGAGGGGTGAGCGATGTGTGTTTTAGTTAGAACAGCGAGCCTGATTTCCTTCCTGACAGAGAGGCACAATTATTAGCCGTGACAGTTTAGGGAAATTGGGCGTGAGTGTGATGGGACCGATAGGAGCCGAACAGATAGGTGTACTAATAATTGTTCAACAGGCGCCCCAAATCAGGTAGAAATCCAGCTGCAGAATTCACATCACTCCGTTTCATCTATGAAAATGCAAAGGAGAGCATTTCACACACTGTAATATGACATTAAGAGAATCATTTTCGTTATAATTGTAAGAAAACACAGGCCTTCAAAAAGTCTTAACGCTTCATTATTTTCTGGATTTGTTCTCATCCTCTCATCCTCTTTATGTGTGTGTGCGTACATGAATGACTTAACCTGTATTTGTGCCGGCGGCATACATAAGAGGCCCTCTGTGCAATCGGACAAGGTGCCGATATCTCAGTCATGTGACAGTGACTTCCTGTCTCTAAGTCAGACACCAACTGAAGGCTTGTCAATACAAGCTCACATCCTTTCCCATCTTCTCACACACAAACTCACACGGCTAACAAAGGACTGTAAAACCGCTTTTCTTTTTTTTTTTTTTTGCTACACTTTATAAAACTTAATGAGAAAGAAGATAACTTTAAGCTTTGATCATTTCTTTTTTTACATGCAAACATATAATTGTTAAGTTAATGAAATACCAAAATTTGACAAGCCAAGTCAGAGGGTAAATTATTATTTTTTTGTTGCATTTTACCGTTTGCATTTACTGTGACAAATTATTCCACCACATAATTCTGATATTCCTGATTTCTTTTTATGTATTAAAATAATATTCTGTTATTTTGATTATGTGTATCAGGCCAGAGCAGCCTTGCATCTGTCCCATTTGCAATCCCTCCAGCTCCACTTCCACTTTGGGCTTTTGGCTCCGCGGTCTGCTGGGCTGTTTTAAAGGACAACACTGCCCTCATATGGCTGAAGCATGCTGTTAAAATATTCAAAAAATTACATGCTATAAAATTATGCTCAACTTGCAGGTGTTGCAAGTCGGCATAGTTAAATTCATACAAAATAGTGTCAAATGCACCTCTTGATGAGTTTTTATTTTCAAGTGGCTTTTTATCATGCACAATAAAAAGTATGTATTTTGTGAAAATTGATTTGATCCATTGCCACACACACACACACACAAACATACAGAGTCTGATCGGTAATCCACTTAAATCTCAGTCTATGCCCACAGCATCAAATATTGTATTTGAACCATGGTTTGGACTGATAGATGCCCGTTGCTGTGACTACAACCCATGCACTTTCTGCTTAACATTTGTCATTGATCGCAGCCAAACCCCCATTGGCAGGTCTAATTCATTTACGAACTTGTCATTCCACATCATTGATTAAGTTGTCCTTCATTCCAGCTTTAATTATATGCAAAGATAAAAGATTTTCTCATTATTGTGTTTAATCTAATGAAAGGCCTTGTGCTACAGCAGGGGCCAATTCAGAGGTCCAGACTATTGACCTTGGAGGGCACGACTTGAGGATGAATGTTTTTAATTAGACAGAGCAAACAGCTTCAGGAGGGAGAGCCTTAAGTTGTCTGTTAGGCTACACGGGGGGGGGGGGGAGGGGGGGAGCATTGAGCAGTTAAGTGGATCTCAGCAGGCCATTGTGTCTAACCTATAATACCTCCAGTTCAAGGCTTCTCATGATTTAGCAAAATTATGTGTGTTCAGTTTTGCTTAAGTCTTTTCAAATCTTCATGCACATGCAG
The DNA here is from genome assembly GCA_029783665.1 of Naso thynnoides. Classification (NCBI taxonomy): domain Eukaryota; kingdom Metazoa; phylum Chordata; class Actinopteri; order Acanthuriformes; family Acanthuridae; genus Naso; species Naso thynnoides. The sequence continues at coordinate 12,974,447 of JAQLOL010000023.1, forward strand.
TGATTGCTCTATTCTTCAAAACATTTTGGGAAAAAATCCTGTAACAAATAGTTTTATGAACCAGTGGTATTGTTTCATTCAAACAGAATAAAATAATTTTCACTCATAGATGCTCAAATGGGACTAAATGTCTTGTCTACCTGTGTGTTTTGGCAAAAAATTTACTTGTTGGAGTTACTGTTTTACTATCTTTTGCTTTATTTGTAAAGCACTTTGTAATTTTTAATTTTGAAAAGTGCTAGAGAAATAAAGTTTTATTATTATTATTTTTATTTTTTATTTTTTTTAAATTATTATTATTATGTACAGGGTAACCCTCGTTTTGATAGCCTGCCTGCAGATAGTTTGTAGAATATTTTTTACATTTTAACAACATATCACTTGACATTTAACAATGTAACTGTTTCAACTAACTGTAACTATAATCTTAATTAGTTAAATATTTCAATAATCTTTGCTGAACCCTCTGAAAACATACAGAATAAAATTTAGAAAGCACTCAAAAAATGTTCAAGTAACATTTAATAATGTATTCACAAATATTTAACAGTTATGACATCAATTTCATCAGTCAAATGATATGTAGCTCAAACATTACAAATACTCTATAAATAGGTGAACTATCCCAATAAAGTGTAACCATGTACGGTCATAGAAGGGAAGCAAACACCCAGTTTGCTTTACACCTGTTTCCTGGTTTTTCACCAAAAAAAAAAAAAGAATATTTAACATTATGTTGTAGCAATCAGTGCACACACGCTGACTCATTATTAAGAATGATTTGTAGGATGTGAAACAAAAAGTTGTTGATGCTGATAAAGTCAAATTTTTGATGCAAACAGTGTTTCATCGCATATGAAAATGAATAGCTGTGTTTTGGGAGGTTTTAGTTTGAGCCAGGAAAAGCACATATGATGCTTTTACTCACACAGGAGCATAAGTTTGTTTGATCCTATATACTGATGAAAAATTAATAAATTATCTTTCATTAATGTTCATCTTACTGCATTTCATTAAATGATTTTTTGTTTTTTTCTGCATGTGATATTGCACGGAGTAACATTCTCATTTATAAATGTGAGGCAACAGTCTATCACCCTGCAAAAT
>JAQLOL010000023.1:12975653-12994093 GCA_029783665.1 Naso thynnoides
CATTATAACAAATGATACAATACTTTAGTAAGCCAAATTTAATGGAGACCGTAAAGTATGGTGTTTTGTTCAGGGGCATTTATGTTGTCGGCCACAGTAAACTGTAGCGTTTTACTCCCACAGTTTTTGACATTTGCTACAACACTCAACACTAACACTAAAATTAAACCCCATTCTCTGAACAAAATGCTGAACTGTTCTTTGAATCAGCAACTCTTGTTGCTAAAACTCTAATAACATTCTGACTCACTCATTTTGCACTGGGATGCACTTGTGTTACAAAAAAGTAAACACAGCTACAACACATTTGTCATCATTTTACACAGAAAATACTCAAAATTGTTCCCACTTGTTTGTATTGATGCGATTAAGCCAGCTGAATAGAATATAAGGTAGTTCACAGTGTCCAGGTAGAACCAGTGAGATGAATATGAATCTGAACAATGGATTGAAACAATTTGGCCAGCAGAGGAGGAAGTCAAGGAGGCAGAATGACAATTTTTTTGTTTTGTTTTTTGTTTGTTTTTGTTTTTTGCTTCTATTTTTAGCAACTGTGTTAGACCACATCCTAGTGCAAAGAATGACAACAGGGGACTCTGGACAAAAAGTAGAACCAAATCTGACTTTCTCTGTGGCCACCGTAATCAGGAAATTCAGAGACGAGAACAGGTAGTTGCAGGTAGTTGGTCGTTGTCTCTGAAAGATTATTGTATGTTTCAGTACAACATTTTACCAACAGAAAGGGGACTCAGAGTAGGGGACTTTGTTACCATTAAGTCTGATAGCATTTGGGGGGGAGGGCAGGGTATGATTTTGTAACTTCATCTTCCCTTTTTTATTGAACTGCAACACTGCCATCTGAAGGTGGAAGAACTTCTCTGTTCTCCTAACAGCAGGAGGCTTTCATTGTTGAAATGCTCCTTTGAACAATGCAGCTCAACTATGTTAAAAACAATGTAAATTTAAAAGAAACCAGCAGTGTCAGAATGTTTATAGCTGACCATGTTCTCCAATGCATCAGGGTGAGCATGAAGTAAATGTACAGGGTGCAGCTCAGAAACAGTTAATCAATTATTTAAAAAGCTGCAGTACACTGCTATCAAAAACTGAACTATGTTCTACTGTGTTAGTCAATCACTTTAAAAACTTTTCATTTCATCGTAGAGAGAGTTTGGATTGGATTCGATTCAAAGTCTCAATGAATGTAGATTTTTGGGTGAAGCTGGGTTCAAACTAACTAACAAGAGAAGAGAGAGAGGAACGTAACTGGTCAACATGCCACTGTGAAAATCATAGTGGCAGCGCAATGCTTTATAGTACTCATGGGGTCATGCCGCCTTCAGACATTAGACAAAACATCTTCTGACGTTTCTGGGTGGTCTTTGAGATGTGTCGGTAACAGATCAGCAGCAGGATCGTGGCAGAGCTTGCTGACTTTGTCAGTTTTTTAGAAAGCGTTGACATGGTGGTGTCCGGATACATGAGTGGTTCAATACCAGCTAACTTTCTACAAATGTTTGTCCTTCAGAATATTTCCATCTCCTCAGCCCAAGAGAAGGATTTTCCTCCGCATGTCCTCCACTGAAGGACCTGGCTTGCAGAGACATAGTTGTGGAGTCTTGTCAAGTCTGGATCTCACCACCAGAGGGTCCCCCAGCCTGACTCAGCTAAAAGAGGCAATGCTGAGGCAGATTTTGTCTCTTGTTAACTCTGATTTTACGGTTGCACAACATTTCCTGTTGTAGATAACTGCAGGTGCTGCCATGTGCTTTTCATTCATTTTTTCTTTGTTCTTTTACTTTATTTTATGCAAACACTGAACACTGCAGATGTTCAATACTGCATTACTTCAAGTCCTAAACGAAATAATGTGTACTTACACGTCATGTATCAATTTCTAAAGCATTTTATCATGTAAAAGATGTAGGTTCAGGCCATGAGTAGGAGAGGTGCCATGTCTTTCACAGGCAAACAGTAGGAGAGGAGAGGAGATCCCTTCAGGCATTTCATGCAGTTGTAATGAAGCAATGCAACTAACAGGTATCACGCTAGACCAGACTTGTCCAAAGTCTGGCAGCCCCACTCTGTAACTCCACTTGGCTGTGGGACCCATGCTGTGATCCCTACCAGCTAATTTCTGCCATGACGACTGTAGATAAAAAAGAGGAAAGTGGATGTTGAAGGCCGTCACTTCCAAATGAGATGGAAATTACACTAATTTTTTAACTAAAACTGAAACAACTGTGTTTGCCTAATTTGCTAAGAGACTGTCGCCGTGAGAATAAGGAATTCAATGTAAAGAGACATTACCAGACAAAACATGTATCAGGGAGCGACTGTGCTGAAAAAGTAAAACATCTTGAAGTTGTTTTGGCCTTACAACAGCAGTTAATCACACGGGCCTGTGCGTCACATGAAAATACCACCAAAGCAAGCTATTATATGCTATAATTGCCAAACAAGGCAAACCTTTTACCTTCTATGGTTAACCCTTGGGCATTTTCGCATTATCAAATCCGTCCCTCTTTGAAAAAAGTTTGGACACCCCTGCACTAAACAAATAGAAGCGTGAAGAAAAGAAAAGAGAAAAGAAGGAAAGGAGAAATGAAAATGCTTAAAAGGAAATTTAAAAAGCAAAGGTTTTCACAAGCAAAACTAATATTTCCCAGTAACTTGATCAATAAACCCACCAAGAATTTTGTCTGAAAGAGAGATTTTGTGTCCCTGTGATCAGTTACATTACTGAGGGATAGATGGCTTTTCAACATCAAAAACTAAGTGCCGTCCTACTTGTAAATACAAGACTGAGAGGTTTATTAGGATGAGACTGAGCAGATGCAACAGACTGACTACACCACTAGAGGGCAGGACTGCCTCACTTTAGCCTTTTTGGAAACAACGCTGCCCTCTCTGCTTTGGATTTATCCATAATATACAGCAGCATGTAAAACTGTTATTAAAGTAAAAAAAAATTTATGCTTCAAGCTTGAAACTGATTTTAAAAAACTGATCTTTTTATTTTTGTTACCATTTTCGCAGTATAATAAATTTGTCTTACAGTATATATTTTATAAGCTGGGGAGCTTTGATGCACATTATTTACATTAATTAAAAAAAAATCTCTTTCCATGTGGAAGCTCTCAAAAACATCCAAATTTAGATTGTTTTTACTCTTATTAACTTGCATTGAATTTGTAATTCATTAAATGAAAGGGTTTCATTAAAAACCATCCATTTCGCTGTTGCCAAATCACCACCTTTATTGACACTTCAACAGGAGCAGGACATTGAGATCAGCAAAATTTCCTCCATCCTAAATTACATATTTTATGGATGATACTTGAGTTCTTTTACAGTACAAAAAGGAAAGTGATAATTGCAAAATAAACTTTTAATGATACATATGGCCCATAACATAGTTGCAGTGCCTACATTTTTAAAATATACCAAACATTTTCATTTACAAGGCAGCAGACAAAAATAGGCCACTCTAGCAAATACTTTAGAGGATTATCAGCACAATTATCACCACATTGTCAAACAAACACAAAGACGAAAGGCTGTAGTAACACTTTGGAGCAGCTGCCTGCTCACGTCACCCTTTGTTACATTGTGGACAATAATAGTTTTAAACACTTCTCAGTTCTAGATGACGATGTTTCGGCACAGTTGTGTTTCCTCTAGCACCATTGATGAGATGTCCAGAGTGCACAAATTAGCTGGAGTTTGGAAATCAAGTCAATTCTTTCCCTTATAATAGGCAATAATGACAGTGGGAAAAAAAATACGGATTGCAGAGCTTTCATTTAAACTTTGTCCTTTAGGAGAAGATTTCTGTCCCGTACATTCTCAGACTTTACATAAAACTTCAAATCCAAAGTTCAGTGAAATTTAATCAATGTATATGATTTCACGGCATCTATACGATGTTTATTTATGGATTCACATTTGAAGAACATGGCTGCGCCTGTAGTTTTCCTGGGGGACTAAACATAAAATACAGTACAAGAATACAATAAAAAAGCACAAACATAAGAATTAAAAACAATCAGGCAAACTGATGCACAGCACTGCAGATGCACAAAAATGAAAAATAAAGATGAAGTAATAATAGACTTGGCAATACAAATAAACATGATGACAGAAATCTAAATGCAGAAAAAGATTTTTTTTAAGATATTAAAATGATGCTAAAGTAAGCAGACTGAGAGAAATGAATTAATGAAAAAGAAAAAACAAAAGTTTGAGGATTTAACATTAAAAATCAAATACACATACAGGTAAAGGTGTGTGCTTATCTTGTTATTTGGCAAGATGTGTCTTTGTATGCTTTCTCAAAGTTTTTTTGTTATTAATGGCAGATATGACATGTACACAGTGGATGTGTGAGAGATGAAATATCTCTTTCATCCATGGTTTGCTTTACTGTCAGGTTTTGCAACCTGAAACTCAGAGCAGCTTCATCTGTATTGTACTCAGTGTACATCATTGTTGCTCCATCTATTACGAGCAGATCCACTCATTGAACGTCACAAAGACTTATGATCACATGTTTGCATCCATTATCCATCCACTCACAGCTCACGCTCATTCAGCTCGTTCAGTGTGTATCCATTAGTGGTCTATTTCAGCATCACACCCGTGATTCATTGTAAACATTCACTGTAAACACAAAGAGTGGGATTGATAAGTTTGTGGCCTCAGGTAGAAAGAGTCGGTTTTAGAAAACTTAGCACATTTATTTCAACATCGTCCCTCCTCTGCATTCACACACTTAGTCCAGCAGTCGTGCAGCACACAGATCCCTTCTTTGTAGAGGTGGGCGTCTTGGATTCCAAAAGTCAGTCCACAGTGGAGATGACATCATCATTACTGTCAAAGTGGCTGTCTTCTTCACCATGTTGCAAGAGGGGACATCCTCCCCTGATTTCACCACCGGGTCCTCATGGAACTCCCTGGCTGAGCCCCTGAGACGGAGGCAGCGGATGACTGCACACAGGCTGACACTGTCCATTTTTTCAGACGGTGCTGAGTTGCATTTTTCAGTTGGCCCAAATGGAAAAAAAAACACAAGAGTTTTTCATTTCAAACTTCCTGTATAATCATTCAAAGAGTTGAACAGCATGTGCGTGTAATGAGAGCTGTATAACTCAAGTCCTTCTGCCATAGGCCACATACTTATCAATCACCTTTCACGATGCATCACCATTTTCCACTAGGTTGCGTAATGCATTCACCAGGTCGCACTTCTGTTTCAGTCATACATTGATTCAGCCAGGCCTGTCTGCTTGAAGGTCTCAGCCACCTGTCTTGAGTGCTGCATCTTAGCCGACAGTGCCTCTAGAATATCATTCTGGTCCACAGCTGTGGCTGTTCGGTAAATAAACGTCCCCATCGACTCCAGACCCCGCATACCCAGATTCACCCCACAGCCTGCAGGATGGAGAGGACAAAGAGGTGGAAAGGACGATGAAAATTAAATATTTTACATGCATCACATAAAATCTCTCTCAGTAATGCACAACACATATTTATCATAAGAAGTAATATACTCACTTTGCAGACAAACACTGAATTGTAGCCTTAAAGGCGACACACAGCACATAAATAAACGTTGCAGCATAGAGATAAAACCAGATAAGCATCGGCTGAAATGCCATTAAGTTCAGTAATGAGTCACACACCCATTAACACTCACAAACTGCACACATAAAAAACAATTTATCCTCTCCTTGCATCTCTCTTCTCTCCATCTCACTCTGTCTCATTAATTCAAAAGCCTCTGTGTGCTGCTAACAGGCGTCTTTGATGTTATGTCTCACCTTCAGCAAAGCTTTGAGGCTGGAAAACATGGCACATACTGGGATCTTGTTTCAGAGCAAATATCTCCTCCTATTAACTGGTGTTTTACAAACTACCATGTGTACCTGTGTCAAAGTTGAGGACGCGTGCTGCCTCGCCCTCCACAGTCACCGCCACGTTGTCCCCTTCTATGTAAGCAGCACTGATGCGTCTGTGTGACAGCTGAATCTCAAAGAGACGGCGGCTGCACTGCATGTGGTGAAGCGTCACGTCACTGAGGCGAGGCTCGATGTCCGTCTTATAGGCATTAAAGGACTGGTGGAAAATGTTCTTCATGATCTGGGCAGCAAAACAGAGACATATAAGATCTTTTTCATGATCTGTAACATCATTAAAGTTCCACTTTAACTATTTTTAACTTTATCTTGGAGCCAATCACATGGTTACAAACACCATTACTTTTTATTTTGATTAGCACATTTCTAATGGCACTCCCACCCAGCATATCCAGCAGCTCTTTATCATATAACCATAAAGCATAGCATAGCAAGACGCACAGTTTTCAGACTACAGTATATGTCTTTAATTTTCTTAATGTAAAAACAGAAAAAAAACTAGTTAAAGGTAATTTTTCTATCTTTACATTTAGAGAATACCTCAATGTTTTAAAAATAACAGCATAAATCTCTCAAAATGCCAATAAAAACAAAATAGTGACAAATTAAGACCAAAGAGAAGTTGCATTAAAAGACAATTTTTAAAAGGTTAAAAGCCTTAATAGCTACAAATTAAAAATACAAAAGCCTATATATCAAACTTATTTGAAAGCCACAGTAAACAGTAAAGTTCTGAGCTCTGATTAAAATGAGACAGTTCACAGGTGTTCAGGAAGCTTGTTCCCCAGGTGGGGAGCAGAGAACTAAGAACTGCTTCATCTTGCTTGGTTTTGATCCTGGCAACACTGAGTAACCCTGTAACATATGACTTGAGGGGTCTGAATGCCTCCTAACGGACTGGTAAATCAGAGATGTATTTGGGCCCGATACCATTTAGCACTTTAAAGACATGTAAAAGAAGTTTAAAATCTGTCCTTTGAAACACAAGAGGTCAGTGCAGTTATTTAAGTGTCGGTGTAATGCGCTTCACTCTCTTAATGGAGCACATTACAGCATACTAAAAGATCTGTTATTGACAGAAAATTAATCTGCAACTATTGTGATTATCAAGAAAAAATCTTTCTGCATTTTTAAGCAAAATGGCAAAGATGATCTGGTTGAAGCTTTTCAAATATGACAAATTTCTGCTTTTCTTTGTCATTTATAATATTAAACTTCATTCCTTTTGGCTTTGAACTGTTTGTTGGGTAGGAGATGTCATTTTGGGCCCTGAGAAATAGTGATGACGATTAATTTTGAATAATAATCAGCAGGTTAATCAATAATGAAAATAATAGTTGCTGCCTTTATTCACATTCTGTCTCTCAATAGTGCACTCCAGGTCAACACAGAGTTACACCTCCAAAGTAGCAGGTTTTCTTGCATCCTTTCTTTTATTTGCACCAAAGCAACTGTTCCTTTCATCATCTGAGGTGACTCATACAAGAACATCATCATTTTATGTTGATGGAAAAAAGAAGAAAATGTGTCCAATTGATTCCACAGTAATTGCAGGTATTGTGACAAGCCTCCCTCAAGCTCTGCTGCTGTCACTCTTTCCCTCTGCTCAACTCTGCTCTTCTTCGACCCATACTTGCACAGTCATCTGTTACCAAGTAACAGTGCATCTGAATGGCCACCCACATAGCAACAAGCGCTCCAAGGATGGCTTTGCCACATACCTGTGTGTACCACGCTACATGCTGAGGCTACAGGCTATGCATGATCAGAGCAGTGCTCGACTTGAAAACCAAGAGAGTTACAATAAAACACCAACTGCCCAGCAGTCGTCACTGCACAGGAAGGAAAAAGCGTCCTGCCCTCCGTTTATTCACTGATGTGTAACAGCAGGGTACAGATGGCCTCCGCACACACACACACACAAACAAACAGAGGCGAGGTCTACTCTCTCCTCCCCCTCTTTCCCCAGTTCTTCATCTCATGCTGTCTTTGGCTCTGGAACACTCATACTCAAGTATCAAACACACACACACACACACACACACATGCAGTCATGCAAACATATACACTGTTTTACAGGCACACAGACACTAATGGTCCCCTACAAAAGTGCAGTAAAAGGCCATTTGTTGAATGAAAGGAGAGGAATAAGTAGGTAGGCAAGGCAGCGTTACTATTAACTGTCTTTCCCCTGCTTTAACATACAGCTGCATGTCATTCACACCTGGAGTCCTTATCAACAACAGCTAGCAGCACACAAAGCAACAAGAAAGAGACTCACAGAGGAGTTGGCTGTGTGTCGGAGGAAGCGAACCATCTTGGTGTCAGAGGCGGGGCAGATGAGGGCCATGTAGCGGTTCCTGAAGGTGCCGTAGATCTTCAGGTGGAAGCCAGGCTTGGTTGTGGGGTTTCGGTGCTCACGGAGGGCCTCCACTCCGTAAGCAGACAGGTCGAAGTAAAGACTGTGGGCCCGGATCTCAGGAGTGGGCACCTGAAGTAATAGAAAGAAGAAACTCAAGATCTAATCATTTCACATCTCCTTAAATATATGCAACTAATGAGAACAGTGTCATATTTGATTTAATCGTTTGGATATTAACAATATCCCTGCTTAGAAAGTAGCAGTATTCAGTGGTCTAATCTGATCGTGACTTCCCTTATTCCCTCAAGCCAGAACTGATCAATTTTCTTTTCAATGACATACACCAGCTGAGTGAAATCAAACAGGACTTAGTGCAGCCAAGAGAGATAGCGCAGGACCAGAGAAGCGCTGGGGTGGGGATGGAAGCGACGGTACGGCTGACCAGGTCATATCCTGGGAGGTAAATTCAATCACGACAGGAAACAGCCAGGGAGAAAAGGGGCCAATAAAAGGCAGCCACACAGCCACTAAAGAGAACGTGACATGAATGGTTATGGTGGCATAAAGTAGCAAGGGAGACTGTGCTCCTGTTCAGATGTTAGTGGATGTTAGCTGTGAAGCATTTCACCTCGACCTGTTTTTCTCTTTAAATTGGTCTTCTGTTTTGTACAGACTGTCACTACATTTAAGAGCAACATTTCATCTTTATGAATAATACAATTACTGACAATGACATCTGTGGATCTGTGCATGATGAGGAGCAGAACACTGCAGTAAATATCATTTGTCTGCATTCGAATGTCTCCACCTCAGTGGACCAGCACTGATGTGACATTGGTTGGTAAAGTCTGTCTGAGCTACATGAGCTTTCTGTGCTGTATATTCACAATATTTCACTTTTCTTATTTTCTGTCTTTATTTCCTATTCCGCAGCTTAGATTATATTAAATAGAGTCATAATGATTTAAACTGATAGCTAAGGGGCACAGCTGTGATTATTCTGTGAAAGTGCACCTTTTTTACCTATTTAGTGTTTTTGCAGGACTCTTGGAAACATTGCTGAGTCAACATTCAAGAAACCACCTGCTTATACAATGTCAAGCAACCTTTGGCACACTACGTGAAGGGGTAGCCTGATGAATCACACGTTTTATCATCACATCACCTGTCTTAATCAGAACAGCAGCTGCTCTTATCAAGTTCAATCGGTAAATCAAAACAGGGCCAGCGTTGGTGCTGACAGGTTCCATCAGTCTGCTGAAATCTGGCTGTTTACATGAGAGTCAGATATTGTGTTCAGCTGCGACTGGCAGGTCCAGACAGTGTTTGCTCAAATCAGCATTATGAGGCCAAACAAAGTCTCCCTCGCTGTAACATCCTGCAATATCCTGTTCCTGCTGCCATCAGTCTTCACACAAACGGCAGCCTGTAGGTTATTGCCTCAGTGTATGTGTGCATGAGTGAATACATCCATTGGTGCATGTGAATAAAAATCATGTCTCTGTGTGTGTTTGTGTGTCCTGACCTGTCTCTGGTCTAGTCTCTCTATAGTTGCATTAGCTCCATAGGCATGGCAGGACTCCACAGTGTAGTCAGAGCTGATGCCAAGCACCGAGCAGGAGTCACCACACGACCCATCAGCCACCACAATCACACGCGGCCACTCATTGTGTGGGATCCGCCGCAGGTATCCCTCTGTAAACTGAAACAACACGAAAAATATTAAATATTTAAATCTCCTGTACAGTTTCACTTACATAGCTTCATATTAAAAGGGGAAAAGAAGAAGAAAGTAACAAAGGATTGGGACTAAACTGAGACATATATTATACATATAAGGGCTGCACTACAAAAAAATGACACAGCAATATATTGCAATATTTATTTCGTGATATACTGCAACTGATATCCGGCTATGTATCGTGATGCTTCTCATGAGGTCCTTGCCAATAAACACCCCTTAAGGTCAGTGACACAAAAGAACACTTATGCACTTTATTTTCATGTTTTCAGTTTCAGTGTGTCCAGTTCAAGTGCAAGAGTGCACTTACATTCCATTTTTCATTTGGATGTTATGGCAGCTAAGTGTATACTGTACTGTTCAAATAAACTGTAAAGGAAATTTGAATTAAATTTTTTTGACTCAGTTTGTCCAGTAACGTTAATGTCATGTGATGTATGACGACTACCCAGATCATATGCAACAACTTGTATTTCAGTTGTTTTTACATTTTGAGTTAACTCCGAGGAATATTGCAAATATTTCAATATGCATCATTTTGCAATATATCATGACATAATCATATCATGACCCATGTAGAGTGATGGGTATTGCATCATGAAGTCCTTCTTCTTTTCTTTTCTTTCTTTCACCTTTATTTTTTCAGGGAGGGTCAATTTAGAGCAAGCTCATATATATGTATGTATATATATGTGGGCTGGTTAGACTTTTAACAACTCTAGTGATTAACTTTTTAAAGTTTTCTATCGATCTGGGAGTATTTTCTCATTACATTTGATCTGTTGTAAGTAAAAAAAAAATTAAAATTAAAATTAAAATAAAATAACTGAAAATTATCTGCCACAATTTCCTTACGGACAGTTTAACATTTTTAAACAGCTTGCTTCTCAGCTAAGAGTCCAAAACCCAAAGGTATTCTGTTCTCTATCAAGCAAGATAAAGAAGAGCAAATAATCAGAGGTAGGTGATGTTTGGCATTTTTGGAAAAAATAAATTAAAAAAAATCACTCAATTGTCAAAATAGTTTCTAATTGAGCTTTATCTAGTTGATTAATTGTTTCAGCTCTAAGTTATATAATCTGCTTCTTTTACATTTTATATTATACTACTGTGTACACATTTAAAGCAGATACTTTAAAAGTTTCTTATAACTTAAATTGAGATTAAATCTGTTTCTCTAATACTGACTATAATAACGCACATAAGGCACAGGTGCGTCATATTTTAATAATAACCGATACGGGTCATTAAAATAGGCTCCAGAGGTTGAGTTTTTCTTGGCAAAAGCACATCTCTCAGAGAGATTTATTATTATGCCTGTGCATTCATCGCTGGCCCTCAGTAAAGACACTTGCCTTTACAGAGGAGAGGCAGCACAAAGGGAGTAAGGGAAAGACTGACAGGCTGAAAGGGAAAATAAAAGGGCCTCACAGGAGCTATAATGGCTCAGAACCTGAGGGATCTATGTTTAATCCATTCAGACTGCAGAGACCAGGTAATTTAAAAGACTTCCTCTGCATTCTCCCTTAAAGCACTAACAGGCAACGAGGGTTAAAAAAACAATTCATTTAACACAATGTCCTGTCTAATCAAGAGGAAATGGCAAACTTGGCAGTGACTCTGAGGGAAACTGAAGTTTGTTGTGATGAAGGACCGTCTTGACCTTGTCTTCCGTCTTCCAAAGGTTGGTGAGTCACTGGATAGCGGCGAGGGCAGCAGCAGCTAACAGGAAAGACACTGGAGCTGAGCGGGAAAGCAGCTGCCAGCCAGAGAGCGGCAACATACAAATGTTCAGATGAGATTGCCTTCTTTTCTACTGTTTGATGAATAATAGTAAGAAAACTTCAAAGTCACGACATCCATAATGACAGCTCAACCTTAACAGAGCTGTGATGAAGTCTTGTCATTGGCTTCCAGCCATGACATAAATATTCACTGAACACTGATGCATTGTTCTCCTGAGGTTTGTCTCTCTGAGGTTTTTGTGTCAGTAGGTTATTTCTTTGTCTCTAAATTGAGGGCTGGCAGAGAATGTTTTCTTGCTATTGTCCTCCCGGTGCAATGAAGCACACAGTGAGGGCTATGCAAATAAGCATCACTTTTTCCATAGAACAGGGGTAACAGCTGAGATTTTATCAGGATGCATGCATCAGAGTTCGTGGTGTATGTAAAGTTATGTCCCCTCAAAAAAATAGTGCCGGAACACACACTAACATTTAATTTTGGATGCAGATACCCTGAAAAAAAAATCCCTAGCGGAAATCTGTAATTAAATCCTTTGGAATGAAACAGGATTACATTTATAAATCCATTTTGTTTTGATGCCATAATATGTTTGGATTGGAATTTGTTTACTACGATTCTGCCTTTTACTTTCCACTGGCCTAAAAACTGGAGGGAGGATTCTCCTCAGGTTTGAGGTCAGCTTACATAACAGGTTATTTCAACTGATGAGCCCGCTTTCAGTCTGACATTATACAATGCTGTGTGTGGAGACGCTTTGAGAGGGCTGCAAAATACTACAAGTGAAGTATGCCTGGTGTCGTAAAAATGAACAAATTGATTACCAGAGATTGAAATTGAAGGATGATTGCTGCCGTCAGGTAAATTTACAACTAACCGTGATGAACAGATACAATCTTGTTTGCTGAGAAAAATATTTTGTGTGTGATCAGAGAGGGTGAGATGGCTCATACTAAGAGGAGCAAAAATGCTTTTTCAATGATGAAGAGGAAGCAGAGGAAGCTACAGAATGAGACAGCTGTCTTGTTCAGGTTTACACTCCACAGCCTGAGGAGACTGATGCTTCTGATTGGTCACCATCACTGCTGATAGCTATCAGACCCCTGCTGAAGAGAAGGCACACACCAGCCTCTTCTTTCTGACTGCTGCCACTTGGAGGGGGATCAGCTTTTGACATACCATGAAAGCACAGACGTTATGATAGTGGGCAGTGAGAGCAGTCATTCCACATGATTTCCAGATCAGTGCTATTTTAATTATAGATGCATTTATGTGAGTGAAGCTGAAAGGAGAAATTGAATTTGTATAACATATAATACATAGGAGGGATAGGATGAGTTGTGGTCGGTAAGTGCTTTACCTTGGTCCCCAGCTGCACCTTGACATCCACCTTCTGCTTCTTCTGCTCCAGGATGCTCAGCAGGTACTCCTGAAACACGCCTATCCTGGTGAAGAAATGCTCGTTGTGCCAGCAGCCCTCCATGTTATCAAAGTCCACCCCGAGTCCCAGCAGAAACTTCACGCTGCGGGGATCCAGCGCGATCTGCTGGGGCCGGCACAGCAGGGCAGTCCGGTACCGCTCATCCAGCACGGTCAGCTTCAGCACCTTCCCGGAGCGGACAGCGACCAGCGCGGCCGTCAGCCCCACGGGTCCCGAACCCACGATGAGCACCGAGATCCTGGCCCGCCACTGTCTGATGCCGTCCAGGCTAACTTTCACCAGCACGTACACGACCACCGCCACCAGAGTGCTCAGAGCGGTGTCATAGGCGAGAGCGCGGAACCTCTGCTCCGCGTTTTCCGCGATGTCGCCAACTCCGGTGTTTTCCGCCTGCAGCCTGTCCATACCGCGAGCAGGAATGACACTGCGATGTGTATACGTGTGTGTGTGTGTGTGAGCTCTCTCCTCCTTTTATGAACCAACCGAACGTCTTCTCATCATTTATGCACTCGCTGTAAGACAGAAGCAGGCTTTTTATATCACTGTTCACAAGTCACACCAGCTGCCACATGCGTCCTCTGCGCTCCCTCAGCTGAGAGTTGAGTTGTTGCAGCACGTTGCTCTCTCTCTCTCTCTCTCTCTCCCTCCAGAACTAAGGTGTGTATGTAAAAGGTGTCAGCACAATATGAGCAATTATAATGTATCAGCAGCAATGTGTCATGGTTTAAATCTGTCATATTTCTGAAAGTGCCAGGACTTTGTGAGATTAATGAAAACTATAGGATATAAGAAAGAGACACCCCCACCCCCACCCACCCCCCCCCAAATCCAATAGATGCTTAACACAAACTGCAGAGACTGGACCCTGTGCTTTGGTTTTACTCCGAGAAACTATTGATTTTACTGTTGCTAAAACAGGAGAAGTCAATTCTCCCTCTCGCTCCCCCACACACACAAGGACAGCAGCACAGCAAGCCTACTGTACAGGCTCATCCCAGAGGACTCATTACGAAGCGTAGAAACATCTAGCTTAGGCTACTGTTTTCCAACAATAAAGTTTCCTTAAGAATGGAAAGACAAGAGCTGCAAAAAGCAGAAGCTTACAAAACGTGTCGGATGATAAGAGTCGACAGACTGTGTAGTTGCTGGTGAGAGATTAAGAGAAAGAGCCAGAGGAGATGACATGCTGGTGAATGTAAATCATATCTGCTTGCAGGAAGCTTCACATACTCTTTAATCCTTCCAGTAACCCTGTGAGCCAGGCACTTTTATTGAATTCGGCTGTATCTTACAAGACCATTTTAACAATGTTCTCAGTTTTGACTTTTCTTTCCTCTCCTGTTCTCTTGGAGCTAAAAGAGGCAGTGGCTGTGAATACCCTGCACCATGGTGATGGCATGTGTTCAATCATTTTGGTCTTTTTTAAAATCGTATCTGTTCTTACACTTTAAACAAAATAACACTGAAGGAACATCTTTTGATTCCACTGTATGCAGCGTATTGAATATGAAGGGTTAAACTTGTACATTAGGATGCTTCTCAAAGAAAGAACAAATTAATAAGTTGAATCAGTAAATGCATAACACTGAACGGCATTCTGCCATATTCTGTGATTGAAAATTTTCATCATTTCACTCCTCTTTGCTGTGCTCCCCTTTTGAATGACCCCAATGCATCACATTCATCAGCAGCTTTAGCATTTTAACTAATGCTTTGACCTTTAAGCCCCATTTGAGCCCCGCTAATAAAATGAGCACTTTGAAGGTGGTGATGACATCATTTGCCTAAGTGACTCCTGATAGAAGCCAAATCCTTCACAGGAGACTGTGGTTCACATGGAAATGTTTGGTCTTAGCAAAGGCCATGACGGACAGATGCCTTAGTCCGTAAATCCGTTTCAATTGCCAGGGATCTAGAGAGAAAGTGAGGGGAGAAAGGCAAACACGCACACATTCAGGGAGAAGGAGACATATTGGTGTGATAGACCAGGCCTCCACCAGTAATTGGTTTCCACCTCTGCAGGTGCCTGGCAACGATCATACTGTCCAGCCGGTCCAGATGAAAAGAGAAATGAAGCTCTAATTACAGTTGAGACGTGCAAGCTGGTAGGCGACCGCTGACAAGACATTACCCTGGAAATGAATGGAGAATCGTCACTTGGAAACCAAATGATGAGCTTAAATATTCCTTAACAGTGTGCCGATGATTACTTTATAAAACTGAAATGTTGTTTTGCAGCTTTTTAAGACAAATAAAAAGCACAACATCTCTGAGAACAGACTACACGCATGAAAGATTAAAAAAAGCTTCAACATCTGTTCATAGATAGTTTAAGGTGAGTTGTATCTCATCTACCTCAAGGACCACCCAGCATAATGTTCGTACCATGAAGGAATACACTAGAAAACAATTAGGCTACGCTTTTGCTTTGATTTCCTCATTGGCATGCTAATATATGCAGTTACAGGAGCGATGGAGATAATCTGTATGCGAAGCCTGGGGATTTGAATGTGTTAATGACAATGAGTGAATCCCTCACACATCCTACTCTGACATGATCTGAACCAAAGCAGCACAGAGAGCAGGTTTTTTTATCGGTGTGCCCACATCTTACGGCCAGTAATGGGGCTATGCGTAGATCTGAGGTCATTAGAGAAAAACAAATTAGGCTCCCGAATAATGAATACGAACCCATCATTGATGGGGAGTTCAGACGGTATGAAAAAGCACACACAGGTCTACACCAGGGATGGGAAAAAATATCGCAACAGTAATATATCATCATCCTGACTTTTGATATACGATAACTGAATCACTGGTACCAAATATTGATATTTTAAGTTAAATAAAACGTCCCTGTAAACAGATTTCCCTGCTAATTTGACCAAGCAGCGTCACTACTTCATGATTCCTCGTGGTGGGGCATATGACATGAATTAAGGTAATGTAAAAAATGGAAATTAATTTGATGAAAGCACAAGTTGATAGGGATGAAGAAGGACAGGTGAAAAGAATTTAAAGTTAAAGAGATGCGTCAGCCACTTTCAAGTCTGAAGTCTGGACCAAACAAACAAAATTTTTGTATTTATAATTGTGATATATGCATTTTGTATTCCTTAATCAGACAGATATCATGGTGTATCAATTCATAATTGTTTTGCAATATGTCAATCATTACAAAATCGCTAATGTGATGTTATTGTTATCGTAGGACGCTTATTGCACATCATATCATGAGTTACCCTGTGATTCTCACTCCTGATATACACATACAAGTTTACTGCCATGAAAGTGGGACAAGGCCATGTACTAGTTAACAGTCTTAACAAAATTTTGTAGCATTTGGACAAGTTGAATTTAAAGGGACAGTTCACCCAGAAATGACATTACAGTCATTATCTATTCACCCTCATGCCGATGGAAGGTTGGGTGAACTTTTTGAGTCCACAAAACTCTGCCTTAGTTTCACAGGAAAAAGTTGCAGTCATCTCCCAAACAATTGTAGTCAATGGTGACCAAGTTTAAACATTAAAAAAATACAAAATAAAGCCACAAAATGCCTCCACACTGCTTGTCCAAAGTGATCTAAGTGTCCTGAAGCCTCCACATGCTAAGTTAATATGAAATACATCACTAACGCCGTGTTTTTAGCCTCACTGTTCACTGCAGCCTGTAGCTCCTGAGATGGGAGCTGCGTTCAAATGCACACACACCTTTACACAGAGCTTGTCTATCTGCAGGATCAGTCGGAGGGCAAGTCTGGCAAGTCTTCCGGGTAGCGTGTGAACACAGGTCTGTGTGTTCCATGTAAGACGCTACAGGCCACAGTAACTGTGGGGCTAAAAATATGGCATCAGTGACGGTTTTCAAAACAACGTGGCGTGTTGAGGCTTCAGCAGGGCCGCCGCGTGCTTTCCTGCTGTTCTAGGAGAAAAACAATTGTGTCACCCCTCTTACACTTGCAGTATAGCAGCAAAAAACAAACGTGAATTTGCCACACACATAAAGCAAATCCTCTACTGGCTTTGGTTAGAAAGGAGTCCAGGAGGAGCAGAACTGACCAGCACAAAGAAAAGCCGACGGAGCGCCTGTGGAGCGGGTCTCTGTGTGCGAGATGCCTGAGCACCTTGACAAGCAGTGCCGCTCTGGCACTGGCGCTCTAGAGTTGAGAGTAAATTTAACCAATGTGGGAGTCCAAAAACTGCAACAAATTTTGCAGTTGCAACAAGTAGCATTTCATATCCGTATTTTTCAGGTAGAAGTCCACTACATCCCTTCGCTGCCCCTGCTGAAGTGCCGCTCTAGGCAACTGTCTAGTTTGCCTTTATGGACACACTGGCCCTGGGCTTCAGGAAACTTGAAATACTTGAGACAAGCAGTATGGAGACATTTTATGTTTTGTTTTTTGGGTTAGAATCGTAGTCACCATTCACTACAACTGTTTGGAAGATGATTGCAATGCCTTTTACCTGTGAAACTCAGGCAGTGTTTTGTGGACTGAAAAACTTCACCCAACCTTCCATCAGCATGAGGGTGAATAAATAACAACCAAATTTTAACTATGGGGTGAACTATCCCTTTCAGAGGACAATTAGGGACTGTGGCAATGACTTAACATGAATCAGTGCATCATGTTTTGACAGGGAGCAGAAAGCGTCAAGGAAACTCATCAGCTCCTCTGATACCAAATGTCAGTGTTAAAAGCAGGACCTCCAGCATAAACGCGTCATGAACATAAACACTCTGAAACTGCAGTGTATCCAAAGCGTACTGCCTTTTCAGTCACATTTCTTTGAGAGTCCTCCTGCCATGGCTTCCTCTAAATAGCCTTACAAGCACAATTTCTCTCTCACTGTGCTCGCTGTAAGCCAGACATGACATCCTCACTGCCAACTGTATCAGCATGTGTTTTTGGACTGACGACTCTGACATCTGCCACAGCGGGTTTCTCATGCCCTGTCTCACTAAACACCATGCCTTGTTGTACTGATGGTTTGGTTCCAAATTATTCTACTATACACCAGAGATGTTTAGTAGTTTTATTTTATTTAAAAAACAACTTAGCTCCTTTAGATCTCATTGATGTCCACCTAAAATGAACTGTTTCCTTTTTGGTCTGGGAGATGACAGAACTCACAAATATTCCCAGGCACAATAACGTGAACTTTTCTTGTTCATTTACAATAATTTGCAAATGTTTTCCAATAGACCAAAAAATCCAAGGTCCTGGTTAAG
>JAQLOL010000023.1:12996706-13020635 GCA_029783665.1 Naso thynnoides
GAAGTCGGAGAACATGATGAACAGAGAAGCCACTCTACCTCCTGAGCCACAGCCGCATATTATTCAGTTAATTCCAAGTTTACATTTTTACTTATCCTGTCATTTTCTCCTGCTTGTATGCAACACAGTGAATCGTCAGTCTTAAACCATATCTGCCTCCTGCCCCACAGGTGTGTGTGGTCTATCAGCAGAGAAGTAAAGGGAGAGGAAGGACGCCATGCAAAAGAAAGCTGGAGTCTGGGGTTGTCACAGTTTGGAAATTTTTCCACAGACTAATACGCTCATGCCGCTTCTGGTGTTGCCAGTAAGGCCAGACATTTTACAAGAAGGAAGGGATTTTTTATCATCAACAGGCTCTATGGCGCACTTACTTTGATCTTTGATGTCAGATTTTTTAATCTACCCCACAGGGTTTATGTCGGCCAATATTTGCAGGCTTTTTGCCAGTATGGTGTGTAATTGTCTGACAAAGGAAAATATCAAACTCAAATGTTGGTATTTCACTGCGCTGCTCCTCCTCATCCCTTTTCTAGGTACACATGGAGCTGATTAAAATAACCTTGTGAATGTAAATCGTATGGCTTTTACATGTCCCTTGATAAGCAGGACGCTGCTTTTCCCGCAGCAATGAAGTTAAAATGACAACAATCCTGATATGCGGGGGATAACTGTGCTGCCTGCAGCCTGTGTTTCTGTGTCTGGTTCGCTATGAGGAATAAATCCGTAAAACACAATCACAAGCATCAGTGACACAATCTCTAATACATTATCGTGCTCGTGTGACACGCGAAGAAAAAGCACTCGTGCGGAAACAATCACTACAGATAGTGAGATAGCTGCAGAGCTTCATGCCAGGCTGCAGCCCACTGACAGGCCGACTCATTCTGGGCGTCCCCCGTGAGCTTTGCCCCTACGGACCCGTCACTTAAGCACAGCACAGGCACAGCATCAGAATCGGGATATGAGACAGAGGAAGATGATGCACAAAAATGAAAACGTTGGTGGGGACAGTGGCTTATACTAGCAGTCAGTGTAAGCTGAGCCACCGTGTAACACCGGTGACACCGACTACTGCAGCAAGCCTACTGGAGTCTACTGGAAATCAACAGACCCTGACAGGCTTCTTAGAGAAAAATGTCAGTCAGTTGATAAGTATCTTAATTCTTTGCTGATTAAAGTTTGAATGTGTTTTCGTTTTAATTACTGTTAAGAATATTTCAGAGTAGAACAGAAGCCATGTTAAATAGAAATGTGTAATATTGGTAATTTGGTACATGAATTAGAAAACCGAGTTATTTTGTTTCATGAGGCAGGAAGAGGAACTAGAAAAGGTAACAGCAGAATCATTCTGGTCCACAGCAGCCTCAGGCAGGTCCACAGAGTCAGGGAGATTAAATACACATTGTCCCTTCATCAACAGCCATCTCACTGCTGAAGGAGTATTTTCCAGAAGCAATGAAGAGCAAGACTCTCCACTTATCTCACCCCTACTCAGGTGTGTGCTCTGCCCTTTCATATACTAAGGAGTCCAGAGTTAAGACGGGAAAATTACAGACCAGCTTCAAAAGTGGTTGGCTCAATAAAAGGTTCTTTTTTTACACAACTGGGCAGGCAAATATGCATTAAATGTAATCAGTGTACGTGACGGAAGGGTGGCGTTACAATTTACAAGAGGCCACCAAACTTGGGCTTTTGCAAACAAAAATCTTCTCTGGGGTCCTCGAACCTTCCTAACTGGATATGTTTTTCACTGGCAGGCTACTCCCATAATCTCATAGAGAGCCTGGTGTGATGGGTTTAATCTAAAGGACAAGCCAAACATGAAAATGATAAATTCCTACTCTGTCAGGGTAATGATCTTTCAATCATTAGTAGCTTGTATTAAATCTCACGGTCACTCACCAATCTAATAGTGATTTAAAGAGTGTCAGTAGTGGATCATTTTGAAGTCTCACCTGGATGTATTTCCTCTGTGTCTCATCGTTGAGAACGTGGGCCACGTGCTTGGAGAAAATCTTTTCTCGCCCAGTACGGGCGTGGATACCCACCATTGTCACACCAATAGGCCAGGGAGCATTACCAATGGCCATCTGTAGATAGGCATCATTCGCCTGAAGACATATGTAAATAAAGTCATTGAATCTGTAAATTATTTAAGAGTTTAACATAGTAAAAAAAAAGTCATACGGACAATGACATACCTTGACATATTCTCTCTCCAACATGAATTTAATGATGTCTGTGATTGACTCTTTGATGTCAGCTGGTAAACTCTGAAAGAGGTGAGAAATTTTATAAACTATTAAAAATGATAACTTGATATTAACACCTTGTTTGACAAAAACATCCTTGCAGCTTGTGTCACTGTCTTCACAAGTGGTACCTTCTTCCTGAGCTTCCTGAAGAGAGGTTTGAGATAAGACTCTGTCTGTGAGTGGGTTGCACTTGCCAGCTTCCCCTGAACACCTCGCTTCACATGGTCCTCTCGGCTGTTCAGATCTTTGGCCCAAACACCAAGAAGAAACTAGAATACAACAGCAAACATGGCTGACATTAAAAATATAAAACAATTATAATAGTCACAAACACTGGACAGTTGATGATTCATTTTTTTTATCTAACAAATCATGTTAGACCAAAGGCAAACCCAACTGTCTTTCCTTACCCTCAAGACTTTGTCGATAACATCCTGGTCTCCATCATCATCTCCAGTGCCCAGGGTTTGACCAAGAGCCTAAAAAAAGAGTTGCAGTCATCAGGAGCAAACTGATCTGTGACCATAACTTAACTAAAGATGACATGGATATTTAATACATTTATAAAATGTTGCAGTTTGAGGGTCCTGTGAACCTTTAAAGAATATTCTAGTGATTATATAATCAGTAAAAGGTTCTAAATAAATTGCCTGCAAAGTGACAAAACTGTACAGAAAAATCTGGACTAGCAAAACAATGTACCTCCAGTTCTTCAATAGTGGTGTTTTCTTCATGCACTTTCAGGTCGTGCTGTGTGTCCAGTTCTCCTGACTCTGTTCCTCCAACAATTTCATTCAAGTACTGTTGGTCAATCTTGTCCATGGCTGCTTTCAGGTCATTCCTCAAGCCCTTGACACAAAGGCAGCATCAAACAATGCCAATTAGCATGTACCAAAAATAATCACATGAAGAACACCACCATCCAAGTTGATTTACTCTAGTACAATTGTACAATTAGTGCACTACATATGTATTAAAGGAAAGACATTAAAATGGTATTGACATTGATTTTTTTCGACATAGAAGTCGCAGTGTGATATATGAGTCTGCATATCTTTACTGCATATTTTGTCCAAATCCAAGTCAGTCCTACCTTGTTAACTTCTGGGGTCAGAATTTCAATTTTCCTGAGTCTCTGGAAGGCGTCATAGTCAGACTCTCCAAACAGTCGGATTGGTTCCCCTCGTTCTCGAAGCCGTCGAATTACCTAAACAAATATGGCAATCCAAAAGACACATATAAGCTGTAATATAAAAGATGTGATATGGAAAGAAAAATTACTGGGTGGAAAATATTTAGTTTTTATATTGACCCACTTCCTGTCGTGACAGCGTCATTGGCAGCTTCTCTTCAGTTAGTTCCAGTTCTAACACTGGATTAGTTGAGGTGGATGGTTCATCTTCTTTCTGCGTATCAACCTTGAGAAAAACATAGAAGGAAAAGAATTTTTACTGACATTATTGGAGGACCATAAAGGTAATATGAGGGTCCCAAATTTACAACTGGGACATATGACATTCTGCAATTCCTTCATGGGACCTCAGAGGTGAAGAGGACGTGTGTCACTGTAAAGTGGGCAGAACACAAACACATCCTAACCTTACCTTACCTGCAGTTCTTCGATGAAGACAAGTAACGTAAAAGCTAATAAAAGAAGGCAAGAATACTGAATATTACATTAATTTCAGAAATTCAATTTAGCGGAATTTTGGCTGCACACCGAAAGTTTGATTACAGGCAAAAAAAAGAAAAAAAAAATTCTCTGCAACAAGGAAAATCAAAGTATGCTATCAGATCATGCTTTTATAGGCACATGCATCTCGGTGCTCTTAGATTGTGGTTTGAGAAGCACAATCTAAAAGAACAAACATAAACCGCTTACAAAAAGCTTTCCAAACCAACAGTGGCCCTTGCTCAAAGAAACACAATATACTGCATGTATGCACAGAGCTTAGCTTGACGTTTGCCTTGTCTAGCACAAAGTATAACATAAATGCAGTTTTTCATGGAGCAACTTTTACAAGGCAATGCAAACAAGGGACACAAAAGCAGGGAAAACTTATAATTGGTCTAAATATTGAAGCTGCTGTCACAGATTATGTGGCAAGTGCAAAATCAGAGGTGCAGCTTGACATTTTTTTTTTTTTTTATCTCAGTTTAATATCCCATGCTGCAATCCACACCATGTCTGTATCCCACTTTGGCTTTGTTGATTCCTTTCCTTGTTCCCTTGCTTTCTGACAAGTGATTTTTGCTGAGTTTATAAATAGTTTGTAACACATAATTGGTCCAGCATACAGTCCATTTGTCATAGTCTGGGCTGCACATGTAAAATAAAGTTTTAAAAGCATGAATATCAGCAATGGTGGAGCATAGGATGTAAAATATAGTTCAACAAATTCAGAGAATGCAGGTGAATTTGAATACATCAATATTTTCACGTGTCTTGTAACTAACGCAGCACTCAGCAGCGACTGCTTGTAGTATGAAATCATGTCTTTTCAAAATCACTAGGAAAAGAATCTTTTTTATCAAGAACTGATATTGTGTCTCATCATGGGTCTCATGGCTAATTTATGATAACCCACAATGAAAAGTCAAGGTATCTCCACCATGTTATTTCTGCTTTTATCCTTCCTGACTGACAGTGAAGTTTTAGAAAGGGTGCCAAGGAAGCGGAAGCCTTTGGGACACAGTGTTTTTTTGTCCTTCATCATGCATCTTGTCAGCTATTTTCACTGTGCAATCCCATACCTGGCTCTCAGGAGTCTCTCTCTGAACCTACAGATGCAGGCAGCAGAGGCAGGTTGGGGAAAAACAGCATAGTAAACAGAGATACACACACCTGAACATCAAACCTAAACTCATTTTGTTTTCCTGGCAAATGGTTGAACCTAATTAGGCCTATAAATGTGTCAAAATAGAAATGAGATCAAACTAAACTGAAGAAAGGCCCTGTTTTTAATGTGCTTGGATTGTTTGAGGGAGAGAAGAGACAGAGTAATCTGGACATAAACCTTATATCCACATCTTCGGAGGTAATCATCTTGTTCCTTGCGCGCAAGATCAGACCTTTTGAAGAACTTTTTGGAGTCCTGCAAAGAAAGACAATTGACTTGTTTTGCACTTTTAATCAAACATGATGTTCATCAACATGAAAAGATAAGAAGGTGATGCTCTAACAACAAATGCACGATATGCTATCTTGATAATAGTCGGATAATATAGGAATGGAATCTGGACACTATCTAAATAATGTCCGGATAGTATTTGGGTGTTATTCGGATAAAATATGGATATCTATCTAGGTGCTATTCTGAATAGCATTAAGATCTTACACGGATATTACATGGATACTATGAATATCCAAACATTACACAAATGCTATTCGGATAATACTCAGATTCTACCTGAATACCATTTGGATATTATCTGGATATTATCTGAATACTATTTGAATAAAATATGTATAACATTGTCCAGATATTATTCAGATATTATCGTAATTATTTGGATATTATCCATATAATATCTGAACAGCATTTACATGATATCTGTATATCATCTGAATACAATCTGCTATTATCTGCATATGATTCAGATGCTGTCCGAATATTATCTGGGTGCTGTGTATGGTACCTGTATACTGTAAACAGGAGTCAGACTGATGTTTCCTGCACTTTTCCTGCACATATCTACATCTAAAATAAAACACCCCCACATTAGGTTGTCAACATTTCTGCTGTACTGATCATCCGTCCATAAGCTGATCTCAATATTTCAAACAAACTGAAGAAACTGTTTTAAGTTTACTTAACAGCTGTGCCTGTGTGTGTGGTATATAGTTTCAAGTTTGAACTGTTTCTCCGGCGGTTGGCATGTCCAGATAATTTATCATCAGCGTCACGAGTTTAAGCATAATGTCGAAATGATTTTGATATGATCAGCCGTGCCAATCTAACGATAATGCTTCATTACGTATTTGCTAGCTGGTTTTGTTCAACGTTAACCTTACGTAAATATGGACCTGTTAACGTTACTATTATATTACAGATGAGTCTTCTGTCTAACGCTTAAGTTTACTATGTCTTGTACTTCCACGAATGTGTGAATTTATGCGTCAAACAATAACGTTCCATAATAAAACATCGATGATTCTGGAAAGATAGCGTTGGCGTTGACTGAACATTTTATGGCTAACGTTAGTTTGCCAAGCTAACAAAAACAAGCGACAGCATCATCAACTCACATCGACAAGCTGCTTGTCTTTGAGGAGCTTCCTTTTCCTCGCGATCTCAGCTTGCAGTATATCCATTTTATTCAAGCAGTTGTGGTCGTTACGTGCTTACTTTTAGAAAAAAAGCGAACATGTAGGTCTACTGAGATAATGCTAATAGCCAACAGGCTAAACCGGAAATTTACAAAAAAAAAAAAACCTGACTACAGACTTTCAGTATAAGATTCCTTCGGGATTTACTTTGTTTCGTCAAAATTTTCAAAATAAAAATGTTAAAAAATAAAAGGTAAACTGGATCAAGAAGCCATTTAAGTCTTATTTTCTTATGTTAGCACAGATACCAACGTTAACATTCCAAAACCAATAACTCTCCCTTGGGCTTAATAAAGCAACACATATATTGTTCTATGCGTTGTTCTTTGGGGATAGGTGAAGGTCCTGTACTAAAATGATATTTTAGGGTCCTAATAAATGAAAATGTGACAAGAGACAGGTTAATATGCAGGTTAAGGTTAATATATGAAGACAACTACAGGCCACTGAAAATCAAATTGGTCATTCATAAAAGGTCACCGCTGTAATGCATGGACATGCACAAAAAAAAGAAAAAAAAGATTGGTTTTTTTTTTTTTTTTTCCAAAATCACATATTTCCAGTTTTGGTTGTTGATCATTTCCTTCTTTTTTAGCTCCAGCCAATGTATGCCTATTTTTTCACTCAAGCCCAGGATAGGCTACTACTATATACCTTATTAAATTGGCATTTTTAAGCAATTTTAAAAATCTTTTTCTAAATGAAATAATTAGTCCGGCACATCTATTTTCTCTGTCAGTGTCACATTTCAACATTTGGACATGAACAACTTAAATGATTCCTAAATAAATAGCCTAAATTATTAAAAACTGTGGCTTTATTGGCATGCATATTCAGCTACAGTTTTTGCCAAAGCATAGTTTAAAAATCTACATTGGATTGTTGTTCATTTTGTTCTGTCTGATCCAACTTCCTCATGCTGTATGTTTAACAAAATATGGCCTAAGCTAAATGACTAAATGAATTTCTAAACAGACAACTGAAGCCCCCCACTTCTGTCAACTTTTTCACCTGTTATTTGCAAGTTGCAACTTTAAAGTTGAGCGGATGAACTGTGCAAAATGATCTGTGTAAAGATCAGTCTAGTTTATTAAAAACGAGGATTGTAAAAGAAGGAAATTATGGAAAAAGAAACACCAACCTAACTGACCTACCTGTCATAAGTGACTCAGTACCACCTCCTATTTCCTGCCAGTGACTCAGAATTTACAGCTACAGTTGCCTGAAGGGAGGACTAGAGGGGGGATAATTCATCCTTTCATGCACTACATCAGCTTCAAATAGATATGAATATCCACTACATGTCCAAGAAAATATAGATGGTATGCAGTGTGAATCTTGCCTGCTGTCATTAAAAAGACAACTGAACTCACTCCCACTCACCAGTGAGTTCTAGTCATCTGGTTCTTGTTCTGGTCAGACATTGTTGGTGATCATTTAGACAAAGTAATTATTTTTTCCTAATCTAGAGAGTAGGTCCCTATATCAAATAAATAAATATATACATACATAACATTATTAATATGATTACATGCATCATTTATAAGAACTGAGGAAAAAGTTTATGTTTGCAGTCTGGTCTCATTGGTGCAAATCGAGGTTTATTGTCTGACTCGACCTTTTAGATGAGAACATACCATCAGGTGGCGCAAAGGGATATGTGACGATTTTTTAATATTAAAGTCATTAATTTATTTACATGGCGCGAGGAAAAACCAGCATCATGCTGGGAGTGGATCACATCTTAAATAGCATTTAATCAAGACAATTACAGCAAAACAGTGCAAAATGCTGCCGATGACAGCATCTGTAGCGCAGCCTGAGGAGAAATTTAACTGATTAATAAGGCAGACGGACAGTGATTCCGCAGAGTGTATCCTAGTCACTGATTTCGTCTTTCTGAGGAGCGATTTGCGACTGCACGACTAACTGTAGACTACATTCTCCCCGAAGATGGAGTTTGGGGAAAGGAAGAGGAAAAGGAAGTCACAGAGCTTTAAACTGGTCACGGATGAAGGTAGGCTGCTGGGTGAATGCAAGACCTTGCGAGACGCGTGTCTGGGTGTTTGTCTGGCGCTGTGTGCCAGCAGAGACGACTGTGTAAACAAAAGCGATGGCCACGACAATGTGCCTCGGGTTGAGCCCACAGCTAACTCTCATGAATCATGTGGAAAAATCTCCCCGCATATCCGTCTCATCATAGAGGGGTGAATGAATGAATGAAGTAAATTAACAGTCCTAAATTTGGAAACATGTTGCGCATTCTGTGCATACAGCATGCAGCTTAAATTGTTCACTTTTTTGCTGAAGCCAGACTGCACACGCTCTGAGCCACCTCTCTTCACTACACTACTTCATACCACCTACAGGTGGTGGTTTCTGCATGGGATGGGGTGGGGTGGGGGGTGGGGGGTGTTCTGCTTTGGTTTACATCACAGTCTTCAATGAATAAGGCCGCAACATAATCTGAAAATATTTGTCGCTCTGATCTTGTTGTGACATTTAGATTTCATGCCCAAACAGCTTTATTGTTCCTATCCTGTGACAGAACTTTGCTGATTTTCCTGCAGATTCTGATCCCTCATATATGATGAATTACAGCCACAAAGATGCCAATGGAGAGCCAAAGGATGCTGCTGTGCCTCATGGTATGTACCGTCGAATTTCTATTGTATATCATTGCACATCTACACTAATTAAACCGACTCCTTTCTTTCTCACTGTAGTCTGGGTGGAAGGCGAGGGAAAGGAGATCAAGAGGCAAATCACAGGAATGATGAGGCTTCTGAGCGATAAGACCGGCAGGGTCTATCAGCGGGTTGGAGTGGAGCAAGATAGCCCAACAAAGGAGTCTCAGAATAGGCATCTGACTTGGGTGCATCAGTCTGCACCTTTATCGCCTGTTTCAGAGGATCACCAGAGCAACAGCTGGAACTTTACAGGGGATCCAGGGCCTTCACCTTCATCCGCATCCTCCTCCATCCCTAACGGCCCAGGCTGTGGCCAGTACAGCACCCGCTGCAAAGCCATAAGGATCCTCAGCAATACAAAGGATCTGATCAAAGGAAAAGAAGCTAACGGTAGGGAACCAAAGCATGTTTTAAGAGGAGGAAACCAAAGAGCACAACTTTAATTTCCCCTCACAAAATGAGCTAATAGAATAGAGAGGAAATCTTGTCCAGTGCTGTGAAGGAACAAACTCTATACCAATGTATTTGTGTGTTATTTAGTCATTCAGAGGTGTTGGTAAGTTTTTCCTTACAAGACAGTCAAACAGTTATATCACATACAGCACTTATAACACAGATAGTCTCAATTTGTTATCAGAGACTAGGCAAGAAAGCTCATTACACCCACATGTGTGTGCATGTTTGATAGGACAATGGCTAACTATTATACTGCTGACTTTCCAGCAGATGTCGTCCCTCCTGTTGCGGCAGAAACCCCCTGCTGTATGTGTAACTGCAAGGGCACCTTGCAGGCTATTTTGCGGGAGATGCGTGCCATGAGGAGGCTGATGCAGACCCAAAAAGGTCAGTGGATAAACACAAACACTCTCATGCTGCGATAAAGAGAGAGAAACTATAATATGATACTGTCTTTCTCCAGCATCCTGTGAAAGACAGGAACTGGCAGCTTCACCATGCCAACCTTGTCTTGGTTCAGGCCCCGCTCCTCGCTGTCGGCCCCACAAGAGGAGGTCAATCTATAAAGTGGCACCACTTACGGTGTCTAGTAGTAGAAGAGCTACTCTTGCCCCTCTGGAGAAGTTGCCACTTGTAGCCACACCTGTAGAATCTTTAAAGAAAGAAGAATGTGAGAAAGCACAAGACTCATCTACACCCAACAGCCACTCTGTCCCTTCTGGGATTTCTGTGCTGCCACCCCAGAACGATCCAGTGACCGCCAGCAACACACACAATCCTCTCCTGAGCCATGTGAGGGAACCTCAGTCGTCAGAGGTAATGTACACATGACCAAGTATATTTCTGTGCTTAATTTGTAGCTGTGCTTTATGATTTGATGGAAATTTATGATTCTGTCCCACAGAACCACATTTTAATTCATTTCAGATTGTTTTCCTGCTTAATTCTCAAAATGTTTTTCAATGTGTGTATTTATACCAAGAACAAATCTGATTCTGTTTTCTCTTCTAACTCTACAAATATGCATCACAGAAATTATATAACACAAGTGAAAATAAACATGTTGAATTCATTCATTATGAAGCTACAGAACAAAGCAACGTGTTTCTATTTTTGTCATAAGGAATGTTTTTCTTAATCATCTCTCTGAACCATTTTTGATGTAAATATATTAAAAACTGCTGCCAAGTGATGCATGAGGGAGCTAAGCAGGATCTTTATGTCCTCTAAACTATTTGGATTTTCATCATTTTGAGCTATTATGACATGTAGAGTTTTGCACGTTCATCGTTATGCCTTATTTTAAATGGGTATCTCCAACATCGTGATTTAATGCAGTAGTTCTGGGTCAGGATCCCCCCAGAGAGAAAAGGGATGCTCTCCAAAAGAACAAATACATTTTTTTAAATAATCCAAAATTGCAAAGTTAACCATTCTTGTGAAATTTCTGGTTATATTCTACATTTTTTTCTTAAATTATTTTAAAACAATATTATGGCTGTTCAGCTGTGCACTACATTATATGCCATCTCCGGGGTCGATGGGAGTCCCAGTCTCTGGCACCGTTATTTTGGAGGTTGCAGGCTGAAAAGTTTGGGAACCCTTTATTTAAAGAGCCAAACCAGTCTTACGACATGTAATTGTCCTTTGTCACCATCGGCCACATAGGCACATAAAAACCCCACTCATTTTACCCAAAATAGTTTTATCTATGACATATTGTGTTTGTCTACATTTTGTCCATATTCAGTAAATGTAACAGAAAGTACCTGAAAATGTGTGACAGCGTTAGTTAAAAGGAATGCCTGTGTATAGATCCTTCTTCACACTAGTATTTGAGCTAGGAAGGCAGCACTTGTGAGGAACTATTTTTCGAGGCAAAATTATTTTCTCTCTTCTCTCTCACGCAGCAATTTTTGACCAAATAAACGCAGACGTTCTAAGTAGAAGGGTGAATTACAAATACCTAGCAACTTTCACATGTCCTGTAGTGTTTCTATACCCTCTTTAAACATGAATGGCAGTGAATAAGGTTTGAAAATGCAGTCTGAGATCTAATGAAGTATACACACAGTTAAATTTTAACAACATTTATTTGAAGATAGGGGCGATCTTGACGTTTGTTTTCTCTCTTTTTTCTTCTAAAACCTGATTTTATATTTGTTTTAATCCGCCCTTTCCTCACTTAACATACATTTTCCAATTATGTGTTAATTGATTCTTTTTCAGTCTGAGGTGCGTCTTGCAGAGGATTATGATGTGTTTATCTCAAAGGCTCAGCTGGACTCCATTCTGGTCAACTATACACGCTCTGGCAGCCTGCTGTTCAGGAAACTGGTGCGCGTCTATAACCTGTTAAAAGTCAGCTCATTGACCCTTTTAATGTGGTTGTCATGTGGCATCAATGGTTAATCTAATAATTTACTTCAGCTGTGTTCACTAAAGGATCAGGAAAGTTTTCATGTGGAGCTACTTTATGTTTAGGTGTGTGCCTTCTTTGACGATGCTACTCTGGCCAACTCGCTGCCAAACGGTAAAAGGAAGAGAGGCCTCAATGATAACCGAAAGGGCTTGGACCAGAACATTGTGGGTGCAATTAAAGGTAAAGTTATGACATAAAAAATTAATCAGTCTCTTTTTGCCAGAGTACATTACTGTAATGACACAGAGGAGATATTAATTAAGTTATGTGAACCATGTCCAGTGTTTACAGAGAAATACTGCACTCAACACAGAATAGAGAAGCTGCCTGGGCCACGAGATTGGGTTCAGATCCTTCAAGATCAGATCAAACTTGCGAGGCGGAGGCTGAAAAGAGGTACTGAAATATAACCTGTTACTGAGTTTTTCCCCTAATTTCACCTTCTATTGTAGGTGTTTATATTACAAACTTTAAATTCAACTAACATTGTTTTTACCACTCAATTCTGTTTTATTTTGAAAAGGGGTTTTTGTGAGCACAGTCATAGGAACTTAATTTATTGTCCAGTAAATTTGTGTTAAGTTTGTGGTTGTATTTCTTCGGCTCCTCAGATGCTGCAGAAGCAGATGAAGTCTTAAATGGACCTTCCACAAGTATGAACCTCATATTTAGTGTTCACTCATGGGAAGCCAACATACACACTATCTCAACCACTGATTCCACTCTTATGTCTCTCTGCCTTCACCTTTCCCCTTGTATCAATGCTACATCTTCCAAAATCTTTCTATCAGCCCTCTCCTTCCACTACTCACTGTCACAACACACACATGCCTGCATACAAATACAGACACACAAACCGGTGTTGCTCATTGGCTCATGTATCTTTGCATGTCTTTGTCACGCTGTCGCAACATTTGACATTCTCACACAGCTTCCCAAAATATCAGCTAATTATTTTCACACCATGCATTATACTCACATGTTCACCCCTGAATTTCATTCTCAATGTCAACTGAGACAGCATTTCTCTTTGTGCTGTCTCAGTTTTTGTCTTTGCTTTTTAAAGAAGGCTATAGACCTGTAAAAAATC
The DNA here is from genome assembly GCA_029783665.1 of Naso thynnoides. Classification (NCBI taxonomy): domain Eukaryota; kingdom Metazoa; phylum Chordata; class Actinopteri; order Acanthuriformes; family Acanthuridae; genus Naso; species Naso thynnoides. Next base: position 13,009,950 of record JAQLOL010000023.1, read on the forward strand.
TGCCAAATGTGTGACCACAGTTGTCTTTTGGGGAAATAAACATTCACTTTATTTTAATTTCCTTCTTTCCTTTTTTAGGTTGTGACTACAAGAAGTCTCCAAGTGGAAAGGGGGCGGTGGTGAACATAACAGGATGATTCAAGGGCTGCCACAATGGCCTTACTCCAGATTTGATTGTGCTTATTACTTTGATGCATTTTTTGCCACTTAAACTGTGTTCTGGATGTAAAGGGAAAAAATCAGTTGGACCAAAAGAGGAATTCTGCTTAAAATCCTTTCACTCACTCTGTCTCTCTCACTCATACACACACCCCAGTGTTTGTAACTCTTAGGACTTCTCCTTGGACACATACTGGGATGAGGAATTTTGTGCCAATAGACATTTAACTATAAAGTTGTAAAATAAAAAAAAAACTGCCAGGTTATTTTCATGTTTAGGGTGACTTACTGTTTACATTATAGGCTACAGCTTTAACAGCTTACTTGCCTAGTTCTTATGTCATTAACTGGAGGAGTCAGAAGTCTAAAAGCAGAGAGTACTGTAACAGTAAAGCATTCAAATATTTTGCACAAATTACTTTTTAAGGGATTTGTCTACTGTTGAATGTGCCTTTTAAGTGACAGTATTTCAGTGGGTGTATAATGTGCAGTGCAGCATCTGCTTACAATTGCTAGCATTACATCCAAAAATAAATTGCTGATGTATTTTTGGCCAATTTTGCCAATTAAAAATAGGCCCATAGGCTACATGTGGCTAAAAATTTAAAAATGTATAGTATTCTATGAATAGATGTCTCTTTTCGTTATTAGAATGGCTAGGCTATGCATATCAGTGCTATTGTTGTTAATATTGTGATAGATTAATGTTACAGCATTTTCCTTACAATTCTTCTCATTGTGCATATGAAATGAATAGTTGTCTGCTCCATTAAATATGGTTTCTTGAATAAATTGTTTTCGTGTGGTTTTTAATATGAGACATTAAAATAAACAGCACCGTTCGAAGAAATAAGAAAATGTTGTATATTGCTGACTTTACGCCTGAAACACTCTTAAGGCCTAAACGATAATAAACATAGTGACGTTACTGTTATTATTGTGAAGCACTGTAACAAAGTATCTACTGCAACATTAACACAATTATGTCAAAATATTAGTTTAGAAAACCAGGTTTTTAAACCACAGTCTTTGTTAAAGTAACGTTAACGTTAACGTTATCTATAGTTTCTACCAGACCATATTTTATTGCTGTAGGTGCAATTGGAGGGAAAACAGTAAATTAAAGGTACACTCCATTGTAGAGATTTTGTTGCCAGACTTCACAGCTCATTAAAGGGGATGTCGAAGCCGCCAGTGTGCAGGCAGAGGACCCTTTGAGATCTCGTAAGTTTCCTTTTTGTTTTGCAGACGAAATATTATTTAATAAAGATAACGTCGAGACAAATACGTAAGTTCATCAAAATATATTTAACTGTATGTGGTAGCTGTATTTTTTTTATCCCAAAGTTTTGAGTTAGAAGACAAACATGTTTTATTTTCGTCAGGCTATCTCGGAGGACACCCGATTCTAGCCCCAATGCATTCTGGTGCCGTCCCCGCTCTTCTGACGGGATCCACCGCTAACGTGAAGCTGGTAAGGATAAACTGGTCAGAGCAATTAAAGGGGAAATGTTGCAAGAATATAACACCGCTTTGGTCCTAAAATCGCATTTAGGGCAATTGTAAACATTTGTATTGCACCATATCAGTGCAAACTTCATACAAGTTGCATGTTTACTGCTGTTTTATTGATATGAAGTCAGATGTTGCACACATCGCATGGCGTGGGACAGGAAAGGGTTAATTTTTTCCGCCGCCGACATATTTGTTCGGCGCTCAACGGCAAGTTTTCAACTTAACGTTACATGTGAAACCAGCTGGCGTTGTGTTTAACAACTATATATCACATTTCGGCCGTAACTTGCACGTTGTGTTTTTTTAACGTATTACAGCTTGCAAACTTGGACACTCAGCTCTTTGTTGTACGGAGCTGATATGCTCATCAGCCCATGCACGGGTCCGCGTTTGCAAACAAGAGTTAGCATGGAAACGATTTTCACAAAATAAACACACGCGAAAGAAGTCGCTCTCCCTATCAGCACATACGTCTTAACACTGAGCGCCCACTTTTACCCAGCAGAAGTGTTAACCTTTGTTCAGCACCGGTTTTGTTGGTCAGTGCGCTGGGTTGAATGAACTTGCAGCATTTTGTCTCTTGAACGTTCCCGCAGTGCATTGACCGAGGCCCCTTCAGCAACTTGCAGTATTTTAAACAGCAAACTGGGTTATGAATAACCAGTGACTGGACTGGCTTTTATCATCAGGTTGTCGAGTGCTTCCAAGTTTTATGTTAGGGCTGCTTATTTGTTTGTACTTTTTGGTGAAATAAAAGTATGAGAGCATCAGCGCACACCTGCTCATTGTGAAGTTCTGTGCAACCAGTACACTGGTGGGTGTGTGTTGCACAGAGAAATGTAACTGATGAGTTTTAGACGCGTTACTTTGCTGTTTGTAACTATTTACGGTGGTGTACTTTTGGAATTTTTTGCCACTAAACTGACAGAATTAATAAATGTGAATAGTAAACAATAAACTTACGTTTTGGATTGTTGTTGAAACAAAACTAGAATAATTTAAATGCATTAGTTTAAAATCAGAACTCACGGGCAGTGTAGACTGTTTCTCCATCCTTCCAAGACTGAACTATTAAATGATATATATATAACAATTGGCATATTACTTGACAATATGAATAACTGTCTTTATGAAATGAACATTGCAAGCTGCACAAAGGCAGGATTGGCTGCAGTGTTGTTGCCTCTGATATACACGTACACATGTTCTAGCTCATTTTAAATTGTCATGATTTATGTTCACAAAGAGGCAAATAATTTGTCAAGATGAGTTTGCAGTGCAGTGAATTAATCCAATGCCCAATTTCATTGTTCTGTCCTAATAATGAATGTGTTTCTAGTGGTGAGGGCCCAGACTTTCTTCAGACATGTCCGTGAGGGAGTCCTTTAACCCTGAAAGTTATGAGCTGGACAAGAACTTCAGGCTCACACGCTTCGCTGAGCTCAAGGGCACAGGCTGCAAGGTACGCTGTCCTTACCAAAGTCTGCCTTAGATGCATTATTATAATTATAAAATTATAGAAATGAATAAAATATTCTACTCAATAAGAAATATAACATTAAAGTCGTAATATGTGAAATCAGAGTTTGTTGTTTTCGGTCCCAGGTGCCCCAAGATGTTTTACAGAAGCTGCTAGAAACCCTACAGGAGAACCACTATCAAGAGGATGAACAGTTTCTGGGGGCAGTTATGCCTCGATTAGGTAAGTATGATCTTAATGTAGCACTGTAATAGCAAGTGACTTAAATTTCACAGTAGTGAAGAGCAGCGCAGCTTAAGCAAACATGGTGTTCTAACCACAACAGGAAGAACTCATAAAATGCTTAAAAAATAGAATGTGTAAAAGGATTGATGGTGAGTAACTTGTATTCATTCATTTTTTGAGACAGTCTGTAACAGATCACACACAGCAGCAAAACATCACCTTTCAAAATGTCACACAAGAGCTCTTATTTTTGAAGGCATAGGCATGGACACCTGTGTGATCCCCCTTAGACATGGAGGCCTTTCTCTGGTCCAGACGACAGATTACATCTACCCTATTGTGGATGACCCCTACATGATGGTATGAATTTTACTTTTTGCTCGAGCGTTGTCCTATTGATGGCACCATTCGGTCAGATTTAGACCTGCTTTGCCTGCAAATCTTTTATGTGCTTAATTTTCAGTTTTTCAATTTTTTAGGGAAGAATAGCTTGTGCCAATGTTCTAAGTGACCTCTACGCGATGGGAGTAACGGAGTGTGACAACATGTTAATGCTTCTGGGAGTCAGCAACAAAATGTCAGAAAAGGTAAGAGGCATATCAGTAAATGCATTCATTTTTTGCTTCTTATATTTAAGAAATAACTGTGAACGACCAATTGTGTAAACAGTTAAAGCAAATGCCTTTTCTAAAGAGAAACAAAACAAAAAAACAAAACACTGTACCCCATGGTTGTGAAAGAAGCAGTGTTATAATAGATTATTGTTTATTCTGTTGTTGTTGTTGTTGTTAAGTTGAGCTTCCTGTCTGTTCTCTGAATATCCTGGATCTGTACAGGAGAGAGATAAAGTCATGCCACTGATCATCCAGGGATTTAAGGATGCATCAGAGGAGGCAGGTACATCTGTAACAGGAGGGCAGACGGTGCTCAACCCCTGGGTGGTGATGGGAGGCGTTGCTACAACAGTCTGTCAGCCCAACGAATTTATCATGTAGGAATGACTGCCCTCTTCATCTTTCTCTACCTAGGCTGTTTGTTTTACTCCGACCCTCTACAGAATGTATCATTATGATGATGCCATGTTTGTTACGTTCCAGGCCAGACAATGCAGTGCCAGGAGACGTGTTGGTGTTGACCAAGCCACTTGGAACACAAGTGGCCGTTGCAGTACACCAGTGGCTTGATATTGTAAGTCCGCTTACACACTCAGGAATAAGTTGACACTCGTTTTCCAGAATGGGATATACCATTGGTTTTAAATTTATTAATTTTCTTTCCCTCCTAAGCCTGAGAAGTGGAACAAGATTAAGCTAGTGGTAACCCAGGAAGATGTAGAGCTGGCCTACCATGAAGCCATGATGAACATGGCTCGGCTCAACAGGACAGGTAAAACAATTATGAACATGTTCAAATAATTGATTTGCAGTCTGAACCTACTTGTGCTTTATTGATGATTGACATTGTTTTTTAAATATATAAGTATGTTCAGCTTAGCATCACTACATCAGCTGTTGGGCAAAGACACATTGAATAGGGGATTTAAAAAAATAATAATTTTTAAATACCAGTTGCAGCCAGGCAGTAGTTTCTGCTAATAATGTAAAACATAATGCAAAAAAAACAAAACAACAAAAAACAAAAACAACAGCTGAGATCGTTTTAAAATAACAAGTAATGCACTATGTGAGACAGAAGCTGAATAGTTGTACGTCAGCTACATAACCAGGATTCCTCTCCCAGATAAAACAGGGATGCAGATGCACAAAAATACATCTTATATAAAAAATACATCAGTGTTTTACTCAGTTAATGTGATTTGATTCAGTGTTTTGGTTTCCTTTCTTGCATTAGATTGTTCTCTTTACTTACTAATGAAAGACTTCATGAGAAATAATGCGTAAATTACAAAATCTGTTATCATCATAGTTATTTGTTTGCGTTCAAGAGTGCACACAGTGTTTGACCCTTGAGGACTTACAGTCCTGGTAATCCAATATTTCTTCCACTGACTAATGTTGATAAAAACATAATTGTGTGCATTAGTAATGAACCATTAAATCGTCCAGATGCTCTTCTCAGTCTGTCTGCCACTGTCTCTGTCTTCCTCTTCCAGCGGCTGGTCTCATGCACACCTTCAACGCTCATGCAGCCACTGACATCACAGGGTTTGGTATCCTTGGCCACGCTCAGACGTTGGCGCGGCAACAGCGGAGCGAGGTGTCATTTGTCATCCACAACCTTCCAGTGCTTGCCAAGATGGCTGCTGTGTCCAAGGCTTGTGGGAATATGTTTGGACTCATGCATGGCACCTGCCCGGAAACTTCAGGTAGGTGTGTGTGTGTGGCGTGTGTGTGACTTTCTTCTCTCACCATTGTATATTTTTAATTTAAAGTTTGAATACAATAAAGTCCTAATTACTCATAGCGATTACAAACTGTAGATGCAGTATATAATTATACATTCAATGCATTTTGACTTTAGTTCAATCAAAACAAAACCGGCGGCCCGTACTACAAACAGGATTTATGCTTAGCAAGGTAACTTCAGGTTTAACTCTGGGTTTTCAGTCCTCCAAAGGTGGATTACTTCTTACTAGGCTGTATCATCATGGTAACTTAAGCTGAACGGCTAACCTGCTCCAGAGCTGGTTATGTTCGAGATGAGAGATCAGCCGGTATGAACGCACTGCCCACTGACCAGTCAGATCAATCCGTTTTCTCAGAAAATAACATCACCATTCATAAAAGATCCCGTGGAGCTTGGAGCACAGATCATGAAAGAGTCTCTGAGGAGGAAGAGCGAGTTCACAGAGCAACAAACCTCTTTAAATTTTTCTGATGATCTTTATAAGAAGGATTTGGCTGTGTGAGCTTCTTTAACTGTCTGCTGCGGAGAGTGACTGAAGAACTAAAGCATTTTCCTTTTTGGACTATAAGATATCAAAGTTAATTATAGCTTTGAATTATGTTTCATATTTATTTTTAATTACTCCAAAGTCCATTTGGACTTCAAGTCTAAAATAACAGTTTGAGTAAATGAAGCGAAGTTAGCTTTAGTAGTCTAATGTGAAACACACATTTAATAGCAAATTAGTAGCTATATTTGTAGCTTAATGATTTTGCAGTGATGTATAGGAGTTTTCTGAGGAAGAGCTTTGCGTCACGCAACAGTTAAAAACTTATAAACAGTTTTTAATGTGTGGATCTCTCTCTTTATTCAACTCCATTGCAGGTATTTTTGTGATCTGGCAATCATGACATGTGTATGTTTCTTTTATTATTGTCGCATTGATATTAGGCCTAAATGCTTTACGCATTCACACAGTCAGCAATTTTTTTTCTGATCTTTCTGTGTCTGCCGGCTGAAGTTGCTTTTCGTCTGAATTATTAGTTTGCTCCACGTATTTAGAACATGTCACTCTGCTGCCAGTAACCGCTCAGTCCATATTTGTGATTGGTCATATGCTGCAAACCCCGCCTCTATTATGTGAACGCGCTCATGTGTAAATGAGGAAAGCCTGAGTTTATTAACCGAGTTGATAACCAGCTTGGTGTGAGCACTTAGCTGGATCACTTGTGTGTGGTTTAATGAAGCCGGGTAACGCAAAGGGATCCAGGACATGTTTAACTGGCTTTGTAGTACAGGGCCCAGAAGGCTGGGATTTTGTTGTTGTTGTTGTTGTTGTTTGTTTATATAATATGCTCTACTTGCACATAGAGGCAATGATTGAATGAAGTCTTACTTCTTGTGAATTATTAAAAGGTGCCTAACGTGGTTTTCGATTTGGGTGGGTGAATGAAAGTTGGCTGATGTAACCCTAACCCAGGTTAGTCGCCACCATGTAGGCATTACATCAGCTAGCTAATGCTAAAATTGGTAACATAAGAGAAATATTAGAAGCCAGCCAGTCAGGACAGCCCCATTGCCCAAGGTGCGCATTGCTGAACTTCATCATTGATGTTTTCTACCTGTTTCAATAATGAAAGGATCTTTTACTTTTTAAGTGTTCTAAAAACTGAAAAGACGCTTTGCTGCTTTTTTGTGTTGATTCTTTATCATAGGGTTAACATCACTGGTGAAAAAAGATCATTTCATTCACTGTGATGATCAAATGCATCTTTTAAGGTGGAACATTGTTTAATGCATGAATCAATGCTGGGAATTAATCAGGACACCTTATGTGTTAATATGACAACTTGAAGAGGATTCGAGAGGATTTATTTGTGATATATGTATCGTACACGTACAGTAGTGCAATGTCTGAACTTTAACCATAATTCATTTTCTTTTACCTTTCTGGTACCTCACTTCAGTAATAATTGGATCTTCAAACACTTGATAAAATGCAAATGAATCTATGCTGATTTCTGCGGTTGAAATTTTTTCACCTAGGGAAAAAAGTGGTGGAGCGCTGTTCGAGTGCGCTCCAGCAGCACTACGCGTGTGCCTTTTGTAGAGTGAGCCTCACAAAGGATAATAAAAAATGGATTTATGCATTAAGAAATTCAGGATGAGACCCCACTGCACTGTAGCATTATTTAATGCCAGCCTGGCCCTTTGTGCAACAAAAATGTGATCAGCATCAGAACCAAAGCAACAAATAAGCCCACCAAGTTTCCACCAAGCATTCAGATTCAGTTCAGTTCATTGAGATACAAAATTGTGGATGTAACCAATAGAACTACTCCAGCTCCTCCGTCTTCATTTGTTTCCCCCTCTGTTGAAGTACCAAGCACACTGACCTGATACAGAATGAAAGCTAAAACAGTGCACTCCATCGACAGGTCACGGGGAGTCACAGCAACTGGGGCTGTCACATCATATAATGCGCTCTGAATAGGATTTCCCAGCTGTCCTGTGTTCTTCCTGGCCAATTTTTTTGTCTTGCTGCAGGCTTTTTCTCAAACAAAGCTCATCTTGTTATTTAAGCAACCAAATACAGTGGAAAAAAAGAACATGAAATGTGAGGTTATGGTTGGGAAAGAGAAGTGATGGTGGATCCAAGCAGAGCAGAGGAAAAGCTTAGCAGTAAGTTCTCAATCTGGCATTAAATGTACAATATAGGTTCTAGTTTATCATTGAAAAATGCTGCAATTTCTGAAGACCAAGAAGAGTCTCTTTTTGATTTTTTTTTTTTTCAGCTGCTTGAAAAGTAAAGTAGTTAAGCTTTGATGCCCTGGTAACAACCTTGCCTATATTTAAGAGTTCTGTTGGTAGTTGTAACAAAAAAGATTAATTTTTATGTTACATGTGGTTCCAAGGGTTCTGTACTTAAAGTGTAAGACGGAAATGTGTCTTTAAACCCACACTGATCAGATCAGCATTAAGAGAACTGACTCAGCAGCATCACTACACATTAAAAACGTCGTTCGAGATCCTTGCCACTGACCAAATCTCCTTTTCTTTCTAGGAGGTCTGCTTATCTGTCTGCCTCGGGAGCAGGCCGCCCGCTTCTGCGCTGAGATCAAATCCCCAAAATACGGCGAGGGCCACCAAGCATGGATCATCGGGATTGTAGAGAAAGGAAATCGTACTGCTCGCATCATTGATAAACCACGGATCATAGAGGTGGCACCACAAGCAGCCACGCAGAATGTCAACCCAACTCCTGGTGCAACTTCTTAATCCTCCTTTGCTGCATCATAGACCGGAACCCAAGAGCTCTGCTGAGTGATTTTAGACACATAAACTACAAAACCATCCTAGAGTGTTGAAATATATACACAAAATAGTACGTACACACAAAAGACTGGGTTGGCGTGTATCTACATGAGAAACAGCCCCACACAGTGGCCTGAGGGGCATGTCATCACCCAGTGGACTCAACCTGCAGTATCCCCACAAAGAAATGGTTAAAGACATAGAGCATACTTAAAAACCATCTGCTTTTTGTGTCTGTCATATTCAATTCTGTTAAATGTGCATGACTGACAGGCAGCTTCTGATAAGAGTGGTGATGATGAGGATGATGATCCGATACTGTTGATTCATTTTGAATCTTAGGAAGTCTGGTGTCTGTTGCCTCTTTGGGTCTTTTAAAATTGCTCTCATTAAGCAAGTGGACCGTGCGATGGTGTTTTCTGTGTGTCCATTCACTTTGTACAGTTATAAAGTCTAGTTTTAGTTCATTGCTGTAACTGATGCCTTGAAAGAGAGACGTGACAAGAATGATTTGTTTTATATTGCTTTGATTTTTTTGTATGGTCCCCACCTAAAACTAATAAATACTAAAATAGAAGATGTTCTTTTTTTGCCCACAATCAAGGAGCTGCACATGTGATTGAACCAATCAAAAACTGAAACTGCAACTTAATTTTTTTACATTACCAATTGACGTCACTCCATCATGCATTGTTCTAAAATTCAGATAAGAGGAAATCATTGTAACCCTCGAGATATGAACCGTTTGCATTCCCAACGTCTCCTAATGTTTATAGAGTTTGTATCATTTGGTCACTACTGTTTACCTATAAAAGCAGTCTGGCTTGTTAACAACAGTCACTCTTGTCAGTGAGCTTGTTGCCTGTTGCCTTTGTTGAAGATTTGGTGCATTTACATGTTCTCCCAAAGTTGCCAGAAGATGTGCTGGAAGCAGCCGGACTTACTGTTGTGAAGTTTTCAGCTGCTCGAAGTCCAGATCATTTTTGTTAATCCTCATCGCTGGAATGAATCTGGAAAGCCTCTGTAAATGTTCATTTGGATCATAGAAACAAGACCTCCTCCCCCACTTAAAATAAACTTCTCTTAGATTGTTTTTTTCTGTGTCAGTTTTTAATGTATTTAAAGGATATATACAGCTGCTATGAAGTCACCAGTAAGATGAATGAAAGGTATGATACAGGGCATTTAAGCACCAATTACAGGAAAGTTACTGTATAGAGGTAAAACTAGTATGTGTTTTATGTAAATTGATGTTCAGTTTAAGTGCTATGGAAGTACAAGAGTGTTTGACAGTTTAATGAATGTTGACCTAAGTCATGAAAATGTTGTCTTACTGTGAGTTGAATCTGCACCTGACTGCTGCACCATATGAGATCTGTACATTTTTGACACTGCACTTTATATTGTGACCCATCAATTTGGATTAATTGCACAAAAGCTGCAGATGGTGAGTTATGTGCAATAGCTTTTAAAATCTTTTTTAACATTTTAATCAAAAATAGCAAACACAGTAACAAAGAATTTATATTTTTAAAGTTAGTACTGAAGTCTTGTATTAGTATTTAAAAGTTTCATGTGCACAATCCGCAGATCTTATACAAAGATTATATTTAGATTTATTACAATACCTTACTTTTATATACAGT
>JAQLOL010000023.1:13027108-13042294 GCA_029783665.1 Naso thynnoides
GCAGGATGGGCAGGATGCATTTTTCAAATCTGTCTCAACAGCCAAACTGGTTTTCAGATCGTAGACCATAGCTTTAAGATTTGTTTTATTTTGGAGGATAATCTTATTTTTTCCCTAGTTTATTTAGATATTTGCATTTTTTCATAAATAGTAATTCCATACATTGTATTGTATGTTCTCCTTTAAGTTGAATCAGGAACCACTTAATGTGGTGCACGTCCCCTTTAAGGTTGGAATGGTTTAGATGGTGAAATGATATGAGACAGTGTGAAGTTACGTATGGCCTTGCTGAATGTTCAGTAATTGCTGTCCTACTGAGAAGAAGCAGGCATTAAAAAGTGATGGAGTTACTGAGAAGACACTGTCCCCATGCTTTCCTTACTCACAACCCTAAAGTAATGTAGGTTACAAGTGAAGGCAAGAAGAAGGCAGCCTTACATTAGCAAACTTGAACTACCTGAACCACAACGAGGAAAGAGAAAAAACTGACGGCAGCAGATTTCTGACCTGTATGGCAGGTTTTCCTTGATGGCGTCAATCATTCCCAGAGAGGGGTCTATGCGAATGTACAAAGAACTCATCATGGCAATCACAACTATCAGCCAACTGGACGGACTGGCAGGATAGACTCCAGCCAATACGCCGTTCTGTGAGTGAAAAGCCACAAGATTCAAAGATTCAGTTTTCACACAAGGTCAGCCTTCATCATCTATGTTTTGTTCAGATGATGTAAAAAAAATACAGCAATTAAGAGCAATTTTATAGATCCTGATCTGATGATTATTAGAAAGTTTGTTTGTAATCTTACCGAGAGACTCCACATTTTTTAAACCTGATAACCAAATGACTTTTGGAGTGTTGATCACTGTACCTTGAACTGGATGGCTCGTTTCTTCCATGCTGTCACTCCTGACAGGTAGATGTTTCTGATGACCTCTTGACTCAGTTTAAGGTCGACTCCATCTGGGCGCACGGTGAACTGGAATCCCACCGCTTGATGCGCCTCAGCCATCTCTCAGTAATGCTAACATGGAAGTTAAAAGGAAGGTTTTTAAGTCATCAGGTTTTTGACTGGAAATAGCAATTACAATAGTAACATCAAAAATAAACATCATTTTAAGGTCTTTTGTGCTTTTATATAATAATTTTCTTGCTCTTGAGTCAGCTTTGGGTGCTAGTTCTCTCAATACTGCAATGTTTATATTGTGCTATCTATTCACCATTGGAAAAATTCTGCTGCCAAGACCCAAATTTCCACTGAGACAGTCACAGTTTAATTATTATTATTATTATTATTATTATTATTATATAAGTCTAAATTGCCAGACTTTCAGAGTTTCTACATTTATAGGGAAGTTGCGTTGTTTCCCTGTTACTGTTTGCTGGTAATGTTATAAAGAAGGCCCCTGATATGGGATTTACAGATGTCAGCATTAAAAAATAACAATATGTGCAAAGTTAGAAAGGTTCGGTTACTGTCATTTTAAATACAATTTACATTTGTGAAATTCTTAACAAAATATTTTGGAGTTCACAAGCCACTCCATGAATGGGCAGGGTGACAGATCTAGTGTTGCTTTTTCCATGTCATATGACTGAACAGCCACCAAGTGGGACAAAGTTCAGCAGGACAGATATAGCGGTGCGCAGGCTGAGCATGTGCACAGACCTCAGATGGGCATGACAATATAAACACAGAGTACAACTGGCAAAAAAATGCAAAATCATTTGGTATTACAGAACACTGAGAGAATTTAGGAGACAACTTAAAGGTCACAATTCATTTTTGCTGAATGCATGAAAGTTATTAGCTTTTGATTGTATCATTGAACTTCCCTAACACTATTATTGTTATTATTTTCACCTGACTTTTTGCATGCATGACTTATCACAATGAAAAACAATACATCAAGAGATTTGAATAATTTAGCACTTCTGACCTGTCTTGTTACTGTACATTCCTCTGCAAATAAAACATGGAGTTTGCTCTATAACTATTCACCTCTGCAGCTAACACTGAACTAGAATTAGAAGTAAACATAGGCCCATACTTTACCCTCTATCAGACCAGAACCACTAAAATCCACTCAGGTACAGACAAGCTGTGGCTGGTTTGTGTCACTGAGGCAGTGAAATTCCCCTGTGCTCTGGCTCGTATGCTCAGTTTGACTCCAGTGCCCTTGACGTGGCTTTCCTCAGGTAGTGAGATCTGAGCTGCCGTCTCTGCTTTCTAACCCTCCCTCTCTTCCCCCTTCCCTAACTCCACTCTCTCTCTCCCCCTCACTCACCCATGACGTCCTTCTTTTTGTAACAAGACACCAAATATACAGTAGAGCTTAACCTCACGTGTTTAAGGGCTCTGCTGTGTAGTTGAATCTGCTGCAGTGCTGTGTTTGGATGTAACTGAGAGCAATGTGACATTTTCCTTTTAGTGACTGAGAGGGCAATCCGTATAATAGAGTGATAGGAATAACAGCATGCAACTCTCAGGTTATTATCAGCATGAAACATAATGACTTTCAATGGGACCTCATGTTGTGTTATATTGTCTTAATTATGTGACATTTTTGTTCCCTCAGCGGTCACATCATTGCAACATTCAAATGGAACAAAAACGTTCATATGGAAGGAAATGTCTTTAATGCAAACCATAAACAAGAACATAAACATTGAGGGGCATCTTACTCCAGTCTTGGATCAGGGTCTTACATTTCAGAATATCCTATATTCTTTATCAACAAAGAAAAATCCTATTAGGATTTTGGGTTTCACTTACAAGGTCAATAGAAACTATATGTATAGGAACACGTGCAGTGCAAGGTCACTTTTCTAAAAAAAAAAAAAATAGAGAGAGAGAGGTTTTTTTTGTTTTTTTTTAAATAAAGTCAAGTTCTGAAGTTCTGTTTACTTTTCAATTTATTTTCTCCAAGAGTCACTCAGTACTTCAGGCATAACTCTAATTATAGCCTCACCTTAAAAGCAAACTTTAAACTGAAGTACTGAGGATTTTAAGTGCAAAAGATGATGATAATCCCCCATTGTTAATCCACCTAGTGAGTTTATCTCCTTATGTTTGAGAGAGACTTAAGCTCCATAACATTCAGCTACAAAAACAACCACTACAGAAGCAAATTTGACTTTAAAAGTGAAGATAAAAGACGGCTTCATAGCAAGTGGAGATGGGTAGAGGAGGAAGAGCTCTGAGGGAGAGAGTGTGGAGATCCAGCCTTGCAACAGTGTTGAGCTCTATACTCGGCATCAGGATCTGATCACCTGCTACTGTCCCCTGTCCCGCAAATGCCGTTTTCTCAGCCCTGTGCACCTAAAAACGAACAAACAAATCTGGGTAAATATATCACACATTCATTTTCAAGACACCTTTGTGCTCCAGATTCACATGACAGAGCTATTTCTAAATGTGAGGAGGGAGTGTTGCGTTTTCTTGCATCAAAACAGCTTTAGTGTCTTTGCTCGTACCTGTCCCCATCGCTGGGACTGCAAACAGAATGATGCCACTACATTCTCTTGGTTGTTCCCACCAATCACAAGCAGCCTGTCAGTGGCACCCAGGAAGTAGAGAGCAGGGAGGTCTGCATCTGCTCTGGTAAGAGTGGGAAGCAGTTCTGACCAGGAATCTAGTAGAAAGAGAAAATATGAGACTGTTTTTCATACAACCAGTATGAAGCATGGAAGCAGTCTAACCTGTAAGTAAAATGGGGCTTTGCTGTTCTTCCTCACCTTGCTTCGTGTTGTACTGCAGCAGCAGTTTCTCTCCTGTCCTCTGGATGCTCCCCAACACATAGAGACAGTGTCCATGGCTAGTGGCAAGGGGCACGTCATGGGACAAGGACATGGTGAACTGGAAATCACTGAGCGGCAGTGAGGAGACAAACCTACGGCAGGAATCATATTCAGTCACTACTACACCAACAAATAACTGAAGGAGGCTTTCAGGACCATAACTAGGGCCTGATTGATATGGGATTTTGGGGCCTTTGTCCGATACCAATAATGGGGAGAAAGACAATTCTGATATCCGATATATTGGCTGATACTAATTATGTGATGCTTGCTGAATTTGATTATCAGAAGGCAGAATACCTTCTTAACAAACTTTATTCCAAACAGCGGTGCACTGAACAGTAAACACTTCACTTATTAGTGATTAAACCATAGACTGTCTTTTGCTGGACTAACTACAATATTACACCATTTTAAATCATGAGTCCAAGCACTTTTTCTGGCCTTAAAAACCAGTGTTAATGTTGGTGCATACCATCGAACATATACGCTGATACCAAAATATCAGCAAATGATGTCAGCAAACTGATACATTGGTCAGGCCCTAAGTGTAACAGTTAGAAAGGAATAGCACTATTTCTTAGTGTCATCCCAAAAAAGTACTAGTACTACAGTGACAGAGTGGGTACAAACCTCCATGCATCATCCCACGGATTGTAACGTTCCACAGCTGTATAGAGAGCTGTGCTGGAGTCTGGAGTCACCAGTGAGTCCAAGTACCAGCCCCCAACAGCGTAAATACAGCCTTCACAGGCCACTGCGCTGAAGTGCCTCCTGTGCTGCAGAGGCAACAGATGGGGACATTTTCTTTTAGAGTTACATAAATGACAGAGGAAGATGAGAATTTTTGTGAAAACTTTTTAACAACTACAAACTTTTGGGCATTAGTTAAGCATTTTTCAAGCATTAATAAGTATTGAATTATCATTTATAAAGCATTGTTCCCACATTAAAAGTCTTAGGGTAAGGGTTATGGTTAGGGTACCCCTAACTCTAACCCTAGCCCTAACTGTAACCCTAAGGAGTTTTCATATTGGAACAATGCTTTATAAATGATAAATTCAGTATTTACTTATGCTTAACTAATGATGAATTCAGTATTTATTAATGCTTAACTAATGCCTAAAAGTGTGTAGTTATTATAAAGTGTTACCAATTTTTTTTTAATTGGGTGAGACAGACTACTCACTGGCCTGATTCATTATCTCACCTTAATCAGGGGAGCTGTGGTGACCCACATATGAGTGAAGGGATTATATCTAAAGGAAGCCATCTTGAACTCCCAGCCTCTCTTCACACGCTGCCGGTAGCCTCCTATAATGTACAGATAGTTGAATAGGACCACTGCAGTGAAGCACCACTTATCAGCTCTGAAAGGAAGCTCTGTCACTGAAAACCAATCTCCACCATCCTCTGACCCTCTCAGGGTAAAGATATGCCGTGCACGCTCTGTTTCTGGGTCCTTCCATGAGGTCAGGTTCTCTTTCCTAAGACTGCAGAGACATCTGTCTCCCGTCATCCTCAGATCAATAACTTCCTCTTTCTCTTCATCGTTCAGACGCCTGAGGTGTAAATCAGACAAGAAAGAAACATGATGCAAGCTCAGTCCTTGAAGCAAATCCTGATTACAGTCCAAAGACTGGATGTCATGCAATTATACTGTCAAGCTCTGCATACCTGATGAGGTGAGGCATCTCAAGCAGGTTTCTACTCAGGTAGGTGAATACCGTCATCTTCAGCTCCACACAGCAGATCTCCCGAGCCAGACTCAGGTAGGACAAACAATTACCTGGGCTGAGGTTGTCTGCTAGGACTGACAGGCACTTTGAGAGGAAAGGCTCAGCCAGGAGATAGCAGCTGACCTCCAAAATGAGACAGGAGGAAACAAAAGGTGTTAGTTTGGTTTGTGGTGAATCACAGCCATTGTGGAGGCACAGATAAAGAGACATGGTTAAGTCTGCATACCTGAATGTGTGTGCCCAACTCCTCCGGTCGAACTTTAAACTTACTATGGAAAGAGAACTCAAGTAGATTGTAGAAGACGGAGGAGGACACATGGTCCAGGCGGATGAGGTTTTCTGAGGTCTCTCTCATTCTAGACTGAGACAAGGCACGGAAGTACTCACTGCACTCTGAGAGTCTTCCGAGGTTCACCTAAAAAATTAATTGGAAACAAACATCTCTTCTAGTTTTTGATTAACTTTGAAAGATGGGAGAATTAGGTTTTGTTTTTACTTACATTGAACGAATGCGTGCTGGTTTGGACTGTAACCAGGGTTTCGTCTCCATCTCCAACTTGATATGTGCGGAGTTCCTCGCTGGTTTTCCACTCCTCTGAGTCCACTTTGCATGATCTGCTGTCTGTGACACCTGGGGATGCTATCCAGTCATTGACTCCCGGAATAGCTCCCCAAAGTCTTGAAAGACAATATTTTAGCCATAAGCTTATCCACTTGAAGAGAATCACAAAACACTGTTTAAGAGGATTCATCTCACTGTGTTGTTCAGTCCATTTTTAACTGCCTGTGCTGGTGTTGTTAAAACTCTTAAGGGTCTACAGATACTACACACCTCACAGAACCATTGAACTAATCAAACATTCAGAACAGCACTACAAGTAATCCAAATAAGGAAAGATAAGCCCGCTGAGGAATTCCAAATAGCCACTGCAGAGGAAAACTAGCAGACAGAATAGTTCATTTAGTCCATGCGGCACTAACTCATCTCCTTCATGTCAGCTGCTCCTCTCACAGTCATGTGTCCCTTCACAGCACAAATAGAGTAACAGCCAAAAGCAAAACATAAGACCACTTGCCAGATAAAACAGCAGTGTTAAAGAAACGGTGCAGCACACCAAAAGACATGTTTAACTTCAGAATTCCAGTTTGTTTCACAACAGATCCCGTTGATTCACAAGTTTCCCCTCGATCTTTGAGCAGTGTACTTCTTTCTGGCTGCTCCATTCTTGGCACATGGAGGCGGGACAACAGTAAACCCTCTGGGATGAAACATGGCCTCCTTACCCCTCTCTGGATGTCAGCATGGGGCGCTCAAGTTACTTAGCAGTTACATCAGAGTAAATTCATTTCACAATGAATCAGCATATTTGGTTTTAAAGGAAAAAATACAGGTTCATTGACAGGTTTAAGCACATAATGTATGTTTATTGGATTTGAATAATTTTTTGCAGTGCAAAATAGAACCAACATAATACACATAAGTTTTAAATGAAATAAGCTGTCGTGGGACGATGGTGCTTAAAAAGAGAGCTAGGTAGTTAGGTAGGTAGTTAACAAGCTACAGTTACATTTCTGGATCATTCTCATGAGTAAACTGATGCAGCGATGTGTAAAAGAAGACATCAAGACATAAATTAATTTAAATAGATTTAGTCAAGTACAGATGTCAGCCTACATAAATTAATTAATTATAATAGAATTTTTTAAAAAGGAAATAAAAAGCTTTCAAAAAACATGAAAACCCTACTTCTCATTCAAATTAGCAAATGGCAAAGTTACAATGTGATGTTATTCTAACAGATTTGAATTGTTGAATCTGAGCAGGCAATTCAAGTCGAAGAGGTTGCACACATGTGCCAGATGGACCTTCTTGTACCATTAGAAAATACAATAAGTAAGAATGAAAGATGTTGAGATATTGCAGGCTCTGGTTCTTGGAAAGAAAAAAAAACCACAGAAAAATATGTAAAAGAAAGAAAAATAACTGAAAACTCAACATAATGTCATTAGCAAAAAAACAGATGAGTGTTCAGAACGCACTACAAGCTGTGTTAAATATAGGCAGACAGTTAAAGATGCAGCAAAGATGTACAGTAAACAAGGAATATCCAAAGTAGTGACAGAATCCAACATTACTGACTTAAGGGCATTACACTTTGTAACTGTTTTAATGGTTAAATGAACAGTACTGTTATCTACAGTATTACTGTATAAAATAGCCCTTGCATAAGAATTGGTGACTGTAGCTGAATCATCAACTTCAATAAATGGACCTTTAAAGAATAATTAAAGGTAAATATTTTCACATATTTCCACCCTGCTATAATCAGCCCTTCTTCACACCTTAACGTAGAATGGACATCAGAAGAATGAAGTGAGGTAGAACAACTAAAAACACTTAAGCAAAGAGATATACAAAAGCCTTCTATGCTGAATTCTTTAACTCCAACACTATTAGTTTCACATTACAGTAAGAGTTATTTTTTGAAACTAAAAGATAACATTGCCCATACCAAAGAAACAACGTACAGTACTATAGAGCTATATCTGCTCTAACAACATTTCAAACTATCAAGAAAGGTGCTTCAAAAATGGACTGCCTGCAGACTTAGATTGTGATCGTGCACTTTTTTCAAACCTAAATGTCACCTTTCACTCACTGCTGCCTGTCACAAGCAGAGCTGCATAGCACAGGAGTCGAGCTTGATGAATGATGAGGACATAAAGATGAGACACTGCTTTCCGATTTCACTTTGGAAATCAGGCAAAAAGCTTTTTTTGCTTGAAGTAGGCATCGAAACGACACTGGGCATAGTCCTGCAAAATAATGTTAACAGAGAGGCGAGGTTTAGTAAAATTAAAATTCAATAAAGCATGAATTATGAGTGATGAATACTATTGTGCGTACTGTGCAGCTTTGGTTAGCATCTTACTGTTTAAGGAAAAAAATCTGCTTACCATGTATCCAAATTCAATCTTGGATAGCTTAGCTTGGATGATGGACCACAGCCCCCAGAGGAAGTGGGATGCTAAAGCATACCTACAAATCAAAGCACACAAATGATGGTGACAAAACAAAACCTGTGCTACACTAGCGTTATTTTTTTTTACATATTTACCGCTAGTGTAATTCGTTAGAACACCATGTGTTACCTGTTGGCTTCAAGTATCATGCCCTCCTCAATCTGTGTCTGGTCCGTAGTAATGTCAGAGTGTTTGCTCTGTGCTGCCAAATACGCTCTGATGAAAAGAAGCTGTAATAAAAAGCAAAGGGATTTGTGACATGTTAAACAAAAAGAGTAAAATCTTCCTTATATCCTTATTGGTCTGTGCTCTTCATGTCCTTCTACATGATACCACAACAATGAAAATTCTCCCTGAATTTTTTTAAAATTGTTTTATTCCTTTTCATCTAACATTTCTGCTCTTTTATGTTTGGTTATTCTCAGATGGTGGGTTGGGAAAAATGGATTCACGTCAGAATCTTGATTCTTCAAACATTTCAAAATCAATTCAAGTGTCAAAAATGTTAACTTTTAACTTTTTAGATTATTAATCTTTGGTGCCAGTTTGATATTTTTCATATGTATTTAATTGGACAAAAGAAACCAGTGAATGGATTACAGTAGGCTAGAGCGGGAGATGTGAGATAAGACCACTTTTTGAAATTTGGATTTGTGTTGACAAACAACCGACTTGAAACAAAAATTGTTTCTGAAGTGAACCATCATCCAAAAAATTAAGAGTTTAAAAAAATAATAAATTAAATTAAAAACAAACCAAAAAAATCTAATTGACTCTTATAATTCTCAAAGATTCACAGAACTACTTAGAAGGTGACGTAACCTGTTGTTTAAACGGTAAGTTTAAAAAAAAAAAAGTCAAACAAAGAGCTCTGATGTCTAATGTTCAAATCCATTGCTAAAGAGCACTGCAAGATAAACTACAGTTTAAAAAAATAGAGGATAGAAGAAGATTATTGAAAAACTGAAGGTAGAGTTTTCTAAGAGAAAATCAACAACTGAGCTGATTCAAATTTTTTAATAAGTGTGACAGTATTTGATATGGCCCCTTTTAAGCTTAAGAATGCCTGTACAACATTTACCACTAGATGTCACTGTGTGACCAGAACACTTGTAACATCCATTCCCAATCGAGATCACCTCAGATCTTCAGTTTAAACAACAGTAACACACTGTATGAGTAAACAAATATATAGTATCTGTCCAAGCTTCACAGGGAAAAGTGAGCAGAAATATATTGAATTAAATACACATCTAGACTTATCACATGCTATTATGCCCTTCTAGGCACCCTTACGCCTTGCCTGGGCTGTCTCTTGAACATTGCCTGTACGCTGCAGTTTTGTTCCATCCAACATGGACTTCAGATTTTACAGGGCTCGTTTAAGAAGCTGAGCATCATGCCTCTGTAAACTTTTGTGTTTACTGTTCCTGCCCCATGCTGCAGTCTGACGGGCCTGACATGAATGGAATATTTGTAGCTGTGGTTTGGTTAAAAATGCACTAATCTTGATATTTATACAGTGAGTCATATGCCAAGTAAATAACAAGCATTAAATGAATTCAGTTGCAGTATGGTACATTATGAAGCTCTTGTGGGGGTAAAATATCCTGACCTGCTTCTGTCAGTGTGACTTTTGGTTCAGTATCACAGGTTGTAATGTTGATGCTGTCAAGCGAAACACGATCTGTGCAGGGTGTTTTACTCTGAAAATTGACTGGATTTTCCACCATGCCTGTGTCTGACTTCCTTTACAATTTGATGTGCTCTGTGCAGCTCGACTGGACTTCCATTAAGACAGACTCAGTGCATATTTTTACAAAAACAACAACAACAGCAACAGCAACAACAAAAAACATTATTTGCGCAGGAAGATGCTTCTGGAATAAAAGAAATTTATTCTTTGTGTTCATTTGATTCCAAGTCAAGACACTGGTAAGAATTGCTTTCCATTGTTAAATGTTGAACTGTGCAGTTGCTGTTGTATGTTTTTGCTTTTAGTAAGCACTTTTGTATCTCTACAGTTCTTACATGTCTTGTTAATATATAAAGTTGTGTGCTTTTGTGTTTTTAAATGTAATGACAACGTCCTTGTAAAAAAGAGCTTGCTTTAAATGCACTTCCCTATTTAGATAAAGTTCCGTTTAAAAAGAGAAGAATTACTTTAAAACTGCCCTAAAATGCAAAATAATGGAATTTTAAACATGCAAATTAAAAACTACTTAAATTTAGAGATTAATCATGGTTACGAAAATTAACCGTTTGCAAGCCCTAGTTCAAATAATGATGATATAAATAATGATGCTGCATTGTGTATTTTTACGAAGAAAAACAAATACCATCTTTGTTTTGTTTTGGTGTTTTATATGCTTTAAATAAAAGTTTAGTGCATGTTTTGTCATTCATCCAAAGGCTGATGTTTACTACGGCAATTTGATGTTTTCTCTAACCTTAAGCCAACATGTAGAGTTAAACTTCCCTGAGTTTAACTTTTTGGAATTCAGTTCAGGCGTGCATGCAGTGTGGGGATTGATAACATTTTCAAACTACTCTGTTTAAATTTGAGACTCTACGAAGAGCAGGTATTTGGTCAAAGAAAGGTAGACAGTGTTTATTCGGCTGAAATTGTTACCTGCTGCTCTCTAGTGGGAAAGTTCTCTGGTGTGGCTTTGAAGAACGGCCACTGGTCATAGGTGTAATCATAAATCCATTCACAGAAATGGTTCCCAAAATCAAATCCCCTGTCCAAAAGCAAAATAACATTATCATAGAAACACAAAATGACTTAAAGGCTCATTTCTTAACAAAAGCTATCGTAACTGATGATGTATGACTCATTTGATTCACTAAAAATAAACCAGTTCCTTCTCATCGAAACTATGGGAGTTTACACTCTACCTGTAATTGTAACCGCTGTACTCAAAGTCTATTAGCATGAGTCTGTCTGTTGAGGTGTGGTCCCGGTCTTGAAGCATCAGAATGTTACCTGCAACAGCAAAAAAAGTGTTTTCCAAATCCTCATCCGCTCTGATGAGTCACACTAATCACTCCAGCTGTGTGTGCTTAAGACTAGAACATGGCTTAGCTTTACAAAATGCAAAGTGGTTTTCATAGTGACGTGTATCTCAACTATGTAAATTAGCCACTGCACAACAAGTGGTTTGGTGATTGGTCCATATCTACGTGAGCATGTAAAATATTTATATCTCCTCCCCATGACTATGAGAGTGAACCTCTGAAGTCACATTTCTTTACACAATAATAAAAGCTCTTCTGCGAATACATTTATTATTTTTTTTAACATTGTAGCGTCATGTGCTTCCAAATTTGTGGCAGCAGACCAGTTGTTTCCACATCTGATCACCAAACACTGTAGAATCAGGGAGACGCCTGCAGAAGGAGGACGACTCATCTTCAATGATGACTTGACTTCTATAATTCATGAATTTGGACAAATCCACTACAACAAACAGAGGGAAGCAAGGCACAGGCACGCAAAAGCCCATGATGAAGCTACATTTCTTGCTCAGTCATTAATACACCAATTCATTTATATGAATTCTCCAAACAATGACTTGCTCTATTAAAAGCATGCTTTCACTTGGACAGTACACAGACTTTGCTCTGTTTTCTTCATACTAGAGAGAAATGCTTCTCATTAAGACCTTTTCTATTTTACCTTAAGTGTCCAATACACAAAGCCAGGTCCCTAAAGAAGTGGTCTTTCCAGTTAAATGTGAAGAAACTTGTTAACCTGTACAGAGCCCTGACTTCAGAGAATACCGATGTGAGACCTGCCTCATCACCAAATATTTGTGCTGAACATTGCTAATGCTCTTGTGCCTAAGTGAAAAGCTTGTGGAAAGTTTCCTTGTAGAGTGGAGACTGTGAGAGCTTATGTGGAATAAAACAGGTAGAATTTTCAGGCGTCTACAACTTTTAGTATGCAAGTTCATCCTATAGGTGGTTGCTTGTTTGGTCAGAGTTCTACTCTGACGGCCATATCTACATCAAAGGCTCATTTTCACTCATGTTGTTAAGCATTTGAATGTGAACTGTCCCTATTTGATAACTACAACAGCCTCCCAATGACTTATGCAATAGATACTGCCCTCTCTGCCAATGTGACAGTAAAGACAGAGGGTTGGTCAATCAATCTAAATTAGAGTTGTAAGGGAGCAAAGGATGTTTTGTTTTGTTTTTTTACCTTCCTGGACATCATTGTGGCAGAACACCACGGGCGATGGAGTCGCTGCCAACAACGCACTGTTGTGGAGACAAGAGCCAAAGAGAGTGGGTGATTAAAAAAAAGAAAATAGAGAAGTGAAGGACGTATTTACTGTGATTATTTGTACTGGACAGCAGGTATTTATGGAGGTATCATAGTGAAATATACAGAAAAAATTAAATCCATCTACACATAAACCCAGTCAGATTGCCCAATATGTTTATAGTGTCTATAACAGAGAAAGCTTCAGAACTGCTGAATGAATAAGTAGAAGAAGTGGTAAATTTGGGAGTATAAAGCTAAAATTCAGAATATTTATAGAGGATAATTCCTGAAAGTGGAAAGAAAATTGCCAGATTTCACTTTCATCAATGGAATGGCATAGGACAAGTAAAAGAACACAGGACCCAAAAGTCCTTTATCTGTGCAAGCAAAAGACTTGTTATCAGTTCAGATAAGTGTGAGGACTTCAGATGACTGCAGCAGAGGTTTTCCATGCCATGGCTGTTACATCTTTTGTCTGGTTCAGTGTGAGAGACTGGTGCATATCTACAAGATAGCAAATGTCCTCATAGATAAACACAGACAATAAACACTGGGCTGATTCTCTATTGGCTGCTGAGGTCAGACTGTCAGGAGGACTCAGCACAGCAGTGAAGCCGTGGAGGCACTGGGACAAAGGTCGTCCATTCGACCGAAAACAAAAACCAGCTGTCACTAGCATTAAACTTTTGTGGGCAAGAAATCTTCAGCTCTATCCCTTTTAGCATTGTTCATGTAACACACAATCTTTTCACACCAATAAACAGAAAGTTATCTAAATTTACTGCTACTGTTAGCAATTTTTTTGATAACTGAATATGATTCAGTGGAGGTCCTTTCCTGTCTGATGAGAACAGAGTGTACTTGTCTCAATATTTCCAAATGTGGATGTTTGAAATTGTATTCTTCGTGTAACTTAATAAAAAAAGATTCCCAGTTTCAACGGTTGGAGGTTGACATTTTTTAGATTTCAGTCAAAGAAAATTATATGGAGACCACTATAAGTGAATCAAGCTTTAGGCTTTAATGACACTCCTTAAAATGTAGGATAAATATAAAATGAATGTGACCAATCACATGCTAAATGACAGGACATCAAATCTGCTGTCCCACATTAGCTTTCGGAATCAACATATCGTCGTTTACTTTAAAGCCTTATTGGCAAACTAATGAGTATAAACACACCCACTTCATTGTACCATCAGATTAGATATGTAAAACTTTGCCATCACACAAAGTACAAGTCCTGAGGCATCTAACCACAGGTTCAAAACCTAGTAAAGTGCAGAGTAATGTACATATGTATAGTGGTAACATAAATAATAATAAATGGTAAGAAATTTTAAATGGGCAAAGTTTGTTATGATTATGATTTTTGTCATTTTCAATGGGCCCATGTGCGAGTGGGGCCGGGTTTGCATGTAGACAGAGAGCGGAGGCGGGATTGTACAGTGAGTGTGAAGGTGGACAGATGTTAACTGGCATGGCTGTATGAAGGAAACTGGTTATGTAATGCATCATTCACAGGTCGGGTTAACCGAAAACTTACTGTCACTGACTCTTTTTCGTTAACAATGATGGAAAATTATGAAGGCTGTCAGTCATTTTGACAATTGTAATTCACATCCCTGTCCACTTGGTAGTGGGTGTGTCAAATTAATTACTTACTGACTAAAAATGCCAGCGTCCAGTGTAGCAGCACAGCGCAGCTTCAGCTTCCAGAACAAAATTAAAACGGCAATGAGAAGTCCTCCGTTAGAGCGAAAAACGCAAAACCTGATGATAATCGCCTCTGCAGCAATCACACTCGATGCATTCGATTACACACAACTGATCATACAGTTTAAAACAATATGAACCAGGTGGAAGGTTTGAGTTCAGGCTTTTCACAGCAGGTAAGTTCAGCTAAATTCAGTTAAATTTTTTTAAAATGGTTTGTTCACGATTTAAATGTAAATATCTAATTTTTTAATACTGCATATATCATTTGCCTGTTTCTACAGAGTGGCACAATGTTTTCGGTGGCCTCTGCTGTCACCGCATGGGAGAAATCATTCATCTGCTTAGTGTGGTGTTTTATTAATTTCATACAGCAGTAAAAGCCAGAGAAAAACAGGGCAGTGCACAAAGTGTGTCTACATAAAAAGTGAGTGCACTCTCGGTGTCAGCTGTTCTTTCCCTTCATGCCATGGCTTACATGCTTAATCTAAAGGTTGGTATGTTTATTTTATTAGAATTAAGATGAACGAATGAAAACTTTATTTCTTATCATTTTAAATGTCTGTGAATATTCTCATTCATCCAGGTCATTGTTCTCTCTGGGCAAATTGAATCGTAGGCAACTGGACTTGT
>JAQLOL010000023.1:13042394-13064623 GCA_029783665.1 Naso thynnoides
TAGTGATAATATTACACATTGCAATGATTTTAGTCACAATCACCGTGACATGAAATTTTCTAATTGTTCCACCCTAGATGAAGCCACACACACACATTCGTGGACAAATATGTGGACTGTTACTTGTCAGACCAACCTGTAAGATGGCACCATAAATTCTGAGAAGCACCTGGCGCGGTTCTTCACCGACACATAGCACATGGTCAGGTAAACTACACAGGTACAGCAGATTACTCAGTCCACCACTGCAAAACAAAAACACCAGCATTATGGCATCTGAACAAAGTTAACATGACCCTACTCAATTGTTGAGCATGGATCTTCCGTTTGATAGGTCCTTACAAAAATTAAGGGTAATCATAGAGAGGGATGCAGTATGGGTATAATAAAAAATATGCCAGAAAAAGTTCAGTTACCACAGCAAAAATATAAGATGATGAGGATCAAGACTGCTTAAAAAGGCTTAAGAGGTCAGCAGGTGCTTCTTTAACAAAAAAATCATGTATATTTTAGAATTTGACTTTTTCCCCCCATATAAAGTAGAAGATACATCCATCTCTTTGTGTCTCTAAAAATACTCGAATGAAACAATTTGAAAAAGAAATTAACTCCTATGTTTAAGTTGAACTGCTCACTACTAATGTCCATAACCTGCGATGATCACAAGCACACATCACCTCATGTAAGCCAAACGGGGCGGGGGCTAATGTCATAAGAGATGACAAGACTTACAGTGAGCTAACGTCAAGTAACATAAACAGCAGTCGTAACCATGTCAGTATTGACGACCACTGACAAACAATAGTGTTCTTATAAATTATTAATTAAAAAATAAATACTTCCCCCTTAGACTATGATGAGGTAAACTAACGCTATATCATACTGTACAGTAAAGTTGTAACATTATATTAACCTGACGATGCTGATTTGAAAATCGCTCTCTTTGATTGTCTTCCACGATCCTGACAGAAAGTCTCGGCACCAGGCAAACGCCCTCTCCCTCGTGTCCCGATCGACCTCTTCGGTTCTCCCATCTCGGAAAGACTCTGCCTCCGAGTCGTCATCACAGTTGGCCCCAAACAGCGGACTCGGTGTCCTCAACTTTCTCTCCTGAACAACAAGCGTGTTCTCCATTCGTTTCTTCTCCGACGGAGGACCCGTGTCTTCTGCTCTGACGGTAGGAACGTTGCTAATCAGCTCCGTCTGGTGGGCTCTGCCCAAGCCCTGTTCCCCACTGCTGCCGGTGGTCACATTTCGGCTCGACTGCATTGTAAGTTTCCGGAAGAAGGATAAAGGAAGACCGGCGTTAAATATCGGTCTGTAACGGAGAGCGGGACACGATGACAAACGCAGTTCGCCGGTATAGCTACTTAACTGTAGGAGCCATACACAGCTGGATGGTCTGAATCGCATGAGATTTATAGTGGGTGCTGTAAATTTTGATGACCGTTTCACTTCCTCACGTGCGCAGTGACAGGTGATTCGAACTGAGCTTAAATGGCGTATTCAACGTCCAATCAAAATTCATTTCCGCATTCAGCTGCCAATTCATTGGTCGTTCCTTGGTGGTAATATTATACGTCAGTTCTCTGCGTCAGTCTATCGCAAGCAAAACATGCTGAGGATATCTGGGAAATGATGTGTTTGTTTTTAGCTAGGTGTCGTACACGTCTCTGAGGTCTCAAATGTTGTGGTGCAACTATGGATGTGAAGAATATTTTAATTAATGACCGACCACTGAGAGATGGTGTGGTTATTTGGTAACAGCTATCCTCTGAATTAGCCTGATCCAACCCAACCCTCAATCACTGTTCTTTTATTCTTGCGGTTTGAATTTGGTTTTCGATAAAATCATAATCTGGGGACCAAAAGTAGCCTACTATTTCCTTTCATGTGAAGCCATGTGTAATTGTGAACCCACAGGTTAAAAGCAGATTGATTGATTCTTTAATCATCTTGAAAGCTGCATAGGTTGGGCTAGTGTATTGTTAGTTGTTTTGCTTTTTGGACATAAGACTTTTTGGACATAAGACTTAATAACCTTATGTTTGAACTCTGATAAACGAGGAAATCATTAACCGAGCCTCTGATCAGATCTTATAAAACATTAAAGTGGCTACAGTTATTTAGTAGGCCTATGTATTAGCATAGTTACCTTGGCTAAAAACTTGAAAAGTGTTTAAAAGCAAAAGTTAAGAGTGTTACTTGCTTAAGTAGGCTTATGTGTAACCTAAACAGTTTATGCAGCCTATTTGTTGTTTGTTTTAATCCAGAAATTTAAATCAACATGACAAAGCGGGATGCTCTAAACAGCTTTTTTTACTTCAGTTCTCTCATTATATTGTGAGAACACAAAGCAGGTAGTTTTCTATCTGATCTGATGTTCTGCATGTTCATTCATGTTGAGACACAGTCTTACAGTATGTATTTTCTGAAGTGGGAGCATTTGTTTTTCGGCTCCTTTTCTGAGTTCACAATATAAACAATGTATTTAAACATATTTTATGAGATCAGACAACACATTCAGCAACTTTTGTCTTGTTTTATTCGAAATTCAATCACTTTGCAGTAAGCATCTGCAAAAGAGATTCCACAGTAAGAAGGTTCTGTCTGAATACTGATGGTGAATATTCATGTCTTATTCAACGATGACAATCTCCTTACTGCTAACTACAGTGGTCTCAGGTCTGACCAGGGAAGCAGCGGCAAGGTCCCTCCCTGTGAAAAATACATGGAAAGGGTAAGTTGCTATCAGACTTGAGGCTAAGAAACAAGATGATGTCAGACATAATTTACTCTTTTGGTAAAGACATTCAGGTTTTCTGATTTTACACCACAAACAATGCTGAACCTGTTACATGACAAACATGATCAATTTATCATCTTGTATTCATCTTTGTCAAAAACAAAGGAAAATAAGTTCAAATAAACACCATATTGGTGTTGTATGTATCATTTAAGTCAGAAGGTACTCACTCTGTCTGAAGCACCTAGGTTCACAATTATTTCCAAGAGAGGGTTGGCACACAGCTGTGTCGCAGTGGATATACACCTGGTAAAGAATAGTGTATTGTTTGAGAATATGTAATAAAGGTGATATTAATAACAAAGTAAAAACTAACCCCAAAAAAATCTTTTTCTCAGAAAGTTGGATCCCTTACCTTTTCCTTGAGAGGAGTCATAACCTCTGGATCTGCAGCCCCGTCCTTGCTGGGACTGGCAGCTCCAGTAGATACAAATGTGAACATCTTGAAAATAAAACGCCTGTGGTGGGTTGGATACGAGAGTCCTGATGAGGCATCCACAGGGACCAGTTCTGTTCTGTAATTGTCATCACGGTAGGGGCAGCTATGACACGAAGAGACAGTGTGGAAAAGGCAGAATAGCATCACCAAATGTATAATGAATGCCAGTCTTTAAGTAAGATCAACACTTACTCTTACCCATCAATCAGCAAGTCCCACTGAGGGAAACTATAAGGGTAGGGGTTAGTTGTTGTCCAGCATCTTCCAAGAGTCAAGACAATGTTGGGATCAGTCCTCTCCAGTATGCGGACCTCAACGTACACAGGATCTCTGAGCACCTTTGTGATAGGGTAGTCGGCATCCGTGTAAAAGGAGGTATAGGCCACCTCCTCTGCTCAGGCAGAAAGATTGGTTGGTGATACATACACTGCCAAACAAGACTAATTGCAGAGAACATCTTTGCCACACTAACCTTCCACACAACCCTTGACGCTGCACTGTCCATTGGCCAGCCTGAGCTCCACACGCAGGGGTCCAGGAGCTGCAACAGGGGGTGGTGGAGGAACCAGGCCAACCTCAATGACCAAAGCCTCAACTGAGGTGCCAGTATACCTACACTGAACTTGCAGCCTGAAACAATGTCAGTCTACGTCAGTCAGTGACGAAACTATTTGAGTGAAGTTGACTCATAGCATATCAGGATGAACTGACCCTAATTCATTGTAGAGAATGCCTCTGTACTGTCTGTACATTTTAAGACAAGAAAAAAAAAACATACTCATAGTGGCTGTCCCTGGTAATGGCTCCATAGGGTCCAATGAGGACTTCATATGAGGAGGACATCCTGTTATCATATATTATAACCCCGGGTTCCTCCTACAAGAAGTTGTATTTCAATCGGAATTTCAATCTTTATCACTATTTGACTAAAAAAAAACTTGATCAATCCAATGAGATCAAATGAGACACAACCCTTACCAACTGGACAGTTCCGCAGGCAGTGACAGGGAACTGGTAGATGGCAAAGGCTGAAGTGACACCAACAGGACTGCAGTTTTCACCACTTCCTTGGAAAGTAATGGTCTCCAAGTCGAGGTTGGGTAGGGTGGCGTCTCTGGCTACCACAACAATGAACTGGCCATCCTTGGTGCACTGAAGAGTCACTGACAATAATAAATTAAAAGCATAGACCACTGCTTATTTGTACTCCTTGAACACATTTACAGAAGGTTCACCATAAGTGGATATCCATGTAGTTTTGTGAAGAATAGAGAAATACTTACCAGCTTTGCCATAGTAGCATGTGCGTCCATCAAAGCAGCAGTTTATAGACTCACACTCTGAAGCAGTGATGCTAGGATCCCCACATTGTATCTTGAACTGATCAGCCACTTCGCAAGTGTGAAACACAGGCTGCTGAGGCTGCTGCGGCTGCTTGGGCTGGTATGGCTGCTGAGGCTGCTGAGGCTGGTATGGCTGCTGAGGCTGCTGAGGCTGGTATGGCTGCTGAGGCTGCTGCGGCTGCTGTGGCTGCTGCGGCTGCTGCGGCTGCTTGGGCTGGTATGGCTGCTGAGGCTGCTGAGGCCTCGGTGGTGGTGGTGGTGGTTTTGCTGGATATTTCGGAGCCTGGGGCTGTTGGGGCTGCTGAGGCTGCTTAAAATATTGAGCTTCAGTCAGACAGTCAAGCAAGGCAACTGCCAGAAGACAACCACAAATCAGCTTCATTGTCATGGCTTCACAGCACAGAGTGATTCACAAAGAACACCAGATGCTGTGAAAAAGCGGAGGCAAATGTGCTGACTTTTATAAGGTATCGGTAAAGCTGACTTGTTGCTAACTCGCATCCTATTTGCTGTCAACAACTGCCAATCAAATTCTCCAGTGACTGGTTGGTCTGACATGAGAGGTATTGCCTAAAAAGCAACTCCGAACCATTTACAGCAATTTGACAGAGATATTGCATCAGGAGATACTAGCTACTTAGTAATAAATGTACAATTGCATATGCATTAATATTTATTGATTTTTATCTAATATATGCTGGCCACAGAAAGCCCAGTGATTGCAATCCTGAATAGATGAAATTCCAGCTTGTTTGAATGATTTCAAAACAGCAACCTTCACAGGGTCTGTTTTACCTCCAATGTGCAGGTCGAGCTCTAGGCTTGGAGAGACAAATCAAATACCTCTTCTTATCTTTAATTTGACTTGGCAGTATCTCACCTGGTCAACGATGCACCGTGTATTTAGTTCTCGCAGTAGCCCAGGTCCATGTCAAGCTGAGAGGCTTTGCTACACATCATCCAATCTCCCTACTGCCTTTAGGTTAAAACCTAGTATATCACTGGTCCCATCTGGTGAATGCAGGTTTTCTTTTTTTTTTCGACTAGTGTGTTTTAGTGATAGTTAGAGGTAATGTGTAACATGAGGATGTTTGGATATCAGTGGTTGTTATGCGGTAGGCTTAGTAAGTCAACCAAGATATAATAGGATGAATAATATATATAATAATATGATATATATAATAATAATATAACAATATAGTTGTGCTTCTAGGAACAATGGGGCATTTGCATTAAGCTATGTGGCGCTCAGACACTAAAAATTATTGTAGCTACGGGTGACTGTGCTTGGTCAGTGTGCAAATTTATGGATAGTAATAGGTATACTCAAAAAATAGCATTTACAATCATATTCCCTATATGTTATGTTAATTAGAATTGTGTTTGAGTGTGTAGTGTATCTGCACATACATGATTTGGTACAAGTAGGCCTATGTTTGAGTCCAAAGAGATGATTTTGCACTTGGAAATACATTTTCTTTGTCAGTCATTTATTGGCATGTCTGCTTCTATAGAGAACTTTCAAGGAATTTTAAGTGTTGAAACAAATTTTTATTTTCCTTTTTCCATTTGCACACATTTGAGATAGCTATTATTTTTAAATCTGTATTGTGTGTTCTGGCAGTGACTGTTATTTCAGGTGCTTTGTCACGTAGCCTAACCATCACTAAAACACACTAGTGGGGAGAATAAATAAATGCATTCACCAAATGGGACCAGTCATATACTAAGTTTTAACCTAGTCTTGTTAAAAGTTTAAAATGAATCGCTAACAACTTGCGTCATTATCCACAAAACTCTAGTTTACATCCGGTATTTTGTCGTCGTTTTTTTTAAATTGATAGGTTATGATAAAACAGTGGCAGTACTAGTTAATATTGCCACGCTAGCTAACTAGCCTCTAGCTAACTGCCACTAGCTAATTAGCCTGTTTAAAATGCCTGAAAATTAATCAGCAGCAACATGTTATTAGGTGTCAATCAGACTTCAGCAAGAAGTGTCTTTTCTGTTCACTGGAGGATCCATGTTTCTGATAAAACACTGTAATGCCAGGGACACAGGGGGCTGTAGCTCTGAGAAGCACCGTGGAACCTAAATTCCCCCCTTTCCAGTTTGCTGTTAGCACATGGCTAGCACTACCAAAAGCACATTTCTCAGCGTCAGTTAGCGAGCAATCATGCTCCTTTGGTCCCTTGTAATCACATAGCCTAAAGCCATGAGAATGTAGCATTTCACATGGTGCAAACAGTCCACAACATAAGCCAAGGCACACAGAAGCGAGCTTCTTATTCTTGGCTGTGTCCAGCATTTACAAACAGAGCGGCCTTCAAGCTAAC
Source organism: Naso thynnoides (assembly GCA_029783665.1). Taxonomy (NCBI): domain Eukaryota; kingdom Metazoa; phylum Chordata; class Actinopteri; order Acanthuriformes; family Acanthuridae; genus Naso; species Naso thynnoides. The sequence goes on from JAQLOL010000023.1 coordinate 13,049,319, forward strand.
ACAAACTGACTAAGAATGTAACAGCTCCAGAGGGACTCATGTATTGTCAAGGAAACCCAAGGAGCTATGGGAGACCCGACACAAGGTGTTGGTCTGTGTCGGGTCTTCCCGTAGCTCCTCAGACAGACTTTGCTCACCAAGTAAATATGCTCAGTCAGTCAGTTAGTCATGGAGATACCCATGTATTTGGCAGGTCCCTTCCAGGACCAGCCAAAAAAGCAGATGTGACAAAAAATAAATAAATTTTTAAAAAGATCTATATAATGAGGTGTATTGACCACTGATAAACATTTTAGAGCATGACAAAGCCCAACTATCTTTACCATCTTTTATGTGATTCGCAGCTAACAAACATTTTAAATAACCTCCAGCTGGTCCAGTCTGTGGTGCGATAGTAGCCTACTGGATTTTTTTTTGTGCTGTCTTTGGATGGATTTGAGTTAATTTTGTGTTTTGGTTGTGGAGGTTTGTGCTTTGTGTTTCGGAGGTCTAGCCATGGCTTCCTGGGGCTGGAGAGCACACCTGTGTCTGATCTCTCACCAAACTGCAAGTTAAGACCCTCTGTGTCACCTGTTCACACTGCCAGTGTGTTATTATTCATTACTCATGTGGTAGGCCTAGAGTTGGCCGACTAGTTATTTGAGTACTTAGTGTCTCTAGTGAGAGTTCCTAGTGTTACTAGTGAAATATTTGTGACATCCTCTTCAGTGCCAACTACATTGCCAATCTTCCCTATGTTTCTTCTTCAGAGCTTTCCTTGAAGAACACCTGAGTCAGCCACACCACCCACCCTTTTACCTCGCCTCCCACCCTCACCACTCTCCAGCAGCTCTCCATGCCATAAATGGTACCCCCTCACCTGCACCACCGCCACACAGCCCTTCCCCCCTCCCCAGTGTCTCTCGTCACATTTGCTCCCTGCAGTCATTCCAGTTTACCACCTCAGCAGTGCAGCACGCTGCAGCTTCCCCTCTCACTGTTTCCCTGCCACAGCTCAAATCTCCAGCACTGCCAGCACCACCAGGCCAAAGCTCCTTTTTCTTTAATAAAACCTTTGAACATACCCCTGTCTGCTCTGGTCTTGCTGCTGGGTCCAGCTTTAAACAAATCATCACAGGTGGGTACATTTCAAGCCTGTCAATAACTTATCTAATTGCTTGACTGAATGACAATTACAAGCAATTCATTTACTACAGGTTAAGATGTTTGTTGAAAATATCTATCTTTCAAATATCTCAATTTGTTGCTAAAATGTGACAACCTGCATCAATATAATATATACCAAAAAGATATTAAAATCTAATAACAAAATGCATCATAACCCTAACCCTGTAAATAATAAATATTGGTCAATAAACTCCATCTACAAAGGCGTTTAGTCATAATTGTGGAGAGACAGAATATTAATGTAGGCTACAGTAGACTTAGGTATATATTAAAAATTATTGTTAAAAAAATAAAAGCTTTTTCATCTAACTGGAATTAAATTGCATAAATCATAACATAAATGATACCTGGAGAAATGTGTAATATATTTCAGGAAAATACTGCAAAAAGATTCCAAAATCTTTGCTGGGGAAACATTGTAAGAATTGCAAAAGTAAGAAGGGTGTAGACATTAAGTTTCTATACAAATGTTTTTATGTGTTCAGCTGAAAGTTTTGACTCTTCATAATTTAAGATTTCTTATACATTAAAATGTATGTAGTCCTTTTTAAGATATTATAATGTCTTTATATTATATTATATTATATTATACTAAACACTTATCAAATCTTGGAGTCATCTATGATATGGTTGTGTTCCTTCTTTCCCTCAGTATTGGCTATTTTAACATGGGAGGATAATAAAATAATTCAGACATCAAATTGCAGTTTCAAAGTTTTTCCCCCAAAAGAATAGCAAGCTTTGCTTAAACAACACTGTTAATTCCAGCTTGTTTGGGCTATGGTGCACTTGATACATAACCAGAATCTGTTTCAAATTTGCAGGTGTTCTTTTATAACTGTTGCTCAAATTTACTCTGTCTCTTTCTTTCTACCTTGTTACAGAATTTTGTCTTCATGTAGCCTTCAGAAATCCCTTTTTTTTTGCAAATAAAAAAAATAATTAAAAATAAAATCAATTTGCAAAGATGACTTTCTACAACTAGAAGCAGCAAAGACCATTCAAAAATATGGAGAGGTCCTCTCAGCCATTCTACTGTACCAATTATGTTCTTATGGCAGGCAGTGCACATATTTCAGTGGTGTATTACAGTAATCAAAAAGACAATTAAAATAAATTGCTCTAGATTTGTCTCAAATAGGAATTTATTTGATTTGGCCTTGGAAGAGTCACAAATTGAAAACAGAAATTTGAGATATTTTGTTCATGGCTACAGTGTTGTATTTTAAGGCTTTAACTGGATATTAAAATATTAATATAAATAAAAACTCATTTTTCAAACCACTCACAAGACTAACAGGACTTTTCAATTACTTTCAGCATATTTTTCTGTCTAGATTAATTTTTAAAGATCAGAATAGATTAACTGAATTTCTTAAAAACTTTGTTATAAAATATTGTACTGGCCTAAAATAAAAAATATTATTTGAAAAGAAAAAGTGGACCAAAAAAATAACCAATCATCGTAACTGAAATGCAGTTTGAGTTTTATTGGGTTTTATTTAGTCAGGTATTTCCGTTTTGAATATTAAACTCTTAAAAGCTCACAGGATCCTCATCAGGTCAAACGCTTTTCTTTTTAACACCAATAAAACACAACAGTGAGCAAAACAAGGGTTTTGAAATATATATCATCTAATTATATGTCTTTGCCTGAATGCCTGAAGAATGTCTGTCCTGCATCCACATTCTTCATCTTCAAGGGCACCTTAAGGTTTTCTGAACTTACAGCAGGTAAAACTGACTGAACACTTGGCCTCTGTATTACATTTCTATTTAGTGGTAAATCTCAATTGATTTTGTTGGGAGCCATATCGATTTAGAGCTCGTAACCAAACGCACTTTGGTCAAATACTGCATGACATGTCATGTTTAGGTCAGGTAGACCTAACCATGGGTCAGTTTAACTTTTTGGGATTGTTTTTTTGAATTCATGTTTTCCAGGTAATTATATATCTTTTATGACTTGCTCAAAAGAAAAAAAATCTTTTTATTTTCTTTATCTGGTAAATTAGTCTAATGTTGACTTGCTTCAATAAGTGTATGGTTTTCTGTTTTTTGTTGTTGTTGCTGTTGTTTACGCCATTTCTGATTTCTTGGCACAGTCACATTTTATGTATTAAAAGAATGAATTATCTAACCCCATGTGAAGACAGCTAACCAGTGTAGGTTTCACTTTTAGTCTACAGCTGCAATGATTTCATTGGCTAATGTTTGAACTCATCAGGTCTGATGAGGCGCTGCCAACAGAAGGGCGGGAACATGATAGAAGCAAACATGCTCTCTGTATTATAAAAGTAGGTGCACATTTCAGCCTTACTTGCAGCACCTAGTGAACTGTGAAGATCACGCGTTGTTGTGAAGCCATGGTGTTGAAGTGTCCTGCTGTGTGCCTTGTGGCACTGGCCTTGCTTGGCAGCTTCTGTGATGCTCAGCTTGGTGAAGGTATTTACAAGCCTTCAAAACCCAGATACCAGCCATCACCACCTGTGAGGCAGGAGCCCAGCAAACAGATGCCACAACAGCCCCAGCAGCAAAAGCAGAACTTTGAGACACCACTCACCTGGAGATACCCTGAAGATCCCAAGCCTGAGCCCCAGCCTGAGGTTCCTTTTGAGCTGAGACATCCTGTGCCTGCTGCAACAGTTGCTGTCGCCTGCAGAGAGAGTGATGCTCATGTGGAAGTCAAGAAGGACTTGTTTGGGATTGGCCAGTTCATCAATCCTGCCGACCTTACCCTGGGAAATTGTGGCGCTGTTGCAGATGACACTGCTGCTCAAGTGTTGATCTTTGAAGCTCAGCTGCATGACTGTGGCAGCTCATTAGCGGTAACACAATAAATAGCACAACTGCTGGAAAAAAATCTTTACATTTTAGTGAATAATTTTTAAACCCATGCTAAAACATATTGTCTATAATGCTGTTTATTCTGCACTAATGTTTGTTTCATTGCTAGATGACTGAAGATTCCCTTGTTTACACCTTCATTCTGAACTATAATCCGCAACCTGTGGGCCAGTCTCCTGTGGTGAGGACCAGCCAAGCTGCCGTAATTGTGGAATGCCACTACCCAAGGTATGTAGATCAGGAAGAGGTGTGGCCAACAAACAAACAAACAAGTGACATAACGCGACATAGAAATCTCAAGCAGATATGTAATCCGTAGCCCTTGGCCTTGGATCACTAAATGTGCTTTGTCTGTTCTAATGTTAGATTTACATTACTCTGAGAATTACTTTAGTTTTCTGAATTCTAAAGACACATCTTTGATCATTTAGGAAGCACAATGTGAGCAGCCTTCCTCTTGACCCTTTATGGATCCCATTCTCCGCAGTTAAGGTGGCAGAGGAATTCTTGTACTTCACACTGAAACTCATGACTGGTGAGTCATTATTACTGCATAATTTAAGATATTATTTTAGAACTGTGATTAATGTGGTTGTCTCATTGTAGATGACTGGCAATATGAGAGGCCAAGCTACCAGTACTTCCTGGGAGACATGATTAATATTGAGGCTCTTGTCAAGCAGTACTTCCATGTGCCCCTCCGTGTTTATGTGGACAGCTGTGTAGCTACTCTGTCACCTGATGTGTCCTCCAGCCCCAGATATGCCTTCATTGAGAACCATGGGTGAGGTAGTTTAATGAGTTAGTTCAAGTTGTTCAGTTGAGAAACACCACAGATATTTTGGGCATCACTTATGTTATTTCGTATGTGTTTCTCTGCATGCAGATGTCTTGTTGATGCGAGGATCACAGGCTCTGACTCTAGATTCATGGCTCGCACTGTAGACAACAAGCTTCAGTTCCAGCTGGAGGCCTTCAGGTTCCAGGGCGCTGATAGTGGGCTTGTGAGCATCTCTCAGACTTATTTAATATATTCTGTTATACATCAAATACACCCAAATGACATCTTATAACAAACCAAACCCTCTATTATTCTGTCAGCTTTACATTACCTGCCACCTGAAAGCAACATCAGCTGCCTATGCCATCGATAGTGAACATAGAGCTTGTTCCTACATCAATGGGTGAGTTTCTGTCACGGTTATTATGGTCTACGTAAAATTGAGAGTAGGTGTGAAAAAGCAAGACTGGAGAATTCACGCTGTACATAACTGCTTGTAACTCACTTTCTTCTCAGGTGGAAGGAGGCCAGTGGAGCCGATGCAGCTTGTGGCTCCTGCGACAGTGGTGCATTCGGAGCACCTGCCGCTCCATCTGGTGGAGTTGGGGCTGGCACCTCATCTGGTTCCTGGTCTGGCGGCAGCGGAGGATCTCTGTCTGCTCCTGGGAGGAAGATCCGTGACACAACCCAAACTGAAAGTATGTTTTTAAAAATGGTCTTTGATATTTGATATTATTTAAAGCAGTGGTTTTCAAGGTTGAGGTGGGCCTCCCATTGGGGGTGCCAGAGCACTTAAAGGGAGGCGTGGGCCGAGAAGAAAAAACAAAAACCAACAACCTGTTAATAACTTACATCTAAGCTAGCTAACTCGTGTAATGAGAAAGGATCGATTTGTTACACACATGAGAGATGAGAAAGAATCTGGTGCAAGAAAACAGAGGATGTACAATGATGACCTTTCCAAAAAGGCTATAAAAGTGCTCATCCCCTTCACCTCCCCGTACCTGTGTTGCTTATGTGATCTCTTGGTGGAGGCTTACAGTCTCAGTCTATGAAATCTCCTGATCAAAAGGAAACTGAACAGTCGACTTACTACAACTTGTTTATGAGAGTGAATGTTATGTTACCACTAACATGATGAGTTTACCTCTCATTGTATGCTTGCCTGTAGGTGGTACAAACTGTAACACATGACTTTTTCTTCCTTCCTCAGTTATCGAATGGGAAGGTGATGTCACCTTGGGTCCCTTTTCCATCGAAGAGAAGTTGGTTGCTTAACTCAATTCCCTGCCATGGCTATGACCATCAAATAAACATTCTCTTTGGTTCTTAATAGTCTGTATGTTGTTATCTCTTGCTTCTTGTCAAACATTCAGCATAAACAAGGAAGGGGTCCCAATCATTATATGTAATTAAAATTTGACAAAATGGAAGAGTATTTTTTAAAAAGGGGCCTTGAGATGAAAGTGCAACTTGTTTAATTTTGCCCTTGTTTAATATTGTGTAATAGTATCTGCCCAGCTCATAGTCTGTAAATTTTTCCATTTGATGGAAATAAAAATGCAATTGTGGGAAAGATTTGTTTTATTTGCTGGATGACAATTGCAGAAAACTTGGATTATTATTACTTTTGTTTTTCTCTTAAATTCTACATTGAATGGACAATAAATTATTAACATCATAAAGTGGACAATCTGATATAGTCATAATTTAAAAAAAAATGTGTTAAAAAAAAAAAAGCCAATTAAATGGAAACAGGACTTACTTCTCAAAGTGTCACTGTTGTATAGTTGCGTTGGTCAGTGAATCTTGTTTGATGAATCAAAACCCAGTGAGTGAACACCTACCGCCCCCGTGTGGAACAAACGGTGAACTGCAGCTTGGCAATACACTTCAGCACCACGTGCAGTGAACAGCTCCACGCTGCGTCCTGTCAGCAAGACAGCAAGACACCTGAATGTCTGAGGTGATCCAGTGGTAAAACTGAAAAGGAGGAAAACTTTGACGTTCAGCCTTTGATCATCTTAAAGCAAAAACGCTAAACTCAATATAAAACACTGATACATATTTATGTAAAAGACGGTTTATGGTTCTACTTAAAAAAATACACCTTTGAGAGGCAAATTAGTTTAGAAAAGTTGATTAACTATGTCCTACCAAAAAGAACACATGGATTTCCTTTTCACTCCAGTTTTAGGGCTGCATCTCCTCTGGATAGCATATAAGCTACTGTATACTGCATTTATTTATTTATTTATTTATTTATTCAGATAGCCTAACTCACGCCTACATTACACTATTCTACATTGTTTAGATACTTACCGTAATGCGCATAATTAAACTGCAACATCAATTCGTTTCCCGTCTTTTTTTATGGACCTTTGATTTTCTGTCTGTCATCTCTCCTGTCCTGAGAATTCACCAGGTCTCCATTTAAATCTTTGCCTTTGTATTTGTCACTGCGCCCTCAGCAGGTTATATTGATCTGTTTTGTGGTTCACTTCTCGTCGCACAGTGCTCTTTTGCTGTCAGCACTTTCTCTTTAACTGTCTCTTCAACTTTCTGTGTCATTTTCTCTTTCATGCCTGCTCCGATATCTTTGCGTTTGTGGACGCAAAGAGGATGAAACTGGGTCCAAATTAGCACAAACTAAACAATAAACACTCTGTTAAATGATGTAAAACAGTTCGTGATTAATGTAATTGATTAGGCCTAATTGAAGCGCATGTCTTTTCCGGGGAAACCCTGGATCCCCCTACAGACCTTTTGGTTGTCCGCGAGCCTAACTTTGGAAAGCACTTTTGCTCAGGCTGCAAATCCCACCGTCAGTGTAATGTAACTGTAAACACTTGAACGCAAACTGTGCTCCTGCGCCACCGTTTTGCCGTTCGTCGACCCTGCAGGCTTCAGCTCTGTCTGTATTCACTCCTCTGCTCATACGGTAACGACGCTGACGTTATATCGCCTCTGCTCCAAACCCACCCCCCCTCCTCCTCTGTCTCTGCCTGTCTCCGCACTGCTGGCCTGTATCCGTTGTGTGTCACAGGCAGCATCACAGCAGCAGACATTTGGCGAAGAAAAACACGGACCGTGGTCGCATACTGCGCGCTTACGCGTCGCGTGGACGTATCTGGGGGCGACGGGATTGTAATTTTGATCTCCGCGGTGCTGTGCGCTCTTTCTGAAGATCATTTCTTGCATTAATTCACAACCCCCTCCTGCCCCGCTCGTGTGGATGGTTGAATGCAGATTTGATGGTGCTGAGCAGGCTCGTCTGATCGAAGGCTTGCGGCCAGGGGACATCTGTGGGGCCGCGGAGAGAGAGACCCTCTGTCCACGGGCGCGACTGTCCTCTGTCCTGTGACTGTGAATGGACTGCGCTCCATCCGTGATTTTCTGCAGTCGCTCTGAGTCATTTGTGGAAGAAGATGGCGGACAGGGCTGAGATGTTTTCCCTTTCCACTTTCCATTCCCTCTCTCCTCCCGGCTGCAGGTAAGAGCTTAGCGCGACACTTGAGGGATGATGGGGGATGATGCACACTCTTAACGAGCAGACGACGTGACCCCAGAAATAATTAAATATATATACATATATAATCTGATTTGTTTTCATGACTGCAATGAAACACACATTCCCTGCCATGGGCAGCAGTAGATATTTTGATTAACCTGTCAGGCCTGCTGCTGTCTCCCTGCGCGCCAATAGGTGCTGCAGCTGAACAGCCGGGTGTTTGTGTTTTGGAGCTGATGCGTCCCTGAAAAACAACAGAATTTTAAAGACAGCTTTTATTATTATTTAAAAAGTGTGAATAGGGGTAAATACAAACATATAATGGCAAGTGATTGACCAGTAGCTGTCGCGACACGCACCGCCTTGCGCATTCTCTCTGTGAGGCCCACGCCCTGTTGAGTCCAACCCAAGCAAGGGCACGTTGCTGAACAATGATTTACGGAAGTCCCACTCATATCGATGCTGGTTCAAACGCCTGTAATGTGACCTCTGCGGCACAATCTGCTTGCGTTTTCTTCGTGCCTAAACACAATTGTGAGCAGGAGTCTACTGGCTTAAAACGCGCAGAATTAGCGATACAGCTGTGATCTCTCCAAGGTTGTCCATGCCAGGAAAAAGGCACGACGTGGGGTTTCTTTAGTGTAATTAGTTGATGCAAATCGGGCCTGGTTAAGAATTTAACTATTGCAACACTTTGGTGGGATGTGGACGAAATAGTGTGGAGGCTGCTGCAGTGTTCAGATCCACTCATGCTTTGAGGCATACAAGAATATATCCTGGAATTATGAAAGGTTTAATTATCTTTTTAAGCTGATATGATGTTTGTTATTGTTTTGCTTACTACATTGTTTTGAGAAAATGGGGATAAAATCCCAAAATGTGTATTTGATGTTGCTCTAAGCAGCAGAAAACTCAAATACAGGATGGCGGAGGCACTCTGCACTAATCCATATAATGCTGCAATATTTAATTGTCCCTGTCTACCTCCACATGTAATATGTCCATACAGAAGGCAATCACATTAGAAAGCGTTCCCCTCGTGGATTTTCTGTCCTCAACATGCACTTACGTGGGATTTAGTTACCTACTGTAGCTGCGTCTCATGGATGGATCATATCAGATCAATAGACCTGATTTTTTGCATGACTGCTAATGACCTCAGTCCAGAGCAAGGTTTGGCCATTACATCAATAATTTAAATTTGCAGCGTTGGCAAACAGCTGGAGCGAGATCATCTTTTCTTTAGGCAGCCCTCTGAACTGCTTATATGATGCCATCGACTCCAAATCTACATTAAGTTACTTCTCAGCTCTCAAAAATGTCACCAGCGTCACAGAAAACTGAATGAATGTGAAGAGCAGATGCTTGCATCACTTTATTAATTAAATGGGTGGAGGCTGATCAGTTTCACTCGATCGCTCTCAGTTAGGTTTGTGTTGTGAGTACACAAGGACACATTGTGTTTATTTTGGGTCAGCCATGGATCACTGATTTCAGACTGTGAAACACCAATACATCACTTTGATGAACCATTATTTTGGCACACACGGAGATGAGATGACTGTATGTGTATAATTAAACGCTTCCACTCATTCATTTGATAATGTGCATCAATGCATGCCTGTTTTCTCGTGCTGCATCTCTTTTTCTGTGTTTTCTGACTGATTCGAGGATGAAACCACCAGTGGTGTGATGGTGTGGTACAGTAATCCGCCTTACATAACCCTAACACTGTTTCCAATGGGCAACATAATCCGTAAGAGAGCCTGCCTTTCTCTCCTGAGCACCACAAATTTACGACAGCCGACAATTTCTCCTGCACTGAGGGAGCACTTTCTTCTTACCTTAGAGGATTCATGTCAGTCTATGCAGCTAATATGTGATGCACCCTTCATTTAATGTAACATTTTATTCCCAATGCTAGTAGATTTCTTCCTACATAGACTGAGAGACATTGTTTCTACTGCATAAAAATGGTGAAAGTAATCGATACAAATAGAAGATTACAGTTCTGTTCATTTTATTTGTACGTCAAGGTTTTAGCTTACAGAGATATTTTTATAAAAATGAGGTCCGTAAGTCCAAGGGCCATGTTTTTTTCAGAATAAATAACCCCTGCTGTGGTTTGCTGGAGCTAAAAATGCTGACACAGTATAACACGGCAGTCATAGTGCCAACAACCACTAAGATATAATTCAGCAACATTTTGTGAAAGGATTGTTTAGATTTTCCAGGTCATCAGCCTTGTTGCTGCTAGTGAGAGGTATTTGTTTAGGTTGTTTGGCTGTTCCTAGGAAAGGTTGAGTTTGGACACAGGTTTGCATATGGTGAGTAGTAAAACATGTTTAACTCGGACTTCAGCACATAACTTTCTGACATTTATCTTGTGTGTTGAGCTAAAGAGTAAGTACAGTATCTGTGGCATCTAAACTTTAGTTCTCTGGTTTTCATCACTTATGCTTAATTCATAATTATTTATTGAATTGCTGTTACAAAAGATGTATTTTTAATACATATTTTGTATTTTGCTTAAAATTGGTGAAAGCCAAATCCAGATGGCTTTAGAACCACCACAGTTAGCCACCAAACAGTCAGTCAACACAAAATAAATCAGCAATTATTGTGATGAATATTGTGATGAATTAATCTTTTATGTATCTTTTAAGCAAAATTGGCAAAAATCCTCTATTTCTAGCTTCTGAAAATGTGTTTTCTGATTTTCAAACAGTCTTTATAGACGATAATTTGAATTTAGATTTTCAACCACTGATCAGACAAAACAAAACATTTGAGTCCATATTCAGATTTAAAATATCACTATGAACTTGATTATTTTCCACAGTACAGCTACAAAATTTTCAGTTATGTGATTCACCCACCCTTCCCTGTGTGTATTTCACATGTTTAGCAGTCGATGTTCCACTTTCCACATCTTTGAAGACTGTCTGATAGGCAGAGGGATGGGAGTGAGTGGTGATGGGTTTGGTTACCATGGGGGGTAAGAGGCTTAAATCCAATACAGATACATTTTAGCTTCATCTCTGCCTCCCTCCTGCTGTCTCTTTCTCTCTTTCTGTTTTTCGTCTTTCTCTCACACTCTGTACGACCAACACTTGCCTTGTTTTCACGTGTCAATCTTTGCAGCAGCTGTTGCCATAGCTTGATTTCTCCATTTAGCAATAATTAAACAAGTCACATTCATGCACTCCATGAGATTTGTTTTCCATCACTCTGATGCCAGTGACTGTTTCCCATCTATTAGCAGCATTCGCTTTACGTCTGATGACTTCATTAATCCAAATCCTGCCAAATCAACACAGAATCATCTGCTCTGAGCAAACCGATGCATCATCTCCGCCTTTGGTTCGAAAATGGCGTGATCTTCAGGTTTGGATCTGACACAGACAAAAGCAAGTGCTTCATTAGGTTAAACACATGACTCATATGTGAGTGTGTGTGTGTGTGTGTGTGTGTGTGCGCAGGAGTGTTGTGCGCGTGGGTGTGCGAATGTGTGTGTCTCTACATTACTGGAGACTGACAGTGGGTGAAAAGCCTGGGAAATTGATCTTCTTAATGAGTCAGTGGCAACCACAGCAAATGTCCTTGGCCTTTAAAGATGATGATGTCACCATGAAGCAGGTGCTTGTGGTTAAAAGCCGCTTCATTACAGCAGAGACCCCAACCCAGCCCCCCTTTGTCTCTGTTTCTATTCTATTATTATTAATGGAGTCTTTTTCCTTTCTTCACAGCTTTTTTTTTTGTCTCATTTCAGTTTTTAACTATGAACATCTTCCATTTAATCATACATTAATACAAAAATTTGTAGACACTTACTCTTTATTAATCTGTATTGTTGTGACACTGTCAGAGATGTCAGAGGAGAGCTGCTTGATCAAATGTGTGCTGGAGAGACGAAGGCGGGGGAAAAAATTAAAAGAAGAAATGAGATCTAAACACTCACGGAGATGGTAAACAAATTTCAGCAGTGGCAATGAATCTAGGTGTGCCAATGCAGCAACATGATCGCCATCAGTGAATGGGAATTTTGTGCTGACTTGTATCTTATGGTCAAGATCCTCAGCTTGCTCAGCGTCACATCTCAGAATGGGAAGGGACTGACTGATGTAATGCAGGCCTTTCTCCTGCACGATTATGATCGTTCCTCTCCAGCTCTGAAGCCTCAACTCCAGATCCTAATTATCAAGAACGATCACAAGCAGAGAAGCGCTCAATGCGAGGGACGTCACAGCGCAGTGTCAGAGATGCAGCAAGCGGTACACAACGTGGTGTGACAGGAAATCCACACTTACTTGGATGCTGTCTAAACACAAAACAGGAACTTGGACATGTGATGGAAACACTGCAGTGCTGACTGCATCTTATTGCAGATTCTGAAATCAAAATGATGCAAAACATTTCAGGAAGGGATATAAAATGTCTAAGAAAAAGAGGAAAGGAGGAAAATAGTAGAACCTATGTTTGTGTTGATCTTAAAGATGAGATGCAGATGTGTGTGCATGCATATGAGGTTTATCTACTGTGTTTTTTTGCAGCTGTAGTCACTATGTTTTTTGCTCTTCAAGGAGAGGACAAAGGCTTCTGTTGTGGATGTGATTCTGCAGCTTTTCAGTGACACACATATTGTAGGTTTTACATTTTAGGGGAAATGGGGGCACACTGTGTTGTGACGTGCATTGCAGAGCTACAGGAGGACTCCAACATAAGCAGATGAGCACACAAACAAAATGGAGTCTGGAATCAGCAGAGTAGGGAGCAACTGAGGGAAAACAGAAAAGGAAATGATAAACAGATGTCACTCAGACAATAATAAACAGCCAAATCATCCAAATTGCATCCTTTAGTGACGTGTATACAGATAGCTTGGGTTTTATTTATTTATGTTTTGGGATATCTGCCTCCTCCCCAGTACAATGGAAGATGATGGAACTTGAAAATGTCATTTTTTCAAAATCAGCAGCAACATAGTTTTCCTAAAACAGTGTCCCCATTACTCTGAATAAACCACACACTTACCTATGAAGTTGGATTGTGCTCTGTGGATTATCCAGAGTCATTAAGAGTCATTATCTCTGAAAAAGAGGCTGCTGTTGAATTTTTAAAGCTAAACTTTCAGTACTGTAAACTAGGACAGGGCAATATTAATATTAAAATATTATATCGTAACAAGATATGAGACTACATCATCTTAAATAGTGGGTATCATTAAATCGTAATAAGGAATAAATGGCTGCATCACAGTAAAGTGACATAATTTTCAAAACTTATCAGACAGTTCTACTTGTTTTAAGACTTGTCTTTACCAACTTAATCATTATATCTACATTACTAATGATTATTGATCAAAAATAGAATTGTGTTAATTTTATTTTTTTTTTTTTATCTATTTATTTTTTTAAATACCAATAGTCATCCCTGCAGTATTGTCACATCAGAGAGGGAATCTGGTCAAAAAATTATAATGTTCTGAACCCCAGTTCTAGTTCTGATAGCATTAACTCTAGTACTTTTGAGCATATTTAATCATTTGGGGATATATATCATGCATTGAGATGTAGCCTAAAAATATTGCGATATAATTTTCAGCTCACATCGTCCAGCCCTACTCTAAGCACTGAACAGACTCTAAGGTCTGAGGACAGTATGGTAGTTTTAAAAAATCCTGGATAAATGTGATTACATCTGCCTGCATGGCTGTATATGCTGCCAGAGGTTATGAGAAAATATGTTTGTAATTTGGGTGAGCTAATCTTTTATATACTGCACATGTTGCAACATTAGTGTAATAAGTTTAAAAACTAGACCATCGCAGATGTTGTCAGAAGCCTCTACAGACACTTAACTCTGTATTTTACCAGGAGTGGCAGTTGGTCAGATTTCACAAGAAATCAGTTGTGTTGCCTCTTGTCACAGAAAAAGTGCTTTTTGCCATGAAATAAACAATTTTTGCTTCTGTTCCATTTGAATTCAACATTTCCACTTACCAAGCACCATGACTCTCATCCTCATGCTTCTTTCTCCACCTCAGTTCCTCTGATCACATCTCCTGCATTCCTCTGTTTCTCCATCACTCCTGCCTGCTTCTCCAGGCTTCACTCCCAAACAGAAGATGGGACTTCGTTGCACTCATGTGGTGGCTTCAGCTGCCTTGGATACAGCTGGGCTGATGTGGTGTTTTTCCATTGTGAATTGCACATCCACACACACACGCACACACACACCAATGACTACAAACACACCTTCCCTGAAGGCTGGGTGAGGAGCTCATTAGCGGCCTTTTTGTCCGGGTTTGGTAAGGACATTGTTACTTATTTAACAGATAGGAAATCATTTTTGGTGGATGCTTTGTCTTTGTTTACATCCATGTTAGGTGGTCTTGATGTTCTTGTCACATGCCCACAGAACACACTAAGATTTGCACCATTTCATGTTATGTTAAACATAAATGAGTGTGTTGTCTCGTAATGTTTGGAAACAGTATAATCAGGCAACTTTTGGTGACTGTGCTGTGTTGTTATGCATTATAGATTACTAAAATTAGATTCATTTCTCATACATAACATAATTAGGCTGATGTACCCACATATTTACAACTGATTTTGCATTTACTTTTATTTGAACTCAAAAATCATGCATGGTCTACCTACGCAGCACTGGACCAATCAAGACTGAAAAACTGAATCACTTGAATTGGGGAAAAATAGAAATTAAAAAATGATGGAGTCAAAACAAAAAAAAAAATGCAGAGCATGTACAGGCCTATGTGTATTTAATGGATCCTCTAGATGTTTTACCAGAATTTTATTAAAAAGTCATCATGAGTCTCAGGGTTGTAGGACAGTAGAATACCTTATAGATGTAGAATTTAATTAAACACAAAACCACATACAACCTTAAGTTTAAGCATGAAGTGGTGTCCCTCAGCAAAGGACGACTGCTGTGAAAACAAATTCCCATGTGGAAAGATCCAAAATTGTTAAA
>JAQLOL010000023.1:13100972-13125306 GCA_029783665.1 Naso thynnoides
CAACATTTTCCAGTCAGGTGTCATTTACCACAGCAGAAGAAGACAGAGGAAGGTGATGATGTAATTAAAAGGCACGAGTAAACAAATACAAACAGAAAGGAAAGAAGACAAAGGAAAACGCAACAACAAAGAACCAGTCAAAGTCAAGAAATGTCTAAATTTCCTCAGTAGTCCGCACACACCTTGTGTTTTCGTCTGCCGCTGTTGCCATTGCTTCTCTGATGCAGAAGACTACCATCGCAGCAATGAGTCACGTGATTTCTAAGTCTCATCCTTTATTTGCTAAGTTTGTTCTATTACACTTTTTCGCATTTACCCTTTGTTAAGCTGCAACTTTTCCACCTCCCTCCCGTAAAGACATTTTTGTACTATTTTGGGATTTTTACAAATTTTCTGTGTTTACATTCAGGTGTTTTTATGCACAATTCGAAAATGCACATAAAAACAGGCTGATTGAAACTTAGCTATTGATGCCATGTTTTTAGCCTCACTGCTCACTGTAGCCTGTAGCTCCTGAGATGTACGCACACAATCTGAAGTTTGCGTGGCAGCACAAGGCTAAACCAATGAGAGCTCACAGTATCTGCAGACCTGTGTTTACATGTTACCCGGTGCCAGCAACAGATACCAGACTTGCCAGACTTTCCCCTTCAATTGATCCGGTAGATACTTCTGATATCTCCAGTTATGGTTTTGCTATGTTAGTTTGTTTTTTTGCTTGTTTTTTTACATATGAAAATTACCATTCACCATTTGCTTTCATAGTTTGGGGGATTATGATCTTTTCCTGTGAAACTAAACCACTGAAACAAACGGCCTAGATTTTCCATGCTTTCAGCCTTTTATCATGACCTTCTTCAGCAGATGCATTCAACTCAGGTGTCGTATTTTGTTTGAGTGAAAAACATGTAAGCATTTATGACTTAAACTGTGTTATTTAATAACAGCAATCATTTATTTATCTGTATGTACATAAGTTACACTTCACAGGAGTTATTGTTGTTGTTGTGCATATAATGCACATATAAATGCATATAAACAGAAAAATGTCTCTATCTCTACTTACCAATGTATTATTTTGTTTAATAAACTATTTTTAACTGCTTATGCTGCTAATAAAAGTTAATAAGGGTGGTTAAAATAAAGTAGCACCATTCCGTCATTAGTATTTCTTAACTTTTTAATGAGGCTCAGAGTCTGTGTGCTGAGTACAGCACCGCTCATCATCCTTGTTACCATTTCCAGTGCCAGATTGCTTTAATCACATGGAATTCATTTGTTGCAGAAGCATGGAAGAGCTGTATGAATTAACAAGTATAGCAACACAAAGTGTCTAATTACAGTTTTGAGTCGGAATCAGCATGGCAAGCCATTAGTCACATCTGTTTGAGGAGTGACTCTTCATGGAGCTAAAACTCGCTCTCTGTCAGACGGGTGTGTAAGCTATCACACTGCATATCAGCTCCAATACAACAATGTTCCTGGGGTTGGCCCCCGAGCAGATCTAGATCCTTGAATCAATTACCACTCCAATGCCCACAAACCCAGATCCCATTTCTTTGTGTCACGCTCGATAAAAGCTATTCCCAGGCTTCCTCTGCTGTCTGTCTCTCTGCACTGGAGCTGCTTCTGCATTTGTCTCTTCTGATCTCTAATGCGCTGGCTATTTCACATTTTGTGAAGCGATTCAGAGCTCCACCTGGAGTAGGAGAACTCCCGCAGGTGTGTATGTCATAGTAAGTTTTGACTTTGTCTGCCATCTCATTTACAAGCTGGACTCACCTTTTTCCTCTCTTCAGAACAAAAACGGGCAACAAGAAATTCGCATTAGTGATGCCGAAATGAAGTTGGCTGTTGTGTTATTCACAGTAAGTTTTGTCAAAGTGAATTTAAGTTTAAACACTCAGCAAACTTGTAACTCTTTAACATTTTCTCATTGAGTAATTAACAGACCATTCCAGCCTTTCTCTGACCTCTCATCTTTAAAAAAGATTTATTGTTGTTATTAAAATTCAACCATGTGTATACCTAAGTAGATCTCAGATTGCATTTTCAAACAACATTTACTGCCATTCATGTTGAAATGGGGCATAGAAACACTAAAGGACATGTAAAAGTTGCTATAGGTATGGGTAATTCACCCTTCTAAAGAGTGCGTGTGTGTTTACTTAGTTAAAAAATAGCTGAGTGAGAGAGGGGAGCTGTTGAGACAAAAGTTATTATGCCTGGAAAATTAGTTCCTTTCAAGTGCTGCCTTCCTAGCTTGAATATTAGCATGAAGAAGGACTAAGTTTTTTAAAAGAATGTTGTCACACATTTTCAAGTACTTTCTGTAACGTTTATTGAACGTGGAAAAAATATAAACTAACACAATATGTCATTAACAAGGCTGTTTTGGGAAAAAGTTTATGTAACCTATGTGACTGATAATGACAAAGGACATTGACATGTTGTAACACTATGGTCTTTTGATCACTAACATTTTTGACAAATTTTAGCTTCATTGCTAAATTGCAATGAATGTTCTCTCAAAGACTCATATCCCCTTTTTTTAACGGTGAGTCCGAAGACACTCTTTTAGCACCTTTCTACACTTAAAATAAATTGTCTTTCATTTATGTATAAAAGCTTGTCTGTTTATATATGCTGATGTTCCACAATTTCAAACAAGAATGATCAATAGCAGACATCTCCAGAGACTACTGTAACCAAATACACACACAGTCATGCACTCACACACCTTCCTTTCTGCAAGTACAGAGAACAATGCCATGTTGTCTTTACAAAGCAGCCTCTATCTTGCAACAAAGTCTCATGTGGTCCCTGGTGAAACAGATGGATAAGTACAGAAAGTCCTCGCTGTCAACAAAATAAAACTGTCAAACTAAATGAAATAGTTAACAAACACATGAGGAAAAGAGAGTATAAAAACACAAACACAAGAAAAACAACGAGGTCTGCTGAGAGTGGTGAGGTAAGTGGTGCATTGTTTTTTAAGTCAATTAAAATCAAAACAGACTAAGGGTAATAATAAAAATTAAATTGTGTTAGTAATAATTACAGGTTGAATAGACAACTTCAAACCATCACCACAGAGAATTTATGTCACTGAAGACTCAGAGATACCACTTGGTATTATTGTCGTTATGCTATTGGCTCACAAGCCTTTGGCCACCTCAGCAATAGGTAAACAAGTAATCATTTTGAACACAACAATTTTTTTTACATAAATAAATTTACAATCATAATATGTTTGGGTGGAAAGCAATACCTTTCTAAAAACTATGTGGATGTTTTTGGTTTTTTTTATTAGCCTATATATAAATGTTAACAATATATCTTTTAACAGAGCCCTGCACATTACACTTCTAATTACTTCTTTGCCTCACTATGCTTACTCTGCTTGTGATTAATCCAAACTCAAATTTAGCAAGCCAGCATCCTTATCCTTTCCCTATGTTTTGCAATAAAAGTAAAAATGTGACCTTCCCTGGATGAGTGTAGTACTTCATATCTGTGACAGGTTCGTGTGTTTGTGGATTACACGTGCCACTAAGGTCACTGTCCCTCATGACCACCTCTCTGACTGGGTGACCTCTGTTGGCTTTCCTCAGGAGCTGCGGTCGTTGGCGTTGGCTAGCATACTGGCTGGCTAGCAAGGTAAATATTTATTCTTAGGGGTGGGCGTAAACAAAGCTTGGTGCTGTAACTCAGACTAGAAAGTCCTCTCTTCCTATGCGGTACAAGTGAAGCTTACTGGTGGCTTATATGAGGTACAGCAGCCACAAAACAGCCTCCCCTAATGTAATGTCAGAAAGACTGCTTCACTTTGCCTGGCTTTTTTCTACCTCTGCAAAACTACAAGTGAGGATGCAAATAACACAACTGCAAGTATGTGAAAGCATTCATTTTCATGCCGGCTGTGTATTGACATTCCATTAACTGTTCCGCTACTGTCGTCTTCTGTCTATATGGACAGCACTTGACACTGATCAACGTAAATCAGCCACGGCTTTCCTTGAAGGTGACCCTCATCAGATTTAGTCAGCATTGTTCCGTTTCACCATGAATATGTAAATTGTCTTTTTTGGCTCCATTTGAGATGAGATCAATTTGCGGCGCAGGGGGATTGACTTGTGGACTGTTAAATACCCAGAAATCTCATTGACATGAGTAGCAGGCACTGCCCTTCTCAGGTGGGAGAGGAAGAGGAATATTAGGACAGTTGAGCAAGAAAATGTGTGTGTGTTTGTGTGTGTTTGTGTGTGTTTGCACATGTGTGTGCGCAGTGGGAGAGAAGTAGAAAACAAAGAAATAAAGATGTCACACCACAGCTTGAGAGAAGTAATTATCAGAAGTAAAATCGTGATGCCCCTTAATTCAAGATCTGGTCTCCTGCCAACCTGAGAAACAGAATTTTGCTGACTTCAAATACGAAAGATACACAGGGTGCAGATATTTACTGCATAGTACACACAAACAGCTGGATTCCCCTCAGATACACAAACACACACACACACACACACACACACATAAACTTACTCAGGCCAATTTTAGGGACATTATAGACTTTATTTTTCCTGAAGACTTCTCCTAAAACTAATCACCACTGGTCTGACCCTGAGCCTTAACCTAACCTTAACTACTGACCCAAAAAATCAAGTGTTTTCAAATTGAGGGCACGGCTTCTGTCCCCAGTTGCACCAGCTGTCTCCAATTAACCTGCCTTGAGTCTGAAATGTGCAGTGAAGCTAGCCTAAGTCATCTATCTCATATCTACACACACAAACACACAAACATGCACAGACTTCCTAAATCATTAATGCAGGTATGGATTGCCTCTGCAGAGAGGGAGAGTTTACACGCAGGTAAAAAGTGATCTGTCTCAGTCTATCTCCCACATTTCCTACTCCCACTTTCATCTCCATCAGACCCCCTCAGCCATGTCATCCCCTTTAACTCCCCTGGAGAACCTCTGAACCTGACCAGTAATGAAACATGCACACACACAAATACACTTTGCTGGCTGATGACTGGCCAGTTGCTGAAAGTCTTGTCTTCTTCTTCTTCTCACAGAGGAGGTATTCAGTCCCCCCAACTTCATCCCGCCAGCCCGCCTCTGTCTGGTCTGCCCTAGCTTAGTCTATTCATCTCTGTTTGAATGGCCAGGTATTGTTTCATGAGCCAGGATCCTCTTACCATGCACAACAAAGAGGGGCCGCCATACCCACACACACACACACACACACACACACACACACATAGAGGAGCAGACAGAGTAGTCGGATCGACAGCCTGAGAGCAGCAGTCACATTTTTCCCAGGCGTCTGCCTAGAAAGCTGCAAGGAATTCCATTTTTTTCTAGACTTTCAGAGAAGCAGAGACAGAGTCTTCCATCATGGTGGTTGGAGTTTTCTGCTTTTTCCTGACAGAACCATCCTGCACGTCTGTTCTTGTACACTAAGTTTGTTGGTGGGATTTGGCAGTGTGTCCTCCTCCTGCTGGTTGGGGTCAATCTACTCAGGTAGGACAGAGCAAAAAATGAATAAATGGGTACTGATGCTGTGTAATTGTTCCTTGTTCCTAGATGACTCAAAATAATTGATGATCATAATCAACTGAAGTTTTTTTTCCTAACTATCACCAACTGCACTCTGACTGGCCCGGGTTTTCAGCAGTGTTCTTACATGATGTGTACCACTGTGAGATACATTTACATGGATGTTTTTACTGAACTTAATTGGACTTGAAATGTATCATATTAACACTGGACTTGTATAATCTCTATTGCTGGGTTACGCTCTAAATATTGTGATCCTTTAAATGTATTTTCAGTCATTCCAACTCCAGCTCTTATTGGATTTCCAGACACTTAAGTGGCAAAATCTTTTACTGAATTTCCTGTGAGACCGTTTTCTATTTTTTCCTCATGTCTAGAGATTTCCTGGGAGTTTTCCTTTTTTCTAAGAAAATTTGAAATGGATCAAACCTGTTGCTGATTTAGGCCTGAAAGCCCATTAAGACGTAATATGTAACATTCAAGTATACAAATAATCTTAGGACATTTGAATTGTATTTACATGTTATTTTAAGCACCTTATATAAATTTATGGGAAGTTTGAAACAATAAAGTCCAATCCCTTAAGCATCACTGAGACTACAAATAAGAAAGACCGAAATTGCTAATAAAACCATGACAAGAGGGCTGGTGTGTGTTTATTTTTATACAAGTCTGCTCTATTTGAGTAACTTTAATAAAGAAAGCAGCAAAACAACATTTTAAAAAGCACTAAAAACACTCAAACCATCAAATAACGGACTGCAAAAGATGTGAACAGAGTGAAGAACAAAATGAGAGCTGAGGTTTATGTAGTTTAAGTCAGAATGAGGAAAAAGTACAATAGACAAGCAAGCTGTGGTAGAGGGAGAAGTGCATTTCCATGACATCCCCTTCACAAATTTCCCAAGTTGCTCCTGTAGATTTAAGCTTGGAATATTGCTAGCACAAGCTTTGGAATATTTGATAAGGGCCTTTGGTTGCTGCTAACATCCCATGCTATATTTGATATAACTTTTAATAACTTCAGGGCAAATTTAACAACCTGTATTACAAATACACCTGAGCTCAAAAGATGTGATGAAACACTTTGATGAGCTTTCCCTTCCAAAAAAAATGTTCCTCTGTGTCGTATATGTCATGGCTTCAGTCTTGCTCATTAGGAAGCCTCTGCTGGTAAATAGTGTTTGTTTACCTGCACTGAAAAAGTGAGTGGGGGTCTTCTCTGCGTCCTATCCTGATGGCCCCAACATCCTCTGTGCCTCTTTTCTCCTTTCATCAACGCTGCCCTCAGGGCTGCTCCTCATCCTCCTCAACTTCTCCATCTGTTTCAATTAGCCGGAGTGCCAGGTGGAGCACAGAGGTCGATCACACATGCACAAAGCTGCAGGTGCACCTACGGTTAGAGTGCAGAGCTGACAAACAAGAGTCACTCTGTGCCTTAGGTGAGAGTGTGAGGCTGTCATTGCTGTGAGGGGAATGCTAAGAGTATTTGCAGGAGGCCGGGACTTTGGTTTCGGTGCATGGAAACAAGCAGTCAGTGACAATCAGAGCATCAGAGATAAAAACATAAGCATACCACAACAACACATGTATAATCCACCCACCCTCAGCTCCTGCCACTCTCTTACCTCACTTCCACCCCTTACCCAACACGCTCTTACACAGATTGGTCTTACCTTCTGCATGAGTGTGACCGCTGTGCATGTATAAGTGTGTGTTTTTGCCACAATTCACCTTGGATTCGAAGTGACTGTCCCCGATTGAATTCAAGTGTTCAAGTACTGCACCGCACCTTGATAAGAGCTACTGAGAGACATTACTCAGTCCTTTTTTCTGTCATGTTGAGTGAGTCATCCATGTCATGCTTTACAACATGTGAGTCTACAGGTGCTTTTCACCATATGTGGTGTGAACACAAAGGCGTAATTCATCCAGAAATAAGCATTTAAATTGGTGGATTTGTATCTCCTGCAATAATGAGGACATCTAGTTTATGGGCCTATTCTGCTTAAACAGAGTACAAATTAAGTACATTGTTATGAGGAGGGTGGGTTCTGATGATTATGTTAAACCCCAGTTGTGTAATTTACCTGCTGTAGTGTTTCAGTAGCTGAATCCTAGGTAGACATGTAGCATCTGTTACTGTCAGAATCTCGCTTTAAATGGTCCCAAATTAAGAGTGAGGAGGACAAAAAAAGTTCTCAACTCTTAATAGCTGAAGATGTCAAGCATATGCAGGAGATGATATAATAAAAAATACCTTAACTGATAACTGATGCAGGTAACTGATGCAATTGCTGTGCTATATAAATGAGGTGACTGACCATAGTCGGTGTTATCCCGTAGACTTACTGGGGAAAAAAACTGCACTGAAATGAGTGTTCTTATATTAACATAATAGGCTTTTCTAATTTCAAATAACTAGCTTTAACTCAAAAATGAAAGCTTTAACTCAAAAATGAAACACTTTGGGAAACTGATCCCAAGGGACAAATAACCATCATAATCCTTAACAAAATAGAGATGTTTCAACAATTCATTTCATCATATATATGATATACATATTGTGTCTTATTAATAGTCCATGGTCTCTCCTCGTTTTATATCTTAAACCTGCATAACTGCTCCTTTTGGCCATCATAGGGCAGCCAGACAAGCTGTAAACACATCACTTATACATGTGTTTGTGGATTTATAAGCAAAGAGTTCCTTATTTTCACACTGAGCAGATACCGAGTAACACTAGAATTTATTTTAAATGTACTTGGCAACTATGGAGACAACACAGCTTAGAGCAGTGACACTGCTCAGTGAAGTGACAGTAAAATCACAACAACAAGCAGAAAGACGTTAAAATGCTGACGGGAGCTAAGAACATAAATAATACTTCTCTGTCACTTTACACATAGCAATCTAATTCATTAATTAGCATAATTAGAGATATAAATTATACAATGTCAAAACACATTCATATTGTTGTTTATTTTCAGTGCACTTGTCTGCAGCCAGTGGAAGAAGCCAACAGCAGGTCCACCACAGGGAAGATTTAGCTCCTAATTACATCTCCCACTGTCAGACAAAATACTTTGACAATGAAAGTGCCACTGCATTTGTTTGCTCTCGCAAAGTGAAACAAAACATCCTTTCTTACAGGAAAGATGCAAACGGACTCCTGACTTGCTCAGAGAATATTAACATATAGGATTCATACCAAGTCTTTGGGACAGTTGAAAGTTGAATTTGCACAACTGTCAGAAATTTTTCAAATTTGCTGACAAATTTCGACTCTGAACATTTTTTGATTGTACATACAGGTCCAGGTGTCTGCCAGTCTGTGTTCCAGCCAACAGACAGGAATAAGGAACTGAGTCATTTTAGGCTTGAACCAATCTCTCTGTTCTCAGCAAAAGACTCCCAGGCTGCCGGTTATGTAGTCATGACGGTGATC
This sequence comes from Naso thynnoides, assembly GCA_029783665.1. NCBI lineage: Eukaryota > Metazoa > Chordata > Actinopteri > Acanthuriformes > Acanthuridae > Naso > Naso thynnoides. The sequence continues at coordinate 13,109,981 of JAQLOL010000023.1, forward strand.
AAAAGCCTTCAGATCTGAACATCTGTGCGCCCTGCAAATATTGCAAGTTTTGCAGCACACTACCAACAAAGGGATGATTTTGACCCACATGCTCCACCACTAAAATAAAACAGAGACCTCCACCGTGTGACTGGCCTAACAAATGGCACTCAGGTCAACCAATGGCACGATGCTATCGAGGGCCTTGAGGAATGAGTGATAGAGGATGTGATACCAGTGGAACAGAGGCAGATGCTCTTTTGACTCTCTGTCACAGAGAGAGATGCTAATGACATTCTCCCTCAAGCACTAAGGAGATATAGAGAGAAACACTAATGACTCTCTATCTCTCTGGTCACTAGCAAGCCTGTAGACAGCTTGTTAAATTTCACAGCAGAGTAACAAGGTGTTAGTTCGAATGTTTGGAGGCAACTACACACAGTGATTGTCTAGCAATTGAAAGCATATGTGCAATTAACAGGGTCTATGATGATGATTTCAAGGAGTTTTACAAGGGCGTCCCTACTGTGAGGGTTTCCCCTGAAACACCTGGCAACCTCTTGTCCATTTTTCACAAGTATCAAACAGGAACACGGTGGTTTGGTTTGTTGTTTGAGAGATAGATAAAAGCTCAATACCGCCTGCTTTTCTGTATGATAAACATAGATTTACAACTGAAAAATGATAAGCTTAGCTTAGCAACTTGAAACAATGGGAAACAGCAAGTTCTGTACAAAAACATCCAAATACCAGAACCTGTAAACGTGTAATTAACATGTTATATGTAATTTGTCTAACCCACACAAAAAAACAAAATGTAACATTGACAAGTTGTGATGTTACAGGGCTTCCAAGGGGTAACGATAAGTATGTGGCCTAAGGTAGAAGGAGATGAGATATACAGTTCTTGTTACACGCACGTGCAACTCTTTGAGTTATTATACAGCCAACCTCCTGCTCAAAGAGTGTAACTGCATATGCATGTAGCAAGAGCTGTATAACTTTTCTCCTTCTACTGTAGGCCACAAATGTATCAATTATCCCTCGTTTGTGCCAGACACCTTCTTGTCCTGGAGCAGAGACTTCCTGGAGCCTCTGCTGGCTGCTTAAAAACTTGTTTCCTGTCTTAATGCTGGAGTATGCTAAGAGTATTATGGTGATTACTTAATATTAAGAGGCAGCTCTGTTGGTTTTCAACCTAATCTCTATCTATCCAAATTACAGATCTGATGTGAAACCCAACAATATTTTTTTTTCTTATTTTCTCTGTGTCTCTGGGACACAGCTTCAAAATTTCTTGTTCTTTCTGGAACCAGTGATGTCACTGGGAGACCTGGCAAGTATTATTTTTTGTGATGCAATGCATCCTGGTACATGCAAGCACTGCAAGAACAGCTGTGGGAGCAGGACAACTCAGAAAACTCAGCTTTCTCTGTCAGTGTAGCACAAACTAAGGAAATAATTGCTTCAGCTACACTTACCACCAACATTGATTGGAAATCTACATGAAAAATGGTGGACATTCCCTTAATGCATACATACACAGCAATGGTTAAAGGGATAGTTCACCCAAAAAGAAAAATTCAGGCACTAACTTCTTTGTCTCATGCAGATGGAAGGTCTGGTAAAGTTTTTCAGTCCAAAAAACACTTCATCAGTTTCAAGGAAAAGGGTGTTGTGGTAATCTCCCAAAAAAATTAAAGTCTATGGTGACCAACTTTCAAACAAAAAAATATAAAATAAATTGTATATATAAATAAACCATAAATTGCCTCCATATGTCACTGATGCCATGTTTTTAGCCTCGCTGTTTTCTCTAGTTTGGGGCTCCTGAGAGACTGCTCCTTCAGACAGTGTGTTTATTATGTATTTGTTTGTTTGAAAACTGGTCGCCATACACTTGAATTGTTTGGGAGATTACTACAACACCTTTTGCTTTGAACCTCCAGTAGTTTTTTGAGGACTGAAAACTTCACCCAACCTTCCATTGGCATGAAAGTGAAGATAATGACTAAATTTTCATTTTGGGGTGAGCTATCCCTTTAATTTACTTAGTAAAGAAAGAATTAAACATATTTCCCTAAATTTCAAACTATTCCGCTGAAGGAACAGAACATTGCAGTGTGTTCTGTATCCTGAAGTTCTGCATTTCAACAAAGGAGAGAGTCTTTCTACTGCTGTCTCCTAAACTAATATCTGTCATCATTAATGGCGGAAGGCAGAGTAATTGGCAATATTAGAGTCCCTTCCTCTGAGAATGCTTTCATGATTAAGGAAATTATCATGCCCGAGTGTGTGATACAGATACAAAGATGTGCAGACACATAAGCAGAACAGTCCATTCACACATATATATACACACTTACTGAAACTCTAGTCATCAGAGGTTAAAGTGAGAAGGGAAACTACTTATGAAGCTGCTGCTGGTTATAAAGCTGTTATTTGATGGTGATAAACATCCCTCTGAGTTTTGTTTAACTTCTATCTGCATGCTTGTGATTTTGTGTGGATTACACAACCTTATTATTCTCATTTGCAAAGCAGTTACATAACCCAGAAAATAAACAACAAATGTGGATGGCTGACCAATATTACATACCTATACAAACCTCCTCCTTATGGAAAAAAACAACACACAGGCGTTATCTAATATCTTGACAGGTTTATCCATCTATTTTTTTTTCAAGTCAACAACAATCATCACCTCACGAAGATAAATTTATCCCCCCATCTGATGTGGTGTTTCTCTCTCTAGACACGAAGCTTGAGGTGAATTCTGAAGCTCTGCTACTCTTTCATACCTCATTGGCTGAGAGAAGCCTATGAGGGGAGCCACTGTGACGAATGATTGACTGTTTGTATCTAACCCCCCATCAAGGATGAGAGAAGCACTTTGGGGCCAGAGTCAGTCTCATCTGTCACTTTCATATCTCTCCTACGCATCCCTCACTGCTGTTCTGATTTCGCAAACAAGGGGTGGGAAACTGCCATAACACCAAGACTGAAGTCAGTGAACTTAAGGGTAGTGACTGTGAGAGGTTAAACACTGTGTGTACATGTTAAAAAAAAAATTCAGCTCTTTCTTTTACTTTGTTTTGAGCTAAATGAGCAGTGAAATTAGACACTGACACTGAATTTTTCTCTAGATATTTGAACTACAGCTGCAGAAAACAACAATCAGTCGAGGTAATGTTGGAAATAGAACGAGAGACATGCAGGCGGTTGTGAGCAAGGAAACTGTAAGTGCACTTTGACTGAAGCACATTTTTTGTTGATTTGTATTCATAAGAAGTGAGCCAGCACGTAAAGGACGTCGCAGACATCAAAACATGTTTTGCCGTGTTGTGTTTGCATAGACTTGAGGTGACATTCAACCTCTTTTTAACAGATAGTATGTTAATTTTCCTCTATCTACAGGCGTGATATGATCTTCTCCCCAATGTGACACCACAAAGAGGCTCAAGGGGTTTGGAGTTCACTGTTTTGATTTAGGAATTTAAATGATTTATAATGCAGATTAATGGAGAGACAAATTATTAAAACAGCAGCACATCATTATATGGTCTCTTACAATACATTACCCATCCCCTGCTTAATTAAAAAGTACTGAGGTATGGAAAGCAGAATGTAAAAAGAGTCAAAAGTAACAGCACTTACTTTTAAGGCAGGATGGTCGGTGGTACATTACCTTGCTATCAGATATTTTGCAGTTGGTAAAAACATTCACCAAACCCCATAACACCTCATAATGCAGTGAATATATATGAAATCACCAATATCTGGAGCCCACTATTACCTATCATATGAATAGTAATATGGCATGAATATGCTCTTATTCTGAAATGTAGTATTGATCTTTAAAGTTAAGGGTCCATGTGCTAGTTTTGTGGGGCCACATGAGCCCCATGAAGATCATGGAGCCCCTCAGCTGTGTTGTGAGATGTTTAGTGTGTTTGCTCTCTAGTTCACCCCTCCTGCTGATCTAATCGTCACTGTAATGACAGTGTTGACTTTGCCGCTGGCCTCGCTGTCTCTCTCATTTTAACATTTCTTCATTTCGCCTCTTCATCTTCTTTCTTTTGCTTTTATGTGGCCACATGTTTTAATACCTTACTCTAATTTGCTTCATTTGTCTTTTCTCCACTCTGTCTTCATCTATCTTCCATTTTATCTAAGGGCAACCATCTCTGGTCACTATGAGCTATGCCCTTTGCGTCAAGTGTAACAGCATCGTTGTTATTATTGACTGATTTGGCAATTTCATGCAGTGGCTAACATGGTGCTAGAATGAGAAATTTGCTTAAATCTAATTATTAGGCATGTAGATCAATATAGAGCAAGAGGTTTAATGAAGTCATGGGTTATTTTGTGATGTATTTGTTTTACAACCCATCATTCGATTTCACACAGGTGATCATAAAGAAATGTGCATAATGATTAAATGTCTGTTGTTGGAGAACTCCAAGCTATTGTACTGGCAAACACTGACAGTGTAATTAAAGGCAATGTTTTCAATTAGAGAGCCCTTGCATGAATCATGTGTTGTGAAGTGGAGCAGGTATCTGTATCTGCACCTTCACAAGGAATATGTTTAGGGTTGAAGTGTAAAAAACAAACATGTTATCTCCCTTAGAGCAGGAGAAGTTAGTTTTTTTTGCCAATGAAGCCTTATAATAAGGATATTTGTAATTATTTGCAATGGTCTACAGCAATATTATTGCAAATGGTACAGTCTGGAGAATGCAAGCTCATTGCTGATGTCACTGTCGAATGAAGACAACCAAGGTGCAGAAGTACCGAAAGTGCTTCAACAATCGAAAAATACAGTAAACGCTTGTGGATGTTTAGTGGTGTCCTCTCATCTACTAACATTAAAACACGAAGTTAAACAATGGCAAACAACCCAGAAACGGCTGTCTCAGCTGTTTCGGGAAACAAACAAACAGTTGTTTCCACTTTATATGCTGTTGTTCAACTTCATGTTTTAGTGTCGATATATGAGAGGACACTTGTCTTTTACTAGTGATTATTGTGTTTTTTTCGACAGATTGTTGAAGCACTTTCTTCCTCTGCGTCTCCATTGTTTTCAGGTAGCAGTGATGTCAGCAATGAGCTTGTGTTCTCAAAACTGCACCATTCGTCATAATATTGCTATTTACCATATGTATATGATTGTATTGAACCTTATGACAGGACTTCATGGGCAAAAAAAAAGAACTTTTCCTTTAAGGTCTAATAAAGCCTGAGAGAAAAAAAAGGTTATTTAATATAACTGGCTGTAACACTAAATGATACCTGTAGAGCCACAAACCCTTGCAGTTAAAGGCTTTGTAAGTATCTATCATACCTGAACTTGTCATCCAAGGCAACTCGAGGAGCAACCAGGCAGCAGGGTTCCACCTGTGCTGGTGGTGCTCAGGTGAAAATGCACAACCTTGGCTTTCTTATCATATGCAGGTTTTCCCTCTAATGGCCTCTATGGGCTGAAGAGAGCACAGCCACACGCTTGCACTCCCTGTCGTGGCACCAGCCAAACGTAAGTTTGTTCCTTGTGCAATGTGCATACTACACAAGCTGGTGCTTTATCACCTATATATAGTATGCAACAGCATTTGACACACCATCTTGCTTCAGCAGTCTGTTTAGTGGAATATCTGTGCAGAAGACTAGCAAAGCTGCATCACAGTTTGCTATTCATACAGTCTGTCCCAAGGCCCATAGTTAGCACTGGAACAAATGATCTGTGAGCAGTTGAGTGCTCCCTCCTCCTCTGCAGCGTAGAAGGCAGGTGAGGAATGACCGTTCGTCCCTGACTGTTTTGTCAAATCCAAATGAAATTAGCTGCTCACACAGACATCTTGAATTCAGACCTAGAGAGGGCTCTTACATTAGTGGCAAAATATTCTCAACACTGCAGCTGAGGGAATCAGTTGTATTCGACTTGAGGTTGCACCACATGGATGGATAAGCCGAATCTATCTATGACAGATCGTATTCTAGTGGGTCATTATTATCACTTACCAACCTGTAGATAGGAGAGGTTTAAGCCACTCATGTTGGCTCTGCAGTGACTGAGGCTTATGTCACAGGCTTGAGTTAAGGATGAACTTTCTGGCAGGGCTTTACAGAAAGCACTTCACCTACAGAACTAATTCTACATCATCTAACCACTCTTGTTTTTAGGACTTAACATCTATCCATCGCACTCTTACTAGCAGCCCTGAGCACACAGCAGTGGTTAACTCAATTAAGTAGCTCCATCAAAATCAGCAAGAACTGCAACCTGAACTTTCATCAAGTGGATAGCACGCTCAGTCGCGAGTATAACCTGCTGTTTACAGGCAAAAAGAGCTCACCGCCGTCTATGTGGTTGGGCTCAGATGGAAAAAGGCACAGCTGGATATTGATTGAGGAGCTGCAAACTTACATACTGCTGAGATGTGGAACTTAGTTTGTTTGAATTTCACAGATGTTGCCACTGTGTTTTTCTGCTAGACTGCAACACAGACACAGACATTAGTAAATGTATAGCATCAGACCTGCTGGATGAGGAGGATAGACAGGTACCCATAGAAACAGACAGAGGGCGTGCACAACTGTGCACAGAAAACAACACTCAGTAAAGTAAATTCAATTACAGGGAACCACGGGGGAGCATATAAAACAATACGCTTGTTACACTTTCATTATCAGCAATATCAATGATGCTTAGCCATTACAAATGGAGGAAAATGACTGGGCTTTGAAAATGAGAATCTGATGATTGCTATCTCTGTCTGAAATACATATAATTTCTGATTAAATTATTGCAGTTTGTTTTCATATAAAATGCCCTCACCTAATTAACAGTCTTGAAGGAGACTTCTGAGCGTTTGTCTTTACAGTCGTGCCCTCTACACACAGCCAAAAAAATGTGTCTCATCTGTGGAGAGGTTCCTTTTCTCCGCTCTGTGCTTTGGTAGCACATTCCCTCTGATCACGATTCAGCTGTTGGCCAAAAACAAAGCAAACAGAGAAACTCATTACTGCTTTTCTTGCTCTCCTGTTGGATTTATTTTTTTTCAAGGGGAAGTCTGCAAAACATTCCAGAAATAAATGCTGTATATGATGTTTGCCTGTGCATGTGCGCATGTGCATTGCTTAGTGCTGTCTCACAAGCCAATAAGACCTCATAAATCTGGTGTTGTTACGGGTATTGGCCACGCTCATATGGATTTCTCCTTCAGTCCTTTCCTAGTCTGTTTTTAATAATCATTGTGTAAAAACTGGTATCTTTACTGGCAGTGGAGCCAATGAATTTTTACAAGGGATAAACGATGTTGGATTTTTTGCTGATATCCAAAAGCGGATATTTTATGTTTCATTTGGCCGCTAATCAATACCGAGACTAATATATATTTATATTTTTTTCCCACACCTAGTTGCAGAGATCATCAGGTCTCTTCTGTAGTAGAAATTACATAAAGCATTATTATGCAAACTCTTAACGTGTTGGTCGGCCAGCAAATGCAGGCATAAATTACAAAGCTTAAAATGATGTCATATTCATTCCTTGTGCAAAAGAAGAAAAATACTTGAACTTACGTTATGTAAAACGTATCATATTTATTTATTTATGTATGACAATTGCTTTTAAACAAAAAAGTAAGACACATCCTACTTAAAACTGGATGATGCGCTCCCTGAGACAATCACAACAATACACACAGCCAGGGCAAATTTGGCCTGTTTCACAAGTGACAAAGTAAGTAAACATAACATCTGTCCACAGGGAACACATGAAACACAATATCAACTCAGATGTTTAATCAAGGAAACAGCAGCCTGTCATTTTATCAGTTATTATATCAGTTGATATTGGCATGCTGGCTGACATCCGATATTTAATTTTAAAGTCAATATGGGTTGATGCCGATAATGTGCCGATAATATCGTGCATCCCTAATTTTTACAAATATTTTCACACCTAGAGACTAACAATAGGTTGGCATATATTAAAACGTGTAACTTCAGATCCTAAAATCCATCAGTCTCTACTATGTCTTTGGATGTACGCACCTCTCCTTATCAGATCTGGGCCCAAATTGTGTCCTCATTGTCGGTCTCTGCTTTGCCAGAAGTGACCACTGGGCACACATACTTAGGAAAAGGTCTCATAGCCTCTCAGCTCATAGTTGGGCTCACATCCAGGAAAATCCCTTTAGAGGCCGCAGATCTCTGTCTTCTCTCCTCCTAACTCTTAGTGACTTCAACACCACCAAATTATCAGCCAATGACTCTATGAAGCCAGAGCTGAAGCAGAGACACAGGCCGATAGGAAAAGTAATTAGTGCTTGGCAAAACGCTTTGGTGGGGTTCTTTGTGTGTGTGAGAGAGGGACAGAAAAGAAGAGAAAGTGAGATAGAGAAGAGAGACAGAGAGAAAATAGAGAGAGGGCTCGTCCTGGTGGAGTGACAGTCGTCCCACAACAATCAGAAAACCAAGAAAAGTGATTGAATGTGAGGGTTGTTCTCAGACCTTATTAGCAAAATGGTTCTCCATGGGGTAAAAGTAACGAATCAGAATTCAGGCCAGAGTGTCTGTAAGGAAAGCTAACACATGCATTGTGTGTGCTTAAGTGTGAGGGCTTTGAAAGTAAATGTATATAAATAGGATCCTCTGGTGTGCATCTGTGAGTGTGCACATGCAGTGGGTCTGTCTTCCTGTTGACCTCAGTGTGTGGTATGCTTTCAGAACAGATGCTCCTGGCAAACTTTTGCTGCATGTCTAGGTCAGTGCTTGCTGTGTCTTTTATTAAGTGCGTCCCTCTGTCTGTTTCTGTCCTCCGAATGTCCTGTACAGTAATTCTTTCTAAGTGACAGCACTGGACAGGAAGGTCAGAGCATATCGGCCAATGGAAACTTACTGCTGTTAAATGCATTCTTAAGTCCTATATTTGGACTAATTATACTTGGTAATATGAGACTTCAGAGATTTTTGGTGGTTTTAATTTCATGGAAATATGTAAATTTCTGAGGAAAAACTTTCAGCAAAATTAACAAACTCCCTTTGGTTGAGAACTGAGGTCCCCTACTAATCTCCATCAATATAAAAGTGATTAGAATTTAATCTGTGTTTCATTGTGCACATCTTTTTATATTTCGTCCACATGTCCAATTTTCTACTTTTTCTACAATCAAGAAAAACTGAAATGATTGTGATGAATGAAGGCTATGAGGTAGTTTTGAGCAAGGTTATTAACGCAATTTATGCTCAGCTAAGTTAGAAAATGCACATAAATATGTGTGCCATAGGTTTAAGTGTTTGATTTCCCTGTTGGAAAGTCCTTCACCCCAAAAAACCAGTGAAGAATAAAGCCTCAAATAATCACACTTTGACTGGAGCTCCAATCCCCAAACATCTGACATAACTACACCTATTAGCACAGGTAATTAACCTACAAAAAGCCTCCATGCAACCATGTGTGTTGTGTGAGCATATGAGTTAAGAGAAGAAATGTATGTGCACTTTATAAATGTTTGTTTCATTCTACATGCAAAACAGGCTTTTCTTTTGATGAAGTTAATTAAAACAAAACAAAAATGGCTATGTTTTTCTTGAGATATATGTATTACAAGATGTTGCAGAAATGCCACCAAAAGGATTTTACATAAAAAATCTTCTCTTTATTCTGAAGCAAGGAGTCAGCATGGAAGCACAAGCTAATTTACCTATGCAATAGGTGAGGGGGCCGGGGAAGACGAGCACCGAGTGCTGTCTGAGCTCATTGGATGTCGGCTGGAATTTAGGTGGATTACTGATGCGCTTCTTGCTCCTTGACAACCAGGTGAGTCACAGAGAGGTGAAAACAGGAAGGGAAGACAGACTGATGGACAAGAGAGCAAAAGGAGGAAATGGAGAAGGGAGAAATGTCAAATCTGGTGCATTGGAAGTGATCTTGGCAGGAAACCTAAGTTACCATAGCGACCTGGTGAAAGCTCTGCAGCAAGAAAGAGGAGAGAGAGAGAGAGAGCAGAGGAGCAGACCTTGAGGTATTGTGTCTCACTGTCCTGCTCTTTCTTATTTGAACATGCCTTCTAAGTGTGTACATACAGTTCTTTAGCACAATTACACGATCCATTTGACCAAAACTGAACTCTTATATTTGACGTAATTACTGTATGTTTATCTTGATGATCAGAGGAGCTCTCTTAAATTATCGAAGCCCATTCAGGTTGTTCAAAATCCTGTTCGGCTCACCAGTGCACAACTCCACAGTCTGACAATCTGTGGCTGAAGTACATGAAGTACAACTACACACCCTTTTACATCAGTACAGCCTTTGTAATGCGGATGATAATTGAAAGTCTTTGATGTGCTGGACTGTTGGTGGGGGGGGGGACTTTAATAAGCTTATTCACTAGCATGAAGATTCAGACAGGGGTTCAATGTACAGATGACCAAAGGGATAAATGATCGTACACACACATTTCTATACACAGGAAAGGTGTCAGAGGATACACGCAGGACTTGCTAAAATTATTCAGAGTTTGAAATCAATCTTCCCAAAGTCGCAACGGAGGATGGACCTTATCAGAATACACCCTATTTTCACTTGATGATCACTACAATTATTGATGTCATGTTTTGATGATAGTTTTTACAGTAACTGTTGAACCTTTGCGTGTGTGAGACTTACAAAGCAGTGGGTGGTTTACACAGAAAGTGAAGTTGTCTGACAAAAGCATTTTTCTGTGTCACTCTCAGAGATGCTGTGGGGTCTCCATGGCTACAAGCAGGCATGCTTCTCTCTCTTACATTGAGCAAATTCCCCCATGTGGGCAAATCAACACAAAAAGACCGTTTGAACTATTCTTGTTCACCACATTTCTTTCTACTTTTGATTCTGCCTGTAAGACTGTAGCCTTTGCATTCTGTGTTTTAATGTCTGGCTCATGTCAAGTCTAACTTACTGCTATTAACTGCTGTTAACTGTACAGTTGAGAAACAATACCAACATTAATAATGATTTTAACTGCTTTAGCTACCCAAAAATAGTGGTTAAATAATCATTTTTAAGTAAAGTTATTGGAAATTTTTGCCGTTTGTGTTGAAAGTATGTGTGAAAATTAACTAAAAAGTTTTCTTAAAGTTGGCAAAAACCTTACAATAGAAGAAAAAAACCTATAAGTCATCAGCAAGTAATTGAGTAAATAGTGTGAAGTGAAATAGTGTGAGCGATTAATACAAAGCTTGAATCCTCCAGCAGTTGACCCTGATTCAGAACACATGCACAAACACACACACATATATATACAGTGAGACAAAGAAAACAGCGGGAGGGGACAACACATAATTGGCATCTTTTCTTTCATAAGCAAGTGTTTGTTTTTATGTCAATTAAGAAAACAAGGATTCGGCTTAATGAGGCTAATGAAGAAGCACCTCATTTGGCTCTGCTAGTTTAACAATCTGTCAGTGGAGGAGCAAAACACACTTACACACATGCATGCACGCATGCACACACATTTTCCACTCAGACGCACATATAAAAGCTAAATCAGTCTTATAAAATGATGAGTGAAAAAGCTGATCTGAGTTCAAACGGAAATTATATGTGTTATTCATATGATTGCCTGCAAAAGTATTTAAAACTGAAGGTTTTCTAATATATGAAATATATAACAGAATTATAATATATAAATGCACAACAGAAAACATTTTCAGCAAAAAGAAGATAAATATATTGAATACCATTAAGCATCGTACTTCACCTAGTTAGACCTATCAACTTGATTATTTAAATTTCTAATCAGTCCGAGTCATCATAACTAATAATGACTGTAATCAGAGTCTGTTTCATGGCTGATGATGAGTACACTCCGTTTTCATTATCATCATCATGGGTATGGTTGTCTGTGTAATCTACCCCATAGCGATGCCTTGAAGTTTGATGATGCTGATAAGACTAATCAGTAATTATTACTGGTGTAGACAGAGGAAGAGGAAGTGTGTCCACGGCTGTATGTGTGTACATATAACTGAGTTTTTTTAATGTGTTTTTGAGTGTTAGCCTTGTTTACTGGCTTCGGCAGCAGCCATGTCGGAGTAGTTCGGTTCAGCTCTTCCAGTTGGTGGGTTTCTGGAGACAACAGTAAACACTGTTAAAGCTTTGCTCCACTGAGAGCTGCAAGCACCTTCAAAAAGAGTTCAACTCAAAACATAATTGCATAATGCATAATTATCTCCATCAGTCCTAATTCAAATCAAAATTCCACTCAGGTAGGACTCAGAGGGGTTTGTGCTCATCTGTGTCGGCTGGTGGGGGACTCTCTTTATTTCTGTTTTGCCCTTTAAACCAATAATTTGCTTTTAAGTTATGCGTAATGAAATATTTGGACTGTTGAGGATTTTTTATTTTAAATCAACACCTGAGATTTCAGTTGAAGTAAATTTTAAGTTTCACTTGATATCCTATCAACTTTCCACTCTCATAATTAAGTTGCCATTTGCTTTAAACAAAGTGATGTCACTGTGTAATTGACTTGGGTTTGGCTCAGTGGAGCAAAATGTTTGAAGATTGAATGACTGATTCCATTCTTATATCTAAATGAGAAATTCCTGAAGTGGGGAACTGGCTAGAATACACTTAGCAACAATTCACACATGCTATTTATTTTAATTTTAAATCAAACTCTCTGGTATTTGCTAAACCCACAGCCTCTTCAACAGTGTCCTTCACTAATGGCTAACCGTATTCCCGGGTCGCTACAGCTATTTGCAAAGCAAATTCTTGATGGTGGGTGAGAGACTAAAGCCCAGTCAAATGTATAATAACAGGTGTTCCAGGTTGTAGTCATGGTGGTTTGTTTTTTGCCTTTCTGTTTGATTACTGCTTTTGTGTTCTGCATGGCTGAACACTGAGCCACACAGCAGCGCCGGTTATCTATCTTACAGCACAACACACACACACATGCGGACACAACACAAACACACACAGCGAAACAAAGTGGAGTCCAATTTATTTGCACCACCAGCTGTTCTCACCCATCAAACTGGCTATCATAAACTCTGCAGTGTGTCTGAGACAAGGTGGACACAAAATATCACCTCTTTTACATAATTTTTTCAACCAGCTGACATATAAATGTGAAGTAAACTGACACCACAGATGGGACAAAATGCGACTGTTTAAACATTGACTTACACCCCATACTGCAGGTCAGTAAATGGTTTACCTGGCCTCTGAGGCCCCACAGCATCAGTTATGAGAGTGGGCACTTTGTCTGGTTCTGACCTTCATTTATCAGGTTGTTCATTCACCCAGGACTGCACATGGTTCAGCCTGGCAGCAGAAATGTGGGAACAGTTGATGATGGATTAACAGAGGAAGACACTAGAATTGGTTAAAAGCCAGAAGTGGAACTCTGGGTTGGTTTTTTATTCTTCTGTCCAAATACTATGGTCCTTCTCTCTCTTACACTAATTTCTTCCAGCCACCTGTTATATTTATCAAATAGTTTGAAACTAATTTTCTATAAATATCAACTTTTAATCATTTATCTCAACCACATATCACATATCCACATGGCCAGGCGATCATTCTATCTGTTGTTTTATTCCTATGTTTCCTTTCCGTGATCTGTCCCATTTTTCTTCTTTTTCACGACAGTTAATCAATCCCCCCCGCCAGGTGTAAGTCATCTATCTCTCTGCATCTTTCTATCCCATCCTGCTCATCTGCATGCATGTCTCTCTTTACGCTCTCTGTCTCCTTCTCTTTTCATTAATTCCTTCTCTCCATTTGTCTCTTCAGTGTCTTTGTGTGGAATATAAACTTCACAATAAGAGGATGCCATGTGATACTGTGTTTAACCTTTTTGCTGTGACAATTGTGTCTTGTTATCTTGCATATGCTTGTTTTTACTGATTCTGGCAAGAACTGATCGATATCCTGATTCCTCAGGCAGACCCTCTTCACTACTGCTTCTTCTCAGTATGTAATCGCTTGTAGATCAATAACTATGATCCCAATTCATTTACATCTAGAGTCCATTCACATAACACCATGTAGGGAGAATAGCCCTCAATAATCCTGAAGTATGTCTGTAATAATATTACATTACAGTTGGAGAACTTCAGGTTAAATGATGATCAAAACATTGATTAATTGAATAAATAAATAGAGGTAAAGGCAAAGTCTATAATCCAACCTCAGAAATGGTTGCAGGTTCTGAGCTTCAGCTTTTATCTAACTGCTAACCTGCCTCTTAAAAATCGTCTGTGGGAGTGTTGCAAGAAACTGTAAATAACTATGACATGTCAGCAGCCTCTGTTAGACTTATTTTACAGAAAATGACCGAAAAAAAAAAGTTATCTCCAAATTGCAGGGTATTCACAATGTTCCCTCTTAACTTGCAAAAAAACCCCAGCATGCAGCCAGGATAATTAATTTCCAGTGGTGCAATGTTTTGATCAAGTCCCATCTTCTTGTAACTACATAGCGTGTGTTTTCATTATTTATTTTCACCATTATCTCACTTCCCAGGACTTTTTCGGTACAGCTACCTAATTTCCTCCTTAGACCGCCTCTACTACTTTTCTGTCTTTTACTATCGGTGTAAAGGGGCTTCTCCACTGCTTGCTGGGCAACGGTCCAAACGTTGAGAGATGGAGAGAGAGAGGACAGATGAGAGGAGAGAAAATGCAATGGAGGGGTTGGGTGGTGGTGGACTATGGGACCGCCCAGGAGGTTGCTCCTGCCAAGGCAGCACAGAGGAATGTTTGTATCTGTATTTGTGTTTGTGATCCCATGTGCCTCAGCAGGCAGCAGGGGATCAGTTGGCCACATCACAGATCTATTGTTGAGGCTCTGCTGCCAAGGCTAACAGTGGGCCCACACAGCCATCTGTTTCCATCTACTGACCCACCGGTTAGTGGCTAACCATTCAGAGAGCCAACCTCTCCCCTCTGCTGCAATATGGAGCCAGAGTTCAACTGAACACGGAAGACATGATACCCCATTAGGACACAAAGTGCATTTCAATCATTCCAATGGCTATGAGCCATTTGAGAGGGCATTGCACATCTTGTCATAATTGCATTTAAACACCACCATATTCTCTAATAGCCTAACTACAGGTTGCCTTCAGACCAAAGGTAAATTACAGTCAAAGGCAGAGTCAACTCATCCTTTATATGTGACCCTCCACTAACCCTACGCTCATGTCGCCTCGTCAAGGTCAGTGGTGCTCATTGTTCTGCACCAGTGGAGAGGAAGTAAGAGAATGGCATTGGCCTTTTCTTCTGCGTGTGTAGGTCAGGGTGCGTTGTTTTGTACAGGGCTGTGCTGCTGATGATATCAATAA
>JAQLOL010000023.1:13139369-13158711 GCA_029783665.1 Naso thynnoides
TGTGATTTTGTCACAAGATTAAATATATGGCGTAAAGTCTAGTTCAACAAATATTAAAATAGACTCACCAAGGTTATGTGCCTCTATGAAGAAGGGGAGATGAAATTTCCTTCCCCATTCACTTGAACTGAAAGCTACAAACTAAAATATAATGAGCTTAAAAATGAAACTTTCAAACACATTATGATATTTATACATTAAATAACCTGCGGGTAAAATGGTCTGTTTCTGTTTGTTAATTTTTGTGTAATAATCATTAAAAAAGCAAGAAAAAGAAAAAAAAAAGATCAGGTCTTTCAGTGTTTTGAGATCCATGCGCTAGCTAATAGAAACACTTTTGGGGAAAAAAAGGAAGAAAAAAATATGTAGAATAAACACCTGGTATTTAGATTTTATCAGTGAGTCAATTTTAACATTTGTTAAACACTCTGAAAACTAGACTTAATGCCATATATTGAGTCTTGTGACAAAATCACTTTAATCTCAATCATCTGATTATTAGGTACTGGTGTGGCATTAAAAACAACTTTTGAGGACATGTAACAGAAAGCAGGCAACTTATATGCCACCAACACTGTAAAAGTATCACATTTCTTAATTTATGCTACTATGAAACAAATAGAAAATAACAATATTTACATCATAAGCAGTATACAGAATGTAGCAAAAAAACAATCAAAACAATGTCAATCATAGCAGCTTGACAAGTATTCACAGTACTTCTGCTGTATTTTCAACCCAGTGGAATTCACCACATAAAGTACATAAATAAAGAGTAAAGCCTCACAACTACTCTCAGCTGTGCTTTGTTGTTTCTTGTATTACACAGTCACTTATAATGTTCTCTCCTACCTCGATAGCGTTTTCTTTTCCAAGTGGTGGATGTGCCCTGTGATGCAAAAAAGGCATGGGATGTAACAACTCTTCATTCATCACCCCTTAAAATGAGAGGAATTAATTTTCTTGGCTGGCTTTTAGATTGAAGTATTGCAATTTCACATGCAGGCGCACATGCACACATTTATACACATACATAGACGCACTCACAGGCAAACATACACGTGTGTGTATAAAAGCAAACACATTAAGCACACAGATCCCTGTGGACACAGACGTGGAGATATTAGGTCATTATCGTAGCCTTAGAGACAGGAACACTCCATCTCCAACTCCTCCCCAGAGGCTATTGATTAGCCTTCACCCTGTAGATTTGTGTGTTTGTTTGTGTATGTGTTGTTCTTTGTTTAAGGGCATATTGTATCCTCGTCCAATCTTTGTCAGTTTTTCTTGAAATGTCAGATATGAATAAAACATGTGAACATATGTAACATACGGTAGTCTTTTCCTAAACTCTATATTTTATGTTGCTGCACCATTCTTTGCTTAATTTTTTTTTCTCAACGTAAACTGTTAGAAACACCACAGTCAGAATACGTACCTGTTTAAACTTATAGATGGTATGCGTGATAAAATAATGGCTGAGGGCAACATCCAAACTTATTAGCATACTCGTTGCTTAATACAGTTTCCAGGTATCCATTTATATTCTTAGTATATCCCAAATAGCTTTCCATAATTATTACTGAATAAACCACTTTTGCTAAACGCTCTCATTACTGCCTCTTTTTCAGCCAATGGTAAGGAGCCCTGCGTAGTAAAACTCTAATCAGGCCCTGTTTGAGCCAGGGGCAGCCAATTTAAAACAATCAATTAGTGAGTGACCATCAGGATGGCAAATAAATGATGATCCTTACTGATACTTATAAGAGAAACACCATCTGGATATTAGATATTTATATCAATATTATTGATATTAATATACGTTCAACCTGTAGTCTGTAATACCATGGCGAAAAGAATTTTTTTATGAACGGTTTGACCTTTGCCATCATGAAGTGTGACATCTTTTTAGCGTTTTTAGACATAAAACAGGCATGTAGGAGTCTGGAATCAGTAGGTGTTTTAATGTGCTCGTCTTTAATCAATGAATTACATCTAACAGAGGTGTATTAGGAAATGTGTTATTTATGGTGACAATGCTCATGTCCAAACCATGGCGAGCGATATAGTTCACAGGAGAGTACACTGATACAAGTAATACACCATGAGCTTCACCGTCCGGGAAAAATACAAGTGTTGTTGTTTATCCAGGAGCAGTATACACCGCCGAGTCTGTAGATAAATATCTGAAGGCGTGCAGCGACCAGGCAGCGACAGCGACGTCTGTTTACAACACAGGCCAATGTAAAGCTTTTTCTTCTATGGCTAATTCTGGAAAATTCAACAACTCTGTGCTTGTCAAAATGGTTAACTCTGATTAAATCCTTGACGCAAGTATTCGCATGTCATGTTCAAATCACTTTATTTAGTGTCTATGTAATTAGTGAAGCTGGAATCTCCAATTACGTAAGATTTTGATTGTATTAAAAAATTTTGTACATTTAAACATAGCTAATACCCTTTGTCAACATCGGCCACAGATGTTTCATAAGCCCCCATGCTTTTTTCCCCAAAATATCTTTATCTATGAAATACTGTGTTTGTTGCTATTTTGTCCATATTCAATAAAATTTCCAGACAGGACCAGAAAATTTGTGACAATGACAGCATTGGTTAAAAAGAACGAAAAAATAGACGCATACGTTCTCTTTGGAAGGGTGAATTACAGATACCTAGCAACTTTCATGTGTTCTATACAGTTTTTATATCCTGTTTCAACATGAATAGCAGTTAATGGTGTTTAGAAATGCAGTCTGAGATCTACTGAAGTATGCACATGGTTAAATTTTAACAACTTTTGTACAAGATAGGGGAAATATCTGCTAAGGGTGAGAAGACAAAAAAGACTGGTATAGTCCTTTAAATCTGTGACTCATTTCACACACTCAACATGTTGAAGTATTGTGTAACTGGTTTCAGTAGACATGTGATTTTTATAAATGCTAAAGGAAATACATAAAGAAAAATGAAGACAGTTATATTTGTTGGTTTGGTACTCTAAGGCATGCGGCAGCCTGCAGTTCTAAGAATTACTTTTTATACCCACTGCCCTGTGCAGTCATGTTTGATATGCTGCTTCTCTCTCTATTGCTCAGCTCCAACTGCTGTACTGTAATTACTGCACTTGGCAGAGAGTCACGACTCATCGACAACAGATGAATTTGGGTGTGGGGAGGGGATGAGCAAAAGAAAAGAGAGATCTGGGGTTGGGTGCTGTGAATAAAAAGGGTACCATGGAATTGTTTCAGACATTTATTTAATAATGGTATTACTGTGAAAAGGTAGGTTGTAGAGTAAGCCATGCAAGCATATGAAGATGGATATATGTGTTTGTGTCTGAGTGTGTGTGTGTGTGTGTGTTTGTTTGTCTGTGTGTCTGATTTGTATAGTGGCATACTTACCTCAGTAATTAACAAATCTAAATGGCAGTGTTAATTTGTTAGCCCCTAAGATCTTTTAATCACCAGCAGAATTGCTTTGTGCAGACAACAGATATCATGTATGGAGAGAGTAATAATGACACCAGATCTCACCTCAGTCAGTGCGTTCACATGATGTTAGAAAACGTCGATTTACTGCGTTAGTCCGACTGAAAATTGACTTTTAAAATACATATAAACATGTTAGTCCAGCTGAAATCACGTTCAGTTGTATTTCTCGAAGTCGACTAATATACCTAGGTAATAGGGTTGGGGATCCATTTACTCTAACACGTATACGCCTCAATTGAACCCTAAGTGGCCTAAGCATTTTGCACATGATCAAGAGTCCTAGCGGCGTCTTTCACCTGGAACTTGAATAGCATAATTTTGTGGTAGACAACTGGGAAGAAAACAAGAATACCATTAGCACGAGAGGTAGTGTGCATCTAATTTGTACCAAAAGTAAAGTGTAGCTACGAAGTGCACAGTGCTGTATTGTCCGTATTTTCACTGTTTGACGTTGAATCTGCCAGCTGTTTGCTAACTTATTTGTAGCTTGTTAGGTCAACCAGAAGAAGGTCCAATAGCAACCAGGTGAACGGGGCATATTACCACCTACTGTAGTGGGGTCAGACGTACTTTCCTCAGTTAATTGATTCTCCCTCTGCGCTTACTGGGACAAGGACAGTAGTCCAATGAAATGGCCTGAATGAACTTTAACCGTGGCTCAACTTAACTGTCGATACAAACATACTGTTATTCCTTAGGTGTTGGACAATTAGACATGTTTAAAAGTAAAAAAAAAAAGTCAAAATTAAAAAGTTGTCTTTAATATATATAGATATATGTATAATTTTCCTAATTTTGTTTTTAGAGATTCAGCAGCAATAATAAGATCTCTGCACTGTCCTGTATATATAAGCCTGCTGTAGAGAGAGGAGCAGATAATGAGGGAGAGAGATGCTGAAGTGTTGCCACATGTTGTGATAATATTAGGAGGAGGGGAATAGGAGTTATTACAGGATTTAACTATTTGTTATTACAGAATTTAGCATTTTTATTTTATTGTACTTATAGCTTTGCATGTAGCAACAACATACAGTAAAAACTGTTATTAAACACAGAATAGCTTCCATGTTTGCACAAGGCTACCTTTTCATGACAACATCTGAAAATATTTCAAACACCCAAATATTCAACACTCAATCCCAGATGCTCTTGCTTGGCTGTGGCGATGACAGTATGCATGGCAGAAGAGATTATTTGACTCTGTAATGCGTTAATATTGCTTGACTATTGACCCTTTGGGCCCTATCTACCTCCTGGGACAAAGGTAGCAGACAGTGCACACAGTGCAAGTGTCATAGTTAATTTCCAGCAGTTTCCAGCAGTGGTGGTGATTTGTATGCACAGTGCCCACCTAATCTAAATAACAAATGTACCTGCATTCACCTGTGTGTGCCTGGTAGCTTTGGTCTTGAAAGGAGGTGTGGTCAGGCAAATTGTTAGCACATTGCTATCTTGTGGCACCAGACAGTGTTTGGACTATTGACCAACGAAAACCATGTGTTAAATGTGTCATAGGGCTGGGCAATATAAGATACGCTGTTATCAAGGTATGAGACTTACTGTATATTGTCGTAGATACTGGATATCGTTATATTGTAATATGGATGAAATGTTGTTTTCCCCCCCTGATTTTAAAGGCTGCAGTGCAGTAAAGTGATGTAATTTTCTCAACTTACACGATGGTTCTACTTGTTATAATACTGTTCTTTACCCACTTAGTCATAATATCTACATTACTAATAATTATTGATCAAAAATGGAATTGTGTTAATATTTTGTAGAAGAACTAATATTCATTCCTACAATATTGTCATCAGAGAGGAAACTCGGTAAAAAAAATTTGTAATGTTTGATTCTGTTTCCTAGCCTGGCTCTGCCGTCCCTCAGCTCAGCTCAGTTTTCGATGAGATTCAGGCTGGTAATGGGGGTCGTCTTTACAATTGCAGAGACAAATTTTTGGCCAGACCAAGCAGCTACTAGTAGGAATGGTTAAGTTCGATGACGTAGAAGACAAACACTTGTTCGAAGTAGTTCAGTCATGGCGGAGGCCTAAGACTTTGGTTTACCAGGCTACCAAAACCCCTTGTTTTTGAAAACTATGGAATGATAAATGCAGACACGAGACTCACGCAGCCTCGGGTACAACACAACAACGTTAAAAATAACACTGTGAAAAAGCAATAAAACAGATTAAAAAAAGCCACTATCACAACACATTATAACAATATCTATGTGATTATTTTACAACTTGTGGAAAACTAACATTAGCCACCACTTGTTTTTAGCCTGCAGGTTCCTAATGTTTGAGCCGCTGTCTCCGGGGAATGACAGACTGAGGCCGTATGTGTTAGCAGTTAGCTGTGGCCCGTAGCTGCATCTGCTGGGTGATAATGTGATTTTTTTCAAACAGAAAACATCTAGTTTGTTTCTTTTTTTGATGCATGGCGTGTCAGAATCTCAATCACAACACTATAACAGCATTTATGTGATTATTAAACAGATTGGACGTTAACCTTCCCACTCGTCTGTCTGTTTCACTGAATAGCAGAGCCCACAGCAAATGTCATACAATCGACTGGTTTAAGGCTGCTCCAATAGTTTTAGACTTAACCTGATACCATGCCTACTAGAATTCAAATTCTGCAAAGAATCCCCAGTGCAGCGTGCACTTTATCTGATTCATTACTTCATTTTCCTAGAAGGTTATTTATCAAAGTCTAATACTTTGATTTATTTATTTATTTTTTGCAAGCACCTTTGCAGTGGATATATATCACCTACAACTTGAAGGAGGAGTTTGATTGTAAGAGTCTTGTGTGTAATTATTAGAGCAACTGTGCAACATTTGTAGATGATAAAGAATGAGATTTAGGAAAATAAGTGCGGACATCTGAGCAACTAATCAGAAATAATATGAAAGGGATAAAGCTGGTCCAGGGAGCTCAAGGATAAGAAAAGTCAATTTTTGGTAACTTCAAGTTATGCCCTTTAATATACTCTTTTTTATACTCTGGCTTTTTGGGATCAATGATGCCTCTCAAAAAAAAAGTTTTGCTAATGCCTGCGGAAAATACAGGTTTAAGACACTTTTTCTTAATGCTTTCTAAAGCTGGAAAGGATAAAGACTGGGCAAATAAACAAGGAGTTTAAGGTAGACAAAAATCTATAATCCTTGAAATGATATGCCTCATTATATGGCTCATACAAATAAAAATATTGATTCTGGTGTCAGTTATGTGTATAAAAAAGACAGAATCTACATATCAGAAACTGTGATTTGAAAGCCCAAGTATAGCAAATAATATAGCTGGTAAAGACATCACCGAAAATCTTTCCAGTAACAAGTAATGATGTTCATTAGTGATGATATATTTAATCGTGTAAAAAGTAAAAGTAAATCATCTGTGGGCTTGTATATTACTTATTGTGTGCATTAAAACATTGAACATTTCAGTTATGAACTGTAAACTCAAATATATCATGATAATCTATTTGGCCAGTACCACCTCCTGTCAAAAACAACAACCGCAACAAATGTCCAAACTAACATAAAGCCTGGAATTAGAGTAAGTGACAGCAAATGTCCTGTTGGTAAAGAATAAAGTAAAAGCATTTGCAACAATACATGGTTGTAAACATTCTAAATGCATGTACTGAATGGATGCTCCAAAAAAGCTTTTGAAGGCCGTTAACAATACCTCTTACTGTTTATTTAACAGAACAGGGTGCGCAAAAAATATGTACACGTTTATGTTTCATGGTATTCGGTGAAATGCAAGAATGGCAAGAAGCAGGCATAATAAATAGTAGTTATTTCTTTCAAGTTATTGACACACAAGGCACACAATTATACAGAGATCAAGACTCTGTACAACAACAAACTCTGGATGCAATGAAGGGCTGTCACTTTCAACTGATGTCTCGATACCATCTGTGCACCATTGTTTTGTCTTCTCCTTTAATGATGCCTTAAAATCTTGAGTACATAAATACCACATCTTGTTTGCATAACTGTGAAGAGGCTCACATTAGATACTATTCTGTTTTTTTTCATACACCAATCAACTCAGCATTGCACTGTGTAATTCACTTCCTCCGTTTACCTCCTTTTGATGTCACTGGCATCCATTTGTATGCAAATTAATTATATTACATCCGGCAAGTGATGGAAGCACGAAAAACATTGCAGGGTTTCAGGCGTGTTAGGTTATGAATGTGAAGTTGATGATATTCATAACTTTAGTCGTGCATCTTGGAGGGAAGCATTCACCACCTTAAATCCAGAGTTAGAATCAGTTCAGGGAATTGCTGCACACCAAAAAAAGGCAACATTTTAGGCACGACTGCACAGTGCTTTCATCAAGAACTAAATAATGCTTGTACATCTAAAAAACTGTTATTGCACAATTAAAAATGTTATGACATTAAATTATAAATTCTACTTCATTCATTCTGGACATTAGGTTAAGACTTTATGCAATAAGCAGACTTTACTAATGGCTGCCCTTTAGTAATGTATAGCTGTTATGATCTACCCTTTTCCCTTTTGCTTCCCATTACTCACATTGATGAGGACGGGTTGAAGCTGTTCTCTCCCAACCTTTATCTGTTTTATATCAGGGAAGATGACAGAAGAGTGGAAAATGGGGCTGCTGCAAAGATTAAATAATGTATCTGCAGAGACTTAACTACTTGAGAATCCTGCAGCAGACCTCTCGCTAATGAGACTGTTGTTTGTTTCTATTTTCATGGCCACATCTAAACATTTTACACTCAGATTTACAGAATAAAGTTGCCATGCATGCATCCAATGTGTGTCATCCACATATTTACACCTGGCAGCTTCCCTTCACACCAATGGTTATCTGTTGCCCATAAAACTGCTCTACTGCAGGGGATGAGGTTTAGCTAATTTTGCTCAAGAGTAACTTTTCATCTGCAGGTCAGAGTTGATTGTGGACACACTTTCTGACTGTTGTGTAGATTATTTGGCTATCATAAGTGATCAGACTAATTTTGGATCGCACTATCTGCTGTGGTTTGGCCTCACTGCAGTCATCCACCTCATCTACCTCCTTCCCAAGTTTCTGCCTGTCTTCAAATCTAAGATATTTTTTACAACATGAAATGGACTACTGACACCAGGTGTGTGTGTGTGTGTGTGTGTGGTATTAACGATTAAAAAAAAAAAAAAAATTCGCTTAAAATAAGTAAATATTAATAATGTGGATTGCCCTAGGAGGAATTATTTTATGTCGTTTTTCAGCTCATCCAGGTTAGAGATAAGGTTAGGGTCATTGTGCTAAAACTAAGACAAAGCAAATTTTAGTATGTTGTTGGTGGCGACAGTCATTATGTGTGGGCTGACAAGTATAACCAGGTAACAATAACCCTGATGTTTTTTTTCCCAACTTAAGTGTTTCTACATGTACACACAAACATGCGCAGACTTACATGCACCATTTTAAGAGTTTCTGAGTGATTTTTTTTGCAAGAAGTCCCATATCAGCACTCCAGTCTGATGTGTCAAACTGCCATTAGACTTGACTGTGACCCAGATACAGTATGTGTCACATACAGATGACACATTCAGATCAATAGTCATAAAAGCTCCCTGTTTGAGAAGAATCAAATTGGTTGATTTTATGTGCTTATGAATAGTGGCTTGCCTTCAGTCAGTTTCTTTGTCTTTCTTTCCCTACATGTGGTAATACATGTGAGAAATAGTTTTTGTGTTACTGTCACTCATTAATTTTCCCTTGTTATTATCTCTGTAATTTCTTTCTCAATTTTGCATGGATGAGGGTGCATACAAGCATACTTAAGAGAGAGAATGCTGTGGGGTTTAAGGGCAGCAATGGAGTAAACAACGTGAAATATTTATGGTTGTATGGAGCGAGGATGCCAGGCCATAGTCCCCTTATTGTACTTGGCGGCGAATATTAGAAATTGCGAAAAACTCATCCATATTAACCCTCCTACATTATTATTCATTAAAGATTCCTGCTGCTTCAATTTGTGTACTCATTGTGCATCAAGAGTTATTTAACTGGTTGTGTAATTGTGGGCCAGAATATCTGGTGATGCAGTTATATGATGCCTCCACACATGGTCACTCTACAGCCCTGCTGTTGAATAAACAGCTTCCTTCACTAAAAGGATGCATACTGGAAGAAGCTGTTACTCTCCTTTTTGACTACAGTGTTGCAACAATGCTTTGTACAGCAGACGTAGCGGTGCTTGTTGATTTTTGTGAGGTTCATCTCGGAATTAGGACGTACGGATA
The DNA here is from genome assembly GCA_029783665.1 of Naso thynnoides. Taxonomy (NCBI): domain Eukaryota; kingdom Metazoa; phylum Chordata; class Actinopteri; order Acanthuriformes; family Acanthuridae; genus Naso; species Naso thynnoides. The sequence goes on from JAQLOL010000023.1 coordinate 13,149,147, forward strand.
ATTTTATCCACAGTTAAACTTTACACTTCTAACCCTTCCCAATAAGTACCACTATTACAAGTGCTGCAGACAATGTTTAACCATGAGTAGCTCGAAATTTACAAAAGCCAGCAGGTGCCTGCTGTGGTCGGGGATAGAGAGAAAAAAAAAAATCAACGACCCCCCTTTGAGTTTGACACCCATACTACAGTATATACCTTTATAGAATACATTAATCTGCCCTTTGTACCATAAGATATCTCACTTTCAGTGAGAAAAAAAATAACAGAACAAAGGAGCTGTTTTCCATTTTTGTCTCGCCCCGTGGAGGACTGTAGATATGGAGGTGGGTTGGCTGGACTTAGGGGATAACTCTTACTGTGTCTCTGTGTGTGTTGCTGACCAGTTACATAAAACTGTATCTCTTCACATTGATTCCTATGGGAGCCATTTGATTTCCAAGTAACCAATCACCTGTGTGGGTGTCTCACTTCACTGACCCCTGCCATGCTTTGTAATAGAGCATATGTACAATTAATAATTGCTCTAAATATTGGCTGGTTATTAGTCAGTATATGAACATGTACAGTATAGTTTTTACATTTTTACCCAAGGGTTGCAGAACTTGGCATGTGTACACATGAACATACTGTAGCTCCCCTAATAGCCTGCATACCTGCCAACATTAGGCTGTGAAAAAGAGATTTTCTGACGTATCAGCAAATGGCCTGCTTTCAACAAACAACCCCCATATAATTACAGATTCATAGAATAAATACAAGTATGTGAATGTGATGTAACTTTTAATTAGACTTACATATCAAATAAATTCTTATAGTTACAGCTAATTTAAACAAGAAAAACACCAAAAAGGTCCCCAAAGTCATCATCTTACATTTCAAAAAGACAAATAAAAAAAACATTATGAAAGAGACTATGAGTACAAGTGTGTGTGTGTGTGTGTGTGTGTTCAGCTCTGCCTTAGTAACTTGATGAGCCTCTGACTCACCTCACAGTGAACGTACTAATGGTACTGTAAGTGCTCCTCTCTGTGCCTCCACAGCTTGTTTGTGTTTTAGCGTAGTTAGCATGCTTAATAAGGTCATCCTTTCTCACACTATTCTATGTCTTACAGAAAAACATGGTTGTTGCTGATGTGGCTAGCAGTTAATAGGGCAGTGATTCGCACCAAGTCAAATAAATATTGAAAGTATGTTTCCTTTTTCTTTGGAACTATTTCATTCATTTTTATGGGAAAACTGAGTAAAGCTGAGGGCTTTTGCCAGTGCAGTGATAAGTGATGCATGCTCACTTCTTCCCAAGGGTTGGGTTGCCAAATACCACAACACATGTCCCACACAGAAACTGAGAAACAGCCATTTTGTTTGTATCATTAAGAAATGGGGAGATAAATTGGAAAAATTACCAATCTGGAGCAAAAGTAAGGAGACTCATGCAAAAATCGGCATTGTTGACAGGTATGACCCATTTAGCTTTAGCCATGGCTTGATAAACCGGAAAAATTTTGTGAGGCTTTGTACATGACCAAATTAGGCGATGTGGCCATGTTGCATGCTAAAAAACCCCTCAACCGACTGATTCCCTAGTGTAGCATATACAGTAGATATAGAATTAAGTTAAGCTTGGCACAGTGACATCTCTGACCTCCCCAACATCCCCACCCTGTCTTTAAGAGCTGTGGTGGTTTGTGCAGAGATAATACAGTGCATGGTTTGAAACAGGTCTTAATTGGCTGGCAGGCTCTATGAAATTATCTCTAGGGAGACTCATTGATTATTAATAGGCATGCTGCATCAAAGAGCCAACTGCCACTCCAGCAGCAACCCTGGAAACCCAGAGATCAACAGAAAATGTGCATTCACAACTTTCTGTGGCTCTAAAGAGAGAATTGTTAAACAGACAGAGAGAAAAAAAGAATTGTGTGAGAGCAGAAAGTGGCGGAAACACAAAGATAGGAGGAGAAAAATCAATGAGGATGTTGAGTGGAAATGGATTGGGTTACACACATTTTTTTGTCAGTATTTTCATTGGATCCCTACAAATACATTTAAGCCATATACCACACACACAACTTGTTTTTGAAACTCATTTGATCACTTTTTGTCAGAAGTCATGAAAGAATGGCCTTGTCAGTGTTTCAAAGTCACCTTTATTGTTTCTTATCCACTTCATTTTGGGTATATCTCTGATTTTGCATCACAGCAACATTATAAATAAAGCCTCTGATATTTAAACTCTTTATTACAGCCCATGTGCAATATTACGTTTTGGCTTTGTGGCATTTGTAGGAGCCAAAAATTAGTGAATAGAAAGGCACATACAATTTCATCACAAATTGTTACTCGCTTTTATATCAACTAGCAATCATACTAAATTGGACTATGTTTAGTGCCTTAGATGCATCGTAGCCTAACCTTAGACCGGATGCTTTCTGCTGAAAATCTGAAGCAGTCTTAACCATGAAAATCAGTACACATACCATCACCTTTAAAGTAATATCAATAGTACTTAATTTGATCTCTGTTTTTCTATTTGGTTCACACACATTATGTAAATGTAAGCACTTAGTATGGATACATTTTTAAATGAAAAGAAACTGCATTGCGGAGATTGGCTGTGACCAAAAAACATGCAACTAGTCAATTTTTAGCTACACCCTGCTGACATGTACTGAACTGCCAGGGTTCACATGCAACCAGTGACCATCATTGTACCGAACTCACAGGGAATAAATCGGAATTAATCTTTTAATATGGCTCTAAGTAAAATACAGTAAGTAAAATACAGTAATAAGTAAAAGTAAGGTAATTTCACCACGTTGATGCGTCTTTGAAATATAACCAGTAAAACTTAAGAAGCAGTTGTTGAAGGTGATACCAAGTAGTACAGGGAGTCCTCAGAATACAACGGTGCACACTTGTGGATCTAACTTCTGTGAAGGGATAATGAGCAAAATAAAGCTTAAAGTGATTAAGCTTAATTAATTGGCAATGTATGTATGAAATTAATGTCACCAGGCTTTTTGACAGTGCATCAAACAGTGGTTGGAGAGGTTATTTTTAAGATCCATTGCTTTAGTGTTGTCAACATCTGTCGACCGCAACAAAGTAATATAAACTTCCAACACCATTTTACAGTACCAACTCATGTTCTAAAGGGCTTGTAGGTTGTATGGTATTTTGCAAAAAATTAACTAATAAAACAGTATGTAGTCAACTCTCCATGATACGCTAAGATATATGAAGCTTGTCATTGGTATACCTTAATGGATTACCTTTGATGGATAAACGTAGCTTAAGTCTCAGACATTTCCTTTCTTGGACTTGGAGGACTGTGACAAAACGTTGTGCGTAGCAGTCTACAGCATCAAAAAAGTCATTCTGCAGGCTCAAGGTGGCTGTCCTGTTTATCTGTTCATGTTCATACATGAGAACTGAATTTTGGCTACCTTGCATGCTGAGATCCCAGACATCACTCCTTCTTCAGTTTTTTTTTTTCCTCTTTACCACAAACTAGACAAAATTTCGTGCATTACTGCATCCTATGGGTAAAGTAACAACATTGCTTCTTTTGTTGTTGCTTCATAAGTTACCTCCTCTCAAAACAATGAGTAAATATTCGTCACCCTACAATTAGCTGGAGCTTTATGAATACTGGTGAGGACTTGATATTGTTGATGAGTATACTCAATCAATGTATGTATGTAAGTGAGGACAGTTGTTAGAATTTACAGTGCATGAAGTCTTTACTGACACAGAAATAGCTGTGTTCTCAGATGTATTCTTTGCGGTATAGGCAAAAAAATAGATGCAGTAGGTTTTCCATCACAGTAAAATGTTGCTCTCTGTCAGTGTGTCACATTACCCATCCTGTATGCACGTGTGACGTATTGAGAAATAATATTGAAGGAGCTTGCCAAGCAGGATTTTCTACTCTGCCAACCAAATCAAAGCAACTATTGATATAACAATTCATAAACGGCATGCCATTATGATTACCCAGCTTTAGGCCTAAGAATATTATTGTAGTTTTCATGTATGTCAGCTTTGTGTGTGTGTGTAAAAAATCGGGGCACATCTGCTTGCTGTGTCAGCCCATGTGAACTCGATAGAGATGGTGGCTTCGGGATGTGGTGCAGCTACTGTAGAGTATTGATTCCTAAAGCTTTTAGCGCATGGCTAATTTTCCATATGTGGCCTCTCCATGTGGCCCTGGGGCTCTGGATGGGTCAGGCATTGTTTTGTTTACTCTGAGCGGTTAATCCCTGTGAGCTGGCTGTGTTTATGCGTGTGTGTGTGAGAGAGAGAGAGATTGAGTATGTATGTCAGGGATGCCATGGTGAGGAATTTTTAACACTGGTAAATAGACTTAATGAACCTTTAACCATGGTGTTACAGGTAACATTTGACATAATCTGTACTGAAGAGGGCTCTTTTAAGTTACTGACAATGCAAACAGAACACTTATCATTCATTAAAACTCAGTCTACAAAACAAGAAAACAGCAATAAAGCATCTGGATGTTACATCAACCACAATGAAAACAGAAATAAACAGAAAATTGAGAGCTTGCGCAAAGTCGAGTCCAAACAAAGGGGTCTTGAGCTGCTTTTTAAAGGTGCTGATTGTAAGACCAATGGGAGAGAGTTCCAAAGTTCAGGTGCCACAACACAAAAGCAGGATCTTCTCTTACTTTTAACGGTGAAATTCAGGTGCAGAGAATCTCTGATGTAGGCAGGTGCTTGACCATTGACCATGCGGAGCTCACAAGGTAATGTGGAGCCAGCGGAAAGCAATTTGGTATCATATACGACCTTTTGGAGGACCTGGTCAGTTTATGGAGCAGCAGCATTTTGTTAAGTTGGTGATTGCTGGAACAGCAGGAAAGACAAATCAATATGATTTTGGTTAGGTACACATTGCTTCTTCAACAATCAGCTTTTTTCATCATGACAGAGCTCAGAGAGCATCCTCTATGCCTTGGCATTTTTGCTTCTAATGCCTCCAATTCACCTTCCAGTTCCTAGAGAATCATCCACCTCAAGTGAACTCTGAACAGTGCTATCTTCCTATCCTTGGAAATCACTCAATTGGTGTGGAAGGGAATCCTCAAAATCCTACACTCCAGTGCCTTCCCCTGATGGTCCATTGCTGGCTCAGCTCAGTCATTGGTAGCACGATGAAAGAACTTGCTGCTTTCAAAAGCCTTCTCCTGATGCAGAGAGATAGCACTGCTGCTCCTACATGTCCCGCCAGAAAGTCGATTAGAGGAAGAGACACAAGGTCGAGAGGGATACACACAAAGAAACAAAAAGTAAAGCTAAAAATCAATAGATATTACAGTTAAATTCTATGAATCTCAATATCTGATTCTCACTCAGTAGCATCACATTTCTCATGCTAACTTTAATTTAGGATTGGGTGAATATCTGGGAAATCGATATCCATCATACTTCTTTTCATTCAAAGTGAAAAATGGATGTCTGCTCTGTTCTTGGGTCAGCTCTGTTGAAAAACAAACCAGCCTAATAAGCTTGGTAGCCTAAAAAACCTTCAGGTACTACAGGACAGCACAGCAGATACAGTCAGTAAACAATTATATTCTCCCTTTTTGTTTGATCTTTCTCAGCTTATCTCATGAATTAACCAGATTCAAATGAACAAAAGTGTTTAAAAGGACAGAGATATATCGTGTATGTCTGTGTTTGTGCATGTGTGAATAAATGTGGCCCTGGGTGACTTCAGTTTGTGAGTGGCCATGACATTTGCTTTACCAGGTGTAGAGGAGCGTGAAGCAGACTCTTGATGGGGTCTGTGAACAGTTATCACATTTACTCCAGGCCATGGGCTATGTGGCTGGTTTGTCCAAGCTGACTGTATGTAATGCTTTCCCTCCCTCTCTCCCGTCATCTCACCCACCTTCCTTTTCTGCTGTTAACCTGCCACCCCCCTTTTTTCTTTCACGCTCCCTTTCCTTCTACTTTTTTCTAGGCCCAGTGACTGTCTCAACCCCATCCTCTCTGACCCTCTCTGCTTTATGCTACCTCAGCCAACTGTTTACCTTTATCTGTCTCCCTCCCTCTGCTCCAACCTCCTTTTTTCCAGTGTGAAAGTTTCAGAGGGTATCAGGTAGGTCTGGCCGATGGCTGGCAGTGGATTTCAGCTGGGTTTGCGAATGTCCTCATGTACACCTCTATGGCAGTGGCTTTTAAAGCCTAGCAGATGTTTCAGATGCACGCATACATTGCGCTAGATCCATGCACACGCTGCTCTGTATAGTCATGAATTATTCACTTTGTTTTCACTGGGCTGGAGCACAAGGGATGGGGTGAGAGGGGGTGGGGTGAAAGAGATCTGAGCTGAAGAGAAAAGAGGCAGTAGCTGTTAGCTGAGGCATGGGAGCTTCCCTCCTTATAATTCTAGTCCACTCTCTTAATGTTCCCAAGCAATTGGAGTTAGACAGACAATCTGGACTGCAGTGTTAACCTATAGGTACCCTCATAGCTCACAGACATTTTTTTAAGTAAGCTCTTTCGTCAGCTAAGCCTCCAAACACATATAAGATATCATCACACTATGCCATGGAGATGTAGGTGAATTTTGTCACTACACCATTAAGGGGAAAATGATTAATGACAATACTGAATTATTTTCCATCCATGGGAATGCCAATGTATTTTTCCAGGCCAGATTCAAGGTCCAAGTATTTCATTAAGCGCCTGAACCAGATCCAAGTAATCATCATTTATTCATTTTATGCTGTACAGCACGAAATTAAATGCATAGGATGAAAGTGAGTGTCTGTAGAGATTACTTATACTGTACTGTACAATGTGGTAAACACTGTAAGTGGGGCAACAAGGTACATTTCTTTTCATTATTAATTCATCTATTTGCTGTTTCCTTGAATCTTAAAATGATCGAATCAAACGGTCAAAAAAAGTCACGACAATTAACTCAAGGCTGAAACAGCTTTTTTGTCAAGAACCAAAGAGGGGTGAAGATATTGATTATTTCAGTATTCTACTGATTATTCCATTGATTTGTTGAATTATTTGATAAGACATACATTTTGCTTCATTGGAGAGCAATAGTAAACTTACAAAGAAAATAAGACATGTCTCCAAAATGGTAATAGGTTTCGTTTTTAGAAAATCTATATATTTTTTATATAAATTGCATAAAATAATAGGCTAATATCTGTTAAAACTAAACCCATTTAGTGCATTGATGTGCCATATTACATTCTGGATTTTGAAGAACATTGTTATGCAGAAACAAATCAGTACTGTTAGTATGTCCATCAAACTGACCAATGTTCATTTGTTGTAAATTTAGTTGCTCTGCACCTGCTAACTCTACACACAGCAATCACACAAGACTGAATACTTGTTTTGGATTGGTGCACTTTAGACTCCAATTATGACTTAAAACAACTGATGTTTTGGGGTAAGTGTTAATGTTTGTGTGAAGGGGGCATGGTCGCGCGTGTGTGTATGCGTGTGTGTGCGCGCGCCTGTGTGTGAAAACTTGGACACAGGCAACAGAGGACAGAAGCTGTGTACCCGTGAACGACACTAAAACACGATAGAAACTCTCAGCTCAACCTTCATGTTAACTAGCAATTATATTGATTTATGTTCCCTGATGTTAACACAACCTTGGACTGAGTCTGTTCCGTGGACTGGATGTGAAGTCACTTGGGACTGGATGTTGTCTGTTGAGCTGCCGAAGCACTGAGGTCATGCTACTGTGGTAGGCTAGTTTGGTTTTCTAATAGAAAAAACCTGAAGAGTTTTGGTTTTGTTTCAGCTTGCATGAAATGATCCCAAACTTTGGACAAAGTTCTGCCCCTTTGTCTGTCTTGTTTCCTGTCCTCTCTCCTTGATATTTTCTCATTATCCAACAACGAAAAAAATAAGTCATAAAAGCAATAAATCCTCACATTTTGGAGGAACTATATGTTTGATGTTTCACTTGATCATGCCTGAAACAGTCACTCCAACATAAAATGGCTTTAATATTATTTGCTATTAATTAAAATTAATATTTTCTGTCTCCCTTATCCTTTTAGTCGACCAGTAGTTTCCACTGTAGTTGTAAAATTTCACACTCATGCAGACTAAAGAAATGTCTCGATCTGATATATGCAATATGAATATGTCTTTGTTCGGCACTGATAATAATTAAGATAAGGGGTTTAATGGAGTTGAATAAAAAGTGTAGTGCATATTAACTCTAGGTCCCTGTTTTAAGTCTTGCCATTTGTCCAATCAAATAACTTGTTCACTGTATGGAGATCTCTTCAAGTGTTGTTGCCCACACAATTTATCCTGGTATGATGCAAGTAGGATGAAATCCCTTCCTGGCCCTGCCTCAGCTATCTAGGGGAATCATTATTGCTTATTGGCAAGGTATCTAAGCCACATTCCCAGAACTTTTTCTGTCTAATCGTCTGTCTGTTGTTATTTATTATGCAGTTCATGTATTCAGATGATTACAGATATCAGACAGTTTGAAAAAATTTACATGTTGTAGTCTGGCTGCTGTTAGTAAGAAATACACAACGCTATTATAACAGCATGTTATTTGAAACTGGTAACAAAATGTGTTGTAATTGATTGAAAAATAATTCATTCTATCAGTTTCACATTACTACTGCAGCTGGCAGGGCCTCACAAATTGAAGTGAAGTTAAGGGAAAAAACACGACTTTAATATGAAAAATAAATGCTATAATAATTACTACAATTATAATAGAGCTGTCAGAATTAACACTTTAACGCATTAATGCAAATTCCTTTGAAGGCCGTGAATTTTTCATGTGCTATTAACGCATGCACGCTCTTTATGACCCTCAGCCCACTCTACAGACACCACCATCGACATATATACAAGATGCACAACTTAAGACAAGAAAGCTAAAGTGCAGGAGTAAGTATATATTCTGGACAGTATTTTTTGTAGTCTGTATTATACTGGGACTTAACATTGTGTCGTAGTGGTGATGGTGCCTTGAACTGCTCCATGTTTGCGATGGTCGCTTGCAGTCAGCTTTTTACTTCCAGGCTTGCTCTGTAAGCACACTGTACTTCACTCGAATCATTCCATAACTCAGTTTTCTGACGCCATGTAGTCTGTATTATACTGGGACACTATTAAAGTGTAGTCTGACTCCCAAATGTAGGGTGAGTGTTTGATATGACGCTCATAACTAATAGTCAGTAAGACACAGAGACGAGACTGAAGGAGCTTTAGTGGCTGATAGCAACAACAACAGACGTGAGCAATCGAGCCCTGATCACAACAGACTAAAAATAGGAGTACCCGATTAAAATATATCACCAAATTTGTCATTGTTTTAGACTGCTGTAATAATAATAAACATACATGTGAAAAAGCAAGCATCTTTGTCCACTCTCATGTTGATAACAGTATTAAAAACTTGAAAAATATCCCTTCAAGGTACATTTAGAAAGAAAAAGGTGTGATTTGCGATTAATTGTGAATTAACTATATAATCATGCGATTACCAAATAAATATTCTGATTGACAACCTTAAATTAT
>JAQLOL010000023.1:13164129-13174262 GCA_029783665.1 Naso thynnoides
TGTCTGGTTGTAGTGATCCAAAATGGAAGAGGAAGGGGTTGAAATAGCGGATGCTCCAGCAGCCTTTAACCCTCTGGGGTCGGTGGGATTGTATACGATCCCAAAATGCGTTGTTTACAAAACATTAAATTACTTTTGATAGAAGAAAGATAGCAACTTACTTTTTTTTAGCCGAAAGCTAAAAGCTTTCGCTAACAGCTGCGCCATTCAGATGGGACCTTGATCATTGTTGTATCCTTTGACAGGCTGAGTTATGTCCCCTGGAACTTGAGTGACTTTATACAGTCCTCATAATGTAAATTCAATATGATAAATCCTACAGTGAAGGTCCTTGTTAATTATTTAGTCCATTTTCCGTATCAAAAACACCTACACCTACCAAAATAAGATAAAACACGTTTTTTATATCTTCTGTAGCCCATTTTTATCTTTATATTTTGAATCAGTTCTTTTTGTTTCCATCTCTGTTTTGTTTTTCTTTTGTCTTACTGTTCATATTACTATTTGTACATCCAAATGACAGTCATATATTGCATTTTACCCTGGAATTTAGTTTGCAGTAAGTACATACAGTAAGAAACTGTGTTTTGTGGCCTGGCTACAAGAGATTTGATGTAAGAGTTTTTTTGTTTTTTTTTTCAATTTGCACTAAGAAGGAACCTTGCATCGCACTGTGAGTCCTGTGTTATGAATCGAATCAAACTGTGAGTTGATTGAACTGTTACACCCCTTGTCATCAGCGAGTGTTAGCATTACATAGCTAAGTTTGAAAGAGTAAGAGGGGAAGTGTGTGAGAAGTGAAAAGTGAAGGTTGATTTTAAAACTCTTGTGGGACAAATCAGACTGGCCGAATACAGTCTGGGTAATTAATTGGAAACACTGATACTTCTGTTTCAAAATCCTCGTCTTCTACGATCTTTTCACTGGACTTTGTCTTCTTATGGTATAGCACAATGCAGATCCAACTCATCCAGCCAGTCACTGAATGCTCATGTGCTCATTTGGCTTTCTGTAGGTGTCTTTAAGTGTCCTTTTGAATCTTTCTCCAGACACTGATAGCGAAGAGGCAGCTTTTGTGTTTGTTATTGTTGATTACCTCATTGTTGTTGGCTACTTGGCATAAATGACCCATTGTATCTTTGGGAGGCTTGGGCCCTGCGTACTAGGAATAAAGAGAGGAAATAAAAGGAGAGCAGTTGAAAAGAAAGCAGAGTATTCCCCTAAGGTGCTGCAGAATCGCCGTCTGTGAACAAAAATGTTTTTTAGCCCAACACACACACACACACACACACACACACACACACACACACATTCAAGCACACACATACATATCCTTTTGACACACAAAAAGATGTGCAATGTGCATGCACATACAAGCACACCTGTGCTTGCTCTTACATGCATGCAAAATCACACACCAACATGCACATATGGCATAAATCCTAATCCCATTGCAATGTGCTTATGTAATGTTAAGATGCTCAACAGATCATTAGTTTTACTTCACTTTAAAAGAATCACATGCAGTCCAATATAAGGACAAGCAGGCAAGAACACACACAGTGAGAAAGTGATAGAAAGACAAACAGAGAGAGTCTCAAAGTCTGACAGACAAACATCGAGGCAGATGACAGGTGGCCAGAATTTCACAATTTGGATCTTGTATGAAGCAGTCAAAAGTGACTTGTGTGTACTTTGAGTGAGCAAGGGATTACACAAGAATAGGCCGCCTGAAGTAGGATTATACACCTCCTGCTGTGTTTCAAGCCTGGATCAGGAGAATGAAGCTCCATGTGAAGATAACACCAGGCAACACTTTTCCCTTTCTGTAGGAGAGAAAGGAGGCGTGAGGCCTTACATGAGAGAGCCAGACCTCAAGTCTAAAATGGCTTAATCCTCACACTTTCTTTTTCAGCGCATGTTATATCTAATTGCTCGTAATTTTCTAGCTGCTTATTACAAAGTGTTGGTATTGTATGTTTTCGTACATAATTATGTTCTTGAATTTCAGCCAGGACTGGGGGATATGGAAATATACAGTATATGATTATATTATGTTTTGAATATTGATTAATATTAATACCACAATAGATACTTGAATAAAGTTCCCAGTTTGAATAGTATCCTGATAAAGAGTACAACAGCCTGAAGAAGCCGGTTTAACATAAAAATAGAATAACATGATGTAAACATGTAACTGTATGTAAAATAGTTTGATTTAGAATATGTTTAGTGATAAATGAATATATTTAATATCCAAAAATATGGATATTTAACCTTACAAACTTGCTTTATTTGCCTTGACAAAACAAAGTACCACTGAAGTGTGACATGACACTGCTGTCCACAGTCTCTATGTGAGGAATGCAGCCTGGTGGCCCGCCCCCTTGCTAAGGGGAAGCAACACAGACATGACAGCAAAAGTCACTTTTGAGCTCAAACTGTTTTGCAGTAAGAAATGGGCATATACTACGATGTGCAAGCCTGCAGAGTGATGTCGTGCTTATTTCTGTTTTGGGACAGGCTATTGAATCTATCTATTTGATATAAAAATGACCAAAGCACACGGTTGTTATCAAGGTATATATTTCAACAGAATCCTCTGTCAAGACCGTTTTGTTGATCAGTCCTAATATGTACTGATGTGCATGATATTTTCAATGCATCAGTCAAAAGGAGAGATGAAACAGTCTGTGTTTGAAGTATTTGTAGTGTGTTGTGTGTGGCATGCAGTGTTCCCAGTGTTTGGCAGTGTTGAAATGAAAAGTGGTGGTGGAAATGTCAAGTGCTACTTAGATGGACTTGTTTGTGAGAAAGTTTTTACTTTGGGTCTTTTTTTCCCTTTTTTTTTCAAATTATACTTTAGGAAGACCTCCAGTGAGGAGGCGTACCTAAAATATAACTATAGGGAAATGCGTTGGTGTTTTAACTTGTGATTTAGACTAAGGAAACTTTACTTAAGTACTGTGTATTGGCAGTAGGAGACAGAAAAGCTGCATTAGCAATCGATACCACCATTTGGTCAGTCAGACTGTTTTGCAAAGATTGTGCTTTTTTCAGATCATGAGTATCATTCATCATTCATACAGTATATCAGCTCCACCAAAACTCTATTTCTGTGATTCGAAGAAAAAGAGACAGCTTCCCAATACTGCTAATGGGTGTCATTCATCTCTCAACAGAGGAGAAAAAGACACTGATATAAAGAGTCAGCACCACTACTCTTTACCTGCATTCATCCTTATTCTTTGTTTTTGTTCTCTTGTTGCCTCATTTTTTGCGCTCTGGTGAGTAAAAAAAATGTCTTTTTCCTCATCCAGGTCAGTATGTGCTCCGTAGTCTGGGTACCCTACCATCAATCTTTAAGTTTGGTGGTTTTGAACAGTATGTTTACTGTTTGGAGATCCATTTGTCTGGTAGTGAAAGTACAAGATCCCAGCACTATCTTGTCTAGTGTTGTTAAACCTTGCTCTTCTTAAGTTGGTGTTGACTGTTTACTTTTGTGCAGCTGTGACTTGTGTGCCGGTGCTGTCCAAGTCCAGCTTTTCTTAGCCATTGGAAGGATTTTTTGGTTTATCCGCCCTCTTTCCCCTCTCCATATTCTCCTCTATGAGACTAGTTTTCCAAGGTACTTCATGCAAACATTTGCCCAATATGCTGCTGTTTTGAGACATTCTCAGAGCAGTTTTTTTTTTCAGGAGCCATTTTACTGATATACTTGTGGATGATTCATGTTTCATTCAGAACGCTGGCCTTGAAGCTTGTCTCTCTCTAGCATACATTGTTGGGATCCTGGAATTTTGAGAGAATTCTCTGTGTATTGTGACACGTTTCCTGTAATAAGGTTTGATGTTATTGATATTTAAATTGCCTTTGTGCAATCAACAGTCGTGGATAGTGCTGCTGATTGCCAGTGAATGAATGTACTAGTCTTACAGAGAGTTAGTGCTTGAGGCTGCAAGTCAGAGCATAAATCAGCCTGGGAAACTTTAACAAAAAGTTGATTTTATAATTATTTCATTGCACAAAAAATATTTCAAAGAAACAGCAAGGTTGCTACAATAACAATAAGCCAGCTGCCACTGCTTTAAGTTTTCCCAGCAGTTTCCTTTAACTGTACAAGTAGGGCACGGCGTATTTTAGAAGTGCTTAAACTACACATACATTTTAAGTTGACATGATGTGTTGCATGTGTTGTAGGCACGTGTGGTGTGTTAATAAATGTCAGTCCCCTGTTTAATCAGCTCTCAGGTCCTTTTTTGTCCAGTTTACTATATGAATATCTGATGAAACGTAGGGTTTATGTCATGGCCTTGGATTTTGTTCTTTCTACTCAGCTGAGAGCAAAGTACTTCCTCCACTGGGGTGCAAAGTCATGTAAGGCTTCTGGGAATCTGGGAATCCTGTGGTTGTCCAGCTGTGTCCAGTACATACTATGTAGCATTCTTGTATTTTGATTCCTTCAGTCCCAATTTTCCCTTTGTACTTAACTACTATCTGCTCACATTGTCTGCATGAAAACATTCTGATGTTGTTGCTGTAACTTCAGGTAAAGTGATTATGAGTGAGTGTGGTTTTGCCATTGCCAGTCAGAGTGGGAGCTTGCTGTCAGGGAACTGGTTTATCTGTGCTGCTGGAAGAGCTGACCCTGTTTGTTCCATAGATTGATTGATTGGTTGATATGCATATGCACAATCGAGATTTCAGGGACAGAAAAAATAGCCTTTTCTTGTAACAACATGTTTGATATTTCACTCTTTTGAGCAAATTATTAAGAAATTATAAAATATGACAGTCATTCAAATTTACTTGAAAACCTCAATAGAAGCTTTAAGTGTCAAAAAAAGTCATTTGGTGCAGCCCTCATATATGATACTTGATAAGAGAGCTGTCCTGAATAGCTTTTTTTGGGCTTTGAAGCTTCTATGACAATTGATCATTCATAATTAATATTTGTTGCAACTAGGGGACAAGGCTCATCACATCCATTAATGTTAATGTTAGTCCGCTTGAATGTGTACTCACATCACTACGCCGATGCTCCTCTCATTTGCTATTGCTTGCTTTCCGTCAGTCATCCTTGTTGCACTGGTTTTCCAAGGTAAAATAAAGTTGTCATTGTAATCCACCATTTTAACAATGTCTGCTTCTAGCTTGTCCGTGGTTGTCTCCTCAATTTCCTTTAGTTACATCAACTTCAGGAGATTTTTTTCCTTCGCTGCTAACATGGACAGCAGCTCTGTTAAGTGCTCACAACTCATGGTGTCCTTGCATAATTCCTCTTCAACTGCCTGCAGCAACTTCGTGGGACACTCACATAACTCCAACGTTAGGTTATGCCTTTGTTTCAGTCTTTGTAAACAATCCATCATTTTATCTGGTGTCAGGGTACTGTAAACGATACTTTGTTAGCTGGTAACAAGCTACAGCTATCGCTATGAGCTGATAATAATCCTCTGTCCAGGGTTTTGGCACTATAAAAAGTGGGGACTGTAACTTATACAAAAAAATATCCGGAGCTTCACGTTTCATTAGTTAACTTGTTTACTGAACGTGCATGAACAAACACATGGCATTGTGATGTTTACCTCTCCTCTAACACTAGAAACTTCTTTCTTCTTCTATCATTTACATCTGGACTATATTTCACCGCCACCTTGGGATCTAAGTTAGTCACTGCATATCTTTTTTAACTGAGAGGGAAAAACATTCAATCGATTATTAATTTTGCCGTCAATTGCCGAAGCAATGATTGAACCTTCAAAGCTTTGAAGCATCTGGGTCCGTCCTACTTGATAGATTCTGCATCATCATGAACCAGTAATAAAATAATAATTATAATGTCAATGGCTGAATGCCTGAAATCTTTATAAGCTAAATACTTGACAAATCAAGATGCTTTATTGAATAGTTGCATAAAAATTTGTGTAAATATTGCAATAGAGTAGCCTTGGTCATTTAATTACATCTGTGCCCATAATGGCTTAAAACAACCACAGATATCTCAGTAGAGAGATTATAGAAAAATCTTTACCTGTTGACAAATCTCTAGAATTTCATGGTACACTCTATATCACCATTAGAGGCAGAGGAGAGACAGAAACAGTTAACAAATACACTTGCATAACACAAAGATTTGACTGAATGAGCAGCAGTCCCAACTGTACTTGGCAGCTTATGGAAGAAATCAAATTCCTCTCTTGTCTTTTACCACATGGCTTTTAACCATGTACTTAAGTAAATACAGCATTCTCCATGGTGCTACTGCCCCACAAAATTTGGCAACATCCAATGCTGTTAGATACTTTGAGAACTCAACTCAGTCCTGCTGTTCTCCGATTCTCTCCACTTCTTCACTTGTCTCTTGTTGGATAACTACTGTTGGTGACTGGTTCCTGCTCAGGGAGAGTGAAGTGTTCTGCTTTCTGATCTGTCACACACTGGGCATCAGTGATATGAGGTGATTGTTTCTCTCATACAGTCTTCCACTAGTCTTTACTTTCAGCTCTTGGTTGGTCTGCTCTTGCTAGATTTCTGCACTGCAGCTGGTAATGCACTGTATATTGTGTTTTGGGGATCACAAAATTTATCTTTTTGGCCTTTGCTTCTCTGGTGTGTTTCCTTAATCTGGCTGCCAGCATTGTGAGCCTTTGTTTAGCAGTATCCAAGGCCTCAGTTATGGACATGCCTCTCTTTCTTTGATAGCCAGGACCTGTTTTTGATTGTTAAACCTCTAGTTTTCTAAAAAGAACGCTGGTTATATCTTGACTTCCTGTAGCAGATTATATGTAGTGTATAGTGGCAGTGGTAATTATGACATTATCTTAGTTCTCAATTTCCAGTTCTGGTTACATAGCCAGTTTGATAACTATGAGTATGATAGTCTATCTAGTATAACCCTGATGAATGAGCTTTTTGTCATAGTAGCATTGCAGCACATTTTTGTTTTCTTCTGTTATCCAATATTCTTTTATTTTCTATTAACTTCTCATATCAGAGTGTCCTGGTTCACCAGCATCTGACATGGGCTAAATGTGTTGTGTTTAAATGTCTGTCCAGTGATCTCTTGTATTATGTTAGTCTGCTTTTGAACATTCCAACATATGTACTGAATGTTTTCCGTATGTATGGGCTCTGTTCATGTGTTAGTGTCTCATTATGATTAATTGTATTATTTCACTTTCTTTTTGCCTCTTTCTCTCTGCCTCCTCTCTCTCTTTTTCCCCACTTTGAACTGTCTTTCATCCACACTTCATGACTTTCTCTCTGCATTTGACTTAAGCCTTACATGCAACAGTGGTTTGACAGTTCCTCCAAATGCACTCATGCTCTCTCTCTCACAGACTGACACATGCGATGTTGTATCAGTGATTGGTGGGCATCTGGAAAGCCTCCCCCGTCCTTGTGTTGTTATTTTTAGCTTCATTCACAGTGGCAGCAGGGGCACAAGACGTGGCCAGCATATTTCTACCTCCAGTAGCCCGTAACGCCCATAAAGAGAGAGAAGGAGAGAGAGAGAGAGCTGGAGAGCAATTTGACCAAACATCCCTCCCCTGCACCCCTCCATCTGTCCATCAGGTCCTACCCAAAGAGAGATACAGCAGAGAGGGAAAAGGGTGGAAACGAGAGTAGTGTAATTTTCTGGCATATCTGAAAGCATGGTGGGCAAAGCAGGAGTGCGTTTTGAGATTAAATGTACCAAACCATCACTTTTCTTACAGAAAACACAAATGTTCTGGCACCGCTTTGATCCAGTAGATATTTATCAAGCTATGCAACACTGTCCTATTTCAGTTCCAAAATCACATATGCCTCTACAAGCTTTTCTTCCCTGAGTGGCCATCAGTTTAATATTGGTAGAAAAGTGAATTGTTATGTTACAAGAGACTCATTTTTCCTTTTGAAACAGTGCATACTAATGAATTAAATCATAAAACAGTTAATCTTCTCTATGCAACAGCTAATTCTCAGCCCTTTAATTGGTTTATTGATCCACTCTCCCTCTAGATGAACTCTATTATTAAGCTTTTATTTTTTGTCTTTCTTTTTCCCATCCCTTCTTCTTTGCTGTTTTTCTGTTTTTGTTTTTCTACCTCAGTTCACTGAGTCTAAACCGTTTGAGAGAATTCTGGGAATAGATTGAGACATTAATATAAGCCTAATCAGGCTGAGCTTTTCTTACAGGTTTGGGTGAATATTCTTTGTGTTTGTGCAGAGGGAACACCTCTCACAATGTAATATTATCCTTATAACCAGGGAGAAGAGGACACTAGATTTTAATATGTGATTTTTCTTTTTAAGCACTTAGACTGGTGTGGCCTCCACCAAGAGATGGTATCATCTGATTAAGTAATATTTTATAAGACTTAAGCTGTCTGACTATACATATTTGCCTGTAATTGTATGACAGTGGCAAAGGGCCTTTGAATAAGTTCTTTGCGGTCACTGTAGCAAGAGTATAGACCTTACACTGCTGCTAATGCGTTGAGAAAACCCATTGACAATTTTCGCAATTCCAATAAGCTGCACTACAATAGCTCTCTGCTATATTTCCGTTCACAGCAGGAAAGCTCAGCTTCTTCTATTAAAACAATATTAAAATTAGCCTAATTTAGCTGAAGGTAAAAGGTAAGCTTCAAAGCTGGTATGCTGTCTTATTGGAGCCCTTATTTACTGTATCAGATATAAAAAATAATCACAGCTTAATTGCTTCTGGTTGAAGCTAAAAACCCTACAGCAAGCTTTGCAAAGAATCTAATTGTGATTCACATTTATAATATTAAACATGTTCATGTTCACAGTCAGGGGCAAGGTTCTTCTCTCTAAGGATGTTTTGGCACAGTACTACAATTTTCCAGAGATGATGTGCATAATGTTTTCATCCCCACTAGAGCTGCCTGTTCCTCCATCTTAACTTGATTTGGTCACATGGATGCACATTGTGCAATCAAAGGTTGTAATTAGTCACGCGTTATAGAAAAGCTTGATAACCCACAGTGGGACTTTCAGGGAAAATGTAAAAGATACACTTTACTTCAGTTACATACTTTTAATTACAAAAACATAATATTGCTGTCTCTAAATATTAGGGTTGTAAGATGGACGTTTCAGCAGCCTCTAACCCTCTGGGGTCGGTGAGATTGTATACAATAAAAAAAATACATTGTTAAATAACTTTTGATAGAATGATAGCAACATACTTTTTTTCCCTTTAGCTGAAAGCTAACAGCTTTTAGTCAAAAGCTAACAGCTGCGCCATTCAGATGAGACCTTGATCATCGTCGTATCCCTTACACTGCATATATCACTGCAGCAGGTAGCAAAACTGAAATTAGTGACCTCAGTGATGCTGACTGATGGTGTTGGCGTGTCCTGAGATTTAAATAGCCTTATCAAAGTTACTCCGCTGTGCCATGTGTAATTGTGCACATTGTCTGGAGAGACAAGACGTCATTATGTTTTTCTGCGGCAGGGGGATCGCTGCAAATATTTAAGCTTGAAATATTCTCATATTTTGGGAATTTTTATTTCATTTTTTTTTCTTTTTAAATTCAAAGTGATCAAGGTGTGAACTCAAAGTGCAGCAAACTGCACTGCTGGGTTAGACAGAGAATAAGAATATTATGCTTCCATTTTTATGCTTAGGCCTAGTCATACTTCTGTAGTTATTTTGGTGAAAGTAACGCAAAAGCACTGTACTCAGTAACACATTACTTTATACAGGAAATAATATTGTAGGGTAAGTTATTACTTTCAAATATAAATAACTAGTAATATATATTACATTTTGGAAGTAACTTATCCAACACTGATCGTAACCCCTGCATTGCGAAACATACAGTGTCATATTGCCAGATTCTTGCCAAAACACAGCCCTACTAAATATCCATAATTATGAGTGCATTCAGAGATACTGTAATTACTGCAGGTTTTAGCTATGTTTTATGAACTTCATAAATTGCTAAAAAATTGACTCTTGCCTTGAGTAAGTACTGACAATTTCTCTGCAAATCAATTTATGTGTATGTGTGCAGACGTGTCTACACATTTGTGTGTTTGTGTTTTTATGATTGTTGATATCTCCCTGCTTGCGGTATTCTGGTATAATGTAATGTATTTCTTTGTCCACTGAC
>JAQLOL010000023.1:13198093-13208877 GCA_029783665.1 Naso thynnoides
TCAATTTAGTACCGGTATACCGAACAACCCTACTCTGTACATTCACTCGTTCAGTGTTTGCTGCTGCAAAGCTGCAGGAAACTATT
The DNA here is from genome assembly GCA_029783665.1 of Naso thynnoides. Taxonomy (NCBI): domain Eukaryota; kingdom Metazoa; phylum Chordata; class Actinopteri; order Acanthuriformes; family Acanthuridae; genus Naso; species Naso thynnoides. The sequence goes on from JAQLOL010000023.1 coordinate 13,198,180, forward strand.
GAACTGGACCTGTGACCCTTGAGACACAAGCCTGTTTCTCTAACATCAGGCTTTGACCTTGCACAGTGTTTCCTGCAGCACTTTATAGTTTAGGCAGCTGCCTTGACAACACACACCCCCACCTTAACTACCATGGTATTAGTGTTGTCAAAACATTTGATTTATGATACATTTTTATAATACATATTGATACTGAATATCCCTATATCCATTTCCTGCACTAACAATAGCAGCTGTGTTTTCTCCTTAGTCTTCTCTTCTACAGTAAGTTGATACACACACAGCCCCGCCTGTCCTCTCTCACTGCAGTCAGCTCCTCTCTCATCCGTCTGTTCCTTTGTTTGTTCCACCCTGTCAGGTTGTTTAGTTGTAGATTACCAGTGCCATTGTATTGCGATTGGTTTTGGTTGAAAGAAACAGCAAGGGGACTGCCGCACGTTAACAGGCGGGCTACCAAAAGTAAATTCTGCCTCCAAAAAAAATATCACATATTGTGATCAATCTGCGTTTAAAAAAATAAAAAAGGAACGTGGGCTGTCTGGTGGCTCAGGTGGTAGAGCAGGCGCCCCATATACAGAGGCTGTGTCCTCACTGCAGCAGCCACAGGTTCGATTCCCCTTGCGGCCCTTCGCTGCATGTCCTTCCCCTCTCTCTCCTCTGTTTCCTGCCTACTCTTTAGCTGTCCCATCCAAGAAATAAAGTCACAAAAGCCCAAAAAAATCTTTAAAAAAAAAACAAAAACAGTAACATATTAAGCTAGTCAAATCAATTGTGACACCAAAGACACCAAAAGCTATTACAGCAGTAAAAAGTAAAAATACATACACTGAGTACAATAAAACTCAGATTTTGTGTCCTGTAGTTTTGCTCCCTGTACCAAAACCTCAGTCACGCTAGAGAGAGAAAACTTCTCTCATCTACATTCACATTTTTCATTTAGTGATGCCCATTTGTTTAGATTTGATTATGGATTGTGCCCTAAGATGTATTCTGTCACACAGCTACTGTAAATTTGCATGGTGACAAATTAGACAAAAGGGAGTGGGGACACAATAAACATTATGATGCTTTGACGAGATAACTGTTGTAAATAAAAATTAATGTTACCAACCACTATACATCAGAAACATCCATGCATGTTTCATGTTTTGAAATTAGCACTGGACATTAACTAAATTATGCATGTGTGCGTTACTACCCACCCCTGTATAAGGCTTAATGTGCCAAAAAACAACTTCTCCTTTAAGTTACTGGAGTTTTATAGCCCGGTAAGAAATAATCCACCCTTGTTACGCTGACAGCCCACAGTTAAACCTGAAGTTAACTCGCTAACTGCAAATTTGGTTTCATAGCACAGGTCTTTGATTGCTGTCTTTTCCTCCATGTTACAACCATGTGGATGACGCTAGAAAATGTGGGTAAAACTCCAACTATGTATTGTGTAGTTTGCCCAGAACTGAGCAATGTGGAGAAAACTGTTTTTTAAAGGCACGTCAAGTTTCCAATTAATGTCACTAGAGTGCCATAATATGAGCCGACAGCATTTTGCTTGCATTGCTGCTAAGAGAGCTGTCTTGTAACTCTTCATTTAAGACCCTGCAGGTCTTGTCCATATTCTGATCTGGAAAAATATTAAACATGACATTTAACTGTATTGTCATTGTTTTATTTGAAAAGCACTAATAAATAGAACCATTGTCATTGGGGCATGGAAAAAAAAAGCTTTTTTACTTGCCTGGCAGGATTAGGTAAAAAAAACAAAGTATTTACAGATCATGTAGCTTTCTGCTAGAAATCATCCAATTAGTTGAACTTTTTATACTTTCCTGGAATACTTGGGGTCAGTCTCATGAGTGGTACTCCGCATAGCCACAAGTTGGATCTTGTAGGATGGCTGATGAGTGGAAGCTGGCAGGGGTCAGATTGTCATTTGATCATTGGTTTCTAGTTGTGTGCCCCTCATTGTCAATCAATCTCCCTAAATGCTCTTGTTCATGGCTGATGAGAACTGATATGCAAAGAACTCAAGTAAAAAGAATAATAATCCTTGATTCAGATAGGTTGTGTATTTACTAACTAACTAACTAAGCTGAAAACAATGATAAAAAAAGAGCCAGTTGGGAGACATGAGTAAAACATACTCTAAAGTGTTAAAGGCTTTTGTAACATTTCAGTTTAGGGGCTGTTGTTCTACTTAATTGGCTGCACATACAGCCAGCCTGATAGTGTTTTATTTCGTTGTGTTTCAGAAATGTGAGTGACGTGCCATTTAGAAGTTGCACAACTAGAAAAGCCCTGGCATATGGCAATACATCAGGCATATCCTATTAAAACAATTACCAATTGAAAGAAGTTCTCTGGTACCTACTTTACATCAACATAAAAGTGCTTAGTGAATTCTGACCATAAGTAAATTGTTTAAGAACGTAACAAGTTGGTTCTCAGCTGGAGACAAGAGTGGCAGGTTTTCCTTGACCTGAAGTGCGAAGTGTGTCCTTCACATCGGTAAAACACATGGGTTCACCTAACTGGTAAAAACTTGTTCTTGTTCACTAGATAGCACCAGGGTTCTGAACACCTTAAACAGGACTGGTTTAAGGACCAGAGCTAACTTGCTGAAAAGGAGGACTGGTTGTACTTGCACAAGCTCAAAATCTTGCTGAATAGGTGCAGGCTCCAATCTGTGTGTGTGTGTGTGTGTGTGTGTGTGTGCGCGCGCGCGTGTGTGTGTTGGCTACTATTCTGTTGGAGCGCTGTGTGTGCCATCGATTTACCAGCAGTTATTTCCTGAGGCCTATAGTGTGTAGAGATGATTGACAGGTCTGGATTAGCAGCTCAAAACCCCTCTGCTCTGTGGTGGATTTACCCTGTTGGTGAACACTGCACATCAGTGGAGAAACAGACGTGCACACACATCCGTACATGACTGCTTGCAAGCAGGTGCGCACACACACACACACACACACACAAGCACACACACACACACAGAACTGAATTACATTGTGAATCCTGCAGTAAAACTTTTTAAAGCTATTACAGGCTGTCATTCTTCTGTGAAACCTGTCTATTAAACAAGCAGCTTGTAACACCCCAATGATTTATCCATCTTTTGACACGTTTCAAATGGTTAGAGACAACTGCTGAATGCTGCAGAAAACATTTACCATGCCAGAGGACTGTGCATTGGTGACAAAACAATTGGATTAAGTAAAACCATCATTAAAAAAGTGCTAAAATATTTTGAGACTTTGGAAACTTTGCTTGCTGCATCATCAATGTTATGAGAAAATTGCTTATTGACATTTGAATCAGCATAGAAAATTAGTAGGAGCAAAGGGCAAAAGTGTCCCCAACAAATGTGAAAATGCCCCTTAAAACTTTCACCCAGGGGCAAAAACTCCCCCCAAGATTTTAGTCCTTTTATTTTCACTCAGTTCACTTCATTTCCATCTCCCACACTTAGTACCTTAAAAAGCATTTCAAACAAAAGGCTGTGAGGAAGTTGAGAATGCATTAAGACACAAATGCACGCGCACACACAGGAACACACCACTTTCAGTAACACCATTTTCCCTGGCAGACACGAGGCTGGTGGGTGCAGCAATGCAGCATGGACTGGTATCTTATTAAAAAGACTACTGTTTCACCTGCCCCCACCCAAAGTGACAAACAAAGTGACTCAAATTCCAGCCCTTCAACGCCACCCCCAGCAAAAAGGAAAGTTGCTAGTGTAATGTCAAGAAATATAATGTTTCAGCGATGCGTCACCAAAATAGCCAACAGCGCTGATTTGCATATGGTAAGTAACGTTAACATTGATGCTGACGCCAAGTTTTTTTTTGTCTAGTGTGCAAGTTGACTTCAGTGATAGTAAACTGGTAACACCAGTAGCCTAAATGTCCACAAACTAATGTTAACATTATAGCTGGCTACATGTGGATCTTGCCTACTGGTGGTTCCTTTCCTGCACATCATGTTCTTCAAATTTAGGAAAACATCTTTGTTTGGTACAGATACCTGCAAACACCACACCTTAATTTTTTTTTAACCTTTATTTGTACAGGTAATCTCATTGAGACATGAGGTCTTGTTTTCAAGAGAGACCCGTTTCACAGACAACAATTAGTTACAGACAATATTAATATTTTCAGTATGCTTTTCAATAATAATTAGAAAAATTTTGTGAAAGTTATTTTTCCCTCCAGAATTGCAAATCATATCACAATATCAGTCAAAATAATTGCAGTGAGATTTTCAGAGATCATGCAGCCCTAATGCTGACACAAGACGGTGTTTACTTGTGTCTCCATTTTAATCTGGGGCTATTTGAAAATATATGTCTTTTTAAAGGTGTCCCCCCAAAAAAACAGTGAGAGGGAAAAACATTTTGCAAGGGATAAGTTTTTGTATATTCCCTTCACTGTTCTTAATCATGTGTTAAAAGCTTCCCATTTCTCATCACCTTAAGTGATTGAGTTGAGCAAAAAGATTGTAATTATTATGTCTCTAGCATTATTTGAAAATATAGACAGCTACAGTACATTGGCTTACATGGCTTTCTGGAATGCCAAGTTGCTATCAAGCTAGCAACAATGCCGTCACCTGCCATATGCTGCTGCTACAAGCAGGTCAGCGCTGGCCTTTGAGGTACCATGGCAATGATTTTTGTCCCCACCAATTATAAATCAAAATACTTAATTCCAAGGTGCCCGGTGGCTCAGTCGGTAGAGCAGGTGCCCCATATACAGAGGCTATGTCCTTGCCGCAGTGGACCCAGGTTCAATTCCACCTGTGGCCCTTTGCTGCATGTCATTCCCCCTCTCTCTCCCCTGTTTCCTGTCCTCTCTTCAGCTGTCCTGTCCTAATAAAGGCACAAAAAGCCCCCCCAAAAATTAAAAAAAAAAAACTTAATTCACATGTGATGTTAAATAAACACATGCTACATGAAGTCCTTACCAATAAGTGAGCAAGTTCTAACCTCTTCTCTACATAGAGACAACAACAACAAAAATCTGATGGGAAAACTCTTTTTTTCATGGTTTCAGGAGAATAATCATTTCATATGTGACGCAAACTTGATATGTTTGTTTCTTAGGAAGTTGGAAGAAGTTATTCCTAGATGAATAAAATGAAATATAGCATTTAAAATGGAGATATGTTTGGCTTTCTTTGAAGACCTAGAAGGCCCCTTAGGGTTCCCTAAGTACATTTGGGTTTAATTTACAATACACCAGTCCCTGCTTTTTGTGTCAGCAAATTTTTTGCATCCAAAAAACATTAAATTTTAAAGTTTGCAGACAATATATGCCACTTTCTGTGTAGATGCAGTTCGATCATTGTAGTGAAAGATCAAAGAGTCCAATTTCCAAATAATCTGGTCACAGTTCACTGCTCACAAAGCCACTGGAAAAGGATTTGAGTAAATGGATGATGGATATAATTTTTTCACTACAATTTTTTCAGACCTATACGGAATAGTAAAGGAAAAGCTTTTAAAGCTCCCTTCATAACATACACATTTGAATATTAAATCAGCATTCAGTCGCATAGATCATTGCACGTATCACAGCTCTTAGAGAGTTGTGTGGTTTGGGTGGTTAGAGTGGAGGTAGAACATAGGCAATTAACTGCTGATGATGTTTGCACCTAAGACACAGACAGTCAGGGGCAGACTGTAGGGTTTGGAGGAATTAACACTTGCAGTCTCAAGTTTATTGCGCCAATATGGAACCATTTACTCAGAGTTTATTTTTTAATCTCTTAAAGCAGGAGTGCTGGAAAAAGATATGACAGTCACTTACAGAAAGATATTTGGTTATTTAATAAGTCATAATTTCCTTTTTCTTTCTCTGCTCTCACTTTTTTTCTTCTAGGACAAGACAATATTTAATTAAAAGTCATTTGACATAGTTTGCTTTAAGGCACAGATACTGTGTGACAAATTAATTTTGAATGACTTTGATAACTAACGCTATCACAGTTTTATACAGATGTCACAAATGAGTTCACTTTTTCAAGTCTCTTCACAAAGTTGAAACTGAAGTAAATGTAGACTAAAATGTGGACTCTTTTTTTCTTCGAACACACTATGCATTAAATGACTGTATCTTTCAAAATGCATGGCTTGTTTTTTTCACTTAAACTCAGCCACCACCAAAAATTTGTGTATGGACACACTATTTTTCACATCTACATACTAATGCAATGCAAATACTGTTCAAAAATCAACATAACACAAAATGGCTGTTCAGTACACAATATACAATACCTATTTCTGTGCCTTGGTGACCCTTACAAAAGATTTGTGACAGTTGAGGAAAAAGATCAGGTGAGGCAGAGTCCCAAACATTTTGTAGTTGTATGAGAAGATGAGGGGTTTTGTGGTTCTCTTCCGGTCACAGAGTGGTAACAGGGTTTACAGCTCATTCCAGGAAGGTGTCACTCTTGTACCACCTTACTTTTCATTCCGTAACTTCAGAGAGGTTTTCACTTTTATGACAACCAGCCACATGATCAGCCTATGAATGCTGGATGTCTGGATCTATCTGCACAAGATACCAGCAGGGAGCAGTCTTGTTATGTTAAAGAGAATTTGTTGCCAAATTCAGTAATGTAATAACAATAATTGTAGTGTTTCATTGGAATACTAAAATTAGTTCTGTTTCATATAGTGCACTTGAAATTACTCTGTGTCAAAATGAAAAAAAGGAAAATAGAAACAAGCCTGTTTAAACCTCCAACCAAATTGCTGATTATTTTTGTGAACAATCCATGCAATTAAAAAAAAATTATCAGTGAAGTATGAACTATAGACTTGATGCTTAGAACAAGAGATGAATCAGTTAGGGCTTGTTAGTAAATGCGACCACATATGTCTTGAGGAAGCGGATGAGATGATGTCCAGTGCTCCTAGTTCGAAAATGTAGCTGCACTGTCTTCAAATACTGTCAAAAATGTGCTGAAATGGTCACAGTCTCCTTCGCTGGTAAAATAAAAATAATAATAGTTTTTTTTATTTTTATAAGCTGCCAATTTAAAAACAAATCTAAATGTAGAAAAAGGCTTATTATGTTATGATTCTTCCTGTTGTGTTTCAGTTCCGCTATAAAAGACGTGTCTACACCCAGACTCACCTGGATGAAAAGCAGCTGTCTAAGCTCCACACCAAGGTAAGATCAAACAGCTGTGTAGTCTATTATCCTGACATCTGAAGAGCTTAAGCTGTGTGCAATCATCTAAGGTGAGTGAATGACACATGCAGTACATAAAGCTTTGGTTGCACATAGCTTTGATAGCTTTAGTGGCCAAGTGCAGCAAGAAAAGAAACGTTTGAACGATGCTTGATGGTTGAGGGTCACAGCGACAGCTCAGCTAAGTGTTTAATTAATGTGTAATTGTGTGTCTGTGTTTGGGTAATGCAGAGCCTTGAGATGGGAGCAGTGTGTGTACTGATAAATAAGGCAGCATGCTAGATGTCACACAGTCATGAGCCAGATCTGTTAATAGGAAATGAACAGGTGGAGTTGAAAATTAGTATGGTTTTCTCTTTTTTCCCGTGTGTATTACTCCTGTCTTATCTTTTTCCAGTTGTGTGTGATTTATTTAGTCAAAGTACCGAACAGGTCACATAACAGTTTTCTTTCATGTTGACTCAGTATATGTAGCACTTTTTCCTGTCCTGCTGAAACATATGAACTAGAATGGAACACAACATGACATTTAATACATTACTGATTTATGTTTCTTTTTTATGTGTCGAGAACAAATGCACTTCTGTGTGGAAATAAGTCATTCTGGACATTAAGCAAAAGCTAAAGCACTTCTAGGTTCTGAAAGGCAACCTTGTGTTATATTAAATCATATTGACAAAATCTGCTTAATGTTTTATCTGCAATCAGGTTGGAAATATGTGCAACAGACGGGCCGATTTATGCATTACTGACCAGGTATAAACAGACGCCAAAGGCAAGGTAGGTCTAGTAAATTCCACGTCTTCGCCGGCTTTTAAACAGTTACAGAAAGGAAGTCCACACTGACAGAACTAACAACAGAACCAAAGAGGCAGTGCTGGCAGATGGTGGTCAAGGACAGGGAGACCTCAAATGCAGATCTAAAGAGAAAAAGTAGGACAAAGACTGGCTCAGTAAGGCATCTTAGACAGTCAGCAATGTAGCACACAGTATACTGTGGCTGGTAAAGTGACGGGGAACAGGTGTACAATCAGGTAACTAACCAGTGATGAGGAGTAGGAAGTCAGTTGGCATGTGTGGTGGACTCGCAGAGAATGTTAGGTGTGAACAACCAGGAAATTCTAGTAATTGTATGCCAATTAGGTAGATGGAAGAAATTTTCTGTGTGTATTTGTGTGTGTGTGTGTGCTGCTGCATCACATAATAATTTGCTAAATAAAAAAAACATTAGATAAGACCACCGAGTAAGCTGCCATTAACACTTATGTGTGACTAATGTTAGATGTGCTTCTCTTAGTTATCAAGAGGTGAGTTTAAGAAATAGGAGCGGTTTGTTACAAAGAGATGGAACTTTCGTTTCTGGGATCTGTTTTATGTGCAGTGAGTGTTCTCCTGTGTACCTCTATTGAAATCATCAGAGAAATAGTAAATTAGAAGTATTGAATGAGAGAGTGAGATGCAGAAATGCGATGATGAGAAGGATGAGTCATGCTGTCAGACATTGTTTTTGTCTAACCAGTCTGGTGTGAGTTGCTGCCGTCTGCCACTGTGCAACATTAGTGCACAAAAATCTAATATGAGTGGTACTCTGCTGACCTACCTAGCTGCAGTTTAGGAGGTAACTTTGCACCTAAACTCAATTAACTCGATGTAATCTCTGTAATTGGTTTGCCTTGCAAGTCAGTAGAAGTGGAACTAGTGGAATTCCAGTAGCTCGATCTTTTTGAGTGAACCTGAATGTGTCCACGGACTGTGAAGGCCACTGTGTGCGCTATGCTTTTTTTTCTTCTTTTTTTTTAAGCAAATGAGTCTAATAGGCCAGCTGTGTTAGTGGAGAGAGTGATGGTGTAATCCACAAGCAGCCATACGATATTATTTTTTTCTTCTGTCACTAATCTCTGCGCACAGACACACCTAAACAGACACATCAGTCATTGTGGGAGACAATGTCTTAAAGCAGAAGGAGGGAAAGCCTGCAGGTAACTTTTGCCTTGACAGTCACAATGTTCGCTATTCATTCTGCAGCAAGCTGCCCTGTTAGGGAGAGGTCAAACATTAGCCTACTTTGCTGATATGGAGCTCAATAGCTGCAGGCTTAAGTTTAGAATGAGGTCATAATTGATACAGTCTTCCCACCCTTTTTTCCCCCTTCACCCAACCCAAGCAAACCTCTCATCCTCAAACTGTGCTGGCTAAAGCACGAAGGGTGGATACATAGATAATTTACATAGTATACCCATATATAGGAAGAAAAAAGAGCGTGTGTGGATGCTTGGTGTAGAAGGTCAGTTATAAGCGAGACAGGGTGGTGGCAGGATGGGTGGCTTTTAGTGATGTGATAAAGGGCTTCCAGTGATAGAAATCGTCTAATCCGTTTTTATCCTTTAAGCAATTTACTGAAATCGACTTGACTGTTTAACATCTTAAACTTGATTTTACCCTTAAAATTTCCCCATGGATAAGAAAAATTCTAGATGTTTGTATTATTCATCACTAACAAGTTCTCAGCTATAAGATCCATGGACATTTATTCCAATTTGCCATAAGCTAAAAACTGGTGGATGTCATTAGACCTGAATTTCAGCAAATAAATAAAAGGTTCCTGAAAAGATCAGCCACCGTAACCTTTGCTGTCTTGTTTTTAGGAGAAGTATGTTAATGTCTTTGCCTTTGGATTCTTCAGTGCAAATATAATAGATCTTATACATTTAAAAGTTTGTTCGATTTCAACACTATTGCAGTAACCAGTATATAGACAATGAGCATGCAAGATTAGATGGTTAAATGGTAGATAGAAAGATCTGTATGTTGTGTATACTTACAAATGAAAGCCCTAGGCACCTTGGCCATAGACATTACTGGAAAGTGGGTGGGTTGGAAGGAACTAAAGACGCATATATGTACAGTAGCAGAGAGCATTTTAGTAACGCACTATTTGGCAATGTGGTCACTGATGTGCAGAGCACACTGCCAGAGCGAGGGCATTTCACATGAGCTTTTATTGTAGAAACAGCTGAAAAAACTGTACACAGTTTTTCAATATGTATATAATGTAGTGTCTTTGGAAAACAGCTAATGCTTGTCTTTGGATAAAATAATTAGTCTTGACCAGTGTGATTCTCATAAATACTTAAATTACTTTCATTTTTATGTGTTGTACATGTGTGGAAAAGCATAATTCACAAAAGGCTCCCACATAAAGCATATTGCAGAGCAATGCTATTCCTCCTACACTGAGGGTTTTTACTGTAAGGCTTATTGTGTTTGTGAATGAGAATTCCTGCATTATTTGCAATTTACAATGAAGCTACACATTAACTGTAGCTCTTTGTGGGTGTGATATTGTTCTGAAATGCCTGATTCTGCTGAGCATTTGTGCAGTGAATAAACCCTCCTATCAGTGCAGTGTTATTGCAACTGCAGCCACCATGAAATTTGATACACACACACACACACACACACACACACACACACACACACACACACACACACACACACACACACACAC
>JAQLOL010000023.1:13218706-13229716 GCA_029783665.1 Naso thynnoides
AAGAGCCTGAGTGGCCATCAGTGTGTTTTGTTCTTGATTTTTTTTTGTATAATTTGTTGTTGTTTATAGTATATATATATATATATATATGACTGCTTTTGTTTACTATTAGTTTGTTTACAAATTTGTAACTTTAAATCTTGCCTACTCATGTTTCAATGGATCCTTATTGTAATTTTTATATCTTTGCAAGAGATATAAACTCTCTAAAGACACAGTAACTCACACGTACTGACAGATTCACCTAAACAAAGTACGTATGTCCATCAGACAGACATCACAAGATAGTTTTTTTAAGTATTTCATTCGCTATCACAATATTGGCTCACAGCTAAAGATAGTGTAAAATGATCAAACAACTTGACTTGAACTTTATTTTATTATTTTAAAAAAGTTTTGCTTCTTTTCTCTCTAATGTAACATCTGCAGTAGTAAAATAGTCCAGTTAGTTCTGTTTAAAGATCTAAGCTGATTTTTACTTACTTTAAGTTTTAGGAGAAACCAATATGGCACGGGAAAAGAAAACAAGAGCTGTAAATACATTTCTGCTTCACCCTGCTCTCATTTATTATCTACATCCTTTTTTCTCTTCTTCCATCATGTCTTTGCACGGCTCTCCTCTATTTCCTTCCCTCACGTGACACTATTTCCTTGTGTTTCTGCTACACCATGTCATTGTGTTGCATTTTTCATGGGAACATGCTTCTAGACCTTCATACTCTGCAATAAATCCATGAATTATAGAATAGACTGACAAATAAAACTAGCTAAGCCGTTTGCCTATTTTTTTTCCCTTCTGATGAGAAGAGGTTTAAAAAGAAGAGCCTCTGTTTTCAATGTGAACATTGAGTCAAAGAGAAGGTGCAGTAGACCAGTGACAGCTTCACTAAGCAGCCTCTACTTTCATTGTTTTCTTTGAGGTTTTGCCAAAGAGTTGAAATGCAGCTTGGGATTCTTACATGATGCCTTGTGCTTTCATGTCCCTCAGCTGCGGAGCTGAGTGAATACATTGCATTCCCTTTTTTTCTGTTTGCAACTTTAGTCTGCGTCCTCAATTACCCTTTTTTTTGGTTATACAGTAATGCATCATCTCTCCTGTGTGACTGAGGTTACCATTCTTATCTATTTAGAACAGTGTTTGCCTGTTTGCCCTACTTAATTATAGTTATCTTGACTCAACTCAGCAGTGTTACCCTAAGCAAAAAAACATTTTCATTGTCTGTCAAAGAATATTCCTCAAATTTCAGATTAAAATAAAAGCCGTCTTCATAGTATTCATCTCATCATGAGCTATTTGGAGGCTTAATATTTTAATGTGTTAATTAGGGCTGTACAATTGATCAAAATTTAATGGAAATCACAGTATGACTGACTGCAATTTTTTAATTGTAGAGAGACATTATATTCTTAAAGTTACTACAAGAGACTTTCAGTTTTTGTTGATTCTAGCGACAGCAGTAATGACACAAGCACCCACTGTGGTAAAGATTTTTGCTATTGCATGTCAGGTAGGCAGAACTTGGCATAACACCAGCAATGTGTGCATTTGTTTTGGTATTTATACTAGTATTTATTGTGACTAGAAAATAAGTTATAAGCCAGTTGTATGGCAGTAATGTCCCCTGAGACCTATCACCTCTATTTTCTATAGGCAAACCTTGCTCAACCATTTGCATTACGTTCATCCTAAGGTGCCAACTAACAGCTGTAGGCATAGAATATAATTACGTTATTGTCATTGCACAGACAATGGAATTACAAAAAAAAAAGTTTCACCTCAGTTTGCTGGGATTCAGAACCAATCACAGGCAGTAATAGTAACTACATAAAAATAGTTTTTTCAGTCATCAGAAGAATCATGAGACTGTTTCATAAATACTTAAAAGTTTATGTGGTCACTTTAGGAGAAGTGTGTGTCAAAATACAGTTAACTCTTAATTAACTGAATTGTCCTGGCCTACATGTCATATTCTAAGAAAAGATCTCTCGCAGATCCCTGCAAAAACCACACCATAATCATTACAATGTTTTTGAATGAAAATGAGATTTTTAATAAACATTAAAAATGATTGTGGTTGCTGGGATCTGTACCAAACAAAGACGTTTTCTTAGAATATTCAATGAAAATGAGAATAATTGTGAGGTCAGCCCTGTGATGACCTGGTGACTTGTCTGGGGTGTTCCCTGCACTTGTCCAGTGTCAGCTGGGATTTAATCCAGTCCCCTCAACAACTATGCAAGGGTAAGTGGTTACAGATAATGAATGAACGATGAATGAATGAGAATAATGATGTAAAAATCGTCATTCTGTATCACAAATCATGTCGCAATGGCAATATCGGTCCAAATAATTGCAGTTAGATAATTTTTCAAAATTGTGCAGTCCTCTTGTTAATGTGTTGTTTTATTGTAAGGGCTATACCAAAAATATTTTGAAACACACACACACACACATCTTCAGTGACTGCCAGTGCTCACTAGCATACAGGTAGTGTGCTATAGCTTGTTTTTACACGGTGAGCGGGGCCCTAGTCATTATGTATTTTGACAGAGCCTTACATTCATTTAAATCCATTACGTTATCTCACTTTTAAAGTGATTTTCACCAATGTTAACTTTTATTGAAACACTAAGGAAATTTAAAGTTACCCTGACAAATGTTGGTGTTTACTGATGCATTACTGAGCAGAGGTGTAAATTGCTTTCTTACTGCTGCTAAAAGCTGTTGCCTGAGTGTGGGTATGAAAACACAGCCAGATTCTGCATGTTCCTAAAGGGAGTTGTGTCCCTCTCGATTTGTGTGTCTAATTAAAATGCAGTGCCACCTGCAGCAGAACGGCCTCTGTACAAAGCATCTGGGAGACGGGGTCAAGGCCTGCCCACTCTTGCTCTAGCCTTTATATAAGTGACTGTCAACAAAAGCACAGACAGACAGACAGTCAGGAACACTCTGTGCCAGATAAGGGTGTTTGAGTTCACAGACGTGACTACACACAAGAACAAGTGTCGGTTGTTAATGCCACGTTTTGCAGTAAGAACACCCCTGTTTCATACTATAAAGCAGAGTTGATGCTTTTGGTTGGATTTTATTAATGTATTAATTAATCTCTGCTCCTCCATAATCATTATAATTTGGATAAGTATATTGTATTTGTACAGACTGTCGTGCATAGTTATTAGGGGAGTGCTTACAAGTGAATAATTTGATCAGATTTTTTAGAACTGTTTAAAGATTCAACAGAAACATTGTTGGGTTTGATTTAGCAGACTATCAGTCAGTGTCATGACCGTTTTCCACATCACTGTCAGACAGCTGAATAGATCAGTCACCTAAAAAGATTTCATGCCACAAATATGACAGCCTGATGCTGACAAGGTGAGCAGGAAGCACAGAGTATCCCCATGTGAGCAAGTTGTTGTTGCCACAGTAAGATCAGATACTGTAGTGGGTGAAAATCTTCTTTTTTGCCAGCTATTAGAAGCTCCATTTACATGTGCACTTTTTGTCATTGTGATTGAAATCACTCTTAATGAGAATTTCAAGTCAGCTGTTAACATGATGTGATCTAATGCAGTGTGGTGTTTTTGTGTGGGAACCATTTTGATCGTGACAACTGTCTAACACGAGTCAAATGATGAATAAGTCACTTGATTGGTCAGCAGAGGGGATGGAGATCTGTTGTCTTTTCAGCACTGTAGATGCTGTAATTATGATGCTCTGAGCTTGATAATAACACATTCCTACTGGAAGTAATGACACAAGATGGCCGTGTTGGCAGTTTTTTGCTGCAAAGTCGCCATGTTCCAGAAGTTGAGAAATGACATCTTGCAATTACTTTGAGACGGAGGGCATGCACAGAAAGAACACAGCCAGAGAGTAATTAGTGTCATTGTTTACATGGACAAATTTTCCATTGCTCAGTTTAAGAAAAGATTGAAACAACCCCATTGCAGAGAATTTCATTTTCTTCTGTTTGGGGCCAGTTTATTCCGATTTTGGTGTTTTTATGGAGCATTTTCATTCTGTTTGGGCTTTTTCACAGATTCTAATCAGAACATTTGGCTCCATGTATACCCACCTAGTGATTACTTTTTAAAATGACTCAGTTTATTTCACAATGCAGTAGGCCTGACTTCCTTCTCATAGACCTTCATCACATGGGGGCATGCTACATGTAAGCTTTGGCAAGAGGCCTCGATGGGAATGGGAATGTGGAATCTTTGACTGGAGCCATATGCTTGTCTTCACTGTACAGACTCTGTAGCTGGCACTGACAGCAGGACCCTGTGTTGATGAGTAAAATCGTTCCTGTCCTCTGCTCTTTACCAACTGTTTAGGCTGTGCTCATATCAGCCTGATGTCTGACTGTCCCCAGAGCATCCTCATGTCCCACTGCACTGGCTCAATGTGTTTATCGCCTAAGCAGTTGTGACGCTTTAGAGCATGTGTGTATTTTACAGGCCAGCTCACATTAGACCAATATATGATCCCCCCGAATAAGCATCATGTTGGTGAGCGTTGTAATTACTACTCATCCATGGCGCAGCGGATTGTAGGCCAGCTGTGAGGGACCAGAGGCTATGTAGCCATGTGGTAATGAGTGTAAATATAGGGCAGTTAAAGTGTCTGACACACATACGGACATGCTGTATGGATCACACATGGATGCACTTGAGCTATTGAACAGGACATTAAGTGTGTGCATCTCCTTTTTTCGGAAGCTATGGCGAAAACACTTGATAAAAGGAGAAAACAAAACCACGAGAGAATGGCTGCAAAACACGATGAGTAGAAGAGGTAGGGAAGTCAGTAAGGGAGGGAAGGGGAGGAGTGTTGTCTCTGTAGTTTCTGGCCTCCTACCCATGCTTTTATCAGGTAGTGGCAGATAATCCCCCCTTAGTGGTGGAGGAGACAAGAGCCTCCTCAGGGTACTGAAAGGAAGGAACCTTTATCCTCTTTGTCCTCCTAGCTGGGGTAGCTCTTCACTCATTTTCCACCTCTGATTGGTGATCCTTAAAAGGTGCTGCAAAGTATTCAGGACACAAATCCAAATATGCCAATATTCAAACAGTGTATTTAGGAGAGCAGAACCCTAAATCAGCCTGGGCGCTGATGTCTTCCAGGATTAATTCAGATGACAATTCCCTACACTTTCAAGCACATAAATGCAGTGGGTTTGAGAATAACAAATATTAGGAGCTTCCCTGAGCCCTGACTGTTGGTTAAATAGTCAGCCGCTGTTATATAATGTAGTGAGCTGTTGTTTTTGGGTTAGGCGCTGTCTCCCAGAATTTGATTTAAACTTAAAATTAATATTATTAGTTGATTGTTGTTGATATATTACATATCAGTCACATATTATTCAAGTCTCAAATATTTCTAATCTGTGTTTAGGTGGGCTTAAAATTTTATCTAGCACAATTGAAACAGATCCTGCAAATCTGGAATTTTACTGCGGAACAAACGACGAATGTTTACAGCAATTATATAGGCTTAATATCAATTAATATCCATATCAGCGTCAAAAATGGGATTGGACTGAGTCTGTTTTCAACCTGTGATTAAAAAGGAGTTGAGGCAGGAGACACTGAGGAGCACAGACATAAAGTGTTTGTCTGGTAAAAGAAAAAAACCCTGTATGATGATTAACCAGCGGTGACTAAACCAAACTGTTGCATAATACAAGTTTTTATTGAAGCTTTCACCGCAAAATAGCTTACAGCTCAAACAAATCTCAAGAGATTTGTTTTGTTTAATTAAAAAGGTGTAGCCTTAAACTTTGGGCTGTATTGTTCAAGAGAAACTATCTTTTTACATAAAAGACCACAGATGACAGAAGGTGAGGTAAAGGCAAATTTATTCAAACACAATAAATATTTAGTCCACAAAATCACACAGCAGTCACAGATATGCTTTGACTAAGTAAAGGATTTTATCAAAAGTACCTCATTTTTTAATTAATTTTTTTTTACCAGTGTCTATTTTTAGATAAATGTTTGCACTTTTTCTTGGACTTTGTGTACTGCTACCACCACTGGGGACAAATAAGACAACACAAGACATGTTATTAAACTTCAGTTAGTAGCTCCCCCCCAAAAGTCTCTAACCCCCCCCTTTGCTTGTCAGATTCTTTTCTAGATGTTTTCATCTAGAGTAGCAATTAAATTTTGTAGCATCTGTGAAAAGAATGTGCAAGGACAAAAACTATTCAAATTGCAGATGCACAAATCAAATGGTGTAGTTGAATTGAAGAGTAATTTTTAATTTTATGGAGGGCAGGCGAGGACACCTCGTGCCGAACATCAAACAGAATCTGCAGGCTATTTTCTTGGTGAAACAAGTTGGTAAATTGCCATAGATTCTCAGAGTTGATTACTGCTGCTGTTTCTTAATCTGCTGCACTGAGATGAAAAGCTATCTTTTATTGCTTCGCTCCTCTCTCTCTTTTTCTCCTCTTGTCTTTCTTCATCTTCCCTTGCTTTATTTTTCCTGATCCAGCACAGCAGGGTTACCCCATCCTCATGACAGCAGTGTATAAGCTGCAATAACCAGCCAAAGTTCAGAGTCTAAAAAATCTGCTAATGAGTTAATATTTCTATCTGTATATCTGTGTACTCATTACCTTGTGTATAATAACCTTTAATGATTAAACCTGGAACTGTGGACTCGCTATAAGATAGATTAATTAATTTTAATGTTGTTTTGCTAAGATAACCTCAACGACTGTGCCTTCAAGCTGATAAATCATGGTAGATGAAAGAAGAACACATAAAATGAGATATTAAAAAGAAAAAGTAGATGGAAACTACTTACGACGTGATGTTGTTGGCCAGTTGCAGGTAACAATAAGAAAAGCTTAGTCATAGTCTTGTTCATATTACAGCAGTTTTGGCAAGCCATCCATTTTGGCTCTGCAAACATGCCATTTTCCTTCCAGAGGAGTAGTATTTCTGTTCAAATGTAGTGCTGTCGCTGTTCACACACCAGACCCAAACACTTATCATTTGTAATAAAGTGGGAGATTTGAGGAGCAGTTGAAGTGAGACACTGTAAGTCTGAGAATATAAAGATGACCCATGTGTTGAGCCTGAGATTTTTCGGCTCTATTGGCAATCATTGAACGGCTGCTGAAAAAGATGTGGACTGGCTGCTCCTAGATCCGCTAAAATTAGTATCGAGTGACTAAGAGTCACTTTTGTCTAGACTGAGCTTCTCTCTGAGTGGTAGAGTAATCTAGAGTTACAGCTGTTAATGTTGTTGACATGTGTACTTAAGCATGGCCTCTAGCTGCTGGTTTATGTCCACAGGTATGTGTGTATGAGCAGGGCCCCACTTTTTACCACATCTATTAGGCTATTTCCCTCCCTCCTGGTAGAGGACAGTGGTTGCTGTGATATAGATGTCCATATTATCAAACGGTGCTTTTCTGTGTGCTTGCATGTGTGTGATGGTAGTTTACCAGTAAGGGTGTTATCTATCGAGGTAACTACTGGAGATGGCTTAACAGAAAAAAATGTAGTCCAACTGTAGAGCTGTAAAATGGTATGTATGCCTAATCTGTTGGAAAACACGACTACTAAATCTGCTGGACTTTGCTTATTGTGGAGAGAACATGCTAGGGCTGGGGTAAAAATAAATTCTTAGTTGCATCGTGATACAGATGTGGAAGATTCTCATTGATTCTCAAATATTAAGAATTTTCCAAATTTACACTAGCAAAAATAATGTTTATGGAACGAAAGAGACTCAACTGGGAGGACAGTGCAGCACCGTACAGTCTACAGTGCACACACACTGGAATTAAACATTTTCATCAAGGCAAACATGTTGAAAGCATGTTTGGATGTGATGCCTCAATAATTTGCCTTTTTCACACGGGTCGCCATTGTAATTAAAAAACCAGGCTCGGTTGGGCGGGCGCAGTGGAGACATTTCATAGCAGCACAACAATGTCAGAGGCATCACTTTGACCACTTGCAACGGATTTTAGAGTTGACTGGAAAACGGGGGAATGTCCGACCTTGACGGGACGCCCTCCTCTTGTAAGAATTGCACCCAGGGAAACGGCAGTAAGATGACATCCACGCAGGTGAAGTAATGCCTTCTGTGTGTTGCTTTGCTATGAAACATCTCCACTGCACCAACCGAGCCTCGTTTTGTAATTACAGTGGAGACCCATGTGAAAAAGGCTAGTTAGACAATATTTTAATAACCAATGTCGACTGAAGTACAGTATTAAGGTAACTTAATATTCTGTCACTTAGAGATTAACATTAACAGAGCAGAGCAGAGATTCGCTGTAACTAAAAGAACCTGCTGACCAACACATACTTCAGTATTAAACAACTTAAACCAACTCTACAGTAAGGAAAATAAGTTTGTGCTCCGTCTGTTCCCCTCAAAAACCCTGCGCCCACTCGTTGTTTGGTACAACAATGGCTCACCTCTGAGCTAACAGAGCAGCAGCAGAGAGGCTGCTCTCCATTGCTGTAGACGTAATATTAACAACAACACAGCAGAGCAGGCTGCATAACTCTCATTTTGTTAACTCTCATGCAGGCCAGAGATTGAAGGATAAAGTCCTATTGGCAGAGAAACAAATCACAAATAATTGCTCAATACACTTTAAATGCACATTATGTCATTTTTGCCTCTAGATGTCTCTTAGATAAATCAATGAAAACACAAGAAGTAGTCTGATGACATTGCAAAGTAGCATGGGTTCATGCGATTTGTTTATGTCAGTGTTACATGGCATGAATGAAAATCTGTTTTCACAGAGGAGGTAATGAGTTAAAGTTTTGTTCACATTACTTTTATTCATTTTTGCGAGCTGTCGTCCTCACTCTGACTGGTGTTACCAGGGAAGTTTAATGAGAGATAAAAAATTAAACACACCTTTACCTTGAATAAAATTAGCGATATCTAAGTTGAGTATTGTTAAATTTTGTAAAAGAATAGTTAGTTAATTAGTATAATATATAGTTGTTAATTAGATGTTTTATTGTGTAAATGTTACCTATTGTACAAGCCTGTATAATGTCACAGTCTGACAAAATAACAATGGTTTGTTTCCAAAGAGGCTAGCTCGCTAGATCTAATTTTATGATCTTTGCTGATGATTGTCATGTTGAGTGTTTTGATTTATTTTTTAATGTCTTTTTTTAAAATATATTTATAAAATTTTGCTGTGGAATATCAATTTATAAAAATCCTAACAAGGATGATACGGATGATACTACTGTTGAAGGTATTTTGTAACCACCCACCAATATAGTGAGTGACTGCATGATTTACAGTACTGGTAACACTTTACTGAAAGCATGCATCCATAATGCATTATAAATATACTTATAATTTGTTACAATGCACCTATAGTGTTGTATAATCATTGTTATTAGCTGGGTTATGGTTAACCCTAACTATATGAAAGGACAAAAAATGTCTGCACACTGGCATAGCTCCCACAGTTTATTAACTGTGCTGCAAATTCAGTGTTTCAATACTTACAAATCTTCTTCGAGGATAAACAATAAGGAAATTGCTCTTCTTAATCATAACCCTAACCATGACCACCTCTGACACATTGTAAGTGTGTTCATAATGTGTTATAATGTGTTATATACATTCATAAAGTGTTACAGAGACAGGCTTCATGTACCACAATATTTAAAATAATGTAATATAATGTAATTTTTTTATGTTAGCAATGTCTCCTATTGATGTGTGCATTATATGGCCCCTATGTGTTGTCTGTTTACCATGATACAGTCATTATAACATAGAAAGGCATTTTTTTCCTCCCATAAAACAACAGAGAGAGGGCCACATCCTGGCTGTCATAAATAACCTACAGTAAGATAGCCCTTAAGGGACAGTAGTCATCTCTATATGTGAATAAACTTGTCAAATGAATGAAGAAAATGTGGACAGACATAGCAAATGCTTCATTTTTTTCCCATACATTTTCTCCTATACTTTTAGATGTCTCAAGCATTTTAGGAGCTAGAGAGGATGAATTTATCCCACCAGCCCTGTGTGTGCAAGCACAAGCTTGGTTGATGAATGCAAATGTAAAATGCAAAATAGGCGTAGACATATGCACTTTAAGGTGGATGCCGCTTAAAGTAATAGGTAGTCAGCGCACAGATGGTTGAAATAAAATGATTCATACTCATTCTTTCTTGCAACTGCAGGCTTTTCGCAGTATTTTGTTCATGGTGGGAACATGACAGGGAGTTGTGAGTGGGTCAGGAAGAAAGAGAATTTCTGCGTCTAAAGGAGGAGACATGAAAGTGTTGCAGAGATTAAAGTTTGGAGGATTTTTTTGATATTACTAAAGGATAAAATCGGGGCAAATTTGAAAATGTTTTTGATCTCAAAATATAGACTTAAACTGTCTTACCTATTTATTAAAATTTAGATAATTGGGTTTAATAAGCAAAGTTTCTTTTGATGGATGTTATGGTAGTAGATGTCATTAAAATATATTTTTAGCATTTTTATGGCAAATTATTGGACTTAGAGTTTGGACAAAATAATAACAAGCAGATTGTGTTTAGTGTATTTACCAGTTCGAACAGAGCTTTGACTTTAATCTCATGAACTGTCACTATGTCATGGTGACTGGAAAATAGTGCTTGTTGTGTCTTTGCATGCGTGTATGTTTGTGTGTGTGTGTGTTACATAGAGAGAAAGACACTGAGACAGGGAAAATATTTAGAGTTTATTAACACTCTCACTAAAGCAGATAAAACAAATCCTTTTTATCAGCCCTCTGTTCCACACACAGGCAATAAAGGACACATCACATCCAGCTGATCAGTGGCAAATCATCCGCAAGCCTCTTCAAGGCATTATCTTAGGCATTATGCAGGACACACAAACCTACTCGCACACACTCAGAAAGACAAACTCAGTGCTCTTCCCACTCTTGTGTACATTGGCTGCCAGAGCTGTCTTTGTATCCTATCACCATAACAACTGCCTCACAGAACATCTAGGCTACA
>JAQLOL010000023.1:13235654-13246330 GCA_029783665.1 Naso thynnoides
TGCAAAAGGATTAAATGTCTGAATCTCCTTTTAGGCATGCCGCTATGGCCACGTGCAGCACTTGGAACACCTGCTGTTCTATGGAGCTGACATGAGTGCCCAGAATGCATCAGGAAACACCGCCTTGCATGTGTGTGCTCTCTACAACCAGGTACTAGTTCGTAAAAATATATATTATGACTTAAGTGCTCAGGAGATGGACCAAATGTGGTAGCTGCCCAAACTAAACCATACTGCATTTGCAACCCATCAGTTGAAAAAAGTTTAGACTGTTTAAAAACTATAGTGTTTTCTCTTTTCTTTCTGGGGTGCAGGCTTTACTTGTAATACACAAGTTGTTGTTTCTTTATCATAGGTACTACTCAATTTTTAAATTCCTTTTGTTTGTGACTATCACACATAAAAACATTGAGGCGGTTAGGGAAAATTTTCAGTGCGCCACTAAATCCAAATAACAGAAATCAGGCTCAGACAGACATCTGGAAATCAGTTCATAAGGTAACTGTTATGACTGCTCCTGCGCAGTGACACTTATGGACAATTTACAAAATAGGCTGTGTGACTGATTATACTGTAGCTCTTGATTTTAAAATAGCTCTGGCAGCTAGTGCTTGCAGAAAATACAAAGGTTAGGTGGAGTATTAATTTAATGTTTGCTGTCGACTCAGAACAGTGGCTGCTCAACACCGTCATTTTCAGTTGGCAAATCAATGTTTGCCATTGAAGGAGAGTATTATTTAAAGAGTATTACTCAAGTACAAGGTGGAGCCTGTTTGAGATAGATGTTATGGCTGTGTGAAGTAGTACAGCATTGCTCCTGAGCTGTCCTCATAAAAACCTAGAATCAGCTTGGATTCTTTGCTCTGTTTCATGAATGACACTGAAGATCTTACCTTAGTTTGTATTTCCAGTCAGTTTTTCACACAGCATATTCTAAATGATAAGGCTGGTGTTTCATGTTTTCCTTTTGTCAACAATCCCCATTTAAAGACAAAAATAGTGGCACATGGATAAAGCTTTATTTTGGGGGACATATAAGAAAACAGCAAGGTCATATAGCTATATGTTACAGAAATAAATAGCACATTTGTCAGGGACTAATTTCACCTGCGTATTAATACACAGCTGGTACTCTATTGTGCAATACTTATGTTTTTTAAATAGTTTTCAGAAAATTTTGTCATAGGATTTGTGGGCCAAAAATAAAACATGTTAAGGGCTGATCATTACGAGAAGTGTCACACTAGGTGTGACCGCTCCTTAGAAACGCATTTGTAGGAAAATACAGCCAGTATCATCTTTTCATCTGTGTTAGCTATTATCTGATTGTCCTGCTACTGTTCCCCCGGCAACAAAAATTGAAAGACGTGGTGAGAAGTAAAGCCAACTTGATTTAATTGGCTGCTTCAGCCAGAAGTGACATTGACAAGCTGTGCAACTCCGCGCCTTGAGCTGAAAAGTTTATAGAGGCCGTATTATGCTCATTTTTTTGGGTTCACATTTTATTCTTGGTTACTACTAAAGCAGATTTACATGCTTTGATGGTCAAAAAACTCATCTGATTTCTCACACAGCTGACTGCAGCAGCCCTGTTTTTTTCAGGATTTGTGCCTCTGTTTGAGATGCTCTGTTTTAGCCCCAGCCCCGCCTTTTAAGGCTTACTCTGCTCTGATTGGCCAGTTCAAACACACACCTTCCAGATGAACCTACAGGGAAGCCTCGCACACTTTGACACACCAGTGGTCTGAGATTTAAAAGAAAAAACTGAT
Source organism: Naso thynnoides (assembly GCA_029783665.1). Lineage (NCBI taxonomy): Eukaryota > Metazoa > Chordata > Actinopteri > Acanthuriformes > Acanthuridae > Naso > Naso thynnoides. The sequence continues at coordinate 13,237,424 of JAQLOL010000023.1, forward strand.
GAGAGCGGAGCGTTCAGAGCCATTAGAGACAGCCCACAAGGATTACTGCTACATACCCTTACCTCATTAGTTCATACTTGGGCATCATTTAAAATGACAATTTAACTTTGTAGCATCATTTATGGGTTGAAAGAGACAGAAAAGCATAATGTGACCCCCTTAAATTATTTTAACTTTTGTGTGCATAAAAACCACCAGAAAAACAAGTTGCACAACAAGAGAGGAGTGCTCGACAGGTGTGCTGCACTATAAGAAAACAGTGGTTGTTCTGGTGAAGCTTTTCCAGCGACGCTTCTCAGTGGGATTGGTCCTTAACGTGTTCCACCTTCAAGCATTTTTCTTATATCCACAAAAATCAACCACAGATTTCCTCCAAGAAAAATCGTTTGTGCCTGTTTGTAAACCTTTGCAATCCCCAAGAGAACTAATTTTCTGTCATGAAAATATATAAGAAATACATGGTGTTTATTTAAAATATGAATGAATGCGTTCTGCACCAGGAGCAACACAGAAGGATGTTGGGAGCTGAGGGGTAGCTAACACCAGAATACTCCTGGGAAAATGATGAGTGCTATCAGGCACAGTATGCCCATATTGCTTTGTCTTGTTTTGTTAGAGGCTGCTCAAAAAGAAACATGTAACTGGACGCTCATGACGAGGCTTTTCTGCTGCTTCATTGGAAAATGGAGAGTCGTGCTCAGTTCATGAACATTAAATGAGCACTTTACTCCCCTCTCTCTCTGGTTTGCATACAAATAAGTCAGAACTGAGTGTGTGCATGCATGTGTGTGTGTTATAATTGTTACCATGAACTGCTTAACTAATTCCAGTGATGAGGAATGACCTGCTTCAACTGGACTGGAACACCATAGTCACAGGAGGGAGAGTGTGTGTATGTGTGTGTGTGTCAGCATGAGTATGCACAGCATCAAAACTTAATACAAGCTGTTTATAACAAATCCACGTGACTGGGGTCACTACGTGTTCCACCTTTTCATGAAGGAGGAGGTTTTTCTGTGTATGTATTTGCTTGTGTGTTTACATGTATTTTGCATTGTTTGGACATATAACTCTTTACAGAGTCATAATTTGGGGACTGTCCTCACTTATGGGGAAAAAATGCAAGTCCCCATAATGTAAATCACTAAGATTCTCTAGAAAAAAAAAAGTCTAAAAAATGCCCCCCAAAGTGTTTAAACCATGATGTTTGCGTGCATGCATGTGTGTGTGCGTGCATGTGTTTGTACAGTTTGGTAATAGACCTTGCCTGAGCTTTTGTACGTTCCCACTGTTAGATGACTGTTAATCCTGCCAGCTGAGGCCTAACACCACATTGAGCTGATTGATCCCAGAAACAGTGTCTCATAGCAGGGTTCCGCAGGCTCGAAACAAGCCTGGCCTGGGTGATTATGTACCATTATGAGAAGAAATGGACTTGTACAATTGAACGTGAAACTAGTAGTCCAGTGAAAAGATCAATATATCTATATGGAGAGAGAAAAGAGAGAATTTCAGGAAAAGGGACTGACAAACGAAGGTGGCAGAGGATGCATTAATGACAAGGTAACATAATCAGCAACGTAATACGCTTAACCAGTGTTCTGAGAGTCCTTTTTCATGGATCTGGTTGGCCATTTACATTTACCTACTAGGCTTTTAGCTTGGCAGATGTGATCAACAGCAGTGAATAAAGGCATGGCAGGGGTCTTTTACCTGGCAGACAGATCCATGGGAGGTGGTTGATGGGGTGATTGAGAAGGGACAAAGTAGGTAATGGCAGAAGGGGACAACACTGATGAGTGAAATTAAGGAGAGATGGTGCAAGACACTCACAGAACTGCCCAACCAGTCAGATCAATAAAGTCTTGAGACAACTCTGTAATAAGCTGTAGAAAGGAAGTATCACTGCATTTAATGCTACAATATTTGTGTAATGCTGCTGTCTTGCGAAAAAGTGAGTGCAAATTCAGCTTTTTTTGAGTGTTTCCATCCTAAATCATGTAACTCGTGCTTTAGATGTTACTTAAAACCCAGTGTAAAACAAGCGCTACATTCAGGGGAAGATGCCAAATCTGCTGCTTCAATTCTAATGAGAGAAGAAATCCTCTAATGTATAAAATGGCTGTGAGAGGTACCATCTGTCATACTTTTTTACACATGACTGACCCATGTCGTTACTGTAACGTAGTTGACTTAGCTCACTGTGTAATCCTGTGAAGCTAATGTATTCACATCTAGCAAACCATAGTGAGGACGACTGAAATGGTTTCTTAATGAATTCCTATAGGAAGCTTTGGAGAGAAGAGCAAGACAGATGTCCCAAGCTGTAATTGGCCTCTGTGTGTGTGCGTTTGTGTGCGTGTGTGTGTGTGTGTGTGCATGTGTGTGTGTGTGTGTGTGTGTGTTTGTCTATGCCAAGCATATGTGCAAAAGAGAGGATAATGTCTCAAAAAGGCACACATTTAAGATTTTAGCTGTTGAGGTTTTCAAATCATCATTAATTTCATTGTTCAAGAAGTAACATTGACATTGGCACCTGACACAGATGCAATAAAACAACAGTTTTGTCTTGTCACATGCATGCATTTGTTTCCTGTTGCTGAGAAGTACAGATACATATTAAGGGTGCACATGCACCTGCAGATCTGTGTGGATAAGACATTAAAAGATCATATGCAGTAGCTCCTCATATTTTGTTTAAATTACTTTGGAAATAAATCATTGTGAGTCTTTACACTTTAAAAAGTGTGTGTGTGTGTACGGATGTGTGTGTGTGTTTGTGTGTGCAAGCAATTGCATAATGTATGGGTGGTTAACAACTAGCTAAGCTAACAGCCGTAGGCATTTATCTATATAGGTTATAAGATGTTTTAGACCTGTAGTGCGTCTATGGGCTATTAGCAGCAAGAGTAATTATGCATTATTTATAACACCTGCTCTATTTACAAATACTCTTATGCTTAACTGTCTATGTTGACCTGGAGTTTGCAGGTTCATTTATGCAAGTTTGTACATGTAGGTTTTCTGAGTCCCAGTTGACATCATGGTGATTTCACACCCTGCTCAGTTCTGGCAGAATCAGGCACAGCCTCCTCTTAGAAATCTATGTGTTTTATCAGAAGAGGGTGCTCCACTTCATCAGTGCTAGCCTCATAGAGTAGCCTATCTGGTATAATAGAAGAGTGGTTCAGGTATTCCCTTCTTGATGAGTATAGTCACTCTACTATTGTTATTAACTGAACCTCATGTTCAATTAATCTTTGAGTGCATGTCCCTGAATGTGTGACTCAGAGGTGAGAGGAGTCACCAGAGTCATTGTGCTGATGATACGCTCGTCCTGTTAATTCTGCTCTGTGCTAAATTACATATCGACCCTCAGCCAGCCAGCACATGGCCAGAGGGCCTGTGCTCATTTACACGCACTAAAAAAACATATGGCAATAGGCTGACACAAAAGTGGGAGAATGTATGGTTATATACTAATGAGGACAAAAGTTTTGTGCTTCATGTAATGTGAACCTAGTTCATTAGTGATTTCTGCCTATGTTTTCATGCAAACATGTTGCTGTTCTAACAGACTCAATGTTGAATGCTTTTTTAAATAACTGTTGTCTTACCACACGTGTTTGCACACTTTCTTGCCAAAAGTGTGTTTGTGCAGGACATGTCTGGGTCAGTTTATATCTTTTAAAATAATACAATTTTTCCTGCTCTTACATGTTTACTGTAGAAGACATGTTTCTACAGACACTGGTACAAGCTTAAATTGTTATAGCCATATAAATGATCTTTTGAATAATGTATTTAAGCATTTATTTTCCCTCATATGTTGATTTATTGTTGCAGTACATTTCTAAAAGTTGAAGTTGTACTTTAGTGTTTTCAGTTTCGTGCATGTTAAAGGTTAAGCCCTTTTTTCTGCAGAGTTGATGCTGTGTGAATATCTGTGTGTTCTGCTCTAAAAATTTTCACAGCGCTGTACAACTGCTGCTATATAACTTAAAGGTTAAAGTGCTTTGGGTGAAATGTTTGCTGATTAAAAGTGAATACTTTGTTTTTCTTTGCATTTAATATCCTTCTCTGTCTGATTCTTTTGTCAAATTTGTTTTGGCTTATTAATATTCTTTCTGTGATTGTTGCTTAGAATCAGTTTTTCTTTTCGTTCTACTTTTTATTAGTTTATTTTATTCATTGTTATTTTTGGTTTAGCTTTGGAATGCTGTTTTTTGATTATTGCAGAAAATAAGCTCTGTGTCAAACAAAAATTTAGGTTATAATTTTGTTTAGAAAGATAGTTTTCACAAAGGAACACTTGAAATGTAATTGCCAGTAACAATTATAAAGCTAAAAATGAACCACCACTAGACTTCCTGCTATGCTGTATTATACACACATTATAACCTGATAAGTCTATAGGTTCCCAGTAATTAGGATAAAGGTGGCAGAGAGTAGATGAGTTGCAATGTTTGTTATTTAATGACATATTTTTTGGTGTAGATTAATACTCAAACATCTCTTAAATACATTATTTGATTTTTACAACTAGGGGTCTCTCATCAATACATCGAGAACACAAAAAATAGTTATTGATATTGTCAAGTAACATAGGTTTCTAGGAGTTGTTGTGTTCATTGGTCAGAAAAAAACACCTTTGCCAGGGAAAATCTATCTGAGATGACTCAGGAACAAATGTTGAGGTAAAGTTTTACTCGTTATGTTCAGTCAAGTTTGACAAGTTCCTTTTTCTCTCATGGATGTATCATGTGGTGTGAACTTGTAGCGACAGTCAACAAAATAAAACAGCCTTACCTTTGAAAAAAATTACAGCTTTGTCTAAGATTGAACAGTGTTGGAATTATTTGGGATACTGTATTATCATGTTAAGACATTTTAAACTAAATACTGGATCTTGAAGTCCAACTGTTTTAACAATGCAGCATTTCACATTTCAGCCGAAAACTAGTCTTACGTTTGCTGGGCAGACATCTGCATGCAGAGCGCAAGAGTTTCTCAAGGGTCATTCTTGTTCTTTACACACTGCCACTAGAGCTTCTTTTGTCTCAGTCATTCTTTAGCAGTCTTTACACTTGTTGCATGTTTCTTTGTGATGATCAAAGCAATTGTTTGAAATCCTACTAAGTGACGCTCTGCACAGCCCAGTAATAATTGTGTTGCACTCTGATTTAATAACTGAATCATTTCCATCTTTTCACCTCGCTTATTTTTAATTTTCACGCATGAATTTGTTTAAGCAAAGTAGGTAAACGTCTGTCAGTCATGTTGCTATTAATAGCAGCAGTTGTAAACACAGAGTCAGTTGACTTGAACCTCTAGAGGCTCTTTCTTTGATGTGACATTTAAAGTCCATCCATACTGATAGAAAGAGTACAGCCAAAAATCCATTTCATGTGCAAGACTAATACTTTGTATACAACCCACCTCTAATAGAGAGACCAATTACAAACTTGGAAATGGCACCAACGGAAGCTTCATATATCATTGTGTGTGTGTGTGTGTGTGTGTGTGTGTTTGTGTGTGTGTATGTGTGTGTTTTGTAGCATGTAGTAAAACTGAATACAATGACATTTAAAAGTCCTCGCCAAATACATAGATCTCTCTGTTGTCATCCAGGATAGCTGTGCACGAGTTCTCCTGTTTCGGGGGGCCAATAAAGAGATAAAAAACTACAACAGCCAGACCGCCTTTCAGGTACGTGTGCTATGCAAGAACCGCTTCATATCACTGTGTGTTTTACAACCTTGACTTATCAGACCTGATCGGACTGAGTGATTTGTCTTAAGCAGCCAAATGCTGCTTCATTAACTGTGTTGATTGCTATTAAAAAGTAAACAGCATAAACGGCTGCACCCCCGCAGTCTTTGTGCCTGAAATCTTCTTGATTAGTGAGGTCCGTGTAAAATTGTCACTGTCACGGATTTCCGGTGCGGGTCAAAGTTAATTTGTTTGTACACAAGGCAGGCTGGTCTACACAGTGCCCAGAACATTGCCACTCATATGGATTTCACACATCTGCCACAACAGAAACTAAATGTGTAAAACATTTAAATGTGTGAAACATTTATTTGGAGAGTAAGTGAGAGAAAAAATGGATGCATTTTTGTTAAATCAAAATAGCTGTTGTCCAATTTTCATCACTTTCCCTGTGTTTGCTCCCCTCCCTTCCTCGCCCCTCTGTTTTTTTCCCCACCTTCAGGTGGCTATTATTGCAGGAAATTTTGATCTGGCTGAAATCATAAAGGTCCACAAAGCATCAGATGTTGGTAAGTTGACAGCAGTGGTAGTATATAACCAGGTTTCCTCAGTGTTCTGTAGATTTGACATAAATGTAATGTTAGGGAGACATTAGACTGTATAATGGCTGATAGCACAGAGGAGAATGTGATGAAGAGTGGTTTGAGGTTCTGTACAGCTGTGGAAATGAAAGAGATGGAAATGTGAGAGATATGTAGAAGGTTTCAGGGGTTTATTGGATCCCTGCTGAATTGAGCAGATTCTCTGTAGCATGAACATACAGGAAAACTCTGCCATCTAGTGCGGACAGGATGTAAAAACCCAATTTCCACCTTCTCTTCTTTCTTTCCTTTAACAATAAACAAGTTGAAATAGGAACTATGTTTATGGATCAGGATTAATGGTTCATTCAGGCTAGATGATAGTTTTTCCTCTCTTCCATTCCACTATAAATGCACTTTTTTAAGACAATGTGCCAGTGTTGTATCTGTGAACCGAAACACAAATTATTATTTTAACTTTAATGAGCTTTTTCGTGATGACATTTAGCTTGCAGTAACGTAAAAACTGTGTGATTCATATTTAAAATATAAGAATTGATTAGAATGATAAAACACTGCCATGGTTCAGTAATGCCTTGTCTAAGACTAAATTTAGTGTATAGATGCGGAAATGCATTGAAATTTAAATGGCGATCACTGCCACCCTTTAACAAACATTATAGAAATTTGAAGTTTGTGTGAATTTGCAGTTGTTTGCACATCAAAGGATTCTTTTTACTGTGCTTACTACAGTAGCTTCATACGGTGAGTCTGAGAAGAGGTGCTTAAAGCCTGAATGTGTCTCCTTCTCTTCTCAGTGCCTTTCAGGGAGACCCCTTCCTACACCAACCGTCGACGTGTGATACCTGGCACCCTGCCCTCACCACGTTCCCTACTCCGCTCTGCGAGTGACAACAACCTGAATGGAGACCACGATCACATCCACAGTCAGGCCCCCAGAGAAATTCGTGGCCGTCAGGGTCACTCCCCTGTCCCCTCACTACGCAGTCTGCCAGCTCTCGGGCAGCAGCACAGCAGCCTTGGAGAGGTAAGGTGGAGCTGTTGAACCTGTATAGATGGGTTTTAAATTTTTAAACATGTGTACACATTAAAACATTGAATTGATGGAACCAGTGAAAAAAAGAGAGACAGATTGACATAAAACCATTGAAAAAATTTCTCTGTAGTTCTGGTCCACATATTACACAAAGGCAGTTGCAATGCTTTACACGTGCGTGACACTCTTCTCTTCTTCTGCTCTTTCAGAGCCGTCATGGAGAGATCCCTGACAGTAGTCTTCAGAGTACGGGCAGCTCCAGATCTTCGCATTCCCGCTCACCTTCGCTACATCACCCACATGAAGAGGACAGGCCGGTTCCTAGAAGGTCCCACAGCCATGGCCACCCACATGGACACGGCCATCGTGGAAGACTCAGGTTTGTAAAATTTGATTTCACCTCAGCTCAACCTCACACAATTCCTTTCTGAATTCATGTTTCACACTTGCCAGCTATTCACTCTAAATAGATAATTGTCATTAGCCTTGTGAATGTGTCCCTAGTCAGATATTTAAACCAAATTTTAAAAAGCATGTGGCCCTTTAGCCCATGTCATATGTCTGATTCACTTGTTAGTCACCAGGCAGAATTCTGCATCTTCTGTCACCTACTACCACCTGCTACTGGTGACAGAACATCACTAAGGACAAAATCTTGTTTATTTGTTCATATGTTGAACCAAGGAACATTTTAATTATTTTCCCTGTTGAAATTGTAATTGCAGAGGTCAAATGGATGACCTTAAAAAAGGCCACAAGCCAAAGTGCATTGCTCAAATAATAAAGTTAATCCTTAAACTACAAGTGCTTTGACCTCTATTAGATTTTTTCTCCTTCTCCATGTGCCTTTGTAATAGGTGAAGTTGCACCAGAAACACCTGCTCTGCTATGAAACTATACTTGCAACTGGCCTTAAAAGTCATCTTTATAAGGCTTTAACTTGGAATTGAATTGGTTTGTAGCTGTCGTGTGGCCTTCGCTTATGTCAGGGTATGAAGGCGGTAATCAGTGGAATGGTGTATGTCTGGAATAGACAACAGCCCTAAATTATGTAATAAGCAAGGCTATGACATATGTCCCACAAGGAGGACAAAGGGCAAAACTGTGTGTATGTGTGAACTTGTACATGTAAACAGCACACATTTACAGCCAACAGACGGATGAAAAGTGGTTAATAATGATCACCATGGGGACCAATTGAAGGCTACCAAGTTGTGAATGTGTGTGTGTCAGGCAGAGATTGAGAGATAGAGGATGCGTTCTGAAATTAGAGCTATGAGTAATGTCATTGGACGGGCCACTCAGTTCAAAACAGCTTGTCACTCGATTGATACATAAATCCACGGCTGTAGTTGTGCTGCTGGGTGCTGGAACAAATCTCCCTCCTTGTACACCCAGCCATTAGACAAACTGCGCAGTAAACCAGGGCTCTGATCACATCTCAGAGCGATAGATTAAAGTGGTTTACTGACACTTGGTTTGTTAAGCTTTTTATTATGATCATATGTCAGAGCAAGATCACCTACCTACAGCACACACCTAATGCGATTCCTGGAT
>JAQLOL010000023.1:13265563-13279713 GCA_029783665.1 Naso thynnoides
TTCTGCTCAGCAGTGCTGCTACCAGCTGCTACTCAAGTGAGATGCACACAGACTAGATTAGATACCACAGAGAACGAAGTGAGTCAGAGAAAAAGTAATCATACTCTTAAAATGAGAAAAGTGGGCAGAGAAAACGGAGCTTTTCATCCAAAACGGACGGACTGGCACGCTCACTCAGACTCAGGTTATCACAGAGAGCGGCAATGTGAATCGAGCAAAAGACAACAACGCTAATAGCACAGGCCTTAACTTAAGTGCTGGCTCAGATGAATTGCATGTCAATCTCCCTAGAAGCAGAGAATTCAAGGATTGTTTTAAAATTTTCCCATTGTATTAAAACAGCAGTATAGAACCCTGAGCTTTGAATAGCAGACTTCAAGATATTACTAATGCAGTAGTAATATTTATCCAGAACCATCAAATATGATAGTTGAACACTGACAGGGAGCATACCACTAGACAGTGAAATTTGCTAATAATAGTTGCACACTTTCAGTAAGTTTTTGAATGCAAGACTTTTATTTGTAATGGACTGTTTTCACAGTTTGGTATTATTAGGCCACTTTTACTTACAGTACAAATACTTTTTTTTACCACTGTTTATATTAGACCATAATGTTTTTGTTTTTGTTTTGATTTTTCTATTTTGCATGTTTTGTTTGTCTTCCAGTTTATTTCGAACTTAAAACTAGCCATGCTTTTTGTTGTGTGATTCAGGAAAAATGAAGTCCTGCCTAAATAAACTCAGTCAGCTGAATAAAATTTGAAGGGGCATTTACTTATTACTTTAACACACATCAGAGAGGGAATCGCCTACAGGATCAAATGTAACTGTAGATTTTAGAAATGTCACACTCGCAGTGTTCTTTGGGAGATGTGCACGAGTGTGCTGTGAGTGTGTGTGTTTGTTGGCGGAGTGTGAGCAGGTGTGTGCTCCCATTAGAGCACGCGCCTTTTTAAAAAATAACAGATCACCTGCAGGCTATAAGCTTGTATCAGATTTGAGAAACCTTAAATTAAAGCTCACAGCTAGCAACAAAACGAGTTGTAGAGCAGCAGCTACTGGAGTTTAGCTCCTCGCTGAAAAGGAACTTTTATGGAGACAATTTACCCTAATCTATTCGTTAATTAGTCTAATTTCTGCTCTAAAGCCATTTTATCAAAATCAGTTCTCAATTGTGTAAGAGTTATTTTGAGCTTCAGACTGTTCAATTTTTCAGTGAAAGTAATACATCATTCATTACCTCATTTATTTTAAAAAAAATCACTTCAGTAAAGAAGTTTGTTAGCTCATGCAAGTGTTAAAGCTTTTCAACTTTATTCCTCCAACCTAATTAAAACCTTAATCATCATGAGCAGACTATGAAAAAGCGACTGCAAAGTGAAATTGCAGGGATTGTCATCTCAAGACGTGTTATTTTAATTTGATATCTAGGTGCAAAATGTTAGTGCTTCAAAGGTGATTGCATCATTATACACTTGCAGACACAGAGGGATCAGTGTATGCAATGCTTAGGGTCACTGAGGTGAGATGGTTCCGAAATACGAGTGATAGGACTGTAAAATCACAGTCTTCACTCGCTCTCACTATCAGGAGCTATTGGGTGCACCTGGGATGTTCTCCCCCAGCTGATGGCAATCAGACTGTCAGAGAGGAGGTTATATAAGGAGGTTGGTAGTTTTTTGCTCAGTTGGTTGAATGTGTCCAGAGTGCCGCCACTTAAAAAAAAAAAAAAAACACTTTGTTTTAAGGTGCTTAGAGGGAATACTTTTTCTAACAACTTCTATGCCTTGAACAAGATTGTGACCCTACCCTTCCTTGTGACCCCCAGCCTTGTTTTCTTTTCGTTTGGATCAAATTTTGTTTTTGTTTTTCCATCAATTTGATAGAATGAGTGAGCGACATTCCCCAAAAACACTTTTTGGAACCCAAGAGGCCCATCAGCAGATATCAGCAAAACACAAGCGTGACTGTCCCGAAATCAGGATGATGTCGGATGTTTTCAGACATGCTGGCAGTTTGGTTCGGGAGATGCAGTGGCTCAACAGCTTTTTTATAGATCGCAATGACATTTTGGGCAGACATTCTTGGTCCCTAATAGCCTTGCAATCCCCTCCTTCTGCTCAGCCCATTTTTCCAATTAGCGACTAGCAGGAGTGGTTAAGTTCGATGACGAAGAAGTCAAACACTTATTCGCAGTAGTTCAATCATAGCAGAGGCCTATGGCTTTGGTTTACCAGGCTACCAAAAACCACGTTATTGAAAACTACGGAATATTAAAAATACAAGGAATCTTTCAACCAGACAGATAGCAACCTTGGAGACACGAGACAGCAGTGATTACCACACTTAGGGATGAATAGAAGCCTTTAGTAGGAGTCTTTCTACTGATCTGTGCAATGCGGACGTAAGACTCACACAGCCTAAGGTACAACACAACACATTAAAAAAACAAAGTAAAAAAGCACTAAAACTGATGAAAATAGCCAATGTCATAACACAATTTAACAATCTCTATGTGACTATTTTACAGCCTGGGGGGAAAAAAAAGACGTGAGCTGGCCGCCACTCGTCTTGTCTTTAGGCTACCGATGTTTGAGTCGCTGTTTCAGGGGAGCGAGAGCCTGTAGCTGCATCTCTTTGGTGATGATGTGATTTTATTTCAAACAAAAAACATCTGTCTCTTTCCTTGATGCATAGTGGGTCAGAAACACAATCGCAACACAATATAACAGCATTTATGTGATTATTGAACAGATTGGACGGTAACTTTCCCACTCGTTTGTCGGTTCCGCCCATTTCTCAGAATAGCAGGGCTCACAGCATAGGTCGTACAGTCAGTGCTAGTGCCGATTGGTTTAAGGCTGCTCCAGTAGTTTTACACCTGGTATCATGCTTACTAGGATTCAGATTCTGCAAAGAATCCCCAGTGGAGCGTGCCCAGACCGTTTTCACAAAGTGAATTTCTTTGCGAAGTGAATTATGGGTTCTGGTTTACCAGGCTAGGTTCCTAATAAAGCAACACTACAGGATTATAGAGACACTCCCTCATTTCCAATCTGTGTCATGTGTTTTGGACTGATATAATTTAGGCAAAACATGAATCAAGTTTAAAAACTCTTTTTAATTGGACAGAAACACTTTCGACAGCTTGATGTTGCGGTGAATACATTTTCAGCATCTCGAACAAGACAATGAGAAGACAGTCATTTACACTTCCAGGTTTCATCACCCAGGAAATAATCCTACTTTGTGGCATCACAGCCAATCCCTCCCTCTCCCTTCTCTCTTAAATATTGCCACCTTACTTTTTATGTTCTTTAACGTCTCTAACACGCAAATATGGGTAGACAAGTTGTCGCAGAGTTGCCTAAATTGTCCGTCTCCTTTAGAAACTTGCAGCGTGTAATCAGGAATTTGGTGACAGAGTGGTGTGAAGCAGAGGCCAGCAGACAAGCTTCATTGATGTTGAGGCAGGCTGATGATGACACAGGCATGATGCAATGGCGATAAGGAGGAGGAGGAGAGCAGAGCAGAGAAATGGAGTGAATAGGTGTGGAGGAGTATTCATTTAGGAAGACAAACAGCTTCATTTAAAGCTAGCCAAGCAAAGAGACAGCCTCTCCCACTACAAATGGGTTGAAATCTGCATCTTTTTGCTGACGGAGGATCGGGGCACCATCCACCATCCTCCCTCTCTAAGTCTCAACTCTCGAGTGATAATAGATTATCTCACAGAAGAGCCACTGTCTACTGCTTTGCAGAGGTAATTCCTCTCTGCTCTTGATCTGCTGCTGATACTATCGGAGTCATACTTATCTGCAGTATATAAAGGCTGTGAACTGTTTTGTTTCATTCCTTGACTGTGCAAAGAAAAAAAAACAATGCGAGCAGACGCAATAGTCAATTCATGATAATAAGACAATAGAAATACCAAACTCAAAACTTTAATAATCACAGTCTTCTTGATTTATTTGCAGCTGTGAATAAAAACTGAACTTTTGAACTCAGTAAAACGGATCATGAAGAATATCTTGAACACTCTTACAGTTGTAGATATGATTTCTTTAAAGACTGTTACAAAGCAAAACATGTTCGAGTGTCAGGTGTACATGAGAGTCTGCTTCTGCCATCCATCATTCACTTCTCCTGTGTGTTTTGTGCTGAAACTCTTGTGTTTCTCCACTTTCAGAAGAAGAGAAAAAAATGCCAAAAGCATAAACACTATGGGTCTGATTTACTAAAGGTTTACTTGTTTAAAAACATACAAATTTGATAGCACCCGCAAACAAATGTGCAATCTAATCTACTAAGGGTTCGTGCTCAAATGAGCGAGATAGCACACACTGTCGATTTAACACCTTTGCCTCAATAAAAATGCAGCATGGGGTGTTTTTACCTGATTGTGCAAAATACAGGGAGGAGAATATTCAGGTACATTAATTTAGCACAAGCATTTTGATTTGTTGTGTCTGTATTTAATATGTTTGTAAGTGGGGTGTTAGTGTGTCCAGTGCTGTGCTTGGAGGGCTGCTGCTACTGGAAAGATGAAGAGGCACAGGCGAAATGAAAGAATGTGTAGACAACGCTTTTTACCACCCATGGCAACATTTTGATATGACAAAGTAACAATTAATTCAATGCAATTTTGGAGCTTTTGGATGAGCTCAGGGCTGATGTGCAGCTTCGTATGTGATTCTTCGGGCTGCGATCTCCGGAGTCTCGTTTAAGCTCATTTATGCTCCGTAAAACATTCATTACAAAATGAATAAAAAACATGATATAGAATATCAAAAATATGGTAAAATACAATTTATTTTATCATAGGTATTTTGTTATCTAAATTCATTGTAATGTAATTTTCGTTTATTCCTTCATTTTGAGAAGGCTCTTATCTGGGGTTTTTTTGCAAAATGAACTCCTGTTGTGGCCAACAGCCAAACAAAACACAACATTCAGCCACTGTATCCTAAAGAAAATTATACCACATTTGTCTTCCTATGACTTTTTTTTCTTTTTGGCAGTTGGAGCATCTCTCCTCTCCTCCCTCTCCATTTCATTTTGCATTTGTGCTGGTCATTCTCCGAAGTCTTCATGATGGAGACCATTAAAACACGCAAAATTCTCATTTAAATATTGCCCTTCCGCCATGTATGCAAATGTTGTCGGTCAGGCAGTTATTCTTGGTAGATCACTCGCAAAACGTACACCAACAAAACATGCAATATAGTAGAGTGCACACGCAATTTAGTACTCTGCATTTGGGATCTTAGTAAATCAAGTCCTTTTCTTTCCTAATTTTGTTCTCAATTTTCAGTTTTGTATGTGGCTCACTTCATGTGGGTTGATGGTTGCAGAAGAGAGTAGCCACGTGTGTGGAGTAACATATCTTTTTTGGATGTAAATGAAGTTGGACAACTGCCATTTTGCAGATAATCAACTCCTACACATGCCTGTAAGGGTTTTTTCGTTTGTTTGTTTGTTTTGTTTTGTTTTTGTTATTTTGCTTTGCATACATTACTAATGCAGTACTAAATGCAATGCATTACTAAATATTTAGGAATTGGATACTTGCCTTTGCCATACCAGAGGGATTTAGCAGCCTGGGCAAAACTTATGTTGCTTCTGTTAATGAAATTGTGTGTGTATGAAATGCAGCAGCACAGAAAACTCCATTTGGCTGTCTTTTTTTCAGATATACATTTTTAATTATATTTTAAAATGTGACAAACGATGTATTCAGTGTAGACAGAAATATTGCAAAGACGAAACATTACATAACAGCAAACAACATCTAAATTTTAGAAAACAACTCACACAAAAGGCACATAACAGATCAGAAATACACAATAAAACTAAAAGGAATTATATCACAAAAAGGATAAATATTTTTGCAAAGGTTACACAATACAAAGAAGACAGAAGTTTACAGAAGAAACAAACCATCAGAGACCTCAATGTAGGTTTCACAGTTACTCCATTTCAGCATGTGTAGGTCTGCTTTATTTGTAAGTCTGAAACACATTTTTCCAATGCTGCCGGATTTATTTTTGTTCATTTTAAAATGAAGATTTCTGGGTGAAAAGGCTCTTACCATGTACCTCATTGAAGTCATGGGTCATATTTTAACTTAAAACTATTGTAATCTTCTGCCTCATTAGCTTGTTTTTAGAATGTTTGTCCTAAAACGTTCACACTCGGCTAATCAGCATTTCATGGAGGAACATTTTCTGCTCAGTGTTTGCAGCTTTCTCTAACGACACCATAAAAACCTAGTTTCATTCCAGCATTGCTTGACATTTATTGCACATATATCTTGACTTGTTTTTTCCCCCCTCTGCCCTAAATTGTCTGAATTTTTTTTTTTTTTTTTTTACCTTGACGAGGTGAAGGAGAACCATTTTCCAATTACAGATCTTGTCTTTAGGTGTTAATTGCTGACTGACCTCCGGAGCTGTTGTGGATGCCGTTTGGATTTTTTAATAACCTCTAATCGCAGTGAAACAGAGAGCAGTAATAGAGAGGAGCCATGCTGCTTTTTAACCTGGCATCCTTCAATAAGGTGTAATCTCACACAAACACAGAAGCCGGCAGTGCACCGAGTCAGAGTGCTCTTTTTCGAAACACAAGCCTCTGTGATTCACGCTCCTCCATCATTAAAATGACACATGCCTTTGTTTTGTTGGTTTAAATCAGGTCAGCAGAGTGAAAAAGAGCAGGATGGATGTTTATTGGCATCTTGGTTTTTTAAAAGCATCAGGACTTGCAGTGCTTTTTTGATTTCAGCTTAAAACATTTTAACAGTGCAGAATGAAAAACATTTAAAGGAATATTAACTTTGGAATAATCATGACTACACCACGTTTTACTGCAGCAACCTTGCATTATTGCTCTTTTCACATCTGCTCAGATCATTTCTACATAATTTCTACATAATAATAAACATCCAGGCTGACAGTAGAGTCCTAAATTCTGTGAAGTGAATCAGTTAACGCTCTTGTCTTTTCTCTGTTCTAATGTGTGTATATTCTGTGTGTTTGCAGGAAGCCCACCAGCCACAGGCACCGGCACACTCGTCATCTACCTGGATGACTACAATGACAATGCCCCCTATGTGGTACCATCAGTAGCACGAGTGTGTGAAGACGCCCATGATATGAATGTGGCCATAGTTGGGGGGCGGGACAAGGACCTCCCGCCCAATGCAGCACCCTTTACGATAGAACTTGTGAAACAGTCCGGCCTTGATAAAACATGGAAGGTCACCAGGGTCAACTGTGAGTATTTTATTTTGAAAAGAGGTTTGTGTGCTTTTGAACTGAACACAACCGAAGTAATGGAATTATTATATCGAGAAATGTTTCAACCAAAAGACAAAAGATTCTCAGCAATCAATAAATCTTCTACACAAGAGGATTTTTTTTTAATTACCTTGAAAGGCTAAACCACAAGGTTTGTTTACCATGTGTGTGAACCACTTTATTTTCCTGTCATTGTGTCCACACTATTGTTGTTTTGGTTTTTTTTTTCAGTTCACCATGAGCTTTGAGTCCATTCTCACAAGGTTACCAAAAGGGATGTAGATATACAAATGACGTCACGTCACTGCAAAGAGCATGTCTTCATTGAGAAGCAATATCAAAATGCCAAAGTTTTGTGCTGTTTACGGCTGTGCCAACCAATCAAATCAACAGTTCTGAAAGTAGTGACGTAAAGGCAAAAAAAAATTGAAAAGCTTGCAGAGAGAGAAATGGTAGCAGACATGATTAAAAACCTCCACTAGCAATGCTAGTGTATGCAGTGACCACTTCCTGAAAGGTAAGGCTACAATTATTTAGCTACTTAAGATTTCATATCTTAAGTAGTACTTAAGATAGTACTGAGTACTTTCGCTCATCCTCCTGATCACTTGACTGCAACCCACCTATAAAACAAAGCAAGGAGAAAGTATGAGAGCAGTGAGAGAAAGTAAACAGACAAATACAGTTTGCTGCAAAAATATTCAAGGGTCACATTTCCAGAGTACAATGATATTCTTTCACACAGTGTTAAAATGAGCCTGTTATTTTTCAGAGAAAACTTTGGAACAAGAAGAAGTAACATTAAAAAAAATAGGTGTGGAAAAAGAAGGAAGAAAACTGAAATAATGTCTAAACAGGAAACAACTAAAAGTAAATGACTTCCAACAAGACCCACAGCCGTTAGCTTAACATGAGCTACATCGAGCAATATTCAAACAGGCCCACTCACCAGCTGCAGCTTCCCCAAGTCTTTAAACTCTGGCCCTGATTAGTGAGTAGAAGCAGCTGCCTTCAGCCACCCTCTGCAGAAGTGGCACTACCTGGAGCAACAAGGCACAGACACAGGAGAGCACAGAAACACTTTGGCGCATAACAGAGTCCATGCTGAGTACAGAGCAGAGAAGTCTTAATTACAGATGTTGGTATGGATCACATGATAAAGACAAGGAATAAAATGTTACGAGGACGGCAGGGTGGAGGAGGATAGGCCGACAACCAAAACATTGATTCAGGGTTGTATGACCGACAGCGCTGTCCGTGTGAGTGTTTGAGTGACAGAGCAGAGCTGAAACCTGCCCAGAGGTATTAGCTGTGACTGACAGCAGGAGAGGGAGGTACAGACACTCCTCAATCACCCCTGCTGGAGGAGAAAGATATGGGCAGCACAGAAAGAGCTCGATACCACAGAAATGGACTGGCACTGCACTCCACTCGCCTCCGTGTGTGTGTGTGTGTTTTGATGTGTGCAACCAGAGGTAGAGGAGGTTGTAGTTAAACCTCGACAGTATATCTCTTTTAAAAAAAAGAAAAATACTATTTTCTAACTATTTTCAGTGTAATCTTAAAGCAACGCTATGTAACTTTGACCGCTTCGAAAAATGAAACTTAATGTGTCGCAAAAAAAAGGAATTTTAGTAAAATCATTTCGTATTTTATGGAGAAAATGTCCTCTGGTTTTCCCTCTGATGTCTTACAACTGCTCTGCCTCAACTCTGTGATTCGCAGAGGTTCCTGAAAGCATCATGTAGGCTGCCTGCAGACCAAAGCTGCAGCTGCAGCAGCAGGTAGTTGTTGGGGACAGCTCTGCTACATTAAAGGCTGCAGACAGACAGAGCAGTCGCAGCACATCAGAGGAAAAACCAGAAGACATTTTCTCTGTAAAATGTGTACCATTTTTACAAAAACTGCTGTTTTGTGTGACATATTAACATGCATCGCTAAGCTGTGACAGCAGGTTGTGGTCAAGTTACATATTGTTGCTTTAAAAAACACAATCAATTTGAGCATAAGATGCTCTGGGTACTTTTAGTAACATAGATGGTGCCATGGATTTAATTTTACAAAAGTGACTGTCTGAAAAAAGGACCATATTTAATCAGATAAGTACTTTTTCAGGTTTAAATTGTAAAATATATTGAAAGACCTTTTTTTTCATTTTTTTTCTCTTTTTTTGCCTCAAGTGCAGCCATATAAATTGTATATTCCCTTTTTTTCTGTTAGGTTAAAATTGTGTGCACTTCTCTCTCCCAGGTAAACTGTCTTGAAGGCTAAAATGATGATGGAACCTTTTCTACACCCACTCTTACTGTATGAACTGCTTTTCAAAAGCTTCCTTACATTATCGCTTAATATAAGTGCATCCATCCTGCTATCTGTAACCCTAACACTTCTTGGATTTGAACCATTAAATTGAAGAGTTAAGATACAATGGAGGATAATAGAAAAAATTACTATATTAAAATAGTGCATTTCAAACGTATTACTTTTGGGATATTCTCATGCCCCCCACCAAAAGCCCAAGAGACCACAAAGATGATTAATAGCATAGTGTAGACTGCACCGGGGAGTTAAAGGAAGGAGTGTGTTGGGGATGAGGGGTTTAGAGTGTGTGTCCCATGTTCCCCAGTAGAAATTAATGTTATTACAGTATAGACCTGAGGCTAGTCAGTTTATTAACAGATTTTAATCGTTGCTCATTCATAATGTGCAAAGCTCTGTGTGTGTGTGCGCCTGCATAGGTGTGTATTGGTATTTGTGTTACAGGACAGGGTTGCAAGCCAAAGGCAAGGACGTTGATGTCACAGCTAACCTTCTAGCTGTCCAATCAGAGTAGCAGTGGGATGCAAAATTTCACCCACGCACCTACCTGCTCCCTGCTGAACAAACCACCTGTCCTCCTATTACGCCATCATCCTCTTTGTTTTTGTTTTTTGTGTTTGTTTTTTTTTTCTCTCCAAACATGCTGACACAGTGCACCCTTGCTTATCAGATCATCCCACACTAACCCCATCACTGAAACTAAAATCACAGCATACAACAGTCACAGAATTAATCAGTATATGAATAAACATAAACAGGAAAACCTGCTGCATTAACAGGAGCCATTTACTATGCTGATACATATTCAACAGAAATGCTGATATGATTTACAATCATTCTGTTATGTACAATGTTGCACACAGTTTGAGTTGGGCTTGGTGAGGGCAGGGCTGAGCATACTGAGTGACTCCAGATGGCTGTTAGCAACAGGCGTTTTCTGTCCTGCACAGTGACAACCTACTTTGCGGGCTTTAATATGAAAATGTGGATGTAAAGGTCATGTCCTCACCCATAATGTCAGGTAGAGTAGCTTTTAACAAATAAAAAAAAACCCCAGGGCTTCCTGACCTCTTGTTGCGCTTTCATTCCAAATATTTGTAGAATCTCCCTGAAATGAAAAACAGTAAAACAAAAACCCTGTTTCCTTCGAGATTATCTTTAATATTAGTGTCCTTGAATTCAGCCCCATTGCCACTCCACTATCCCGTTCAGCCACATGCAGTTTCAGTCTGTACGAGGCGGTTTTCGTCATGTAATAATTTGTAGCAGAAGCTGACACGTGGGCACTGGTCAGGTCATTAAAGCATGTTCATTCATCATGGCATAAACACCATCACTTATGTGACACCATGACTGGTCAATCAAACAATCAGGTGTGTGATTAACAACTCCACAGCAAACAATCTATCACTGATCTATTAACAATCAACAGTCAATCAATGCTTAGCCTACAGTTAATCAATCATTGCGTGCTCTGACGGATGACTCCATTATTTTGTTTTCACTGCTGATCAGTGTACCAGGTGATAACGTCTGGATATGATTTTGTCATATCCTTGTTTCCATGTTTTTGTGTGTGTTGATGCACACATATTAATGATAGTTCACTGTCATATTTGATTTAGTTTGGTCCCATTTCTGAGCTGGGCTTTTCTGTGATGTGAGGAAAAACAAAAGAAGTCAAGACAGAGAATAACTATTAGACAGGCTGTGCTATTTTTGTCTTCACTTGAGGGCTGATACAGAAGGAGAAAAGAACGAGAAATGGAATAAAAAGCAAGTGAGAATGAAAGGAGAGGAATGTCATCTAGTTCCCCTGAAGAAAGGGAGGGAATGGGAGGGAGGAGATGAGAAGAGGGATTCCTTCGAGTCAGCCTTGGAGTTTTCCTTCCTCCTCCTCCTCCTCCTCCCCCCACTGTAATTTACAACACTTCCGCCCTTTTCTCCTTTCCTTTTTTTTCTGTCGCCTTCATCCTTCGCTCCACTCCTCCCGCCATCTCTACCGTCATTCACAAAAAGAGCCATTTCTTACCATTTCCATATATTTTTTTAATTTGTCAAGTCTTCAACACACACACACCCACCCCACCCCCCAATCAATCCCACCCACCTCTCTGTCTCAGCTGAATACTGATGAGCCAGAGACTGCACCACTTCCTCACGCTTTTCCAGGCAAAGGAAATCCTATGAGGATGAACACGCTGCATTCCTTTCCCTCTAAGTAGTGTCACTCATCTTTGTAATTATTGCCCCTGTACCTCATTCAGCCTTGGGTCTGCTCTTGGTTCCCCTCTTGGTTTTCTACATCTCCTTCTTAATTGCCCCCTTCGCTGTTTCTTCTTTTCTAGCTGCCTCCATCCATAAACTTAATTTTCTTACCTATTTGTACTCTCTTTTTTCAGTTTTTGTTATCTGCTTTCTTTTACTTATTTTTACACCATGCATCTGTATGGTTCTGTGCATCCCTTGTTCTCTCCTCAGAGCATTAGCGTGTAGCTCCTACTTATATATTACAAGTAATGCTGACCATCCCCATTGCACTACGATACATAGTCATCCCCCTTTCTGTTCCTTGTTGTGTGTGTGTGTGTGTGTGTGTGTGTGTTTGTGTAGGCATGTGTGTGTAGCTATGTCCCTCTTGTTTTATAAAGATGCAACTCTGCTGTCTCTCTATTACATTAAATTGAACTGAGGTTTAATAAAGAGTGCAGGGATCCAAATCTAATAACAGCTCCACTCAGGTTATTGGAATGCTCTCCACACTCACCTTCACGCACACACACACACATGCGCACAAACACACACACACACACATGTCTATGTAGGCTGAGATGTATATCTACACTTTATCTAGAAAACTTACTTACTCAGCACTCCCTTTCACATTATATTACACTTACTGTACATCACGTGCAAACACAGACAATAGCGCTGGATTTTCTTTCTTTTTCGTAAAGCTCTGTTCAAGTTTTTTTTTTTTTTTTGAGATCCCCACATGGAAAGTAGCCCAGAGATCAGGACTACAGGCGACTCATATTGTATTTTAGTTTGATATGTAACTATTAAAAATAATCTACTTAACCATAAGACTTTAACTTTACCCCCTTTATCTTTTACCTTTTTAAGCCGTTGATGAAAAAACTTGACATTGATGTTTTTGTCCTAGTCTCACATGCTCGCACCTCTCAACACGAGTTGTCAGAAGGCTATGAGGATTTTTTTAATCCATGTTGTGTTATGTTAAAGAGACAGATGAAACTGAGAAGCAGAGCACTGGCCATGAAGTGAACAGCAGGGAGCAGCAATGGTGCTGGAAAAGAATGACATGAGCCTGTGTTTTTCCAGGTAGCTTCTGGTTACATCTGTTTAAATGTGGGTGTGAGTGGATGCTATCAACAGTAGAGCAAGGTCTGAGGTGTATTTACCTTGGAGCGTACTAATGGTGATCATAGCTTCAGTATGCCCAAGTGCTGTATTGTTTGCACAATGCAACTGTGGACTATTGCTGCAGAAAATGTACAGCTCATCATTTTCAGTGTGGTTCTTTTGGATGTATAAGTGCAATAACTCATATTTGCTTAAAGGAGGTTAAAGAGTGGAGACTGAGGGGATAAATGGGCAAGTGACAGCTAATTTTTATAGAGCAGTTAAATAGAAGCCATGAAAAATAAAAGCACTTCTTAATAGTACCATGAATCAGCATATATACTATCATTCAGCAGTTGGGCTTTAAATAGTCGTACAAATATATGGCCCAAATTTAATATTTTCTTTTTTTTAATATTGTTATCCCAGTATTACCATTTAATGTGTGTGTTGTAACATCGGAGGTTTGCAGTTTCTAGTTGTTTCTTGCAGCAGATCCGATGTGCTGAAATCTCATTGTGGCATTTTATTGAAATCAAGATGTATTTTGGCTTTGGCAAGTCTTCATGGCATCCGTGTCTGAATCAGTGTGAGTGCATCAGTGGCAGAAAGCCATCAGACTCTCAGCAGAGCTGCAGCCTTTAGTCTGTTCCTGCAGGCAAATACAGGAGAATGATGCACTCACTGTTACCTGTAAAAAATATGTTTTTGTGCTTTACAAAGTGTACTCCCCTCCTCACTAGATGTCACTCATTCATTCATGACAATTGCCATCAAAATGGGTGCATGCATGTGTCTGTCAGTCTGTGTGTGATTGTTTGATATAAAGAATAATAGGGATGATGGAAAGAGAGAAAGAGAATGAATGACTCAGCTCAAAGCAATAGAGCAAAGCAATGAAGGAATTAAAATAATCACGCATACATGCAAACACACACACACACTCACCAGCAGGGATGCATCGAAGCTTGCAGGCAGGGTGTGTGAAGAGTATAAATAGCTCTGCATCCTCACTGATGCTATTTTTAAACCAGGAGCCATGCCTGACTTTACCAAGGGCAAAACTCAGAAGTAACATTCACACACACTCACTCTCTCTCTCTCTCTCTCTCTCTCTCTCTCACACACACACACACACACACACACACACACACACACACACA
>JAQLOL010000023.1:13279813-13291927 GCA_029783665.1 Naso thynnoides
ACACTCTCTCTCTCTCTCTCTCTCTCTCTCTCTCACACACACACACACACACACACACACACACACACACACACACAGAACAGTACTCTAGCAGACTCTTAAGCAGACAGCAGACTTCTTGGACAGTCATGAATAACTGTGTCTGTAGAAACATAGCTCTTTCCTTTTGTCAGCTTGTGTCTGTCTGTAGCTGGCTCTCATCTCTCTTTGTCATTGCTGAATGCGAGCCTCATTCTTTCCCTTTGTTTCATTCTCTGGGGCTCTCTATTATGCGACTCTCATTCGGGCCACATTTCATGCTTCTTTGTATGTTATTTTTATGAGCTCAGATTCTCCATTAATTGCTCTGTGAGATGTTGTACTATCTACTATGTCTGCTCACTGTGAATTTCTGTGGGGCCTTACAATACACTGTCTTGGAACATACAAGGTCTTACTGTACAGTACCCTTGAGCAGTGACATTATTATTTGTCAATGTGCCATGTTCTGTCTGTGAAAAGATGAAGTGTATGCGCTGATATTGAGAGTCAAAGCAGATCAGAGTTTTTGCCGTGTTCTGTGATTTTTATTTATTTATTTCATTTTATTTTATTTTTAATGATCAGAATCCTATATGCAAAATACCTTGTGTGTCCGAGGTTTAAAGGAGAATAGTGAGAAATCAAATCAAAGGGATACAAGATGCATCACCTCTGAAGTCAATGCTGACTTTAAGAAGATCTCTGAGCATGAATTTGTCAGACAGACATGCTAAAGTCATGTCAGATGATGATTGGGCTGGATGATATTACCTAGCATCTGTTTAGAAATAATATTAAGTATTTGTAATACATCCAACATCTTGCAGAATCACTCGCAGACAATATATGCTGTTTTAAATAAAGCAGGACATGCTTCAAAAGCTGTAAAAGCACGTACATGACAATTAGCAGTGAACAAGTGTAACCGTGTGTGCAATGGTGTGGGGTGTGTGTGTGTGTGTGTGTGTGTGTGTATGTGTGTTTACTTGTGACCCTGTGTATGAATATATGTCAACATATGCTGTGTCTTTGCTCTCACCAGTTTACCTGTTGAGGTGATTATGAATCAGCGTGTGGCAGCTCACTGCTTCTGCTCGCACAGTGGAAATAGACCAGGCCTGTTGATATACAGTAGGGGGAAAAGATGGTGCTCAGCTGAGATGTTGATAGACTTAAGTAGTGGACCTTTGTTTAGCTAAGCCTCATAGATATCCATACAGAGTAGAGCATAGCAAAACATAATTGAATTGATAATATAGCACTGAAGCAACTCTCTGTTTAAGGAAGTACTCATACTGTAGCCGGAGCTTAGCTATCTGTCATGCATATGTTAAATATAGTTATTCCTACAGGAGACATCCATTAAAGACATAATTGCATTCTTAATTTTGACCCAGAAATCCAGCCATTAAGCTGCTCTCCTATTTCCCAAAACTCTGAAGTGAAGTTAAAATGAAAATGACCATTTGGTTGCAAACCCAACTTTCACTCCTCTTGCCCATCCTTCTGCATGATAATCTTACTTGTTGGATTTTTCTGTGGTTACATAAAACTCATCAAATCTTGTTAGGCCATCAAATCTCTTCCAATTCCCACCTTGACAAAACAGCTACACCGAGTGTGTGGTTACATGACAGACTTTTTGATTTGGTAGTGAGATACTGACTGCTATTCTGTATGTGACAAAGTTTGATTGTGGACTTTTTCGCAATACAGCTGCAAAAAAAAAATGTTTCACCATCAGCAAAAGGTTGCCAAGATTGTCTATAAACTTGTAAGAGCTTCTGAAGACGCAATTGTCAAATATCTCTGCAGTTTATTGGAGCTTGCCACAGCACAGTGAGTAGTGATCTTTCTACCACTCAGCTAGAAATACCTAACAATAGTGCTCAGAGTGGATCAGTGACTATGGCTGTTTGAAGTCACCTGTGTATACATTCTGCTGCCAATTAGAAACCATAGTCCATGCTTTCTCAGATACAGTTTAATCTACAAAGTGCAAGAGTGACTGCTTTGCAGTGTTTTTGCAAACTTGGACAGTTTGTTTGGGATTTTTTCTGTTCATCTACAACCCCTCCAAAAGCGCTGGGGTGCCGGGTAAAACACAGAACAAAATGTAATAATTACTCTTGTACCGTATATTCAGCACAATACAAAGACTATATATATTTAAAGTTTTAACTCATCGACTCTATGGAGGAGACAGGAGCAACAAAACACTGAGAATGTTGTGAAATGCTCCAAAAACACCTGTTAAAAACATTCCACAGGCTCATTGGTTACAGCTAGGGCTGTCAGCATTAACGCATTAATCATAATTGATTAACGCTGCTCTGTTCTTTTTTTCTTTTTTTTTTCTAATCACGTTAATCACTTGCTGTTATTTTGTCCCCTCAACACACTTTTAGTCAAGTCACTGCAGCAGTTTCCTGCTCCCCGATGGCAGAAGAAAGACAAAAATATGCCTCTGAAAGACTTGTTTTTTTCCCTGTTGTTATTTGCCTTCCTCCCCAGTTCAAGTCAAGCAGATAGATACCATTTACTTGACTTTGTGTACACTAACCATAGATCTATGGACAGGCAGAGCTCGCCCACCACTCCAACAGCTCTAAACAGTCGTGTGTGTTGCTGTGATTTGTTTATTTACCACTGTATGTAATTTTTAGACTCAGATTAGCTCTTAAGGTAATTTTAGATTACATTTGTACCAAAAGGAAACTGTAGGGTGCTTGCGCAAAGCATACCAGATGAACTTGTAAGTAGGACAACAAAACAAAATGTCATTTTAAAAAATTAAAATTACATGTAGCGCTAATCTGAGTCTAAAAATAACATAGCGGGCACACGGGACCGTTTAGAGTTGTTATGAAGTTTTTTTTTATGACCTTAGGCAGAGGCAGGCTAGCACTTTCCATTGATTATCAGTATTTGTGCAAAGCTAACCAGCAATGGGTCAGCTCTGTTACATTTTTACTCTGCTTGGCATTTGATTTCCAATCAAGTTATACAAATTGCTTTACATCATGAATATGGACTTAAAAACTGTTGTGAAATTCAAAATAATAGAATTTTAAACATGATAAAAAATGTGATTAATCATGATTAACTAATTAAATTCAGTGATTAATCCAGATTTTTTAAAAAGTAATCGTTTGACAGCCCTAGTTACAGGTGATAGTATCACGATTGGGTATGAAAAAGGCATCTTTTAACGGCTCAGTGTGTCACATCTTTCGCAAGCAAAGATGAGACGATGTTCACCACTTTGTGAAACACACAGTTGTATAAAGGATAAACCACGTGGTGTCCGGAACAATTCGTTACATACTGTACGTACATTCGGTTTTTATTTATATTTTACCTGGTGTACCAACTTTTTGGGGGGGTTGTAAGGAACCTTTATCTTTGGAAATTCAAAATTTCCTCTATCACACAATGACACCAACCCAGCTCATTGTGTTATTAAAATGGCACAGAGACCAATAGGACTGATAGAGAAACACTTAATTTGTCTTCTGTCAAAAACATATCTGTGGGCAGGCTTTTTCCCAATACTATCTACAGCTGAAGCTCACCACATGGCAGCTGTCCCAAAGCAGTCTGGTTGGATGAAAACATCAACAGAACACACATATTGTAAATCCTTCTGCACAGATATGCAATGTTTGATTTCCTCTCTGACACTTGGCTCCTGTGAGCCCACATCTGATTCACAGGGACAGTTGTCATGCCAACATGTTGGCAAGAATCAAAACAGTGTGGCAGTGTAAGGTAGTGGCTTTTTACACAGCGGTTAAGTCTGTCAGTACATGTGAGGACATGCACATACTGCACATGTATGCCTTTTTTGGTGTGTAGACAGATATTATTCGCGCATGTGATTGTTGTGTCTGTTTGTGTCAGATATAAAATAAAGCCAATGACTTTGAGAACTCAATATTTGGCCTCTAGAAAGAGGTTTACTGTAAATATTTGGTGTCATTGTAATTAAGCCTAAATAACAGCCTTAACTGTTTCAGTTGACTTATAAACAGTGTTAAAGTTGCAGTTAGATTTTGTTGATAGATTTTTGTTTTTCCTCTGTTTCTATGGAGATGCTTTGTTATCCAAGTGCTCAGGGCAGTGTGAGTATAATATTCTTATTAAAATATTTTCTTTGCTAGTGTTTGTGTGTGTGTGTGTGTGTGTGTGTGTGTGTGTGTGTGTGTGTTTAACTGACCTTTTCTTGACCGAAAAGCAGCTAATTAGCTTGATTACAACATTCAGAGTGCCTGAAGTGTGTTTAAAGGTAACATTGGTATACATTACACATATATGTGTGGTAGAAATGTGGTAATGGTAGCATGGATATGTGTGAAACTAAATATTTTCCTTTCAGTCTAAGTCGTTGGTTGATCTGTCCATATTGCCAGGTGCTGATGTCAAGGATCAAAAATGGATTAGTACAGAGGGAAGTGAGCGAAAGCACCCTAGAAGATCAATCAGAGGTCTCACCTTCTCTTTCATTTCTGTCAATGGGGAACACAGAGCACAGGCTCTACTGCAGAGGTTCAATTATAGTATAGATGGACACACTGACAGAGACAAAGAGGAGGATGGAGGTGATGACTGGGAAATCATTCAGAAACACAGCAAAGGGGACTAAGGGAGATGTGTAAAGCCAAAAGAGGGAGAGAGAAAGAGAATAAAGGGTCTTAATGTAAAAAAAAAAGATGGAGGGAGTCTGTTCTCAGGAGACAGGCAGGATAAAGTCCTGTTAAGCTGAGATCAGAGAAAGGGATTAGTCTATGTATCGTCTCTATGCTGGGTGTCATGTTTTTTACAGCGGGAAGTCGATAAACAGCCATTTCCCACTCTTTTACCCTACTTCTCTCTTAGCTAATGTATGTTTGGCCTGGCACAGATAAGCTATTGAGGGGTTAGCTTGGTTTGCATCTCCAGTCCACAGTTTTGTTTCAGCAGCAGTGTCAAGTACAACTTAGGGATATCTTATCTTCTTGGGATATCCACCTTGAAAATGAGTAATTGTTCTTTTTAGGCCCAATATTTATGTACAGATCTTTTAGAATGGTGGTAAAGGAGAAAACAGTCAGGCAGGAGGAAAGAAGGACTGAACTGGTCAGGTCACAAGTACTTCTTTTCACAAAATCACAGTAGATCTGCTTATTGAACCAGTCGCAATATAAGTCCAAATAATCAATAGGTTTTTTTGTTTTGGTTTGTTTTTTTTTTTCCAAAATTGTGCAGTTCTAATTCTAATCAATGATGGTTAACCAATGGAGAGTGTTGCATTATGCACCATGGAGATTAACATTTGTAGCAATATGGCAAACACATTGATTACCTACAGGCTTTTTTCTCTTTATTACAAAAATTTGTTTTTCTCCAAAAAACAAACATGTACCAACTATTAATGATAAAAAGATGTGTAGAAGATAATGACAGGTAAGTTAAGTTTCTCCATCCTCTCCTCTAAACATCTAAACATATATAGCACGTTCCCTGATGTTGCCACGGTTCAGCTCAAGGAAAACCTGCTCCTGTTTGTTTCCAGCTAAAAACCAAAACTAGTTATAAAAGTAGTTTTTTTGTTGTTTTGTTTTGTCTTTGTCTCAATGGTCTTTACTGCCAGTGTTGTTGATGTTTACATTACACCACATACAAATTTAAAAAATACACTGCAGGAAATGTCATAAGCATTCAGATGATGAAACAAATTAAATTAAATTAAAATTATTATTATTTTTATTGTTATCTTTATTATTATTGTTATATATATTGTTATATTATTATTAATAATGTTATTATTAGTAGTATTATTGTACATGGTCATCAGAACTGTTTTTACCTAAATCTCACCACATAATCCAACAAGGGGAAAAATATTTTGAATCATATCTATACAAATATCCCTGGCAGCAACAAAACTCTCCTTTTTTCTCATTTTGGTCAATCAGATCAAATTTCCTGCTTTTGCTGCCTATTTACTCCTCGCTGACAATAAAATCATTCCCCAACCAGAAAGCCTGAATGAATGGAGAGGTGAGTGCACTATCTAGAGCCAAAATAACTGCCTTTCAGTTCTATGACAAGAAAGCATCTAAGACCACTAGAGCAAGACTGAAAGCTGTGTGTTTCTAGCGTCTACTCCAAATGTCTACCGCCCTGTGGCACTCAACCCCATTGTTGTGAAGTGCTTTGAAAAAAATTGTTCTCCAGCACATCAACTACAACATCCCAGCCAGCCTGGACCGTCATCAGTTTGCATTCAGAACCAACAGATTCACAAAGGATGCCATCTCCAGTTCTCCACTGCCCCCACTCTGTTGTAACATACTGTACCTTGAAGGTAACAGCACCATCAGAATGCTCTTTGTTTGCAAGCTGCAGGCTTGAACTTCCTCACAAACAGATCCCAGACAGTCTACAATTGCTTTGACAACTCGCATGGTGTTGTGCCCCCCAGTGTTGTGTTCTCAACAACCTCATGTTGCACAACCATGACTGCAACCTTCACATAAAGAGAACACAATCCAATACAGATGTAACCACTGTCATCTGCCACGTTTTTTAACAGAGAGATCTAGAAATATCCACTGCTGTACTGCCAGGCAGCTTTTATCATCAAGCTGTATGATTTCTCAGCCTATCTTTAGCACTCAAATGTAAAACGTAGTTTTTAATTTCAATAAACTGGTACTTATTTTTACATGTATGTCTTTTTTTGTAGTAGCATATGGTAACTTTAACTGTAGGTGAAGTAAACTGACAATCTCAATCCTAAATCTTGACTCTTGGATCTTGATCAATTATGTGGGCCAACCCAGAATGGAATCCATTCCATGTTGATGAAAAAATGGGAATCACTCTCTCCTTCTCTAGCCTGCTTGTTCATGTGTCTCTGATCAGGATGTGCATGGAAATGAAAGTAAGGGGGAATAAGATTAAGGTACAGTGCAGCTGTAAGTCTCTGAAAGAATAATGCTTTTGTTACAAGATCAAGCAAAGAATCCTTTGAATGGATGATATTTGAACTTTTACTATCATGTCACAGTCCACTTGGCTGCTCATAGTGCCCCAGGTTACATCACCGTGACATGTCCCCATGCCCAAGTAGAATATAGTTTTGAGGAAGTAGACTACATCATTTAGCAGGCTGTCTGCTGACTGCAACATCATACTGTCGTATCCTAGCAACCAGCTTAGGAGAAGGGCTCGCTCAGGCGAAGCTACAGTTCCAGCTGGTGATCTCTGAGGAGTGTGTGTGTGTGTGTGTGTGTGTGTGTAAGCATGCATGTGCACATGTGTGTGTCTGTTAGCTTGCTAGGGTAATGAATGAGTGTTGTAGAAATCAGCGTGCTGGCTCAGTCCTGCGGGGAAGATCAATATCAACTATACATTCATCTCTAATTACCACAGCAGAATCTCTCTTTGTCCTGTCTGCCCTCTTGCTCTCTTTCGCCATCTCCCCATCGTCTTTGCCCTCCACTCTTTACCTTTCCTGTTAAACCTCTGTCCTTCTGTCCAGTTTCTCTTTTGTCTTTGTATTTTTTTATTTTGAAAGAGAATTAAACCTAAGTTGGCCTAGTGCATTGTATGATATATTAGTTGCACTGCAATATTTTCTCATTACAGTTTATACTGTTCTTTATCTGTGTTCTTCATGCTTGTATTTGTTTAACAAAAAACAATCCCTCCTTCTCTTTCCTGCTGTGCACATTCCATCATAATTTATGAGCCCAGGGCATAAAAGTCTAAAAGCTTCACTCTGCTCTTTGCCCTTTGTCCTTTTCTGTCTCTTTTCCAAGGCTCTACAGGCTCCACATCCTCACAAATAAATGACAACTAGGCTTCTTTGATGAAGATTTATTCAGAATGCCCTGTTCTTTCTCTCTTTGTCAGTTCTGAGTATAGGGGAAGGAGGTTTCTGGGAAGGTACCGTCAAAGGGAGGACAGGCTGGTTCCCAGCAGACTATGTGGAAGAAGTTCAGATGAGGCAGTATGACCCACGACTAGGTAAGTCATCTACATGCACCCAAACACACAGATACATGTACAAACTGTCCACTCATACCATCCATGCCATCACACTCCAACACATTCCTGTCTTATTTTGCTGTGCTGGGTGGTGTTATACTGGCCATAGCTCTGTCCATGGTGCTGAAAAGAAAAGCTTCTGTTTTGTAGCTCTTTCTGTGGTGACATAACACTTCACTTCTTCAAAGTGCTCTTTCCATTGCTTGATCATATTTTCAGTCAGGGTCAATAGAATCTGCTGAACACAGGATGAGCCAAGCCTTGCTTGTCCTCCCTGATGGTTTGACAGTATTCCTAAATTTTCCTATGGCCAATGAAAGTCATTATAAATAGTTTCCCCAAACTCCTTCCACTCCTGACTTTTGTTTTGGCAGCCATTGAGCCAGCACTCCTGGCCCTCCAGTATTTGTGTGCTGCTCTCTGAGGCCCAACCCATCCCTAAAGGCCTACTTTATCGGCTTGATGGCCTCCTGGTTTTCAGGTTGCCACCAAAACAAGTACAGATGATCCTCTGACAAATCAGAGATTCTGCCTTCACAATGGGGGTTTTAGATATGCGAAAAGCAAGAGCCAGATTTTCTGTGTTTAGAAAGCAAACAACATTTAGAGCCTTCCACCCACTAGAGTTCAGCCTCTCTCAAGAAGAATTATTCCGGACCCAATGCATAGAGGTGATCCCAACTATATCTGTTCTTTTATAATTCATTTAAGTTGTCAATTTTTATAATTAACCACCTGTGTTTAACACAAAATTCTCAGTAAAACAGCTGTCCTTTGACAGTCTTTCCTTTAACAAAATTAATTGTTGATTTTTAGTGCAAAGTCATTTGAATGGATTCTAATAATTATGCAAATATTAAACCACGATTCACAAATGGAAGAGAGATAACTTGTGTATCCCCAGGACATTTATTTTTATTCTAATATTTTCATGCAACTCACTTCAGAATATTCAGATAGATGCAGTCTAATTGTTAAATAATCACCAGTAAGACCAGTACAAGATTGTATGTAACAACTTATATTTGTGTTAGAGAAACTGGTAGAGTAAAACTGTTTTTGGTGAATCAAGAATGGGCTTAGGCATGTTTGTAAGTGCCCCCCATGTTAATTGATTACCATCTTATATACAGTATGTCCTCCAAAAATGCTTTCAAAAATTAGTATGGGTAATCTTTTGACCCTCTTTTGAAAAGAAAAAAAGGAGAATCTGTTTTTGAAATGTTTGCATTGCAAACAATGTGCCTGTCCTGTTTTTCAAAATACAGCAGATCCTCCGAGCCATTTTTCAATCACAATCCAATCCATTTCTTGATTCATGTTCACTTCTGTGAAAAATTTTAAGTTTTTTAGCAATTTCTCCTTAAAGCAATCCTTTTTGCTTTGAGTATTAAAAGCGTGTCTTTCCTCTGTCATTAGTTAACATTTGTCTGTCACCAATTGTGAAGCTTTTAGGAAAACTTAATTAGTGTTTAGCCAAATTAAATGCAGGTGCACAGAAAAGGTCAACCAGTTTAGCCCGTGTTTAAAATATGTAGATGGGACTGTATCAATTGCGAGATTAAGGGACAATTTTCAGATAATGCAGCACAGAAATAGCAGTAAATGTCTTGTCACCATTTCATTGTTCACATCTTCATATATTTTCTTAATTTAAAAAGGTTCACTTTGATTGTTTTACTTGAATGTTTTTCTAATATCCTAATGTAGTCAAAAGCAATAATGAAAAGCACTCCAATCAAGTGAAAAATGTGTCACAAGCATCAGGTGTGGAAAGCTCTCATGCATTACTACAGTTGACAGGCTCATTTCGATAAATTGCCCTGTAGAAGAGTTTTGTATGTTTATCAGTTTTTTTTAACCTAACGATTGAAAGAAAAAGCTTCCTTATATCTACCCACAGTGTTATTTTTGGTATCATTAATCTGTGATAATACTGGAACAGATTTGAATGTAAGACATCAACTGGGAGTCAGATTAATTGGAGCACATCCTTCCTTAAACTTTCATTTGATTAGCAGATAGCACTTTTCATTTGCTGTGGTCTCACATGCAAAAACATCTGCAGCATCATGAAAAACATCTGGTCATTGTGTGATAAAAGTGAAGTGAATGCAGAAAGTACTGCACATATTTTGGAAAAGGACAAGTTTGTCATAAGTATCTCCCTATTGCATGTTCTTTATGCATCTCATGAGATCTATTTCTGGAGCAATTGGGGCATTCTCCCTTTTCAAAGGGTTGTTGGGGGATTGAGGTTACCTCAGAGTTGGTGTGAAGAGATGAGAAAGGCCGGAATCTCTAAATACCCCATTTAAATGCATTGTGAGAAAAAGATAGGGGAAGGTGGCAAAGAAAAGGGCCAGATAGCGGGGGTGACGGATGGAGAAGCATACTCTAAAGGACAGCAAAGTGGAGATGGCAGAGCGTGTCTTTCAGAGAGGTGGAGAGAAAAAAAAGAACGAGGAGAGGGAGGGAGAGAGATGGGCTTGATATTGAGCCCCACTCACTCATAAATCCTGAAAAACTCTGAGCTCTCACATACCTATTTTTCAGGGATTCTAAGTGTCTCACGCTTCCCCCATCCATACTCTCTTACAGTATGTAGTGTTGTTTCTCTCTTTGAATACAAGCTAGAACGCCTTGTGTTGGTTTTTAATCATCAGCACACAAGTACTGTTTGTTAAAGGGCAACTCTGACTTTGTCTATCCAAATAAGGGATATGATGTAAAACCCAACAATATATATTTTTTAAATTTTCTCTGTGTCACTGGGACGCAGCTTCAAAATCTCTTGTTCTGTAAAAGGTCCCCCCCCCTTACCTTTGCCCTCACACTCCTGACGAGCCCGCGCCATGTTTGTTTTGAGAGGATTTTTGGGCTCTGGTGGATCAAAACCCCTTTGTTGTTGAAAACTATGCAATATTTTTTAAAAAAGAAATGTTCAGATGCTAAGGATAAAAACCTTGGAAACCCAAAGAGGTTTTTTTTTGTGATGCAATGCATCGTGGTACATGTAGGCACTGCAAGAAAGGCTATGTGAAGAGGACAACTCAGAAGGTTCAGCTTTCTCTGTCAGTACTGCACAAGCTGAAGAATTTTTGCTGCAATTGACTACATTCACAATCAACATTGATTAAAAATCCACATGGAAAGTGGTAGATTTTTCCTTTAATGAAAAGGCTGATAGTTCACCATAAAAAATTACACGTAAGACCCAAATATGCCAAGTACTTTCAAAATGTGTCTTTTTTTTCTCTTCTAGGAATAGATTACTGTCATTGTTACAGGAGGAGGTGTGTATTTGAATGTCAGGTGACAAACTTTTATATACATTTTTAAAGAATGTGTTTGAGGTCCAATTAATTAATTATTTACCTCCTTATCTACTGACATGGTTGAGGGAGATATGGGTGGATTCCTCTTCAGCCTTGTGTAGCACTGAGCTGTGGGGAAATTTTGTGGCCCCATATGGTATTACAGTATTATATTCCTGCACACATTTGTTGTAAAAGGATGAGTACATTTTCCTGTGTGCTTCCTGTGAACCAGAAAAGTGGACTGGATTAGTAAATCATGTCCAGCCATGCTGTATATGTGTGCATTGACACAGCGAGAAAGTCACCTCGCTCAGCCTCTCATGTGCATCGTAATTATTAACATAACGTTCTATATTCTGTTTCTACTGAGACATTTCAAGGCTAATCTCAGCCGCATCTATAGATTAATCTACAGTTATACAACAGCAGTATAACAGAGGATGGCACAGTAACACACACACACACACACACACACACACAGTGGAAAACACTGAAAACACACAGAGTTGTTTATCTGAAGGCAACCGTTGAGAAGTCACCAACAGTTAGGGCAATATGTCTCAGCTTCTTGAAGCAGGAAAGATAGACCTGTCTACAGTTAAGTAGCCGAATTACCACTGCTCTCTCTTTCTCTCTCTCTCTCTCTCTCTCTCTCTCTCTCTCTCTCTCTCTCTCCCTCTCACTATCTCTCAATTTCTATCTTTTCCGCTCCCACATCACCCATGAGTCACGACTC
>JAQLOL010000023.1:13292027-13304018 GCA_029783665.1 Naso thynnoides
TTCAACACAGTTCACACATACAGTCTGATGAATCCATCCACAGTTCTCTGTCTGTCTGTCTGTCTCTCTCTGTCTGTCTCTCTCTCTGTCTCTCTGTCTGTCTCTCTCTGTCTGTCTCTCTCTCTCTCTCTCTCTCTCTCTCTCCCTCTCACTTTCTCTCAATTTCTCTCTTTTCCGCTGCCACATCACCCATGAGTCACGACTCTAAAAGTGCTATCCCTCTTTATCTCTCTCTGCCTCCATGTCTTTGCTCTCCTCCTCTGCCAGGTTTGAAAGAGCAATGATGGAGATGGGGGAAAGACAGAAAATGGGGATGATGGAAAAAGCTGTTGAGTTTGGGAGAGGAAGGAGGGGATGAGTAAGGACAGCGAACAAGCAAGCGAAAGACAGCGTGAACGAGAAAGAGAAAGCAGGTGACCATGTGAAAAAGGCACAGTTTAAACCATCACTGACTCTCTTTGCTGTTATCTGTCAACACACTGCTCTTCTCTCTCTCAGCATTGCCAGGGCCAACTGCAGCCAACAGTTCATCTTCAGCCGGTGCTCAAGGGGACAGAGAGATGGAGGAAAGTCAAAGGCATAGTGTAGAAGTCAACAGAAAAAAAATAAGAAAGAGGAGTGCATGAGCGACTGAGAAAATGAGGGTGAAAAGCAAAGACTATTGATTGAATACATTAAGAGTACAATGAGTAATGCAGTGGTGAAACACTGCTGGCTGAGAGCAAATA
Source organism: Naso thynnoides (assembly GCA_029783665.1). Taxonomy (NCBI): domain Eukaryota; kingdom Metazoa; phylum Chordata; class Actinopteri; order Acanthuriformes; family Acanthuridae; genus Naso; species Naso thynnoides. The sequence continues at coordinate 13,292,756 of JAQLOL010000023.1, forward strand.
GCTAATACTGTATGTGTTTTTTGGCAAGGTGTGTGCCGTGTCATGGCGGCATCATTATAAAACATTTTACTGTTTGAGTTAAGAACAGAACTGTGCACCACAGACTATGAAGAGTCCAGCATCATTTTAAAAAACCTAGTTGTTAGATCTGTAGAGTGTGCATGAAACTCATCACCCATCTTGCAAATACCCCTCTGCCCTCAGCACAGCACACATGCCGCTGGCCTGTATGCAGCTGTTAATAGAAGATGTTTACCCATGGTAATGGAGGGTATAATGATGTGAGTATGAACTGTGCTTCCCTTTTAATGATGCTACCAAATTGCCGGGGGCCACTTATTTTCAGTTATAGTACTGTTAAACTGTTGGCTACAATCTTTTGAGATCTTACACCCCCCCACCCCCCAACCCCCTTCCATTCTGCTATCCCCTATAATTTATTGGCAGGCTGCAGCCATAAAGCAGACAAAGTCTGCCAAAAGGTAAAAGAAACAGCAATACATTTTTGCCATCCCCAAATTCCATTTTGTCAGCGTTAATTTTTCGTAAGTCGCCCTGCAGCCTTGGATGTCCTTACGGGCCTCCACACACATACACTCACAGCATAATAATGCAGTGATGGAATAGGCAATGCACGATTTTCTCAATGGTTTGATATCTTAACAAGCGTGCAAACTTTTATTTCTTTTCTCTTTGTGCTCGTTCTCTCTATTCCCTTGCTCTCCTCACACCGCGGCACAGTTGAATGACTCACAGCCGCATGAATCAGCCCAGTCAGATCCAGCCCGAGCTATTTTTAGCCTGCCCATTAAGAAGTTTTGGAGTGTGTCTGCACTCCTCTAGAATGCTTAAACATCAGCGTTGCTGCAGCAGCTGAGACTGACATGGGCAGAGCAAGTTGGAGGGTAGGGTGGAAGAGAGAGGTAAGAAGGAACAGAAAGATGGTGCAATGGATTGGAGAGGAATCGTACAGAAAGTTATCTGGTCAAAACTGGACTGTTAGCATAGTCCCACCAGACGCAGTCGTTCCGTGTGGCCTTTGTTGTTGCTTGGTTCTTGCCGGTAATCACTGAGCTTTAGGGTCACTAGGTATTGCTGCTACAATGATGGAGTTGTGTAGATAAAAAACAGTTTAAAAACAGTGGTTGGAGTTTTTGACACTAGTTTGATGAGCTGTACTATCCTTCACATTGTCACATTGAAAGATGGATACTGAGTGCTGCACTTTAATAATGCAATTACTAACAAAGTTCAGGCCTACTGTATATCACTACCACATCATTGTCATTCAGAAACATTCTTGATCTATAATAGATAATCATTACAATATGGGAAGTAATCCATGCAAGTGACAACTCTGCACATGCAATAACACAATACTACATGTCTTGGACATAAATGCAAAAACTTGATTAAATATAGAAAGCTGGATTATTTAGTAATTAATAAATCTTCTCTGTCAGGCAGATGAGTCCTCTTGGAGCATCAGAACAGAGAGATGGATAAAACATAGAGCAGGAGACAATCTCAAAGTCTTTAAGGACAGGGAGCCACATGCGGATTCTACCGAGAGGAAAGAGTAACTCTGAGTAAATGCATGTTATGTCTGTTGCAAGATATTTCTTCTCCTTTTTCTAAAACCAAATAGCTTATGAATGAATTCTGAGGTGGTGCATGGTCATTCATCAGTCAATATGTACGAAGCCAGTTGTTTGATGCATCACTTAGATAAGAGAACAGATAGTTGGAATGATTACACATTAGCTTCTGCTCAGCAGTAATAGATAATTATCATTATTTTCAGCATAAAAGCTATCCTAGCATCTTGGGGGTTTTTTTGTTTGTTTTTTTTCTTACCTTACATTCTTTTAATGCTAAATGACATATTTGACAAGATATGACAAGGTAACATAAGACAATATGCAGTGCAAAGATAGATGCATACGTACATACCAAGCCCCATTGGTGAGATTTTTGACAATAACAGGGTAAATTTATATATATGTTGACAGACAGACAAAAAGAAAGAAACAAACAAACAAACAAAGAATTTGCCTGCCTTACAGGAATATGGCTGCTTCAACCATTATGTTTTCTGAGAAATCATCTGTGTTTCAGACTTATAGAAAAACTTAAGAATTATTTTTTGAGAGCATCACTGTCATTTAAAAGGAAGGATTATAAGTAATACTTTGTATAAAGCCTGTTTCTGTAATGCATAATGACACATTTTGGACACACTTATAATGAGCTATAGGTAGTTATAGTTATGGTTAGGATTATAGTTAGGGTTAACCCTAACCCAGTTTATAACTGATTGTACAGCCCTATAGATACATCACAATGCATTAAAAGTATGTTTATAATGTATTATAGATGGATGCTTTAGGTAAAGTGTTACCAAATTATAATATGTGATTCCTCTTAATCTTTACAGTCTAGTCCAAGATCATGAACATCAAAAAAGGTTGGATCAGATCTGCGATGGTAGCCTCGTAAGTAGCCTTGTGGTAGCCATAATTCGCTTTGCTATTGAATTTGCTTCATGATATAGGTAGGCCATGCTCCATTGGGAATTCTATTGCAGATTTTGAATTTGAGTTGGCATGGTATCAGGTTAAGTGTAAAACTATTGCTGCAGCCGTCAACCAACTGGCATTGACATTGACTGTATGAATGTATTCAGCCAAACAGATAGACAAGTGGGAAGGCTAACATTCTTTCGCCATGCATCGTTGAAAGAAACAATTGTACATTTTTCATTTGGAAATAAAATCACATTATAACTGAGTAGATGCTATCCACTATCTCTCACTGCCCGGAGACAGTGGCTCAAACATGGGTAGCCTGCAGACAAGACGAGTGAGAAAACTAACTTCCTTCCTTTTCCACAAGCTGTAAAATAATCACAGAGATGTTGTTATATTGTGTTGTGATACCAGCTATGTACATAAGTTTTGGTGCTTTTGTCCAGCGTGTTTTTAATGTGTTGTGTTGTACGTCAGGCTGCATGAGTCTCATGTCTGCACCGCACAGACCAGTAGAAAGACTCCTACTAAAAGCTCGCAATCTTAACTATGTGTAGTAATCACAAAACAACAGTACTCTCCAGGTTGCCAAGGTTGTTATCAGTCTGGTCAGAACATTTCTTTTATCTGATACCACCTAGTTATCAATGACAAGGAGTTCTTGGTAGCGTGGTTCACTTTGTGAAGAGGCCACCGCCTTGATAGAACTACGTTAGACAAGCGCTTGACATCTGCGTCATCAAACTCAACCACCCCGCCAGTCGCTGAGTGGTCCGGCCAAAAATTTGCCTCTGCAATTCTAAAGACGGCCCAGCAAACTCTGAGTTGAGCAGAAGGAGGGTGGAGCCAGGCTGCTGTGATGGGGGCAAATTAAAAATTTGGAGCTTGCTCATATAAAATCAATAAAATACTCATTTGAGTGTGAAAACGCATATTTTGCTGTGACGTCCAGTGTCTCCTCATCCCTCATCACCTTGTCAACCTTTTGCTGTGAGGTTTTTTCTTTTTTTTTTTTAGTCTTCTCGAAGGTTGAAATGAGCAAACTCATAAAAATAACTAACAGAAAAGCCTTTACCTCTCAATGACAAACTGCTCTCTGTTAAGTGGTGCGATAAATTTGTCCCTCCAGGCCCAGATTGCAAATCACAGAGATAGTGAGTTCAGTAAGTAACTTTATAGTGGTATCTTGTAAAATGCAGAGTGAGTATGCAAATCCTGACACCATGGATCAGTGTGCGTGCACGTGCATACAACTGTCCGCTGTTTTTTACACATGTTCTCTTATGCACACACACACGCACGCTTTAGTCATTGTCTATACACTGTGTGGAGTCAGCAGATAGATTAGCATAGCCAGCTAATCCATCTTAGGGATATAGAGAGGGAGAGAGAGAGCATAAACCACAGGTTGGGAGGCATGTCTTTACTAATAAAGTTTAGCTGAGTCAGTGTTATAGGGTGACAGTTCAAGAGAAGACCTGCAGTTTACCCCTGTTAAAAAAAATAAAATAAATAAAAGTCCACATGGTGTGAATGCGTCCTACAGTAACACATCTCAAGGTGTGTGTGTGTGTGTGTGTGTGTGTGTGTGTGTGTGTAGGTGTTGTGTTTGTTTGTTCGCAGCAGAGTGATGGCCACTATCTGTACTTTTCATCAGAAGTCAGTCGAGTGTGTTGAGCCATCTCTCCCCCTCTGGAGGACAGATCCATATCAAATCATAATAGATGGCAGTGCTATTTGAACAATGAATCAAAGCTGAAGCAGGTCTCACTGTGGAGCAGAGACATATCACTTTTGACAGGAGCCACAATAGATGACAGCAGGTCACCTGCACAAAGACACACTTGCATGCGCACACAAACACACAGACACACACAGAGGCACAAACACTCACACCCTTGCACACATGGTTAGTTCACTGCATTTTTGTCTTAAAGTGAAGACTGTTTCACAGTGTAACAGTTGCTCTTACACACCAAGTTCACCTGTAGTTGTCATTCTTAGTTGTCTGCACATACAGTTTGTTAAATGTGTGTAACATCTCACATCTCACACACCTGCCTTTGAGTACCTGTTTTCCACATCCTCTGTGTTTTACTCTCTTTTTACTCTCCCTCTCTCCATCTTTTCTCTCTTTCATCATCCCTTACTCTCCTGTAGTGGAAGAGTGGGAGTTACAAATTATTTTTGATATTTAATTATTTTGTTCAGTTTAGTTCAAACTAGAGCCCAACCAGGGAATTTTTGGGGCCAATGCCGATACCAGTATTTTGGAGCAATAAAATTACTATATCTGTTATATCGGCTAATTTAATATTGTCTGAATGTGGTTATCAAAAACTTGTGACAAACATATTTGATCTTACATTCTGACAACCTTTATTCCAAAGATCAGTGCACTGAATGACCTTTCACTTATTATTAAATAACAAACCACCCTCTACTGGACAACTCCCTAATGACTCCATTTTTAATCACTAGTCCAAGCTTTTTTTCCAGCCTAAAAAAACCTTTTTATCGGAGAACGTATGCACTGATACCAATATATCTGCAATATGCCAATATTGGCCAGTAATGTCGACAAACTGGTGCATGGGTCAGGCCCTAGTTTAAATATTTATAGTGACTAACCACATAATTCTTTTGTTTCAGGCCAGGAAATCTTTAGGTCTTTCTCAAACCAAAGAGCAAAGAATTGACTTGTGCCCTTGGCAAGAAGGTACTTGCTAGCTGTTCTTGGAAGAATGAACTGGCAAGTTCACAAGTACACAGAACGCTCTTTGGACAAATTGAGATGATGTGTTCTTCCTGGTATTTCACAGTATTCCCAGCAGAGGTCAGCTGGACTGGCGTTTGTGTCATGACTGCCCTGCAGTGCTGCACGCTCCACAGCGCTGGTGAACCAATTTGTGGAGCCTCTCATCTCCGAAAACTTTTGAGCAAATTCTCTGTACACCATGTATTTTCATTAAACTGCCAATATTTAAAGTGTACATAGTTGATTTATTGTATAAAAACTTTCAAGAAGGTACTTTAAAGATAAAATACCATAAAAAAATTGCAAAGACCTTTCTGCCTCCACCACTTTCAGCACCACGCTAGACGGCCAAAAGGAATCATGCGAAATCCGCGTTGACAAGTTCATACAAGTTACCGACCGATGCATCCTCAGTAAAAAATGGGCAGGTCAAGAACACTTCCAGAAATTTGAACTGTAGTACAAACAGGAACACAGATTGAGAAAGGCCCTTTGTTTTGGTTTGTTTTTTAAAAACACAACTCATTACTGTTCATAGTTTTATCATATTATGTCACTTCCTCCCCATTTACACCTGGTATTAAAATGCGATCTGTATCCGGATGAGTTATCCAGATAGTAAGCGATCCAACTTGTCTTTGCATTTACACCTGGTATCTCTAATGCGTCTTTGTAATCAACATTGGGATGGGATCTCTGTCCTCCAGCAAATGCTGCTCGTGACTGATTTGTTGTTGTGTCAAATCATCTGTTGGCTGTCAACATGGCTGGTTTGAGATCGCTAGGAATGTTACTATTGTACAGTATTGTATTGTATTGTATTGTATTTTTTCTTTTTCTCTGTGAAGGAAGGGGTCATTTGTGACGTTTTTCTGTCTTAAGCAAACAGAAAAGACGACTGACAATGTCAGCAGCAATTTCATTTGCAGCTACTATAAAGACCACGTGAGTTAACTGGTCTCTGTGGATGAGAGAGCGGAACAAGGAGTGATGGGCTCAGCAGTACTCTGCCATTCACAGTTCAAAGTGATATGATGACACTGGCTGTGCGGATGTTCACATGTTGTACGGATTTTGTTTACGCTTATGTAAGATCCAGACACAGTGTGAGCCAACTACCTTAAGATGTTGTCTGGCAGATCCAATCACAGTCTGATCATGAATGTTTCCACCTTGCATTAATGTGCGTTTTTCCTTATTTGGACAACTTATCTGAATACGGATCGCGTTTTAATACCAGGTGTAAATGAGGTGTTATTCTGACAGTCTTTGTTTAAAGTGTATTTAGTCTTTCTGGTGCAAACTGCTTTTTTAAAAAAATTAGCGCCATGTTGGGTCTAAAAAAGCCTGCCAAGAAAGACAGAGAAACTTTGCACACAGTATGGCAGGTGCTGGTAACCGTAGGTCGAACTTACAGTCGTGTTTCTCGTAAGCATCAGAAGACAATTCTCAATCCAATATGAATAAACAATCTTTGCTTGTGTATTTCTATGATGAATGGCCAGCACCATGTTTTTTTTTGTTTTTTGTTTTTCTGCCAGTGTAAGCACTGCTCAGAGTTTAGTAACATATAGCTGCCGGTGTAAACTATGATTGTTCCTTTTAGGTTCGCTGTCTCTTGCGTATCTTTATTTACTCGAGATCAGGTGACAGTAGAGGATTTACAACACAAAAGTACAACCACTAGAACCCCTCCCCCATGCTTGATTTCAGTGTTATTACTAGGATTTAAATAGGGTACATCATTTGTACTACACTGTTGAGCCAACAGTGGTGCTTTAGGATTAAGTGTTAAAGATACACTTCCTCCTGAACACTCCAGTTCTTTTCTCAAATATATTTGTGTCTGTGTTTGTCTGCGTGCATCTCTGCTTGTCTTGACCTTGACTCAAAGGCATGAGGCGATGAGCTGTCACTGTGTTTGAAGAGCTTGTACAGTAGTTGCTTCTTCTTGTGTGAATTTGACTGAATTATTCAAGGCTTTCACTTTGATAAAGAAGAGGTATTTATAGCCGTTGGTCTCTGCCTCCGACACTTACACAGTAACAACAAGGTCTCTCAAGGCACTACCACAAACCAACCAGTTCTGAGGTAGAGGAGGAGGAGAAAAAAAGACAGCAGAGAAGCAGAGATGTGAAATATGAGCTGAAGTTATTTTGCTGGGAGCTGAAACAGACTGGGCTGGACACTCTGACACACCACAAAGTTTTATTTTACTCTCAAAACAAAGAAACCTGGCAAATCTTTAACAACAAAATGGGATGAGGAGTTTTGATTTGCCGTCTGCACAAAAAAGAAGTTTCAAGAGTGCTTTTAGTCATCTCTCAGCAGGATGAAAGCAAGACTAGACCCGGCTCTTCTCAGTGATTCAAGCAAGGAGATGGACCCGTGGCTTCTTGTCTAAGTCTTAGAGAAGAAGAGGGAGTTGAAAAAATGGACTGTTGTCCAGTCATGGTGTCAGATTTGCCTGTGATGTGTAGCAGGATAGATGGGGTGGTAACAGTCGTGAAGGCAGAGCAACGAAACTCCATATGTCATGACCTGTACTGGGGTAAGTTACTTCATGTCCAAAATTCTGTTCTAATGTGAAATTGCTCCATTAATGGTCATACAGCATGTCATTTTCAAAATGTTTTTTAGAATAACCTAATATTGTCCCCCTCTGTAAATGTGGAAAACTGACAAAATGACTCAGCATGATGGGAAATGTAGTAAAGCAAAGAAACCAGTGTGTGTGTGCAAGCATACACGTTTCTATTTTTAGAAGAGGAGAATGTGCTCTGCTACAAATTTAAGTGAATGTGATTAGGACTTTGATTCAATGCCAAAAACACATTATAATTGCAGAGAGAATTTAAATACTTCAAATGAATATTTTACACAAAGAACTCATTAAAGGTCCTCTCAGTGTCCACTTAGATGGTAATTAAATGTCTTAGCTTGTCATTTGTTTGTAATTGTTAAGAGTGTTATCTGGTGTTTACGTTTTAATTTGGAAATATCAAGATTATTCATCAAATGTCATAATTCAGTTGACCTTCTATTGATCTTAATGATATGAGAGGGCACATGTGGCATTTCAACTTATAGAGCCACAGCAGCTCTCACACTTTGAAGCTTTGATAATTTCTTTTATTTTAATAACGGCATTATTGGATCTCATCTCCTATTCTATTTGTAGCCTGTCTCACATTGTCATTGTCTTAGTCTGTACTTTGATTAAAGCGTTTTGTTGACTTTATATCCAAAAACAATGTCTGGCCTCCCTTCCACTCTCTTTATTTTGGTTTTTCAGTGTTAAAGAGTCTTGTTGTAAACCAGAGAGAACTCCAATAAGCCTCCTGGCACAATGAGAATGTTCTTACAAGAGAAATGACAACGTTGGTTGTTGATTCTCGTGTTTAAAACACATGAAACAACTTATGTTTAAGACACGAGACCTCTTGAAACCGTGTGAATAACTGTGTCTGGAAAATATTGTAACTTTGCCTCAATGACACCTCTTAGAGACAAGGCCAAGGTTGATGTTCAGGCATACGAAGTGTGTTACTTCGACGCCAGACACTGCAGTTCATGTTGTTTCTTGGTCTTAATGACGACGGCCATCTTTTCCTAATTTTAGCCATGCTCATTATTTTCCCTTCAAGTTGTAATTCTTAAGGTTTCATTACTGGTTCGTGCAGTTTCAAAAAGTTACAGAAATTGTTGGACACAGCACCCCTTACTCTGAAATCTAAAAGCTGCGTGATTGTGTGCAGAATTGGCTGGTCAGGAAACGATCGGTGTGAATGAATCGCTTCTGCAACTGTCTTATGAGTATTTAAGGAGGGGACAAATTAATTGGGACTTTTTGGCAGAAATTTCCACCGTCAGTCTGATGTCATCTAAGGCCCTTTTTCCCTCCTGCTGCTGTCCTCCAGCTCAGTCTTCTGTTTAATCTGTCCTCTTTGTATTTGCACTCTAACATTCTTCCTCTGTTTTTTTCTTGTTCATCTCTCTCTTTTTGTTCTGACACCCTCCACTTCACAGTTAATTAAGCCACCCTACATTCTCCTTATCATGTCCATGCATGCAGACAAATGGCTTGATGAAAAGATTTACTAGAGCATCAAAGTCATACATTGTAAGTTTTGTCTTCTTTGATGTTGAATTTCATCAAAATATGTGCATGGTTTGTTTGATTTCCCCATATATGAACAGAAAAGATAAAATGTGTACAGAGGCTAATTTTGTTTTCTCCTTTGTATTCACTTTTCTTTTTCCGTCATTGTCCTCTTTATCGCACTGTCCTATTGTGAGCATGACTAATTTTATCAGAGAATAAAATTTTTTTTTTTAAAAATCATCTTTCCTTTCCTGTTCAAGAATCATTTGGTAGAGAAAGAAAATCAGGAGTAGACACAGGAAGATGAAGAGGAAAAGGAAAATGGAGACATTGCTTTGTCCTTTGTGCTCTGTGGAAGTGGGTTCACCTTGTATCACCTATACGGTACAGCAGTAAGTCTCTCTTGGCTCTGCAGGACAACAGGCTCATTGTATGACAGGCTGACAGCACAAATGAGAAAGACAGAGAGGATGGTTTTTGTTTTGTTTTTTTTTCTTTTGCCACAAGTATCTCCTTACAGGCTGTGTGGCTCTTGGGAACTTTAATCAGAGAATGTAGTATTTCTTCTGATAGTAGTAGTATTAGTATTCAGGGTGTAAAGCCCTTTGCGTAAACTATGACCCCTGCTTAGTCCTCTATCCACTTGGTTTAGGAGTTTAGGAGGCAGAGAGAGAGGGTGGAGGGAGGAAAGGAGGGATAAGTGAGGATGTGGAAGGAAAGAATTAAAAAGTCAATGAGGCTTCCTTGGTAAGTGTGTGCTTGTGTGAGTGTGTGTGTGCATGTTTGTGCCTCTTATCAGTCCTGAAACAGCATAGTTGTGTGCGAGTGTGTTGGTTTGTAATTCTGTACACCTGTGTGCATGTATGCGTGTGTGGGTGTTGTGGCTCATGCGTCCTTCAGACAAGGACAGTTAAGGTGTTACAATCCGTCCATAATGCAGAAGCACTGAAGGCCAAGACAGGAACATTTAACTCTCAGCGATGTGGCAGGTTTAACAGAAATGGCAGAAAGAGCAACAGTGTGGCAGAGTGACAGATAGTTTTGTTGTGCGAAATGTGCTTCTGTCTCAGCTGTAACACACTGTGTTCACAGCTACCACCAGCAAGAACAAACAAAGATTTTTATGGATGAGTTATTGCTCATGACGCATAAAAACCAACTCTTTCAATCAATACCACATTAAGTCTGTGGATGAGGAAGAAGCAGAGTGTTTATTTATTTTAGTTAGTGAAAAATGAGTGCTGTTGGTAAATTCTGCAGAATCACAAAGAATAAACAAGCTTTTTTTTAAGTATAGCTATAATTTCCAAATAAAAGAAAAGTGTGTGCCAAAGAAACTAAAATGCTTCTGACTGTAGTGCTAAGAAGGAAAATATGAACCTGTGGCAAGAGCAGCAAGTGCTTTTCATTGGTACCATATCCAATTGTTACTTTTATATGCAAATAAGATAATTAAATCTCAGTAAAAGTAAAAGCGGCTACTTTTTTGTATCTTTTACTTCAGTCTTCTTTTAAACATTGCTTCAATGAGACAGATGGACTCTGGAATATGTTGTTTATCACAGCTCTCACCAGTAAGCCACTTATTTTGACTGTTTTTCATGTCTGTGTAACGTAACTCTGATGCTGCAAGATAGATTGGTACAACGCAGATGGTACTTCTCATTAGGGTTGCACTTAACGATTATTTTTTAATCAATTAATCTATCGATTTTTTAAAAATAAATCTATTATTTATTACTCCATTAATATAACAACAAATTTACCCAGGATAAGATTTGAAAACTTGTCACTTATATTTCAGTATTTTTTTCAATTATCTTCAGTCATCACTATTGGGACAGCAAGGCCAATTCCTTTATTTTTGCTGTA
>JAQLOL010000023.1:13365513-13394146 GCA_029783665.1 Naso thynnoides
CACGAGTGGCCACTGGGAAAAATCGGCGTGCCTGCTGAGAGGCGGCGCCATATCCAGGTCTTATAATACATCCATGGACCTACCTAGATTCGAATGTGCCACTTGGGCGCCATTTTTTCATTTTATTTAACACTCAACACGACATTCAAACTAATAGGGAAGAACATAAATATTTTTTAAAGTCGTTATGAGTGTCATGAAAAAAAAAACACCCAGCCATCAACTGAACGTTCCAGGAAGGTTGCCTGAAGGTTAGGGGCCTTAAGCAGCCTTCACATGATAAGAACTTAGTGCTTCGCTCACCGCCTGATAAGGTGCAGGGAGCAGGCACAGCGGAGGCTTGGAGCCAGTCACTGTTGCTAGGCAACAGTCACACCGGCTGTCACCCCGGAAAGTAGAAGAAAACAGAGTTTGCTTGCTATGTATTTAACTTTATTTCAAAAGAAGGCTCTTACACTTGCCACACTAATTATACACCAGCGAAACAACCATCATGAGTTTGTGTGCATGAAATGTTATTACGTCACTACTGTCTTTCTGTCCCTCCTCTCTGCATGTAGGCCTATGTGTCGCTTCTCTGGTCACACACAGCTGAACTGATATCTCATTGGTTGTGCTTTGAAAGGTCAGTGGTACACTAGGTCAAAGTTCAAATAAGAGGTCGGGGGGCAAATCCGAGCAAGAGATCTCTTGGCCTCTATATTACTGTTTCCTAGCAACGCTGTTCATTATGCAGGTACCACTTAAACGCCAAGCCTCTCCTGTACACAAAAATTTACAGCACAACTTTACGAGTTCCATTTGAAGGCAGCAATTCATTCAGTCTCACGCAGTATCAGTTGTAATTAAAAAAAGTCTGAAGTGTGGAAACAAGATAGGGTAGAGCAGGGATGGTTGAAACACTTCTTGTATGACTGCATTTTTGGGATAAACTTAAAGATTTTGACACAGACTGCCTCTGCTTGTTTATTACAAACAGCAGTTTTTCAGACTACTCTAACTATATCACATAGTTAACTGATTTCAAATACAAGGAGTTTTTTTTTTTTAGCATAGTACTTTATCAAGTCATTTTCATGTCAACCACATTATTCACTAATTAAATTACGAAAACATCGTTATTTGTTATAGAAATCCAACTTCAAATTGCAATAAATATGCAAAAAATAGTGCCAGTAGTTTTAAAAAATATGTTCTTAAACTGTGAATAGTTGTTAGTTTTTGTGTTTCTATTAATATGAGTTTACTGTCAGGCTCAGAGTGCACTGCAGACAAGCAGCACAGTGCTGCCACACACACACACTCCCCTCTAGTCACCTCACCTGAAACATCTTCAAATTGGCAAGTCTGGAAATAAAGCCAGAGACAACACTTGTACTATCACCTTATCCTCATTAAGAGTTCTGATCATAAGGCCAAGTTCACCATAAAGCTTCAATAAATAAAAAGCATTCACCTATCATACTTTTATTCAAACCATGTCACAGCTCATTTAAATCCCAAGTAGGCCTACTTCGCAGGGTTGACAATTTATTTACCTATTTCTAACCAAAGTTTTACTCAAGATTTAATACATTTTAGGTTCTTCAATTTTTTAAAGTTTGTTAAAAAGGTTTAAGTTGTGTGCTAATACTGACTTTTGTATTGCCCTGAAGATATGACACAGTCTTTAGAGCACAGTCAGTGAACTAAGCATGCCCAGGGGTAAACTACCTATGTACAAACAGTATATTTCAAACAAAAATGAAATGAACTAAGGATGCTAAGCAGCTATCCAAGTTATGTGGTCAGTATACAATATTTCAACTTACCAAAACACACGGGTGGATGATGCTCTGTTTGTCTGAGAGAGAAAACATGAAAAATGTTAACTTGGTCTGTGTCACTGTGTCTGTATTTGTGTAGGGTTGTGATGTGTGTTCATACTAACAGTTAGTGGGTTTTCACTAGCAGACATACAAACAAAACAGAAAGCAAATGGCAGATGTCCACTCCAAAAGTTTCCCTGGCTGTATGTGTTGTGGCCTCAAATTACAAAGAACAATAGCCTACACATATATTTCAGTGCCTACGTTAAGCAGCTACACTATACTGCTTGTATTACTCGTGTTATATTGTGCTGAAATGAGCAGTATCATGTGATCAAGGGTTATATGTAACTCAAGATATACTTCAACCTCATTAATGAAGGTTGTTTGTGATGAAGTTTATTTAACTTAGCATGTGTAACACTAAATTACCTTCTAGCTCATTAACATTAATTTGGGGATGATAGTACATTGACATTTAACGTAACAATAAGGTAATTTACCCAAACTTGAATATTAAAACTCACCAAAGATTGATATAAGAGGACGGTAGGAAATTAACGTTGAATATTGCCTTAGGTTACCAAACCACATAACGTTAGCTTATTACTCTCCAACAATCAGTACGGATTTAGACCAAACAGTTCAACATCACTGGCATTAATGGAATCAATTGAAGTAATCACTAACGCTATAGAAAATAAACAATATGCAGTATATCGGAATATTCATTGATCTTAAGAAAGCATTTGACACAATCAATCATGACATATTAATCAATAGACTGGAATGGTATGGGATCAGGGGGCTAGTTCTGCACTGAGTTGAGAGTTATTTAAAGGGCCGGAGACAATTTCTGAAGTTGGGAGATTATAGCTCAACGTGCCTGGACATTGCCTGTGGCATCTCCCAGGGGTCGGTGCTGGGCCCCAAACTGTTTGGTTTGTATATAAATGATATATGTAACATCTCTAATATATTGAAATTGGTGCTACTTGCAGACGACACAAACATTTTTTGCACAGGGGAAGATTTACAGGAACTTCTGGGATATATCACTGAAGAAATGTGTAAATTAAAGAGGTGGTTTGTCCGAAACAAATGATCCTTAAATTTAAACAAAACTAAACTCATGTTATTTGGTAACTGTAAAAGGAACACTCAAGCAATAATACAGGTAGATGGTGTTGACATTGTAAGGGTTCATGAAAATAAATTTTTTGGTGTAATTTTGAATGAAAAAATAACATGGAAATCTCACATAAAGCATGCTCAGAACAAACTGTCATGGAGCATCTCAGTACTAAGTAAAGCAAAACACTGTCTGGACCACAAATCACTCCACATTCTTTACAGTTCACTGATATTACCATATTTGAGTTACTGTTCAGAGATTTGGGGCAATACTTATAAATCTACACTACAACCACTGTCAATTCTGCAAAAAAGAGCTATAAGGATAATTCATAACACTGCTTATAGAGAAAACACTTAATCAAAATATCAAAAATACTGAAACTCACTGATCTGGTACACTTTCAAACAGCACAAATCATGTACAGGGCAACAAACAACCTATTACCAGTAAATATTCAAGCATGTTTTTTTCAGAGAGAAGGGGGATATAATCTGAGGGGGGAACTGAAGCTAAAACATCTGTATGCACGTACAACTTTAAAAACCTTTTGCATTTCAGTATGTGGAGTGAAACTGTGGAACAGACTAGCGGGGGAGCTCAGACAATGTCCAACCATGAGCGAATTCAAACAGCAGTACAAACAGATGGTACTCACAAGGCACAGGGAAGAAGAGGGGTATGACCAGCACTAGGGTTCTCACATTCCGTCATAATTGTTATTTATTTTATTTATTTTGACATGAGTGGCTATGGTGTTGTTTTTTTGTTTCTGATTGTTTGTTTGTTTGTTTGTTTGTGTTGGGAGTATGTATTTTTAAAAAAAAGGATACACAGGAAGTAAGATATCCTGGTACCAGCAGTAGGTCCTAAGTGGAGAAGGGGTAGGAATTAATAAGACGTTGCTTCTTCCTACTCCGTTTCAGACATACAAAGTATCAACTAAAGTGCTTCAAGTGTGATTTATATCATTCACATGTTTGAAATAAAGCCTTCATTCATTCATTCATACATCAGCCATGTACTTGTTGCTACCTCCATCAGGACAGTCTTTCTTTTTGGTTGCCAGGAACAATTCAGGGTCTGTGATTAAGAGCCAATCAAATCAGCTGAGGTGCTTAAGACCCACTGAGCAGACAAAAGGCCTTGAAGGTATTTTGGCAGGAAAGCCGTTAAAGATGATGAGCTCATTGTTCGCTTGCCAAGAGGAAATTTTGAGGGGATATTCTGTACTTTCCACCTGCAACCAATAAGCACAGCTCTGTGGCATCTGGGCGAAACATTACATAGAAGATCTATATGTTTTGTTGTATTTCGCAGAATTACAGCCACAGATTGTCAAAGAAACTCAATGTGACACTGCTAAACCAAACATGGCATAAATCATATTACTATACAGTGCAACACTCACAGCATATTTTCAGATAAAGAAGTATAAAGTGCTTTGGCACAACTGGAGTACCTTTGCAGTTGCTCTCATCCCAGGGAAAGACACAGTTCTGTATGCCGTTGCACACCAGAGAAGTGTTGATGCACATGTTACTGTGGCAAAAGAACGCGCTGCCTGCACACGGTGCTGAAATATAACCACAGGCTGATCAGAGTGTTACGGAAAAAGGCTGTCAAAGCAGGCAAAGTCATCAACATCTGGAGAAAATCTGTCTTTTTGAGACTGTTGGCTAAAGTTTTTTAAAACTGATCCCATTTAAGACGAGCTGATTAAATAGAAAATATGCAGTGAGGCCTGGCCCTTTTGTCATAATTGAATCCTTAATATAATTAACTTCACTCCTAAAAAAATGCAGTGCTGCATAGAAACCACAAGACAGTATTGTTACATCATTAGACTTGCCTTGTCACAGCTGCAGAAACAAAAAGAGACATTGATGGAAGTGTAAAATTACAGCATTGAAGAAAAATCTCAAGGACAAAACTCACGGTCTGCAAAGAAAGTGAACAGCATCCGGAAACGGCTGAGACGGCTCGTCTCATCAGCCCACATCCTCACTACTGCCACACCGGTGTCCAGCATGATGTCGTTAGCTACTGTGCTACAAAACTTGGCCTGCAAGAAACCACAATCCCTTTTCTCTTATAGTGTTGGAGATGTAGTCTCATTGATGCCAAGGTCTGTAGAACAGTTGCTACATATGTATGATTTGGGTAATATAAGCATGTATGACTTTGAAACACAAGATAGCAGAAGGAGAGAGACATTAAGAACTAAGAGACTGGAATGCAAAACACTGTAAAAAAAAAGTACATCATATCACAGCACTTTGTACAGACTGAAATAACTGCATTCATTACATATTATAAAATGCATTACCTTAAGGTCCTCAATGGCATTACTTCCATCATACACAGCCACAAAATTCTTCTTACATTCATTTGAATTTTCCATCTGGTACTCCAAGAATCGTAGGTAAATCTGGAATCAGCATTAAGATGGGATTTTCTGTTGATTTTTTCATTTTCATTTCATGCACTTCAGTGTATTTTGCTTTGCTATAGTGAGACATGTCCCATTGAAAGGCAAAAGCTGCATTAAAGGATTAAAAAGTCATTTTAAGACAGATTTACTGTATGTTAGATTATCAGTGCATATGTTATATTTTGTATTTCGTGTGCACATACCTTATGTCAAGCTGTGGATAAACTCAGTAAAATGTTGGATGAAAAAAGACAAAGGCTTTTCTCTAGACAATTTCGAGATATGATTTGTCTTTATGTGTAAGTAAAAAATGGAGCAAACACATCATAATAGACATGGAGGCAAAAATGCACAGCAGGCTAAGTGTAAGTTATTTTTACCCCACTGAATCACATCCCTTCCTATCCCTGCTCAACTTTTTCCACAAAGCTTTTACGTTCCTTGTTAGACAAACATCTAGCCTACTATTGTTTCTACAAGAACTGAAGCTTACTTTGCTGGTAAGTGTTAGATAACTAGCAAAAATGTCAAACATTAAAGGAGCGCTATTATTCTTTTCCATCTTTTCTGACCTATAAATGCTCTTACGATGTCTTATACTCGTGTTAAACGATGCCAGAGCATCACATAATGATGTATGTGCATTTGGAAGTGAGCCCTGCAGGCTGCTTCACTGCTTCAGTTGGCTCTGAACAAGGACAGTTAACTTTGTTTAGCTTTCCTAAAGAGACATCCACCAGATAGAATTTGAAAGCGTCCTATTTCTTGGCCAACGAAAGAAAAATGTCTCTGTGTGTATTTAATAAAGGCACTTCTTAAACATGAGCACATGAGCTGGGTTAATGGCTAAACTGCTGCTAAAGGGCTGCAGTTCCCATGTTACTTGGTCATGTTAAGGAGTCAGAAGTGCGAGCTGTAAGTAATATTTCATCAGTGTCCTAGCGTCTTAGCTATGTTTATTTCGTGTCAGTAAACGGGCAAAAGGGGTTGAGAGTAGAGTACAGCAAAGTGTGGAGGCACGCATGGAGGATTGAAAGTCCGAGGAGAAAGCTACACAGACCGTTTTGAGAGAATGCAGAAAATAGAAGGAAAACAGTGGGCGCGAGTCACCATTTTCTGAGGATCTACAGATTTTATTCTAGCTGCTCTAGGAGTCCAAAATCAAAATTAAAGACCGGAAATAAGTGTATGTCCTCTTTAAAGAACCATATTAGTGGTCATATAGGTTATATAAAGCCCACTGTTTTTTTCCCAAAATCTATGAGTAAAAATCCGTCTTCACACCAATATTTAAGCAAGGAAGGCAGCACTTGTGAGGAACTATTTTTCCAGGTACACTAACTTTCCTGTCAGTGGCTCCCAGCTCCTCTCTCTCTCTCTGATTTTTGACCACATAGACGCAAACATTCTCCTTAGAAGGCTGAATCACCGATACCTAGAAACTTTGCCATGTCCTAATGGCAGTGAATAGAGATAACCTGATGAAGCTCTTTGTGCCAAAATGTTGTAAATAATGTTGTTGTTGCTGAGGTTTTTTTTCCCGGTTGCTGTCATATTGTATGTTGTATATGTATGGATGGGTTGATTCCGTAATTTTGCTGTATAAGTGACAATAAAGGCTCAATCATAAAAGTTCTTGATAGCAAATGAGGCGTAGTGTATGGGAGTTTTTTGTTCCACTTTCATTGACCTTGGGTCTCCTCTTATGCACCTGTCAACCTAGGTTTGCAAAAGTATTCACCCAGTGAATATGGTTTAAAATTCATCTGAGATCTAAGTGAGACAGATCTAAGATCTACTAAAGTATACACATGGTGAAATTTGAACAACATTTGTAGAAAAATGAGTGATCTCTGCAAATGGTGAGAAATGAAAAGCAGACTGGTATGGCCCTTTAACACATTGCACACTGTACCCTGTTGTTTGTCGGGGCTCGTATAGTCCAGATGCAGTCCACTGCCTGGTTGGGCTTCACTTTTGACTCCTCCTCCACCTGACTGGAACGAATCACGCCGTCAGGCCCAGACAGCTCAAACTGACAGTCTGACCCACAGACAGCGACAAGGGGTAAGAAAAAGGCACATTAAAGGAAAAATGTCAGATATTAAAGGAGAATACTTGTGATAGGAAAAGGCTTTGCGTCACATATTGATGTACATATATAAAACTACAGTAATTTGAGTAGGCTGAGCTATGTGGATGCATTACCAGGGATGGGGTTCAGGAGTCCTCCCACATGCAGATGAAATTCAGGGTCTTTGAGGAAGTAATAGAGACAGAGAGTGAATCATCAGTGGGAGGAAAGATATTTATTTGGCTAAGAACTTAACTACTGCCTGACCGATAAATTTGTTTGACAATATTATCAGCCGATATTGACCTATCGCAGATTTATCAGTATCAGTGAATATGTTCTCCAAAATGCTCCGAATATAAAACTGCATTTTAAGGTCAATAAAAAAGTTTGGTCGAGTGATTTAAAATGGTGTAATTAAATAGTTTGTCCAGCAGAGGGTTGTCCTTCATTTAATAAATAGTAAGTGTTTACTGTTCAGTGAGTTGATGTTTGGAATAAAATTTGTTAAAGTCTAAGATATCCTGCCCCCATTACATATTTTTGTACTTATGTATATTTATGTATATGTAAGCCAATATATTAAATATATAAACTTTCTTGCTCCCCAATATTAGCATTGGCACTGGCCCCCAAAATCCCATATCATTGGTGCCCTACTAATAACAGCAGAGACATTTGATCAAAGCATTATTTGAGCAGACCGGTAAGTACCAGGATGGTGCACTGAGAAATTTGCCATATGGGGATCAGTAAACTATCCCACTGTGTCTTAATCACCTGCAGTAAAGCTGTACTGGACCTGGAAGCCAATCCCCTCCAGCTCCTCATCACTGAAGAAGCGTATCCACATGAAGCGTCCGCTGGAGAGGACGAGTCCGGGACTGGTTGCGCCACAGAAGCGATTGATGAGCGGGGAGAAGCTGAAGGGGCCATCCCTCACCTCGATGTGGTCGAAACGACACTCGAATGAGGCCTCGATGTAGAAAGTCTGATCAAACAGCAGCTCTATTCTCTGGCGAGGCAGGGCTGGAGGAAAGAGAGCGCTGTGTCACATCTACTGCCACAGAGGTTTTTCAGGGATGTAAAGCTCCCAGAGGGTGGACGGGGCAGTGAGAAAAGATTTGCTCCTTTCAAGTTTTCCTCAGTGTTGGTCATGTTTTTGCACAACATTATTGTAGGTCAGCCTTTTTGGGGGGCTTCAGGAGCAATTATAGACACAACATGACAAAAAAAATTGGAGGCATTGTTTTGTCTCCAAATAATGAGAATTGCATTATGAAAAAGTTATCGCCTGCTAGTTTGTTTGTGCTTTCATGAAAGCTAAAAGCAAGAAAACTAAAAAGAGAATTTTGTCTTAAAAAAAAAAAAAAAATCCTTACATATGATGCAAACCTGTGTGGCCAATTTCTGACAAGTAATGTTTATAATCATCTCAATCATCATACATACAAATGTTATTTTGTTCCTCGGATACTTATTAATTTCCAACAGAGCTTAAAACAAAAGAATGGATCCTAATTTAATAACAAAACCTCCATGAGTCAAGAAATTGGAAAACGGAGCTCAACTTTTTTGTAAGTTCTGAGGCTCAGGTGCATGTTGTTGATTACCTTCCAGTACATACAGACACTCCTTGTTGGGAGGGTACGTTTTTGGGTAGTTTGGAGAGCTGAAGGTGCCACCATCTGTGTTTCTTATCCAGTTTCCACAGTGATGAGAATGCTGCGGCCGTTGAGAGGGTTTGACCCCTTTTGATCCTGCTTCACCATCTGTATGAACATGGCAGCCAAGAGACACTTGAAGAATCATGTGTGCAGTTAATGTGAAGACTGCTGGAACTGTGTCACTAAATGTGCAAAGACTTCACTCAAAATGTGTGCCTTGATTTAACGGAATTCCTCTATCAAAAAAGAATTGAGGGAAAATATAAATGTACCTTTCGTCTTTTGTGCCAGAGCAAATCCCTCCTCAATGAACAGGAGAAACATCCAGACTGCAAAAGAAGTCAACAGTATGTTTGGAAGGATTCAATCAAGGAAAAGACAGAAGAGAGACAGAGAGAGCTTAGCAGGATTTGTCTGTGTGCACATGTTGTCTCACTGAATCCCTGAATGTATATAACAGGCCAGAGGTGGAGAGTTTAAACGCCCAACAGTAGAAAGAATAAGAACACGCTGCTTCCACCATCTGCTTGCTTAACTCGTCCTCCGCTTTTTACTTTGACATAATCTTTTTTATATGTTGCACAGTGGAGGAGAATAGGAGCTGCTGACAACCTGCTGTCTGCATTGATGCTCATGTGGAAGGATGTCTCATGGTAAATAAAAAAAGTCTCTGTGTCATCAAATAATAACTTCTGCCACATTTGTGTCTATTACATAAAAAATGACCTATATAGAGCACTATAGCCCTGGGGCGCCACACCACTGAAATGATGCTTTGAGATTTCACTTAAGTGGCATTTTGGCATGTTGCTGTGGACGTCCACTCACGAAGTGCAAAACACAAAAAAAGCAATTATCATATACACTGTGGACATTCATGCAGTATGTTTGCTGTATTGTGACATAGGGAGGAAGCAGTTTACAAGATCTTTCTTTCTGAGCATTACTGGCATCTGGCTTTAAAAGTTGCATCAGTTGTTTATTGACTTCTGCTCATATGGACCTAGAGTTGTTCAAATACGATTAAATGCCTCCAATACCGCAGAAAATGCTGGTATTGGTTGGCTGTCAGTGAATACGCCAGCCTGTGCACTGATCCGATACTGTGTGATTTATTAGCCACTAAATGGTACCCAGCTGCTTCCCAGTTAGCTTTGTTAGCTCTGACTGACATTACATATTTAAAATCAGTTCTTTGCTGCTCTAAAACATTACACGGGAAATTGCACTGCACTGCCACTGGCAACTACTATTTTTAAGAGCAGCAAAGAAGAGTGGAAAGGGTCGACGGAGCTACTGTAGCAAATTGTCTATATTTAGCAATATTTTACACCAGGAAGTCCCACCCACCCACGAGTGATGTGTACGGAATTAGGTTTTCCTAGATTTTAATTTTTAAGTTGCTGTTTTGTTGTGTTTTATTTAAATCCCTTCATTTTACTAAATTACAATTACAGCTTTGAGTTCGAAAGGAACTGTTATTTTTTTAATGCATGCTGGTATCAGATCAGTTTTCAGTATCTGCCACAAAGCAAGTTTGGGTATCTGAATCAGTATCAAGAGGGAAAAAACGGTACTGGAACATCTCTACATGGACCTCTTTTTGCTTTATTCCATGTTATGACTCATTACATTAAGTTCACTTACAAACAG
Organism: Naso thynnoides; assembly: GCA_029783665.1. Lineage (NCBI taxonomy): Eukaryota > Metazoa > Chordata > Actinopteri > Acanthuriformes > Acanthuridae > Naso > Naso thynnoides. The sequence goes on from JAQLOL010000023.1 coordinate 13,376,285, forward strand.
TTGAAGATCTATAAACAGTCTGAAAAATGGACATTCTGTCACTAAGAATTTTAATTCAACATCAGTCAAAGAATGGCAAATTTAGGAAAAATTAACTTTAGCTATGCTTTCCTAAATTTAAATAGTGAAGTCAACCTCTGCAATGTCACTAGAATCATGACATCAAACTTCATAGAAGAACTGAAGATTTTTGTTCATTGAGTGAATTAATCCCATTGAAGCTTTAGAGATCATGTGTGTTTGGAGGAGGAACTGAAGCAGCAGCAGATCTTGCTGTCCAGCATCTGAACCGACTACAAGCTGATCTAATGAAGGAAACGGATTGCTCTGTCATAGAAAGGCTGTTCTTATTAGCCTCTGTACTTGCAACATTTGTCTTTGCTTTCATACCAGTTAACCAGCGCTGACACTTCAGCTCCATGGATCGTTACACCACATCACTATTCCATCAACACAGATTATTGGCACTTTCCTGTCTTAATAAATGTCTTTAGGGCTGTATTTCCACTGCATGGCTCAAGTGGCCCAATTCTGATTTTATCCTCCTATGTGGCACAGACCAGATTTGCACTATGCACGTGTAAGCAGTTAAAAAGCACATTGGAATCTGATATTCTCAGATACCACTCAGGCCTTTTCCATATCTGATACAAATCTGATATGTGTCATTTTGACTGTGATCTACGCAGTCAGATCGCATTTTTCCTGTATTTACAAGTCCCACGTCATTGAAAATGTGACAGTTCTGCATTTTAATGAAGAAAACACGTGCAAAAGACTCTCCGTGCTCTCTGCTGAAAACATAAAACGATGAAAGTGCAATAGAAGATGGAGGCTTAAGAGACATCTAACAACCGTTACCAGAGGTAATGTTAGAGCATCCAAAATACAGAGTTACAGTTACAGTTGAATCCAGATACAGATATACAGATTGTATTCGGATTCTACTCAGATTTTATTCAGGTTCTACTTGGATTTTTATCCAGATTATACTTGGATTCTATCCAGAATCCACTCAGATTTTATTAGAATTCTACTCAGGTTTTATCCGGACTCTAATCAGATTCTACTCAGATTTGATCTGGATTCTATACGGAATGGACTCGGATTCTGTCTGGAATCTACTCGGATTTTATCCGGACTCTACTGGGACTGAACAGAGTTTGTACAGAAACAGTTTGGGTTGCAAGAAGGTTTCAGTTATGAGAGCGCAGTTGTAAGCACCCAATAGTCAGCACCTAAAGTTGCCCCGGGGACGAAATATTTCCAGATTCGTGACATCACCGGTAGCCTAATCCCCTCATACTGGTTTCTTACAGGAAAAAACAAAAACCAAACAAACATGTAGCGCGCGTGTGAAGTTACAGCTAACGCAACTGAACATTTCCTACAGCTGCATCCTCATATTAAAAGCACTTGACTGACGACACCTGAGTTTACTTTTATTCTGAAGTAATCACAGGAAAATACAGTGTTCATTTATCTTAGCTAACTTACCACGATTGATCATTAAATACCAGTTTTCAGAGCAAAACATCCGTCATTTTCGGCATTTGTTATCAGCTGATAAATTTTAAATCTGTCTGGGAGTAGTTTTATACCGCTTGTGAAAGTAATGGAACAAAAAGGAGCTGAGGAAAAGCTGCTCAAATGTTTACCAAATGTAAACGCAGATATCGGATTTGAGTCACTTTGAAAAGTAGATGTAAGGGGGAAAAATCGGATACGGGTAACAAATCGGAATTGAGCATCAAGACAAGGCAGTGTAAATCCAGCCTGGGAGACAAATGCAAAACTCACGCATCCTCGTTATGATGATGCAAAACACACAAATTAAAGTTGAAATATCAGAAGTTTGTGAGGGAATGTAGGCTTCACAAGGAGAAAAGGACACCTCGCATCTCTCCTCCATCTCTAACTCTTCCTCACTCACACACAAGGAAGATGAAATATTTCATCAAACGTTCAAAAATCATGCAAACATAAATTATCTCACTTACCTACACGCATCCTCTCAGCTTAAGTCCGTTTTCTGGGCTTCGATTTCAAGTTTGACCAGTTGTGTGTCCGTCACATCTCCCCGCCCGTCTAAATCAATTGTTCGGATCAGCGCATGTTTGAATTACAAAAGTCCAACTTTCACCTTTTCCTCCCAATCCCTTTGATCACGCTGAAAGGAGCAGCTGCAGAAAAGAGCTGCTAAACTTCTGAGTCATCATCACATACTGCCGGTGAGAGGACGGTGCTCCCCCAGTCAACATCAGTCTGAGTCTGATCCGTCCTCTCGAATAAATGGATCATCTGTCTGCAGAGGCTCACGGTTTTGGATTGGGTTTAGTTGGCGCGAGAAGGGGGGGCAGCTGATTGCGCATGTGCGTCTTCATACATGAGTAATAAGTGATATGATAATCCTCACAGAGCGTGTTTGGCATGGTGATGAATTAGCCTGCATTAGGAATTCCCATTTAAACAATTAAGTAGCTGATACAAGTGTCCAGAACACACACACACGCGCGCGCGGTGGGCACCTGTGCCAAAAGGCTCACCGAGCATAAATCAGTAAACACGTTGCATATCTGTGCAGAACCGAACAGAGAGCAGGGCACGTTTCCTGTTGTCTTTCCTCATCTGTCTCGAAGGACACATGCTGCCTAAAGCCTTAAAAAAGGCAAGAGCTACAGAAAGATGAGAATGGGAGCCAAGAGTTGGTGGAGTGAAGATTTTCCTTTGATGTGTTGCCTTTTAACAACACAACCTGTCACCATGTCCACAGGCAGATCTGTGCCTTTTCCTGCTGATTGCAATTGCTTTCAATCTGCAGCTTTGCTCACAGAGGCGGTGTTAGGTTGCTTTTGGCAGCCAAAGACACTCTCACCTTAGCAGATATCCTTCCCTGCTTCCCATCTTACACACTTGGATGGTCATTTTCATTCTCAAGGTTTTTAAGTTTTTTTCAGTTTCTTCCACATGCACTTCTCACACATGAAAAATGGAAAATATGAAACAGCAGGCACTTTAATTTTCCATATGACTTCAGATTGATTGTCATTGTTGTCCTCAATCTTATGATCTTATGGTGTTGGATTAACAAATAAATCTAAGTACAGTAATGAAGTAAATGTACTCAGCTACATCCCACTGCTTTCTAACAATTCCATTCAATGTGTAAGATTAGCACCTTCCTTTCACCTTCCTTTCACAATGAGTAATTTAATTTAGAAATTTTTTATTGTAGTCTCCATGGCCATCATTATTCGGTAAGGCGGGAACATTTCTATTCTGTGGTAAGAGCCGCGGGGTAAATTAATTCAGTAGGAAATTAAAGTCACTGATAAAATATATGAATAAATAGTTGCATCATCTAGGCCTGTGCTTACAAATCACACTATCCAAACGGGAACGATCGAAAGGTGAAAACTGTTGTCTGTGAGAAGTAAAAATCATTTATTTCCTGAGCTGTGTTTGGTTTGGAAGGGACGGCTGCTGCTGCGTGACATGGACTGACTGACCGCTCACTGATGAGCCTCTGTGAACACCAGCTGTCACAGACGACCAAACACCACATTTGTGTCTTACCAGTGTTTGCTTCTGTCTGTCACTCATCAAATCAGCAGTCATGCAAACTGAAAAACTGAGACACCTACACCTTTGTTTACTGCACATCAAAAAGGAACAAATCTGCATCTGTTGCCATAGCAACCAGTTGGTGTCTTGCCTGCTCCTACTGAGGAAATCAGGGACCTAGAAAGCAGAGGTTTTAGATGGTTTGGCGGAGAGAGGGATCTAAATGAAACAGAAGACAAAATCTCTCCCAACTGTCTACCTGTGCTGCTGCTGCTGCTGATGGGAAAGTTTTGTGTTGGAGCCACCTGAAGACAATGTAAATACTATGTTTTCTTTGGCTTGTTTGCTTCTGTTTTGCACAGTACTCTGTTTTTTTTTTTCATTGTAAGAATTTAAACAAGCTTATGAAGAGGAATGTTTAACAGTATGAATGCACAGTGAAAAACTATGACATTTTCTATTGGCAACAACATCTCACCTCATCTTGGTTAAAGTAGGGCTAATAATGGACCTTGAAGTTAGCCATTTGGCAAACTTTTACTCTTAACATAATTTGTGTATGAAAATAAAGTAAAGAAAAAAAACCAGAGAAAAATTCTTCGTCTCTCAAGAGCAGGAAATAAAATAGACTATATTTTATTCAAAAGGGAAAAAAAAGGAATCAAATTCTAGTACTTCTGCTTTTTGAGACATAAAACCTTTGCATGCAGGCCTATACATGTAACCATGTTGGTTATTAAAGCTTATAATAATGAGCAATAGGACAGCAAAACAATGATATTGATCCCCCAAAATTCCAAAACCACATTTAATCCTCAAAAGCATCACTGTTCCACCCACAGCCGTAAACTAGATTCATGGAGTGTGTGTAAGAGAACAGATCTGATGTAATGTGTGATGTGAAGGTGATCTGACATCTTTTTGTAATGTCACAACGTTTTTTGACAAATAGGATGCATAACCACTGGAAAGGAACTTGGAGACTGAAAAGTAGAACTAAAGGACGATAATGAATCCTCAACTGTTCTTTCACAGACACTGGGCCGTAATTAGCATTTTGATTGGAGTCTTAACCAGGCAAGTGATTGCTCTTATTAGTGCATGCTTAAGGAGGAAATTACCATCTTTAATTTGGCAGAGCTTATGGCTGACTGAGCCAGGTGACACTGCTGGGAGAAATCAATGTTTTCCCTTCATGCTTTCTTTTTGTCCTTACTGTGAAAGAACACATGCATGCTCTGTCATTATGAGTGCACGTGCCTGTATTTCAATCAAACAAAACAAAACACTTTAGGTCAGGGTCTACTCGGCGGGATGTTTCATGCACTTCAGCAGCAACATGTAACAATAGGCAGTTCTGGACCGCAGGAACCATTTCATAATTCTAGGAAATTAGTTCTGAAAACCTCCCATTTTTGCATTGGCACTGCAGGAACCGTGTATCATGTTATTACTGATGCTACCCAATGATGCAGTCAAACATGGGGAAGCAGGACAGGTTTGCAATAATATTTAACGTAGCTATAAATTTTACAGCATGCATGTGAGTGAGCACTTTCAGTTCGTCAGGTAAGCCAGCGCAGATAACACACACTGTAGCAGAGCAGACAAATGTGGCAGGGCAGGCAGGCAGGTAAATATGTCTATAGAGTGAGCAGAGCAATGCAGGCAAACACACTACAGTCTATCACACGAGTGACTTAACAGGCAAAGTCTGGGCTGGCCCATGGGTCTGTTGGGCCCTATAAGATCTTGAAAATGCCAAATGCCGCATGTTGACTTCAGACAGAGACACTGAAATCATAACTTGATGGGAATAATAATGATGTTTGTGAGTAAAAATGTAAAATGAAATATTTAGCTTGTTAACTGCTGTGTCTACATTGGAGGGACTGACTCCATCCTTAGCTCCCTGTAAATGCAAACGTCAAACTCGTTAGCTAGCAAGCAACAACTGTACCGTTAGCATCATCACTCATGCATGTTACACAAAATGTGGAGTCAGTTTCATTTTATTTCTATTCACTGTAATGGCAGCTGGTGTTTGTATCTCTCTAACCACGGCGGTACAGGCGGGGACCTATATGACCTAATGGATGGGCCGACTCTGGGCAAAGCAATAGGAAAACTCACGCTGAAATGTTGAGGCAGGGATGCCAAGCAGCCACTGGATCAGGTAAACAGAAATCACAAAGGACAAAAAGTAAACTCATAATCAGAGATGGAAAGGCTGAAATATTTAACTGGGATATGACCAAAAGAGAGAGTTACAAACAGGCAAGGTTGGCAACAGGTAATACGGAAAGAAGTCTTGTATCAGCAACAGCAAAGAGACAATCTTGTCAAGTCTAATTGAACACAGGAGGCTTAAATAGTGGGAGACAATGAACAGCAGATGTGAGCATGTTGAACTAATTACAGCTTGAGCAGAGTGGCAGGTGAGTGCAATTGTTCTGATTGCGGCAGATCACAGTGGAGCAGAGACGTGCAGAGTCTGCGAGTGACCTGAATGTATGAGTGCAGCAAGGGATGCAGGTGTGACACCCTGAACTATTATAACTATATTTTGTGGAACTTTTTTTTAGCTCCAACTCCACAGTAGATACTTCTGCAACACATGAGGAACTAAAGAGACTTACGTTTATGTTGATCGGTCAAACTGAGGAGCCAGCTCCGGCAAACCGCCGTTTTTACAAACCCGACAACTGTATTAACAAGACAACACAAAACATGAACCAGAGCTCGTAATGAGATTGTTGTTGTTTTGTGGTTGTGTCTTCTCTTAGATTTAATGGTGTTCAGCTTGAGATTTATGGTACATCATTGCCACAAACTAGACAAAAGCGTGGAATCGAAATGCATTCGCCTTCGTCTGTTGTTGTTGTTGTAAGTCATGCAAAAGTGATGTTGTAGGTCTTGTAGAAGTGATGTTAGTATATCAACTGCCATCCAGTTTACCTAACTTACATAAAGGGTTCCTAATGGTGCTGCCAATGCCAACTGAAAAAGAGTTCCCCAAGAACTCTCCAATGGACTATTCCTCACTAAAGAGTTCCTAAATCTGCTTGGTCCAAAAAATGCTTAATAGTTCTCCAGGGCTCTTTAACTATTTCCAAGCACATTACTTCCACAGTAATAAACAAAGTGGACTTGTTTTGAGCTCATGCCAATGTTGGTTGATCTGCTCAGTGCAGTCAAACACAACAGATTGACAAATTTAGAAGAAAACCACTTTTACCAGTTTCTGAGAAGAAGTCATTCAGATGGTACCACGCGGCTCTGATTGGCAGGAAATCCCTGTGGATTTGGCCTATTACTGTTGATGAGAAAGCAGAGTAGCCTATGCACTCATCCTGACTTTCACAGGGTGAACAGATTACTGCGTCCTGCTGACTTCTCATTTATCATCACATTGTTTTGTGTGTGTGTGTGTGTGTGTGTGTGTGTGTGTGTGTGTTTCTAAGTGCAACAGATTTTATTGCCTTTGCTTGTACTATGATTATTTTAGTGTAGATTATATCACAAATATTCAGCCTCACATTCTATCCACTGTGTGAATGTACACACAGGTTATCTAGAGAAGTGATGAAAGCCTTCTGTACCAGCAGCGTAATTTTTATTTATTCTTTTTCTCCATTAAGAACAGTTAATCAAAAATTAAGTCTATACATAACTTAAAAATGAAACGTAATCATCCCCATAGATAGTATATTATATAATAAGGAGCTTAAGAGCACTGCTGAGAATAAACACAAATATTCTATTCCTGGACAGTTGTAGACATATGGGATATCAAGCAGGAAGTGGAGCTGATGATAAACACCATTCTTATCTCTAGTCCATATGACAACAGATTAGACAGAAAAAGAAAGGAAGAGTCAGACAAATGTCAGGAAAAACGCTACACTATAAGCCTTCAAAACAACCCCAAGCAAATCTGTCTGGTTGATGATTTTTAAGATCATGGTTCCCATTTCACTTTCACCGCAGTCCTTTGACTTTATTTAGTTTGTATCTTTTCTTTTCATCTTTACAGTTTGCAGTCTGTTTGGGAACATCCTCTGTTCAAACAGCACAGCTGTATCTGTTGTCTGTTATTACAAATTCACGTATGGTTGGTTGTGAATGATGGCTACCAGAAATCTTCTGAAACAGATTCATGAGAAACAGAAAAACAACCACACGTGCAGAGTTTCACAGAAAGCATTTAGTTTCACTAATCTGCAATTTGCATTCGTTCAGTGGCATTTCCATTTCTATTACAGTCTTTTCCTCTTATTGAGTTCAAACCCAAACTCCATGCATGCCAGTGCAAATAAGAATTTTGAGAATGGTTAGCATGTCAGCAAAAAAGGGTTTTGGGAAAGCACCCTGTGAGTGACGCGAGGACATTTGTAGTATTAAGATAAGACGACTTTTTGGCGCAATGATCAGTGTTGCTTTAGCAGGATGAGTATGCAGTACTTTCTAACACTTCTATGCTTGCGTGTAGTTCCTGTAATTTTAACAAAAACCTGAAATATAACTTCATCAAAATAGCTTTTACCCACTTTAACAGTCATGTTTTCTGTCAACTGATGCACCAATTTAACACATCTGCCTTTACATTTGCTATGTTGAACATCCCGCGTCAAGTTCCTGAAAATAAAAAATGTGTCACAGAGGTGATTTGCTTTTCAGGTTTGTGTCAGTAAAGATGCCACCAAAAAGTAAAAATGATGTCAGCAGCCAGGAGACAGCTACGCACATCATCAAACAGTACACATACATAAACAAATTGGATGATTGTGCTGAACATCGTCTTCAATAGGCTTTTATACTGGGAATAATTGGCCCTCATGCATTTTTCAGCAATCAAAGCCAAGTGAGACCTCAAAGGTAAAAAAGACTTCCTGTTTTCCTTTTGTCAGACCGTTAATGTCTAACTCAGACATTTGAGGATGTGCATGTGTCCTTTGTGTGTTATTGTACAAGAAAGGAAGAAATTTTTATGCACAACAAGGTCTTTATCTGAGAACATGTACAGTTTCAAATGTGCACATTCACTGATATGATTCAAACCCTTCGTGACCAGTGAAATAAGTTCAGTTTAAACGCTGTGCTCTTTCGAAATCTTGCTCTCTCTTCCACCATATGGCCAATCACAACAAACGTTTCTGAGACAGATGTCCAATGGTTATGACACTTACTCAAAGCAGGATTAAGGCTAGGAACTCAACTAAAAGATTAGTGTGGTTCTCCGCCGCCGGCCATCAGAGAAGAACTCGTGAAGAGGAAAACAGGAGATGTAGATCAGATAAAGTGAAAATCCCAAACAGAACTTTGTCTATGGCCAATTAAACTTCTCTTTTTTTTAACAACAGCTTCTCATCTTTATATCAAACATTTCTGCACATTATCTTTTCAAAATTTAAAAACGGTAGTTATGCATTAATGGGCTTTTCATTTCTAAATATTCTCTGAAATTGTGGGGCTCATTACAATATTCATTGCAAAAATCCTGACATCAACGTCAAACCAGTGGTCATCGGAGCCCTGGTGCAGCTGCTCTGTCAGTATGTTTAGCAGACATTTTGGCCATGTTTGACCCACAAATTTTGCAGCAAGTCAAGCAGCGACAAGCTTTCCCCCATTAGCAGACGGAAATCTTCTTAGCGCAGCCTGATCTGTGCATGTGGCAGAAAGCCTGGAGGAGGATGAGTTCAATGCCTCTTTGGGTTGCGCAAAGATTTTCGAATGTTTAAATCATTTTTCATAGTAATTACAACATTCTAACACTGGTGGTAATGAGTTAGAAAGCTAAGTGATATACATATTTTTGCTTCTGGCCATTCTTAAAAAAGGATGAATTTAATTTAGCCTTGCAGGAGAATTATCTGGGACCTTGGTGGTATTACAGCTTATTACTCTCATTAATATTAACTAGGTTGAAGTTTGATTTTTTTTTTTTTTGTCTCATAATAGTAATTTGACAAGACAGTTGTGACCTTCAGTGAGCAGAGGCCTTTAATCAGTCATCCACTTCACTTCCTGCTGGAGTCTCTCATCTATTTGCTCTCACATACACATGAATTCAAAGCCTCTGCTTTAGAGGAAGGAGAAACACTATGAAAAGCTGTTCCTTGCTATGACTACTTGTTTTGTTTAAGAGGAGGAATCTCAGAATAGCAGCTTTCATGGCATGTAACAACTGGAAGCAGGTAAGGTGGATATATAAAACCTCAGTGTAACTATTGCTTTGCTTCTTCTATGCATCAGTTGTACCAAAAAGTCTGAAAGAAAACCACTTTACTATGAATTTAATGCAGAGATGTCCACGTTGTGTGTTAAACTGGATACCAGTTCATTCTTGTCTAGCATGTGGTGGTATTTTTGCTGCAGAAACAAAAAAAAAATTCCCTCGAAATATAAAACGAAGGTGGGTAATATTTATTTAGTATCTCTGTTGACACATGTTGTAAATAAAAATAATATGGTTGGAGAGTTTGAGGATTTTTTTTTTCATTTGACACCAGTCCAGTGCTCTGATAATGAGTTCTTCCTAAAATGCGCTGAACGTGACAGCCTTAGTGACACTGTGCGTGCATCTGGCTGTTAACATGCCCTTCGCCTGGAGATTTTTTCCCTTGCTTTCCCCCCACTTTTTAATTCAGTCAAATATACAAAGCTGGTATTTGCAATCAAGTCCTAAGCACTTGTAGGAAGGGGCTTTAGAGACATAATTAAAAGGCCTGCGTGAGAGAAGGCAGCTTTGGGTACAAAGTGACAGAAAGTGAGAGTCTGACACAAGGTTGTTTTGAACATCGGATAGTGAAAGAGGGCGAGAAAAGGACAGAGAAGAAAGAGGATGGAAAAGTGTCACGCGACTAGACTAGCATGTATTATCCTCTATCGGCCAAAATAATGCACGTAGGCTGAGGAGTCGTTCCTTCACACTCACCCAGAATGCATTTTAACATTTAAAAGAAACAGCTATAATTATGTAACTATATGTGAAAAAGTGGGGAGTTAAAAACAAAACAAAAACAAAAGGAGCTGGTGATGAAAAAGATTTTTATGTATGTAAGTATCAGTGAATGGGGGAAGCTTAGATATAAATTTGGATGATCAGACTTTGGAATACAGTTTTAATTACACAGCACATCACTGCAACCCTGATTAATCCCAACAACGCTTAATTGTACAGTGTGTGTTTGTGTGTGTTAACTTCAGTTTGCATTTGTGCATTTGTGGTAGTTGGTAGTGAAACAGAAGACAGAGAGAGATCTGAAAATCAGGAGAACTTTTGAAATACTGTCCCTCACACACACATCATTCATGCAGGCTGGCTGCTGACAGGCTCGGGGTCAATCTCATCATCCTCTGCTGAGCTGCAGCTCTGTCTCTGATTTGTCAAGGGTTTTTTTTTTTTATTTACAGGAATGGATTCTTTCAGTGGCACATTTCTTTTCAGTGTATCAAAAAATATTCAGAATCATCTCAGAGGATTATGGAATTTAAGAGCTGAGAGTCTGTTGACCTGTAAGCATTTAAAATTCACTATTTTTAATTGTATTTTGTAAATTGGATTTCATTGATAGTTCACCTAAAGAATATTAAAAATAATTTCACGTTTGTCCAAGAATGAAGAAAAAAAAAGTGTAAAATCAGAAAAATTATAGGCTGGATGAAAGGGAAACTGTGACATGAGTCAGTACTCTATTAATATTGGTACTTTACTAAACTATACAATAATAAACTTACAAAAGAACTATTTTTTAAAAACAATATTATTTGGTGCATACATATGTGCACAAAAATAAATATAAAGACAAGTAACTAATAATAAATCAAGTACTAGTAACAAAGACAGCAAGTGTCATTATTGGGTCTGGCATTGACTCAGCATTACGATATATCACACTGATAATCTTACAAGAGCTCATCTGATTATAAGTCCATCTTTACATGAAGTTTCACTGTTATCTTTTTCATTGCCTTCATAACTCTCATACCATTGATGCACAGTGGATGACAATGGTTTGAGCCACGATGAAGTTATCATCTTTCTGGTCAGAAACAGCATTTTAACCGAAGTAAACAACTTTTAAAATATTTTACAAAATTTCTAACGTCCTTAACTGAATTACACTCAGGCTTTAACAACTTAACATAAACTGAGCAGACTGAAGTCTTCTTCCTCTTATGCAGGGTTACAGTCCAGCATTAAAAAGTGCATACTGGCACCTGCTGTACAGAGGTGTGAAACGGCACTGACTTCATCAGGAGGTGATAGCCTAGCGATTAGACTTGTTTCCCGGGGACAGACAGAGACTCAAAGGGGTATATACTCAATAGCTGGGCAGACCATTTTTGAGACAAAGAGTCAACATAGAGATAAAACACTTTGAAAGACAGTAAATAAACGAGTTTCCTGAAGTACATTGCTTTAAAAAAAAAAAACTCCCTGACTGCAGAACAGCAATTTGTTCAATTTGGGATATTTGGCAATAATACAAAGTGGAGGGGGGTAGTGTTAAATCTAGTAATGGAAAATCTGCACAGCTGCTCCAAATCTCGTTTTTACTCATTCATTACAGTTGGGGTCCAGCTGACCTGAACGCCACCTCAGCAATATAAATGTATAGGGTTGCACAATGTTCACTTAATAAAAGTGTGTTCTTTATCATTTTTCCTTATAGAAAGACAAACCTCGATTCTCAGGCTGAAAGAATAATTTATTACGTCATTTTTCCTTTATTACACGTTGGAAACAGGTCCCACAAACCCTGACACTATACGATAGTTATCATCACATCATTTTTGACTATAGCCTAAATGAATAATAGTCCTCCAACACTGACTAAAATTCATTTAATTAGGACACAAGAGACAAATAAATAGAACAACAATTTCAGCATGCGCCAGTATTTCAGTTTAATCACATGTATAGACCCATTCAAACCAAACTCACCTCAGTGAAACATCCACAAAAATTAAACCTAACTTCAAGTGTAAATGTAAGATGTTTGAGGCCACTAAATGCCAGTGATTCTATCAAGTTTTTGGGATACTAGTTAGTAAGTATTCACTTTTCCTACAAATTCCACCACTCCTTTGTATGTAAATATAACAATTTTAACATCACTATATTTATTTGAGAGCTTCAGTAACTAATTTGCCAGTTCAATAATGGACAAAGGATCCCAAACAACTAAGATGTGATTAGATCTAAACTTGAAAACGGAAGGTAGCCAACACAACAGTGACAATTTCTGTTTATAAAGGTTGATTTTTTAAAAATACGGAAGAACTTCAATGTCATCTAAGGAGGGATTGGACGTAGAACGACAAAATACTCTATTTATCTGTAGGCTATAAACAGTAGGGTAACTGTTTCACTGAAGAACAAAGCTTTTGACCAGTGTTGTTTTTCATTTATGGCGCTCGTTGTCCGCTGGGGGGCGCCAAAGACACAGACGGCCAGTGTAACACGTCACTTCCCCTGAACGTGGACCAGTTTGTGATTCTTATTCACTGAAATAATGAATAATACCTCACTAACCGTTGTGAAGATGTGTAATGTATCCAACGTTAGCTAAAGTTGTATGACGTACAGAGCGAACATGTCCGGAAGGCACCGCGCGCTGCCCCCATGGATGTCGAAGAAGGAAGAAGCGGTGAAACAAAGGCAACCGCTGAAGACCAGGAGGAAGCGGAAAACTGCCAGGTAGTCAACTTTAAAAACAACGCAGAGCCGCATTTTATGCTTTAGTAAAATATGTTTAAGTTGTACTGTTTGAAAAAGATGCACGGGTGTGTTTTTAGGGCTGCTTTCTACTGCATGAACGAGCAAGAGCTGGTAGAAATGGCCGTTTCATGTCTTACCAGCACTGCCTGCGAAGATGTGGCTCTCCCGACTGACCAGAAGGTGGAGCTGTTTCCCCCCCTTTTTTTTTCTCTCCTCTCACCGTTTGAACTTGTTTACATGCTGGGAAATGCTCAGTTCGGCGATATGAATGTACATGAATGAAAGATTAAACGGATAAAATATAACCCCAATGAGATTAGCCTTTATTAAAACGAAGATTATTTGAAATTTCCCTTTATAATTTAGAAATAGTTGAAATTTAAATACATTTCCATCCTGGCATTTTACTTTGTTAAGTAGGCTATATTCAAACATATTTGTCTACTTATACCTACATGTGCCCCCAGTTTGTTCCTCTGAGCTAACTTACATACTTACATGTATGAAAATAATTACATAAATAGAATCTAACACATTAGTAGTTTTGTCCAACCAACACAGATTAGAGACAAGACAGCTGACACCGCTGTGAAGATAAAGGAGAACGCTGTCACTTCAGGGACCACAGTAAAGCCAGTGACAGAGGCTTTACAGGAGGAGTCCTTAGACTGCAGTGATGCACGGGAGACAAATTATGTTTCAGAAACAGACTTGGACATTACAGAGTTGGAAACTGTTCAGTACTCCAAAAACGAGCAGCTTCAGGATCTGGGGTCAGAGGGTCAGAGGTCAGGACCCGACCGGGATCACGTCGCTGTCGCTAACTCTGGACTGGAGGCTGAGAAAAAACAGGAGCCCTCGCAGATGCCACCAGATGCAGCAGCGGAAGATGATTCCCTTCGACTTGTGCGAGAAATTTTCTTCACCTGATGATGAGCTAAATTATTCTTAAGTGTGTGCACGTCAAGTTTTTTGTTTTTGTTTTTTTTTTTTTTTAAACAAATGAAAAAACATTCCCTGAGGAAACAATATTCAAATAACTTTAATTGCTTGTTACTTGTTTGTGTAGACTCCCACATAAGCCACAAATTTGAGAACTGATCCTTTAAATAATAATACTGCACAAGCATTTGTATTGACTCGGGGTGAACTTTTCAACTGCACAGCAACTCAAACACCATTTTGCTGAGGTGACTCAACGAAACAAGATGGTCTTCTCATAAAACTAGACTCTCTATGTAGTAAAGCGCAAGTATTTTTGAAATTGGTGCTACTCAACCAGAAAAAAACAGAGAAAATGGGTTGTGGTATTCCCCTTTGCTCAGACGAAAGAAAACCTACAACAACCAGGATGCACCGCGCTACCGCGGGTAGGCATGTCCTGCCAGATGTTTGCTTGTTTTGGAACGTGAACCAACATGGCAGCTTGTCATGGCCAAACGGTCGACTTAAATCTGTGTCTGAAAACATATCAGGCGACAAATGACAAAGCGGTGACACGATCTTGGTCTAAATCTGATCAGCACCGCCGCATTTTACAGTCTGATGTGAATTTGATTTGCGTCCCGTCGCCACTCGAGAGAGCGTGCGAGATTTTTTTCGTGTCAGGGGTGGTCGGCAGACAAAAATGCGGAAGTACAATCTGTAATTATTGTAGTTCCGAAAACAGCGATGTGCCAAGTATCTTTGTCTTCCTCATTAAAAACCAGAGCTGTATGCATTTTTAATCATCCATGACTGCAATGATTTTTTTAAAAATAGTATGATGTAAATAGTTTGGTCTATATTGTTTACTCAATGTAATTTTGTATTTTTTAGAGTCTATGTAACATTGAATATTTATTTCTTTTTACTGTAAAGCCTAACTAGGGACTGTAGTTAGAAACGAGCAGTAGCATAATCTCTGTATGCAGATCATCGGTCATAACTATGTTGACCTGCATTGTCCCTGTCAAATGAACCAAATAAATTAAATTTTTACAGTGTGGCTTTAAAAATCTGAGGTCTCTTCAATATCCAGTGAGCATATTTATAGATATTGAGGCCATATATTGCAAAATCATTTTTTTTAGTAGCCTTAATGTCCTTAAACTATGTTTAAAGTGGGCTACTGTGAATTCCCCAACACACACACCCTGTGGTATTTCGTGCACGACAAGGTTTAGGTGGTTATGGTGATGACAATCAGGAAGACCGAATTTTGACACAGTTTCTAATTTATTTGGCAGTACACTGAAAGTCTGCAACCTGCCTGTAGGCTCCTTATGTACACAAACAAGAAGCAGAGCTTAGGCCTGCAGTATCTGAATGTAAATTAGGCCTAATGTTCATTACTTCCACTTTAGTAAATGATGAAGCAGCACATATACCGAGGTTTTTTTCCCCCTGAACATGAACTTTCAAAATAGCGGCTGTCAGAATGAGTCTGCTACCTTTTTAAACTTGCATTTTCTTTAGCACATATCCACTGGCTGTGCATAACAGAGACAGCAGACCACATTTCCTTTATTTTTTTTCTCCCAAAAAATGTATTTACACACTTGGCATCATTTTTACAAAACACTGTTATAGTACAGAAAAGAAGGTACAGTTAGATATAACGCAGGTGAAGGAGAACTAAAATACATTTTTATCAAAACAAATCTGTCACGATCTGCTTGGTTTTCCTCAGGTGATGCTACAGCACCAAAGTTATGATTGCACAATTGAATATTTGACCAGTAAACATGAAAAACACCATGTAACAAAATCATTCTTTTTGTGAAAAAAACAAAAACAAACATATGTTCTGCCTGCATCAGGCACTTTTGCTTTATAATTCACATTTCCTTTCTGTTAACAAGGTGAGGATGCCTCCTCATTTGGAGTCATGTGTCCCCAGTCGGACGTCAGTCTCTTTACTACCACACGGGTCAGTGCAGTTACAGTAATCAGCTGAATTTGCACACCCACACAGATGCAGAACCAAACAGTCATGTGCTTCCAGCTCAAATATGGCTGATGGAGTAGCAAAAAACCAAAAATGCCGATCAAAATGAGCAGGCATGAGGCAGCCTGGCAAACCATGCTAAACCAGAGTGTTGCTGTGTCTTTGGCGTAAGTTGCCAATAACATGGCGAGCAGGGCAAAGGCCACGAGCACCACTGGAGCGCAAAAAGCCAGGGTAAATGTAACTGTAACAAGGATGTTATTTGTCACAGATGCGGCTGCAGTGAAAGGGACCCGGGACCACTGGTCACAGAACAGCTCTCCATTTTGAAACATGACACAAAAGCCAAAGGGACCGAGGAGCACCAGAAACATCTGAATGAGGATGATCAGAAGGAATGCTGAAATCCAGAGAGAGGTCACTGTGGGTTTTCTCACATAGACTGCAACCAACTTGACCTTTGACCTGCAGATTTAATATTCATGTGGACAGAAAGCAATAAAAAAACCCCACAAATAATCAATAGGCTACATATATAGATCTACAGAAAAAAGTAGCATTTAATGGTCAAATTTATATGAAATGAATTTCTCTGAATGAACTTACTTCAACATGGTGTGAGGTGTCTTCAAGAACCAGCCCTGAGGGGGTTTGTGGTTTAACAGCTCCGCATAACTGTGCAAGCTTGTGCAACAGCAAATTTGTGTCACGGATTCAATATTAACACCTGCAGTAGGTCAGCAGCTGCCGTTGAACAGAATGTTTAGACCACTTCATGGGACTGTCATGATCACATTACATCAGATTAAACGTCGGCTTGAGCGAATATTTGTATACCACTTATGAGAAATAACAAATTAATCATGTGAAAACACTTTCGTTTTTGTAAAACGTCGCCGTCAGCGGGCTTGTCAAGAATAAACACGCTGCTGATCAACAGTTGGATATTTAAAACTAACCGAGAAAAGACAAATGTGCTGTTTAACGTAGCGTTTTTTAAAAGTTTACTCACTTCTTTTTTAACTCCGTCACGCTGCTCAGCCCAGGAAAAGCTCTCGGGTTGTTGCGCGTTCACGTGCGTACGGCGTGAACGCGCACCGCGAGGAAGCAGCATTTGCAGCAGAGTGTTGGTGCGCGCTTCAACAGTTTGACGTGCGGACTTCTCCAAGTTGAGAGTGCGGGACCATCTGCGACTTTATCTCCTTTTACTGCAACGAAATACGGTTTCAAAAGGTTGGTGACTAGTATTTATTTATGACTGCATGTTTTTCACCGGAGCTGTTTTTGTTTTTTCTTTGAAATTTCTGTACATTTTGGGTAGTTTGTTTAGCACGAGAGGGAGGCGGAGTCGCATCTGAGCTTTTCTTTGTTCCTTTTGCTTTGACCAGCAATTAATGCCAATTAACACAGATTGTTTGTGTTGAAAATAGCCCCGATCGGGATGTTTGCCATCTCCTTGTGTTAAATAATTAAGCAGTTTGAAATGCATGCGTTGCTCCGCTGTTCATGATCGGACAGCACAGCTGGAACAAGGTGTGGTTGTTTTACAGGATAATTAGGAAATGCAAACGAGGCAAAATCATAAACTATAATTTAACTTTGCGGAGGATTGCTTTACACGGTGTGGGCTATTTCACTC
>JAQLOL010000023.1:13394246-13408107 GCA_029783665.1 Naso thynnoides
GCACGTATTAACTCGTCCAGAGGTTATTGCTAATTGGAGTTAAGACGAGAGCGACCTCATGAGACGCAAAGCAAGCAAGGGCAAGAAAGAAGGAATCAAACTAATGCTTTAAATGATCTGTTGGCACTCCAAAAACAGTCACTATATACACACGCTCCAATCACGGCACTATATAGCACATGCTGTACATACAGCCCGGGAAGGGTGCAAGAGAACACGATGTACTATAACACACAAGCTGGAATATTTTGCCCAACCAGTTGAGTGAATCCTGTCATGTTAAAGATAGTTTCTCTATTTACTTTATGTTTATGTAAGCTTGCACAATTGCATATTAATGGATTCCGAACAAAAGCAACAGCTCCAAGTCAACATGCACTGCCTGCAAGATTCTTACATAATACTGAGCGAAAGTTTGTATTTCCCTCGTGAAAGCACTTAAATAGGAGGAGCTTTAAATCCTTTATAATAACTTTGTTGTCATTTTTGAACTTCTGTCCAGGTTCATCATGGGAAACAGGTTCAGCAGAAAGCGAGAGGGCCCAGTCAACGGTGCTGAAACTGCTGCCACTGGACAGAAGCCTGCCGAGGTGCCAGCTGCTACACAACCAGCACCAGACTCTGGGATAACGCAAACGCAAGAGGCTGTCGTGACAGAGAATCTTAATGCGGTGGTGGAGGAGCCGGTGTTGGCGGTCACATCTCCTGAAGATAATGCATCTCCTGCTGCCCCAGCCCCTCAAAAAGATTCTGAGCCAGAGCCTGTGGTGGAGGAAACCCCAGCTCCAGTTGAGCCTGAGCCTCTGGTCTCAGTCAGTGAACCATCACCTCCAGAACCAGAACCTGCTGAAGAACCAAAACCTGTCGCAGAACCAGCTCCAGAGCCAGTCCCCGAACCCGAGCCTACTTCAGTTCCAGAGGCGGAGGTCGAGGCACTCCCTGAGCCCATCCCTGAGTCAGAAGCCACCCCAGCTGAGGCTCCTGAACCGCAGACAGACATGCTTACCGAAGAGTCCCTCCCTGAGCCACAGATTTCTTCATCCCCTTTGATCGACCTTGGTATCCCTGACGCAACACCTGAACCAACCAACATTCCTACCTCCCCAGATGCCATTCCTGCCCCAGTTGATGCAGATGAGCCCTCAGACATCCCAGTGACTGAGGAATGCCAAGACAATGCTGAGGTTTCTGTGATTTCCTCGTTGGAGCCCGAAAAATCAGAGGAAACATCAGAATCTCTGGAAAAGCCGACAGAGGTGGAGGCTCCGGGGGATTTGGTACAACTTGTGAGTGAAGTCAGCGAGGAGAGTGTCAGCGAACTCCTGCAGAACTTAGAGCTGAAAGGAAATGACCTTGTCACTGACCTCATTCCTGCTGATGTCGAGATCCCCGATGACACTCCCGTCACAGACACGAGTATGTCTGCTGAGCTGATGTGAAGCCACGGAAGAGAATTCATGAAAGAGGTGAATGGATACTTCTCTGTCAAAACCGCTTAACCCTTTATATCTGAAATTTGAAACGAATACAGATGCAATGTTGTTTTTACACCTTAAATGGCCTCATAAAGGTAAACAGCCATTTCTCTATCAAAATGATCCAATGTGCCAAATGAACTGTGGGACAAGCTGATGTGGTGTCGCTCAAAGTAGTCATACAGATGTGTTTTCGTTACATTTATACAATCAGCGGGTGTAGGGGTGATGGGCAAAACACCACATGGGATATGCGTGTAATTGAGTGTATTGTTGGACAACGGAGATCTTACTCTATGCAAATTCAACAAACCAGAATTTAAACATTTTTTTTTAAGGAAGAAAAATACTTCCGTTGCTGTAGGCCTATAACAATCGTATACGAGGGAAGGGAAGTGTGAAAAAAAAAATAAAAATCCATGTTGATCAAGTACAAAGAGAAAAGTAAAATCGTTTTAGGTGGATATAAGTTGATGCAAAATGACAGGCAAGGGACAAGAGCAATTCAACCAAAGATGGGGACAGGACACGCATACTGCTACAGAGCAGGATACAAGTGTCCAAAAAACATTCGTGTCTTAACATAGCCATGTTTGGACCTTGCAATATTCCTCTTAACAGGTGTGATCGTCATTGTATTGTAATTTCAATACAATAATGTGATTGTTTTTTTTTCTTTAAACCAAGTAGTGACTTGCTTGTGAAAATAAACATATTATTCCATGTGTTATGGTCATGGTCATCTTTTGTGTAATCTTTCAAGTAGTGGAAATATTGCTGGATAGATAAAGAGATCTTTCATCTGAGCTGATTTCGAGATAGGAAATGAGAAAAACCGTCAGAACAAGATCAAGGCGAATTGTTGTGATACTTGATCAGCGTTGAACATTCATTAGATGTAAAGCCTTTAAGTAGCTGCGGGCTCGCCCTTTAATGACATGCCAGCATATGTATGGGACACAGTGTATGCACAGAAATCCAATTCCAGGCTGCACAGCACAGACTGCGTAAAGAAGACAGTGCCTTCTCACAGTCTCGTGGGAGAGAACAGAAGAAGGGGGGAGAGACGAAGCCACATTCTTTCCAGAGGAAGGAGGTTTTCGGGGGGCCTGGGTCAAAAGTCTTCAAGTGTGACTGTGTTCCAGTCCATGAGAACTCTGCGCCGCACGCCTCTCCCACCACACTCCCCCTGCTCTCACTGCATTGCTATCCCAACATCTTCACTAAGTAGTCAGTGGATTGGTATGAGAGGCTACTTCTGCCTGCCTAAAAATGAATCTTAAAATAAAAAACTTCTTAAGAAAGAAGTAGAGTGGAAGACTATTTTGCTTTGTCATCAAGATGTACTAGCTGCTCTGTTTACTTTAAAACAATAGTCTATCTCGATCAGAAAATCAATGTACACCTCTTGTCTTCTCCAGTTCCGTCATTTATAATCCATTAGTCCTCCTTCCAAACATTTTGTCTTGTCTGGCCACACCAAATGCTAACAGGCAACACCTCAGGGCATGGCAAACGGTTCAGTCTAATGGTTTTGGCAACTCGCTGATGAATCCCTGTGGAGTGGGAGAGGCACTCTTCAGACAGTGATCTCAGTTAAGCTAGCTTTTAGTATGGGATACAGTTAGCACAGTAAGCTGCATCCTGATGCACACTGAGAATAGATAAACAGCATGATTTGCAGTATTTGTGATTCCTGTCATACCAGAGGCTTTCAGCTCAATAAACAAAAGTGCTGGACTCGAGTATGCGTTTTCCTTGTTGATTTCCTGTCTCGCTATGGACTCTGATGGCCAGAGCACAAGATCAGGGAAAAAACTTTATTTGCTTCTTTGAACATTACCTTTTACTGCCACAACTCGTGACAGCAGTGTTATGTTGCAATCAACTATGGCAGACAGAAATGTGAAATCACAGTGGTGGTGATTCATTTATAGTTGGTGGCGTGACACAATAACTTTAAAATGGCCTTGACTTAGAAGTTACACCTCTAAGTAACTCAAAATCTGCCACAGATCATCTTCGCAAAGTATCAGTGCTTTCCGATTTAGTCCCACTTGCACAATGAACATACTGTACAGTGTCTGCAGCTACATAATCTAATTTTAAAGTTTATGAAAGCCTGTTTGCATCTGTCTCAGACAATTATATACGACAGAGAAGACGCTGTAAGAGAAAGTTATTTCAGACACTTTAGTTTTAATTTTTTATCACAACAATGAACAATAAATATGTCAAAGTGCTAAAAACTACTGCAAATATATTAAGATAGTGCAAAACATATACAAAGAACTAAAAATTAATATAAACATTGTTAAATATATTAGCTTATAAAGTTAATGCCTCTTTGTGTTTTCAACTGAAGAGAGTAAAGGTCTTGTAGATGAACCCAGTTATTATTTACAGAGGTGCGTCCAGGTGTGAAGGTGAATGACCACAAGATGGAGTTCTGGGAGAAACCTCGTGTCTTCACTCTGCATAGTAGGTAGCGCACCTCATCATGGCTGAAGTCTTCCCTCTTCCCTCTCTCAGAGTAATCGTAACAGGAAAAGCAGAGGAGACAGAAGATGAAGTAAAAATCTAGTTACTCAGCTTGACAGGAACGTGAAGAATCACATGCCTGGATGCACACTTGGACGCTTTTCAACGAACACTTTGCCTAGTTCCTACCGCTCTGCTTAATATGATAGTAAAATTTAAAAATCGTTGTGCAAATGTCAGCCCATTAGCACCACATTGCATGACATGCTTCAAAGCAAGTTTGGAAAGCATATCGTATGGTTTTAAACTGGTTTTTCATCCTCCAGATAGCAATTGGTTTAAACTAATTTCAGTATAGTGTGAAAAAGAACTTGTTGAGACTTGACGTTTGATGTTGTGCCATTTTCTATTTTTGTCAGTTACACATTGTTGCAAAGTACTCCAGTGGGAAGGAGGGTTTCAAAAGCTTGTGCTGGTGTGTTCAAGGATGCTCTAACATCTGTGTTTTTTATGACTGTTGGCAAACAACCTTTTATAATGCAAGAGAGTCCTAAATTTAAATCACCATTTTTGTTTAATTTTAGTTGTTCACTGTGTATCACAAAGCAAAGTTTGTGTTGATTTTCATGCTGTACTGACATTAAGTGAAACCTCTTCCTGTCTAAAAAGTAACACAATTCTCACTTGGCAGGAAATGACACACATTTTGTAATATTGGCAAAAGCTATAAACACTATGAGCCCTAAACGTTACTTCAACATTAGATTTACACCATAGGTAGTAGCCTGAGGAAACTGTGAAGAAATAACTTACAATAAGGGTCAAAAATGCAGTTTACCTGTAAATGAACTGCATGTGTTATCTACACTAAAATATCTTTTCTCCTTTGTTCTGTGGATTCAATTTCACATTGGGTCAATTTTGTATCTCTTTATCACTGTTTTCAGTGGGCAGACAATAGTATGAGGAAGCCATGTCGGAGCTTAATGATTCTCAAAAAAAGGATCGAACTGAACTGGAGCTAAATGGGAAGTGAAACTCAAATCTCAGTCCTTCTTTTCACTGTACATTTCCTCCTTTTATGCCTCAAGTATTTTTCAACCTCAGTGCACTGTAACATACAATTATGGCATTAAAAGTAAACCTGGCAGGCCATATAAATAATGATTCATCCATTTTTGTCATAAACTGTTGCGGAACAGTGATCTGTACTAGACTTTGGCTTATAATCAAAAGCATGATGTCCACTACCCCCCCACCCCTTTTTTTCTCTGTATCTGAAACTGCAAACAGTTTGTATGTGTGTATCTGATACGCCAAAGAGGATGCCAGGTCTCTACAACACATCAGCTGGCCTCAGACTAAAGACTTCTTGCTTTACGTCTACTTGGGGTGATAATGAACCAGTTACAGTTATACAGCTGCTGTAGAAATATCAATACAGGAAGTGAAGAACGAGCAAAAGAACTGAATAAAGGAGACAACATAAAGATAATACCGAACAGAGAAGAAGAAAAACGTGGAAAAAAAATTGAGCTGGGTTGAGGAAGAATAAAATTGCGGACTGTGCAGTGGAATAATTTAAGTGTGGACTCGCACAAAGTAATACTGGAAAATGCATTAGCTGAGAGGTATAAAGACACAGTAAATCTCAGCATGTCAGCACAGAAAGCCTGCACTCCCGAAGAGTGCCTCTGCGTCAGTGCTGCAACACTAAAACTTGGAAAGCAGGAGGAGAATAAGGAGAGAGCCAGCGAGTATAACCACAATGTATGTAAACATACATGTTTGAAATACAGTATGGTGGATTATCTGTAAGTACAGAACATGCAAACTCATTAGATGGAACAAAATTAAAGACGTTCTCTTTTCGCAACCATGCCACTCCCTGGCATAACTTGAAAGCGTCAGAAAAAAAAACCCTTTATGTCTCATTCTCTCTCTATTGCTCTGTGACACACACACAGACACACAGACAAGGTTGTTATACAGAGTGTGAAACAGCTTAATACAGCTGTGCTGCTCTGAACCAGCTCCTGCCTGCACTGTGAGAACACTGGCTGCAGTTCAACATTCCTTCTACTCTTTGGTTTGTCTGCTGCCAAGAACACACTGCAGAGGACAGCTCCCATCACAGGCTCTCAATCATAACATTCACACGTACTTAGAGTAATGTACAGGAAATAACCGTGTCTGATATTACTTAATTACCTTCAGGAGGATGAGACCTTTTCAGTGGAAGCAAGCTTGGACCTGTGAGGAGGATTAATGAGAACAATGCTATGATACACATGCTTAAAGATTATTGTGTATGCATGTTAGGCTACGTCCAAAACAGATTTTTTTTCCTCTTTGTTTGGAAAGAAAAAAAAAAGAACACACAAGAGGGGTTTCTGAATATTTTTTCTGTCCCCATGACAAAAACACCCACATAAGTATGCCAGGCCAGTAGGTGGAAATAATGTGTAATCAGTCTGTCACGTCAAACAACACAGAAGATTTGCTGCTTTTCTGTGAAATTTATGAAAGTAAATGGGGAGTCTTTGTGTTTTGGGCTGTTATTTGGACAAAAGAAGCTATATGAAGACATCACATTTGGCTCTGGGAAAGCGAGATGAGCTTTTTTCTTCTCCTCTGACATTTCATGGGATAATTGATTAATCGTAAAAAATAATCAACAGATTAATCGATAGCGAAAACAATCACTAGTTGCAGCCCTAGTGCGCATGTGTATTGAGTGTCTTCTTGAGTGAGCAGCAATTGTCAACGGGACAAGAATGAGGAAATTAAAAAAAAAAGAGATTCATATGTTTGGACGGATGGCGAGGAAGAGTTTCTGCTTCATGTTACACTGAAATATTAAGTCGACAAGTGTCAAGAGAATATTGACTGGGAGTCATGCCAAAGCAAGTATAACAACATTTCTGAGGCACTTTATTAGCAGCATCCAGATGTGGATTTATGGCGCATGCGCAACACATATAGACAGCAACTGCCATGTGCAAATTGACATAATGAGTCAGCATTCTCCAAAATCTCTGTTTCAGCTTTTCCCACGAATACATACAGAACTGAGTTTTTAAAAATCTCCACCTTGGAAGGTGTTTTCCAAAACCTCAGTTTTCAGTGACCTAAAACTACCTTTGCATGGGGACCACAGGCCAAAATGAAAAGAAAAAACTATTTTCAAAAATATCCACATATGTAAAGACGGCACCTAAGCCTACATCTGACAATAACAAGAGACGGAAAATCACAAAGATTTTATATTTTGTTTTTTGATTTTTTTTTGTTTATTTAGGCAGTCTCATTTGCACTAAAACATCTGTGTTGCAAGAGCTATATAAAATCCACATGCAGCATAATTCTTACCACTGTGCTTGTTGCAGTGGTGCTCTGGCAGGGACCTCTTGCCTCTTCCTGTTCCTTTATGTATTGGAGTCAGCCAGACATCTGTGAAGAAATTGGACATTTCATAGCCGTTGTTAAATACAATAATGTGTGTTTCATAAATGGAATACTGAAGGAAAAGTTATGAAGTAGTGGACAAGGAAAATGTATTTCTGGTCAGATTTTTGGCAAATGCATAAACCATTTTTCCTCTTGCATTCCTCATTCTCTGATTTCAACCCATCTTCCCTTCATCCCACTGCCTCTGCCATGTTTTCCTGCAACGGATGATTGGTTAAATTTTTTATCTGTCTTACTACACTTAACTGTTATATTGTGGCTTTTTTGGTCACTTTTTTCGCAATTGTATCTGCAATTTCCTTTGACTCCAATATTAAATGTTCTCGGCTAACGATCTGGTGGAGACATTTAATCTCCCTCAGACATGTTGTATTTCAATAAAAGAAAGGAGCCATTCTGACTGCCATTGTAAGTAGAAAATGAACGCGTGTTTTCTGTCTGACAGGTTCTTTAATAAACAGGCAGAATCCCATGCATTCATGTGTAAAGTTTTTCATTTATCTTGACTAGTATAGAGTTCAGATGAGGCATTACAAGTACCCAGAGTTCACACCATAAAACTCTACTCACTTTTGTTTTGGCAGTCAAACAACTGCCAAAACAAAAAAACAGGTGAACCTGCACTCATGGATGTGAAGGGTGAACATATGGAGGGTAGCACTGACTTAAACTGCAGAGAAAATGTGGGTCCTTTCCTAATTATATTTAGCTTCGATACCAAGCACAGACATCACCTGTAAACTGGCCATATGACATTAACTTTCAGACTGAAGCTAGTGCAATGTAAGACACTGTCCATGAGCAACCAGATGTAAAAACAACGGTAGGTGATAAAGTATAAAAAGGGCACACATGGAAGATGTAGAGATTTGCAGAGACCTGTCAAGTAACACCTCAATCAACACAGTGTTGAGTGACTGTGCCCCTTTTCTTTGGCATTGATTTTTATAGGCTGACCTGCTTGGTGCGACATCTGCATTTCAAATGTTGAAGCCTCTTACCGCCCATGTTTTTCCAGCGTCTCTCTGGCAGTGAAACTGTACCATAGTCTGGGTTTGTATGCTCCCCAATGTGGTCTTGGTACTCTCTCCTGAACTGAAGGTTGCACTGACGAGCCCTGAACCGCGCTGTGGCCTCCTGGAGAGCCTTGTGCATGTCACAGCTGTGGTGGCAGGAGCTTTGGAGGGATGCAAAGGTGCGGCTGGTCACCCTCTCAAAAGGCAACACACAACCTAAAGGAGAGAAAGCATTGCATAAACTTCTCAGTATCCATAAACTTTATATTTTTGGACATACTTTGTTGAGAACTCCAAAGCAAAAACTACTCGCTTATTCTTCACATCAAGGTTGGAAAAAGTGGGGAAAAAGACACATTTTTGTTTCGTAAAAGACAGTATAATAAAGGTGACCCATACACTATTCTTGTTTGACCTCTCAGCAACCACTTGATTAAATAAAACAGATGACACTTCACTGAGGGGGAACATCAGGTTTTCCCACCTGCACAACGGATATGAGAGAGTGAGTGTTCCTTCACTGGGATTTTCTCCACCTTACTCATCTCATGGTCATTCAACCCTTTTAACATAAAAAAAAAAAAAATATTAAAAAATGTGTCATAAAAGTAAATAAAGAAAATGAATCTAATGACAAAGCAATTAAAGTCTTTTATTTAATTTTTTCTTTTTTTTTTAACTCTCTGGTACCTTCTTCATCAGTATTTTTGATGTCTTTAGGTGAACTGTGCCTCACTGGTGCTGGTGGCTTCAACTGACTAAACAAAAAAACAACAACAAAAAAACAGAAGAAAGTAAATAAAATATAATTTACTTTTTTGGTTTTTCTGATTACAAAGTAATCAAAACTGACAAACTCGACTGACTTGTCTGTCGTGTGAGGCCCTCTGCTTCCCTCTAGTGTCTGTGGACAGAATGACATTAGGGCTCTGGTACCCTTACACACAGAGCACCACACATCCCCTCCACTGGCTTCAGCCTTCCCTTCCTGCACATTTAAACTGGAGCCTCTGTTCTTCAGTTCACTGACATTTTTACTGCTGATCACATTTCGGACAATTTGAAGTTCAATGTTGTTGTCACCCTCTGCCCTCACAGATGACTGGCCAAGTCCTTCAGCTGAAGGTGATGGGCCTGCATCTTCCTCCTCATTCTCAGCCTCCAAAAGATAAACATACAGGTAAGCACACAACATTGGTCACCACACTACATGAATCTGTGGCCATGTGCTTTATTACATATCTGACCTTTGCCTGTCTCCTCTCTAGCAGGTCAATCCTGCGCAGCAACTCTGTGGCTGAGCTCCTGAAGCCTTCCATTAGGGGCTCTAAATTTTCACCCTCTCCCTGTCTTGCTGTCAGACGAGACACTCCCAAGGACATGGCTTCACAGACAAAGACAAACAAGTCATTATGAGAGCTCCATTTTCTACATTCAAGCCACGTATTATTCCATCATTCGTCCTCTTTATTCTTTTGATCTGACTTTCACTCAGAAAGATACAAGAAATCTATCGAGCTAATTTAAGCATGCAGTGATTAAATGCAGAGGATGCGAACACTGCTGTAACACACATATAACACACAGAGAAGCACTGCTGCAATATGCATCACCACTGAAATTATGGTTTACAGACTTTAAAAAAGCGATACCATAATAAAATATTTACATTGTGATATAAACACAACTGCTTTGACTTACTGGCCTGTTTGCAGGTTTGCAATATGAATGTAGCAGCCTTCCTAACCTCCTCACTTGTGTCCTCTGTGAGTAAGGTTATGATAAGAGGCAGGCCTCCACACTGTACCACCTGGAGCTGGTGTTCCTCTACAAAGAAATAAAAAGCATGGATAGCATTAATAATAGCATTTACTCTTAAAAATGAAGTGTTAAAAACGTAGAGTGGAAACACTCTAACACAACCAGAAAATATCAGATGCTAACAGCACACTGCTGTGCAGTCTTACCGCAGGCCTCAGTGCAGTTGCCCAGGGTGAGTAAAATGGAGAGCCTGTCCTCAGGGTCCATGTATGGGCTAGCGAGCAGGGAGAAGAGGTGGGACACAACACCATACTGAGCAAGACCTAAAGCCAGAGAAGCTACAGTACGAGAAACAGATTGTGGATTAAGAGGCAGACACTATGGTTGTTTGAGGGAACTTCTAAAAATGTAAATAATGTGTATGAGAGTAATACACACACCGTTATCTGTGATGCAAGCTGACAAGGTCTTGGCTATTGTGACAGACAGCTGGCAAGACAACAAGCTTGTATCAGCTGCAGAAGTTTGATGAGCCAGTGCAAGAGCGAGAGCATGAAGACCCCCTGAGGCAGAGAAACTCTCCTGAACACAGGCTGCAGAGACAAATTTAAAGAAAGTCATGAACATTTATATATTTGGATATTCAAGACTATTTAAATGTTTTGCATAAACACATTAAAAAATCCTAAATTTAGCACAAGCCGTTACGCCTGTGTGACTTACAGTTGTTGGCAACTGTCATTGCTATGAAGGAACATATGGGTTGAAAAATGTCAGTGCGTGGCACAGCAATCTGCCGAAGCCAGATTTTTATCACCGGAAAGGCTGCCACACAAATGCGCTGCCCCTCCTCTGGAAGACAAAGGACAGAAATGAGAGAAAACTGTTGTTGTTGTTGTTGTTGTTCCAGTCAGTATGTCATGGTTGGACATGAAAGCTAAAGCTGGGAAGGCAAGATCATCGTTTTTTATTTTTAATTGCTCTGTATAAGGCACAAATACACAGATGACATTACCATTCTGCGGGTTGTTGACACATCCACAGAGAGCACTGGACACAGACGCCCAGAGTTGGCAGTTTTGAGTTGGATTAGCTGCTCTTAAAGTAGCATCTGAGAAGAGGGGGAACGTGGTCCTGCAAAAAAAATAAAATAAAATAAAAAAAAACTTAAATGTGCTCATGTGAGCAGGTTTTTATATTCAGATTTTTGGCTTAACTATTAACATTTGGTGTGCCTAAGGTCTCGCAACATGAGATTACACAGTGTTTAATGTTAGAGTACCTAAACAGGTCCAGCAGAATATCCAGGCAGCCAGTGGTTTGAGCTAGAGTCTGTCCTAATTCTGCAACAGTACATAGACACACAAGGGATACAAAGGTTTGAATACTGTAACATAAATAAGCGAGCTCATAATATGCTCAAAAATCTTAGATCAAATACACCCTTTCCCCCAACATCTTGTTCCAAATATATGAAATGGCTTTCATGAGCTTTGGACTAAACCAAGATGGAACATAAACGGGATGACCAATCCTAAAGCTTTAATTTAACATCTCAGTTGAGGATAATTTATCTTACTGTTGTTGACTACCAAAGCAGACAGCAAATAGACAGACACTCTCCTCAGTGTCAGTGGGATGTCGTCTTTCGTTAACCAACCAGCAATGTCTGCAAATGTCTCCATTCTGCAAAGGGAATTCTTGCAATACACTAACAGAAGGTGAGATAAGAAGAGTAATATGTATTTAAATTGATCTCAAACTGTTATGACATTACATTACACAGCAAATTATTCACATAGAATGTACAAAGCTGTACACTTAAATGCATACTGCACCTCAGTTCAGGAGCACACTCTCTGATGCCCAGATTTAAATACTGAACATAGCAGAAAAGGTTACCTATGTGCTGTAAATTTCCCTGTCCTGAGACAAATGAAGGATTATCTTTTGTCTCCAGCAAATGTTCTGTCTTTTGACATTCAAATCTTTTATTGAAGTTTTTAATGAAGCTTTGTATGTCTGCTGTCACATTTTATTTTAAAAAATGCAAATCTGATGGCTGGATCAGTTGAAGGTTGAAGTAAAATTAATCCTCTAAAAAAGAACTCCGAGCTCTCCTCTTGCTATTAAACATGTCTGGATCAGGGCAGAATCTGGTGCGAATGCGGGTGGTTATTTATTTATGTCTATTTATATCTACCA
This sequence comes from Naso thynnoides, assembly GCA_029783665.1. Classification (NCBI taxonomy): domain Eukaryota; kingdom Metazoa; phylum Chordata; class Actinopteri; order Acanthuriformes; family Acanthuridae; genus Naso; species Naso thynnoides. Next base: position 13,406,656 of record JAQLOL010000023.1, read on the forward strand.
GAAGCTCCAGTCTGCCTCCAACTCTCTTGCAGGTGCAATCATCAGCAGCAGCTGAATGAATGGCATGTATTGTCTACATGCTGGCATTTGCCCCTTCGCTTTACTCGTTTAAACAGAAAAACACTCACAGCCCTATAAAATATGTGATAGCCTACACATCAAATGTTCATTAGATGTCAAATATCATGTTATGAAAATTTCAAAATATTTGCAACAGCCCTAATGTGACAGTCCACTGCAGCTTGTAGTGAATGCATCACAGGGTTTTACTTATGATACATTCAAGCGTTCAAGAGTTTGCCACCAATATTTATCACTTTGTCAGCTTTTTAAGAGTCACTTCCTTCCATAAATCTTAAACTTCACAAGTTTAGGGGGACCAAAGTTTTGGTCGTCGTCAGGCTGGATTACTGGTTTGGGAAGGGTGTGCATATTCATCCTTAGTTTCGAAAGCTGCAAATGACGCAACTTTTTCAAATGCAGATTTCACAAGATGTGCCCCTGAATTGAGGTTCAGCAACTATAACAGACATATGCCTACCATTGGCATCTGCCAGTGTGCCAAGTGTAAAGAGAGCAGCCTCCTTAACATCTGAGTGAACAATACTGGATTTGGAGAGGTTATACACAAATGCCACACCTCCAATTTCTCGCAGCATGTCCACAGTATCCTCTGAAATAATACAAATTTGGAGGAAAAGGTAGTTGGGTGGTCATATAAAAAAGAGTTTTGCTGAATATGTAAATGTATCACTAACATGAATACTGAACTGAAACTTATCACGTCATGTATCGTCACAACAAACCCGATGTTTATGGAAATGGTTTGTTCCTGTCATTGACTGTTTTCTGTTACCTCTCTTTTCACAGATTGAAAGAATGGCGATAAGAGCTTGTTTCTGCAAATCAGGACATTTCATCTGAAACTTCAGACACTCAAGCAGCAAACTGAGATCCGTCCTTAGAGCTAAAAGCAGAACGATGACATAGATGACGTTAACCAGACAAGATCACATAATACACAAGCTATATGTGTCAGACATTTGAAGAAGGAAATAATATCACTCACTATTACGGCTGTTGCTGTAAACCACTGTCTTATCCATTTTACTCTTCAAATCACTGTGGTTTAAGTCATGAACAATGGTTACATTATATGTCACTCAAGTAGCGGTGACGTTACGGCTAACTTAATATTACCAGAATGTCTAGAATAACCGGCGTTTTTTTAGTGCGAACGTTAACGTTAGTTACCATCAGAAAGGCTATCTTAAGAAACGTTACTATTTAGCTAGCTGACCTAGCTAGTTAGCTCACAGAAAATAAATTTCGACGCTACATTAAAATTCGGCAAAGCCAGCTGCTCTTTGACAGAACATTTTTCTTCAAGATTACTACAGAAGTTGTCATCTAATCCTAAATTTGAATAACGGTCATGGTCAACTTCTACTT
>JAQLOL010000023.1:13408207-13421533 GCA_029783665.1 Naso thynnoides
ATAACTTGTTTCTTACTTACACAGAATTGAAACACAAATGTAAAAGAGAAGTTTTTCACCTGTGCAGCATAGTAAAATAGTAAAAATCAGCATAGTAAAAATCACAACCACAACCATCGTTTAAGCTAACGATGGCTGTAGCATTAATGTTAGCAAACGATTTATGACTTAACAACAAACTATGCACTTCCCTCTAACCCTAACATTACTTGTTTTCCTAACACTCATACAAAGCTGGGAAATGTAAAAATTAATAAAAAACAACAACATTAAAACAATGTTTTAAAACAACAGAAGTCCCAGAAATGTTGGAAAAACTTCATGACAGTCTGTGTTCATTAGAAAATCCTGTGATGTATAAAGTTGTGTTGTTGGCGCTCAATGCTATTCACACACAGCAACACTTGTTTTGACCGCTATGACTAACTCAAAGTCCGTTGAGTAGGCCTAAATTCTGGCAATGTTCGTGTCGTCGCGATGTCATTGACATGTCACTTACACTGTGGTAGTGTTTTGGTGTTTAGAAAATCATGTGGATATGAATATTATTAGGATTTGTGAAAAACTTCAGCTTTTGATACATGTGTTGTATGAATCGACCCAGTAGTACTGCTTTGGATGGTATTGTAGTGGTTATGGTGGCAGCCAGATGCTGTTAACAGAACTGCGACCACGGGCAAACAGGCATAACTGCATCTGGACAGCTTTTGAGAGTGAGTTGCAGGAGACAAAGACAAAAGATCCCTTCAGGAAATGGACATGGAGATGGAAGATGGATTTATGGATGTACTATGGTGGGGAACTGAAGATTTCTGCTGGTTTGTGTGAAAGCCAGGTAAACAAAAAAAACTTTCAGCTCGGCGAACATTCCCTAAACGTTTGTTAATGGCAAAATAATGTGCAAACATTTGCGGAACATCATTTCTTGCCAAAAACTAATGTTCTGTGAACGTTCTGTAAATGTTTGTCCACTGCAAGAAATACTGCTCTGCGAAAGTTCGCTCAACTTGCTGTTTTCAACGGGAAAAACAACATCGGCGGAACGTGAAGAAAGCTTTCTAAAACTTCTGCCAGGGAATGTTCGCTGAGGGGGTCCAGAGAACGTTCCTTTAACCGTCAAGCAACGTTTATGGAACGTTCAATTGTTTGCGGGGTATCATTCTAACAGAAGACTAAGTCATGAGGAAACAGCTACGAAAAGGAAGGATTTAGGAAGTAAGGGAAAAATTGTAAGACATACAGATTTTTACTGCTTATTTAAAAGACAGAGGAGATAAGGTTTTGTTTTTGATACATTAACATTAATTTGTGGTAATACATTGTGGATGCAAGCTACTGCTCCCAACCAAAGAAAAAGAAGAAGAAGCATGAACTACAACAGGGACAGGGACATTATGGTAAATCACAAAATGCAGGACTTTTTGTTCCATGAATTTATTTAGGTTGGAAGTATTAAATAGTGATGAGCTGAAAAGGCATTATAGAGCATTTTTGACTTTCTGGGGTTTGCCAAAAAAACTTTTTTAAAGCATTAAGGCAGCAAACAGCGACATCTGGTGGTTTGAAAAACGCCTGGCAGCTTACACTGCTCAAGCACCACAATACATAGCTTTGGTCTCATATGTGTGCAATAAAGGTCTGTAAAATTTGCTAAAGTGAATGTGAACAGCTGTTCAGAGGTGCTGCATCAAGTAGCCTACATATGTTATTGTTCAATAATTTTTTAAAAGAAAAATTAAAGGTACAAAATATTTTGCTGATACGAAACAATATATAGGCTATGTATTTGTGCTGTGAAGTAAAAATGGCACTGTTGGCTCAGTTGTTTTTTTTTAATTGTCATGAATATTTGTGTTACATTTTAACAGTAGTTTTCATGTCTGACTATATAATGTTTTATACTTGCTACCCAATTATAGCATAGCTTAGCATAGCTTAATTATAGCTTAGACTGATATCAAGCTTATTCTTATGGTATTCAAATACTTTTTTAAAAATGACTCAATTTTCATTTCCCACTCATGTGCCAACCAGATAACGAATTGTAATTGAACTTTATAAGCCTTTCAATACTGTCAAACGGAATTAAGCGCTCTCTTTCTTTTCTTTTTCAAACAACTTCATCATAGAGAAAGAGGTATACATGGGTTTAAGCGCCTTCTGAAGCGCCAGTTTTAAGACTCTGACGTCACCAATCACATGATGTTCTTTTGACACCGGCTCCGCCTGCTACAGTACAGCTGTCACGGCAAAATGTGTTAAAACACCACGCTCCACAGGGCTTCAACACACTTTGGAGCTTTTGTATTCTGCCCATTGTTGGTGTACTAACAAGGTAACGTTGTTTACTTTGCATACTTAACATGCACAATATAAATATACGTGTAGACTTTATTGAACGGAGTATAGGTTTTGGTGTAACCTTAGCAAACGCGAGTCGCTTTTTAAGCGGAGCTAGCCAGCTAGTGAGCTAACCCATAAAGTTTTACATTATAACCCTGACGTAAACCAATGTTATGTTGCCAGTTGCACATTACGCCAAAGACATGTCATACAAAGACGTAATGTTACGCTGCTTAGTATTAGTTTAAAGTTACAGCATACTGATTAACGTTTTGGTAGTCATTTGAAGCGGGCTAACTCTCACAACGTGCAGCTTGCTAACGTTATCTATTTAGGTCAGCGCCTTGTTGCAGGTAGTAACGTTACGTGTTCTTGCAAAAATCTTCCCGGTACATTTAAACTGTCTTTACTTCTTTTTTTTCCTTTGACATAATGTTAGATACCCGAGTGATCAAGTGGTACAACACTTCCAGCAGCGTTGCGTTAGAGATGTCTGGACGTGTGTACGCCAGCATCCTTCAAAGAGCTTCAAGCTACACACTGACACTTTCTACTGCTGCCCCTGTCCAGGTTTGTATTTAGACAGATTCATGCTTCATTTATGTAATATAATTAGAGCAAAGGATATTGACCAAAAATTATGTCACTCTGTTTTCAGGTTGAATAGTCATATTCAATGTATTTATTTCTTGGTATTTTCTGCAAAGTGGGCAGACGTGTTCAGTTGTAAGTCAAAGCCACAGTCTAGTTGTCGCTAACACTTTGATTAAGACAGACTGTAATCAAAAGAAAATGTCTCAATACCATATCTTGGAAGGAGAAGTTAAACACACATCACAGGTGCAAGGCCATCAGGTTGTCTTGTAGAAAAGGAAAAGAGTAGCCTGCACAATTACTCCAAGCCACAAAAATCTTTATTAGACAATGTTTCGATCACAGATCATCATCAGGTCAAACATTCAACCTGATTTCTGTGGCTTGGAGTCCGTGTGCAGGCTATTCGTTACTGTATGTCGCCTAGTTTTGGTGGTATATGATATTGTAATTATGTCCTAACTCTTTTTTTTTTTACACAGTATGCCCACCTTGTAGCTGTTCCCTCTTGTCAGCCTCGTCCGGCCCACTATTGTCACTTCTCATCCTGGGGTTCCTCCAGAATTGACCAGTTGTGCTCCAGTACTGAGGAGTTGGGAAATAGATTCCAATGTAGGAGACACCTCTCAACTCGTCAGGATCTAGACTTCCAGCTCAGTCAGGTCCAAATAAACAGTATTCTGCGATCAAATGAACAGGTAATTTCTATCATAGTGTCTGTCTTTTGGATGAGGAAGGAGCTGAAGTGACATGTTGAGCATGAAACTTCCACAGTTGTTGGAGTTGGGTGGCTTGTTTTATTTCTGATGTGATATATCGACATTTCATGGAAAATAACTTTACTGTAATGAATAACACTATACATCTATGTGTATGTGCACTCTGTGTCTCAGACTGTGACTGTGCCAGAGTTTGATGGCAGGGGACTCAGCGCTGTGAAAAAGTTTGATAGCAACCAGTTGGCTGCAAACACACCTAATGAGGACCGTCGCAGTGCAGCCACCTGCCTGCAGGTAAGCATCTTGTCCCTTCTGTCTTTGCAATCATCTTTATACTTTTCTCTGCCTCCTTGTAAAATTTCATACAATTTCCCCTCTCTTCTCCAGTCAAAGGGAATGCTCTTTGGCGTATTTGATGGCCATGGTGGCTCGGCGTGCGCGCAAGCTGTCAGTGAGCGGCTGCTGTACTACTCTGCGGTTGCAATGATGCCAAAGCAGAGCCTGGAGGAGCTTGAGAAATGCATGGAGCATGGCAGACCGGTTCCACCTATTTTGCAGTGGCACAAACACCATGCAGACTTTAACTATCGGGACTCTGCTTCTCTCTACATCGACCACCTGAGAGTCTTCTGGCAAGAATTACTGGACTGTGAGGACTATGATGAAGGCATGAGGTAAGAAATCATGTATTTCCGTAACATAGTTATCTACAGATACATACATACCTGTGTGTGACTAGTTTTTCTTTCACATCCTTTCATCATCTCCCTCTCCTTTAGTCCTCCAGATGCTCTGGATTATGCTTTCAAACGACTTGACACTGATATCTCCTTGGAGGCCCAAGTCCCTCTTTCGAATGACCTGATGAGAAGCACAGCCATACAGGTAATAAAATATGCCTTTTCTTGTTACTTTAGTTAATTCAAGGTCACACTATGTTGATACACAGGTATCATTATTTGTCCAGGTTGCATTTGCTGGTTGCACTGCCTGTGTGGCTTATATGGGCTTGGATGGCATCCACGTGGCAAATGCCGGTGACTGCCGAGCGGTATTGGGGGTGCAGGAGCAGGACGGATCATGGAGTGCTTTGCCACTTTCTCAGGACCACAACTCACAGAACCTGGCTGAGGTGGAGCGGATCAAAGCCCAGCATCCACCCTCAGAAAGAGACACAGTGGTTACAGATGACAGGCTGCTCGGGGTGAGAGTTCTCTATAGTTGAACACCAACAGGGACTTTACAATGAGTTGCCTGCTGGATTAAAAAATAAACAGTTTTCTAATCCTGTGCTTTTATCCCTCTGTCAGGTTCTGATGCCTCTTCGTGCATTTGGTGACGTAAGATTCAAGTGGAGCAGTGAGTTACAGCAGAGCATCTTAGCCAGCCTGGAATCTGGAGTGGACCTGGACTCTCTCAACCTGTACCAGTACACTCCTCCTAACTACCTAACTCCACCCTATCTGAATGTGGCACCAGAGATAACCTTTCACAAGCTGAGACCTCAGGACCGCTTCCTGATCCTGGGCACTGACGGACTGTGGGATGAACTAGGGAACGATGAGGCGGTACAACTCATTGGAGAGCACCTGAGTGGGATTCACCTACAGGTTTGTGTGTGGAAAGGAAGTGACATGAATTGTATTTGCCTCATTCAGAGCACATAACTTTATAGGACCACTAATTTTGTTGTTTTTATTCTGTAAATTTATCCTGTATAAAATATCCTTTCTTTTTTCCAGGCTCCAGTTTCCCCATCTGAGAAGCAGCTAAAACTGGGTCAGATGCATGAACTCTTGCTGAAACGTCAGGCCCGTGCCTCCCCTGCTCTGGACACTAATGCTGCCACGCACCTTATCAGACACGCTCTTGGCACTGGGGAGTACGGAGAACTCTGCCAGGAGAGACTGGCCTCTATGCTTGCTTTGCCAGAGGACTTGGCTCGAATGTACAGGGACGATATCACAGCCACTGTGGTGTATTTGAACTCTAACTTGGCCCGACCTCACTACAGCTAACAGGAAGTTTTACAAAACTGGGGAGAGATAAAACAAACAAACAAACAAAAAAACCCCACAACATAAGTCATTACTCAGATCAAAGCCAATGTCATTTTCAGGATATTTTCGGACAAAAATTGCAACCTGTTACATAAATGTATTTATTAATGTTTTGAAATGAAAGGTGGATTTTCAGTGTTTTACCATGTAAAAAAAAAAGATCAATAGAATTACATATTGTAGTGTCAGTCAGGTCAAAACAGATTTTGTGCACGTTATTCATAATGAACATATGGGAGATTTCACCTGAGTCACATGATGTAAGTGGAAGTGGGAGTAAAAACTTTTTCTTTGCTTTAGATAGACCTTTGTCATCTGTGTTTCTCTACATAAGTGTAAGCATATACTGTATTGTAAATAGTGGATGGTCCCACTGTGATATCACCCTCCTGTTTGTAGACTAATGTTTTTTAAAGCTTTGGTTCTGGAGTTATGCCCATCACCATCTTTTGTTTTTTGGAGTCAGAAATGACCATTTTTGAAAGAAAACATGGAGCTTGGAAGTTGGTTTCTGTCCTGATTGGATCAGAGTGAGAAACAGAGGACTTGTCATTGTAGTGATGTGTCAGTCACAAGGTAGCCATGCCCCAAAGCAAACCCTGTTTATTTTACTCTAAATGTGACTGATTTACAATGTGAACATGATGCTATATTCAGAAAGACTTGACACTGTTGATTAAGGATAAATCAAGTGACAAGTGGGGTCATTTTTTAATGCTTACATACAATCAGATGTCTTTTTGCTGCAAGTGGTGTCACCACCTGCTGGCCACCAGGAAGAACTCAGATTTAGGTCATCTATGCATTGGTTTCACTCTCAAGATTGTGCCCCGATGACACTAAATGTGTGTAAACTGTGAAGTGTCCTTTAAATTCTGTGTAAATGTGCTGTCTTCAGTGTGATTGTTAGATGTATCACAGTCAAGTCAATAGACAGTCCACTCACTGAAATAAAGGTTTAGACACTTCAATTCAGATTTTTTTTCTTTTTTTCTGAATGATTAAGATTCAAAACTCTAGATTACTTTACTACAGATACAGTTAGATTGAAAAGTAAATGAAATTAAATACAGAGGCCAGCAAGAGACACCCAAAGCTGTGTGGGAGGAAGAGTTTTGAAAATAAACTGTGCTTAAATATTAGTTTCCCAGTTTCATGGGAGCCACTCTAATCCTGAAGTGTTATGTAAACACTGCTGACACTCAGAGGAAAGGGGCATCACTTCACCAGCCCAAAGGTGAGTGTGGAAATCTTCATTGTGTAAACATACCTGCATGTGTGACAGCGCCTGAGGTCACCTCTAAGCTTCTTTGTTTTTCAACAACTTCTTACTGATAAAATCAGACTACTCAGCACTGTAAGAACAAAGTATAGCATAGTAAACAGACGATTACTGTAGACTCAGGCAGTTAAATGACTGATACTGAGTTTGGAAAATTCATTGATCCCACTGATGGAGGAAATCTGAAGGCTAGAAACTGTCAAAAGGAGGGTTTGTAAATGCCACTATCTTGGAACGTTGCCACTGAAATAAAGCAGCAGATCCAGTCCAGATGATCAGTCGAGTGACGGTGGAGGAAAAATCTGCACAGTTTTTATACTGAAGGGGATGATGGGCAACAACCTGACTTTGAGGGGGCTCTTTTTGCTTTGTCAAGTCCAGGTGAGTTTTTGAAAATAAGTGAAGAGGTAATTTTTTTTAGTTAATATGTGGTGACTGACAAGTACAACTTGTAAATTCCTCTTTCAGTCTAAAATGGCAAATTGTCTTACTTACTTAGCCCACCTGTTAATATTGTGTGATAATATGCTTTTGTCTGTCATTGGATACATTTTATCTTAGACTAATTCAAGTCTCTCTGAACAGCTCTTAGTGTGTTTTCAAAAAAGCAAAAAATATGTTTCTATTGAACATTTTAAAATTCTGTATTTTGTTTATGAACAGAGATCATTATTAATTTATACTTGAATATGAAACATGTACAACTGCCTACCCTCAAGCACTATTGCTCTCCCACTGATAATGTTTGAGTGTTTCTTCCTCAGTGTTTTGCCATTTTGGCCGCAACAGAAAAAGAGCCATGCTGCTTGAATAAAGAAACCCCAAGAGGCAAAAATGTAAAGGTAAATGTGGATTTAATTTTGTAATCTTAAACTCTTTCATTACTTTGACTGCACTTATAAATCTGACTTGACATGTCGGTCCTGATTAAAACAGAAAAACTGTGACACGGTCCCTGAGCGACATCCAACTGTTGAGTTTCCACATGTGTTTGGCAGTCTGAAACGAACAAAGAGGGAGTGGGTTATTCCAGCAATTAACTTTCCGGAAAATGACAGGGGTCCATATCCCAAATTCATAGTGAAGGTAACTACTGTAGCATCAGGCCAATATAATTGCTTTGAATGCATTTTCATTAAATGTTTTTGCATTGACTGAAGCCACCCTGATTGAAATATCTGTATTGCTGTGCTTTAGATCAAGTCAAGCAACGAGGAAAAGGTGCCGATAACGTACAAGATCAGTGGACCTGGAGCTGATCAGCCCCCTGAGGGTCTTTTTAATCTTGATTGGCGAACTGGTGTGATGTATGTGACTCAGCCACTTGACAGGGAGAAGACAGCCAAATACAGTGTGAGCTGTTCAAAAGACGCATAATCTTAGATGCACAATATTGGATTTTTTGCTGATATCCAATGTGCTGATATTTTACAACTCAATTGGCAAATAATCGATACCGATATATATGTATATTTTTTCCCCACATGTAATTGCAGAGATCAAGTCTCTTCTCTAGTGGTATTTACATACAGTATTATTATGCATACTCTCACTGAGTTTGCCTGCCAGCAAATGCAGACATAAAATACAAAGCTTATAATATAATATTCATTCTTTATGCAAAAGAAGAAAAAAATACTTGTACTTATGTAATGTAAAACAAGTCATTTTTAGTTATGACAAATTATGCTTTTGAACAAAACAAGTAAGATACATCCTACTTAAAACTGGATGATGTAAGTAAAAATAACGTCTGTCCATCATGAGAAACATGGCATTGACTCGGGCATTTAATGAAGGGAACAGTAGCCTGTTATCTTATCGTTTATTCTATTGGCAAATATCAGCATGCTGGCCGATATCCGATAGCTAATTTTAAAACCAATATCAGCAGATACCGATAACATGCCGATAATATCATGCATCCCTAATAATCTCACCTTTCACACATATACCCACAACTGAGTTTTAATCATTATTCTCAATAACTCTAAGAATGTGCTGCGTGTTGTAGCTGTGGGCCCATGCACTGACTGAGAACACTGAGGCTGAACAGCCCATGGAGCTCATCATTAACGTCATCGACCAGAATGACAATGCTCCGAAATTCACTGAGAACCCTTTCTATGGTGGAGTGAGCGAGAGTGCTGACATTGGTAAGTGAAAGAAAAAATAACTCCTTATTATACTTCCTGAAATGTGTATTTTTAGTGCTAATAGTCACTGTTGTATCGTTTTCCTCAGATGACTCCATCATAAAGGTAACAGCAGCAGATATAGATGACCCGCAGACAAGCAATGCTATCATAAGATATAAAATAAAGGCTCAGATGCCTCAAAATCCCAAAGAGGACATGTTTGCCATAAACCCAGTGAGTGGAATGATCCGTGTGACGGCAGATGGACTAGACAGAGAGGTAATGAAATTGTGCAACTTAAATACTACTCTAGTCAGAGAATTCTTCATTTTCTGTTTTCCATTGTAACGCCTCTTCCTCTGTCAGACTCAGCCAGAGTACAAGCTCATCGTTGAGGCTGCTGATATGGAGGGGGCCGGCCTTACAACCACCTGCACTGTTATCATCAGCGTCATTGACAGCAATGACAATGCTCCACTGTTCTCTGTCACATATGTGGGTTTAGAATGACTAAAAACTTCAAAATAATGTAAAAGTAAGTTTTATCTGTAGCTGCATTTAATAGTTTCCTGCTTTTTCCCAGGTTTCTGCCTCAGTGCCAGAGAATGAGGTTGGAGTGGAGGTAATAAGACTAAAAGTCACTGACAAGGATCTGTCAGGATCTCCGAATGCAAACACCAAATACTCACTAATCAAAGGCAACGAGGAGGGAGACTTCAGCATCATCACAGGCTCCAGTAAAATGGAGGGAATTCTTAAAACAGCCAAGGTTGGGAAACACTGTCAACTTTTTTAAGTCTGTGTTACTTAACACAACACATAGGGCGTGTCATACTTTGTTCTCCATCTCTTTCAAGGAGCTGGATTTTGAGAGCAGTTCTGTCTCTACTCTGCTGGTGGTGGTGACAAACGAGGTGCCATTTTCTGGACCCGTGTCGACCTCAACAGCCACAATCTCTGTAACAATCATGGACAAGAATGAGCCTCCTGTTTTCAGTCCAGTGGAGATCCACGTGAGCCTCTCAGAAGATGCAAGAATAGGAAGTTCTGTGGCTGACCTCAGAGCTGAGGACCCAGACACAGCCAGGAAACAGAGCGTTAGGTAATAATAACACATATATACATACTGTTGGAATATGTCAATGGTATTTATGTCCTATTCTGTTTGAATTATAATGACTCTGTTCCTCCTGATTTCAGATATGAACTATACAATGACACTGTCAGGTGGCTGAGTCTTGATAAAGACACAGGATCAATCAAAGTTAAGAGCGGCATGGACAGAGAATCTCACTATGTCAAAGACAGCAAATACACTGTCCTAGTTTTGGCTTATGACAATGGTAAATTTATACTTTTGGTCTTATTAAGGAACACTTTCACAGCCTTCTTTTCCACTTACCTGAATGAATAATAACTCTGCTGTGTCCTCATCTTTTTACCCTACTAGATACTGTCCCTGAAACAGGGACTGGTACTCTGGTTGTGAGTTTATTAGATGTGAACGACCATCATCCTGTGATCAAGCAAAGGACCGCCAGTTTATGCAATAGTGACCCTGTTCCCGTCCTGCTTGATATAGTGGACCTTGACGGACCCGGTCATGCTGGACCGTTTACTGTGGAGCTTCAAGGACAGACCAGGATCAACTGGACTATTATTAGTACCAATACCACAAGTAAGAGAGGTCAACACGTTTGCACACCCAGTAGTAACAGGTAGACATTTCAGTGGCGACTGCGCTATCCTCTCAAAATTGCAACATTTTAGTCACATGCTTTATCACTTGAAAATATAACAGAAATGTGCCAAAGCAAATCCAGCTGTGCATGACATGCATACATTAAACTCAAACCAAGCACTGCACTTTAGTTTAGAATTCTGCATCTTTTTCTCCTTGGCAGGTAACATTGCATACCTTGCCCCCAAACGGGAGTTGTCACCTGGGGACTATTATGTGCTGATGCGAATCTATGATGTTGGCTTGCTCTACCAAGACAGCACACTGGACGTCGAAGTGTGCCAATGTCAAGGGGCTGTCTCCACCTGCTTCATCCCACCCTCTGCCCCCCGTCTGCACACTTCTTCTCTCGCAACCTCAGTTCTTGGAGCAATTTTTGGGCTTTTGTGTATGTAGCAGGTATTTCGTATTCGTCTGATGTCATAAATGTAGTTTGGTTCAATTGTTCTGTTTGTAATCGCTTTTATTTTTTTGTTCACCACAGTGCTCCTCTTACTACTGCTGTTGTTGCTGAGAAGGAGGAAGAGGATGTCGAAGGATATTCCTCTTTTTGAAGAAGTACCCAGAGAAAACATCTTCTATTACAACGAAGAGGGAGGAGGAGAAGAGGACCAGGTAGGAGTAGGAGCTTTTAATGCAACTGATTACAAGACATCTGAGTATCTGTAACTTAAGTGACTGGAATGGAAGACGTGAGGGCCTCGGTACACATGCAACTAAAATGATTTTGCCTTGGACCAGTTTTACCTGATTTGACCATATGAAAAAAAGAGAATTAAATAGGTCCGAAGCTAGTGAGTAAAAATCCCTCACGCTGCAACAGTTTGTGCTTTCTGGCTCAGATAACCAGACTCAGAAACCAATACAGCAGAATTTGTCACAATCTATCTGGTCTGCATTTCAGGCTGGACATAAAGAAACCTGCTTAAACATTATAGTCAGGAAGTAATGGTCTTGAGGATACTCTGTGTTTTAGTGTAAGAATTGTTTCAGTGGGATTTTAATCAAATGATTGATTGTCCATTTTCCCACCTTTATTTACTCCAGGAATATGACCTTAGCCAGCTCCACAGAGAGTCTGACAGCCGTCAAGTTTTCTGTGCTGAAGTGTTTCCTTCCGTCCAGAGTCGCCTGTGCCGCCGCCCACAAGACAACGAAGAGATTGGCGATTTCCTTGAGGATGTGAGTCATATTAAAAGGCTTACATGGTGTGGCATTAAAAGAACATCTTCGGTGTATAAGTGTGCTAATATCTATTGAATGTATCAATGCAACATTTATTTTAATGCAACTCAGTAATATTTTCACTGGTTCTATTGTAGAGCCTGCTGGCTGTAGATAGTGATCCCACAGCTCCTCCCTATGACTGTCTCTTGGTGTTTGACTGTGAGGGCTTTGGCTCAGAGGCGGGTTCTCTCAGCTCCATCACCTCTTCTGACTTGAATGGGGAGCAGGATTTTCAGGACCTGGTCTACTGGGGACTGCGTTTCAGCAGGCTGGCTGACTTGTACACATGTAGGACAGAGGATGGCGATGACACAGAAACGCTTCCGGGAAAAACAGAATGGGTCTGACATGCGTGTATTTATAGATGCTTCAAATTTAGGTCCATCTGCCCAAGGTCCTTAGAATACTTTGTGACCTTTTTCTGCAGCCTTCTGTGGCTTTTTTTGGTCTGAGATATGCTCATGCTCTGTTCTTGTGTCATACTTTGATTTTCTGGCTTGTTCATAGCACTTCTGTGATTATTGCTTTAGCTTGTTGCTGGAATCGGTATATTATTACTCCCTTTTTATGCCAAAGTAAACATTGTATACTCTGATAATAAACAGCAGCATTCTTAGCCATTAGTATTGCTGGAATCCTGAGTTATGGCTTATTTAAAATTTGTCTGTTTTCGTATGTATATGCATGCATGCATATTACCTGTGGAGTTCATCAAGATTTTGATAACAGTCCTCTTTTATTTTTTATTTTCATTTTCCATCCTGGTCATATAATCAGTAAGTCCTATATATATATATACATACACACTTCACATACACAAGTGTGTATGACTGATGTTTCATGATTCTCTGTATCATCCTTGTAATCCTCGTTTTCAGGTGTTTTACCCTGCATCGTTCTTCACAGCATCTTAGCATGTGAGCATGTGTTTTATATGATTTTGTGATCTCTTGTTTTTATTTTTGATACTTTCTGATTCTTATTTCTTTTTATTTAATTGTCAAAAATGGTTGAGAGCATTTATTTTTGCTTCAATGAAATTTGTCTTTATTCGTAAACTTGGTGATGTTTGTTTTATCACATTAGCTAGTATGTATTACGGTTCCCTGTATTTTATGAATGTGAGGGTTAGAGGGGAAAATGGAGTTAAAGGTAGGGTAGATGTTGTTTTCCTGGATCATTTTTAATATATTGCTTAAAATACCCTTTACACACAGGTTGA
>JAQLOL010000023.1:13441203-13455015 GCA_029783665.1 Naso thynnoides
CATGTGTATGTTGTGAAATGATGTTATCATGAGCTTTATTATTTGGGTTTAAAGGGCCCGGTCATGTGCCCTGCCCCGGCTTTGATTTGTTCCGCTACTGGCACATGCTTTCTCACACTTTACCTAAGGGTTGGAAAGGCCATTTTCTTTTGGCAATGTACAAATCTTACAGTCAATACGGATAAGCATTGTTTTAAAGGCAACTTGTATAATGGCCCTCTGCCCTTTTTTGGCCTTCATCCACTAAATTTAGAGGGGACAGGGGCCTATGGAGGATAAGTGTGTGACATGGAGGGTGGGGGTGGTCTACACATACAGTAAGTCACTGGGTGGGGTGAGTGTACAGTATTTTTATTTATTTTTTTTGTAAGAACATGCAGCACAGAATCAATGGCCTCTTTCCAGAAGCAGCTGTTTCTGCCCCTCCAGCTGTCAACGAAACACGCCCCCACCACCACACATGCAAACATAAAGTCAAACACACACACATCAAACTCTCTCTCTCTCTCTCTCCCACAGTTTTCTTCTCTCTCATGCATACTCACACAATGGTTGTGTACTGACCTGAGGAGAGCAGACTGCCACTGCTGCCACTTATAATTTTGCCCTTGCTGCCCATGTTGGCCAGTTTGGAGGTCTTCAGAGTTCCTGTTTCTGTAAGGTCGATGGCGATCTCACTCAAACTCCGCGCAGCATGGATCTTAGACTGGATGGACCAGACAGGATTTGTCAAAGCACATCATTTAGCAGTTTAATCGCAACAAGTTTGCTTATCATTGCTCAGTTTGCTGCAGGTCTTGTACCTTTTTTAATTATGTCCATTGCTTGTGGGGTGATGTTTATTAGGTGGGACTGACTGACCTTGCTTTGCTTGCGGTCCAGGTAGAACTGGTGTTGGCTGATGGCCATGGCCCAAATGGACTTGATGAGGGCAGGACAGGCGTACCATGTGTGCACAGCGATGCCGCTGTGACCAAATGTCCTCCTCGTCACCGACGCCCTACAGTAGGAGCGGACACAAGGCCTACTTATATACACTGAATACAAAAGAATCCTACATATAAAAAAGTGAGAACACTCCAACCCGATAAACACACCACTACCACTACCACCAAGAATATCTGAGACTTTAGAGCTCAAACCTGACAGTGACTTTTTTTGCAAAACCACACACGTTGTACCCCACTGTTGACTCATCCATATTTAAACAAACATCTGTAGCTGAGCAACTGACCAGCTTAACCTAATGACAGCTTCCTTAAAAGAAAACACCACTGCTCTCTGTTTCACCCTTTCTATCTCTTTTTTCTCCCCATTCCCTCCCTCCCTCTGTCTGCAGAATAACACTCCACATATACAGCCATGTTAAATAAACACAAGAAAGGTCACTTCCTCTGCGAAAGAGCTATCGCACAGCCATCTCCTTCTGTGGTCAACTATCAAGAGTTTATACTATGTGTTTGCGTGTGTGTGTGTGTGTGAGAGCACAAGTGTTTGTTCATGCATGTGGCTCCACAAGTGTTTTAATAATCAGCCTATAAATCTGTGTCTGACTCCACTGGGACATCCCAATATCTTGCTCTATTACCAAGACAAATGCTGGAACCATTACTGAATGAGATTCCAATCTCTCCATTCCCGCGCTGGAGAATGAATCTCAACATATTCAGTACACCGTACGGTGGTAATTTACAGTAAAAGCTCATGGAAGTTGTTCAGAACTGCTGGGAAATTCTATGACTTTCAAATATTAGCTGAGGAAATTAATCAGCAATAACATTTAATCACCAAAGAAAACTTATATGAAATAATAATCATCAAACCAATGAGGAGCCTGCAACGCAATTTGTCACTAAGGTACTTTTTTAAAAACACAGCCACTTTAAACTGTTCCCACAACTTCATTACAGCAAGTCGCTGCCAGCTCAAATTTGTGATATAAATTTACCTCCTGGGGTCGTGAACTTCTACTGAAAACTTCTTCTCTCTGAAGTAGAGATTCTCCAACTGGCGCCATTGGAACACCTGAAGTTCAGAAGAAACACACACTCTTCAAAGCTGCTCACACAAAAACATGTTTCACATTAAAATCCACACAGCCTTTAGCCAAATTCTTTTATCACTTCTCTTTAAGTTCCAATTTCAAAAAAGAGAAAATGCAACGGATAAGAAGGAGTAGGAGGAAGAAGACGGAGCTGATGAGGAGAAGAAGGGGAGAAGAGAACCTAGTCTGGAGCTCTCTGATCAGGTCCAGACCGGGCGGTCTTGTCCACAGTGAATCCCTTCACTGGATGATCTCACTCTGAAGAAAGACAGTGTGAGAGAGGGAGGAGGCTTTCTTTCCTCTTGTAGGCTTTTCTCTTCTTTTTTCTCTTTTCCGTCCCCTTTACGAACCATCAGCTCCTCTTTAAGTGCAGCCAAAGCCAGCTGGGCGAGAAAGTTTCCCCCCAAGCCGTACTCCACAGCATGTGTGTATCCTAAATCCTCCCAGACGCAGGGGAACAGAACGTTATGAGCTAGTCGGTGTTCACCATCTGTAGGCATGTGCGTGTGTGTGTCTTGGTTGAGAAAAAGTGTGTTAAGTTTCTTCCTCTCCTGTAGCTTTGCTACAGAGTTGTGGAGGGAGGGGGCGTTAGTGCCTACCCTCCTCTTGACCCCTCCTCCCTCTCTCCCTCAGGGACTGTGCTTCCTGCTATGTGGTTGGGAGGTGAGTGTGTGTGTGTGACGAGGGGTCAGGGGAGGAGTGATGAAGGGGGTAAAGAAGCTTTTGGTGGCCCCAGCAATTGAAGTGCCCTTGCTTTGTTTTATCAGAGCTCTGCGTGCGAGCACATACACACATCTGCAAAGTCGGAGTCTGTTTCTTGTTAGAGAGAGAGTGTGGGCTATTTCAGAACACAAGTGGGCCTGGGTCTGTCAGCTGGAGCAGACATGCGAGCACACACATACACACACAAATCTCTGATGTACGCTGACAAGCCATTTGGAAAGAAAGTACAACTGAGTTGCAAGAAACAGGAGAAAAGAAACAAAGTAGGAGACTGAGCTGTGGCAGGATAAGGGAGGAAAAGAGGAGAAAGGGAGCTCGGGGAGGAACAGGTCACAGCCCAGGAATTTTAACAGCCTAAGAAAACAATGGACAGTTGGATGAGAGGGAGGAAAGGGAAGAAGTGGGAGAAATATTATGAAAAAAGTATGTAAACAGCCTGATGTACAGTATGCATTTATGCTCCGTAAGTGAGTGTATGTGTGTGCACGAGCGTGAAGAAAAGAAATCACTCCTCTTATCAAAACTGTTGCTGTACCGTGCGCTTTCAATGGAGTGTGAAGTGCTAATGTAGCATGGTGCTAAATATAGTGGGTAGGGTAGATAGGGAGTGAGGGACTGCATCGGTGTGTGTGTGTGTGTGTGTGGGAGTGTGTTGGCTACATATGGTCCAGTGCTGTGAAGATAAGATAGGTGTTTGTAGCTGGGTTTAGGCATGAGACCACTGAAATTGAAGCAGCTTTGATTTTGGAACTAGACTTTGATGTTTATAGACAAAGCAAGCATGTAAATAACCCTCAAATACATCTGAGGCAGTAAAGTAGTCACATGATCTACAACCAAGGCCAATGGAGTCAAGTTTAAAATTAGACTTTTTTGTTGTGATTCTGTGCTGTTTCAGTTACATAAGCCCATTGTTTTAATGAAGCCTTTATAGTTTTACTGGCAGGCTGTGAATAGCGTAAATATCTGATCAACACATGCTGACAGATTCTCTCTTGGAACACAGTCAAAGCTGGTGGGTGCCTGTTCTTATGGCGAGTGTAGTGCATGTATGTGTGCATGTGCTGTACAGCCTCCTTCTCTTGACTGTACAACACTCGCACACAATGGCACCAACACACAGAAAGAGAGGAAGTGACTTGTCATTATTCATCAACAACAGGGTGCTCATGCGTCCAGACCCACGTCTGTCTCATAGAAACGTCTGCACACCCGAGCACACATCCATTACAGATGAAAAGGTCAGATCTGATAGAGTGGAAAGGCCTTTCTACGGTGTAGTGCACTCCGTGGGGATTACTGGAAGAATAGAAAGTTCAAAAAGTATCGGCCTGCACAACAGGGAGGCCTGCTATTCTTCTTTTCTAGAACTAGACTCGGGGACTACTTGGGACTTTAGTTTTACCCTTGGGTGTAAGCTGCTGACCTGCTGCTGATGCGTCACGAACCTCCTAGATCTCTCAGATCGTCTGGGACAGGTTTGCTGTCTGTGCCCAAAGTGAAAACTTAACATGAAGAGGCAGCATTCAGTTTTAATGCTCCAGACAAACTGCAAGAAAACTGAAGGTTCGCTGTAGGTTTAAGTGTTTAAATCACAGCTGAGGACTTTTCTGTTTGCCACTGCTACTATTAAATCAAATTTGATAGTTAAAATCTTAGAATGCACTGCAACTTATACTCTCCTGTTTTATCTGTTGTCTTCTGTTTTAGAGCCTTTCTTCCAATTTAACATTTTTACTTGTATTCACAAAATGTCTTTTTATGCCGTCTTGTGTTGCTTTTATGTTTTGTTTTAATGCCTTTGATGCTCAATGTAGAGCACTTTGAATTGCCTTGTTGAAATGTGCAATACAATAAACTTGCCTCGCTTAGGTGGGGCTCTGGCGTGCCATACTGTATCCATGGAGATGCAAATACACTGTGGGGGGACTTCCTGTTGTATTGTTTTGGTTGTGTGTTTTGAAGGAATGACAATGATGGAAAAACAAATCAGAACAGATTGTATGTGCCTATTTATTCTAAATGAATTACAGACAACAGCGGGTTAGCATCATTGGTCCACTGCAGACAAAAAAATAGAAAAATCAATACGCAGGAAAATGCATGTGTAATAACATTAGCTGAAACTGCAGCTTTCTGTGTTTGAATGGATCCACTACTTTGGTGTTGATGTTAACTTGAAGTCAGTGAGGTAGTCATTTAACACAGAAACCTACAGTAAAATTTCTGCCTAAATGAGTCAGAACACACCTACGGGGGATTAGTACCGTGTGTGTTTCAGTTGTAAAGTCCTGTCTGCTTCTCTACTGTACATGTGTGCTTGCACATGACCTGCGGTGAGCCAAGCGGGAGACGTATTTTAATATCCCCCAGTTAGTGCGGAAGGTTCAGTAGAAGGACTGCATTTAGAAACAACAGGATCTCCCTCATAAAAAGACTAACTAATTAAACACAACTGCTTCCACTACACACACACCCACTACATAGCACAACATGAATTCACTTAGTCGCTTATTAATGAATAAAAAAGGGTCTTGTTGAGAGCACAAAACGTTTTTACTGCGCCAAAAGACAATAATTGGCCTAAAATGTCTCATAATTGGTGTTCTGCCTCCACCTCACTGACTCACAGTACTGATAACTTTAACTATGACATGCTGCAGATTACGCTCTGACTCAGTGGTTACTGGGCTGGCTAGGTGACTGACTAATCACCAAAACAACTGCTCTTCCTTCCGCTGGCTGAAACAGCAATTAGTCTCATTCTTGCCATAACATATGAAAAGCTCCTAGTGACCTCTATGAGTGTCTCATCCTGTGAAACACCGAACAGCTTCAGAGAGGAGCACCTCCCACCCTCCTTTGTCTGCCTTAGGATTGCAGTGAAAAACACATTACTGTGTTCACTGGGACTCAGTTAGTCTTGTGATGTTGCATTAACAAGCGTGCCGCCCGCAAATCTCTTTTGGGTCAAACTCCCCAGACTGCAATCACGTATGCGAGGTGAGGAGGCGCAGTCTTACTCCTACTCTGCCTCAAAATGTGTGCATGTGTGTGTGCAGGGAGACCAGGGAAGAAAGAGAGCGGGTCAGTGATGAAGCTTGACAGACCAATGACTCACACTGACTGTTGCCATGGCAGCTGAATGCTTGATAAGTCTCTTGTACGGGAATGCTATTAACTCTTTCTTCTCACTCTCTCTCTTTGTAATACCCTCGGTGAAAGCTAAAACTTGCCATTGTTCACCCTGTCCACTAACACGCTAAGCAACATGTTAGGCTAAAGACACATATTTGAGCTGTTCACATGTTTCAGCATGTTTTGGCGTTTGTGTGTCTGTGAGATGTGACACTGCATTTTTCCATTGTCATTGTCCACTGATTGTGCTCAGTGGTGAGACAGACATTCAGAAAGAAATACTCTGATCAAGACACACACACACACACACACACACACACACACACACACACAGAGCACAATGCTAGTTGCAAACAGGAAAGCCGTGGCAGACAGGAAGTATTCATCCGGATGGTGGGTTCAGAGTTCAGTCTAATTCCTGTGCATGTGGTACTGAGCAAGAGAGTATCAGTTTGCATGTGTGTGAGCGCCTTGACGGTCAGTCAGTAGGATGCTGTTAACTCCATTAACACCCTATGAGACAAGGGTGAATGCCAAAGATCTGGGCCCTAAACCCGGCCTAGGTCAGAGGTGAGGTATGAAAGGCTCTTACAGATGACCAAATGGGTGCATCGACGAGAAGGAGGAGGAAGAGGAGGAGGACTCCATTCGCAGAGCAGCAGAAGTAAGTGTAAGACAGGATGCATAACATTCCAAGACCGAACGTCTCTCGACAGTAGTATTTGTACAGCATTGTTAGTGTTCTTTCCAAACACAACATCCTGATTCACTGAATGGAAAAAATGGACAGTGGTGACCATGGAAACAAGCACTGAGAGATCGAGAGAGGACGTTTATATTAACTTCCCACCCTTCTTTACAAAAGATGGTGTAAGAATGAGGTGCCAGAAATGAAAAGATATCTTAGAAGTCACACATTTTACACAAAGCAAAACAAGCTCTGATAAATCACAACCTATTCCAGTTTTGGAAATTTACAAATTAATGTTTTAATGCTCATTAAAAGAAGTACTGAAGGCTGTGAAGACAGTTTAGCTTGTGTTGCGGGCAGATCAGATGGAGCATCATCTCACCTTCCTGGGTTTGACTTTGTCCTGGTGGTCATACTGAAAGATGCCCTTATAGCTCAGACCCAACCACCATGGGATCCCCTGCTTGTCCTAAAAAACAAAAGATCAAAAACAAAAAAAAAGTTGTGCATGTGTGTGGGATTTGTGTGGGACTGACAAATGGCTTCAAGCTTCAACATAACAACAATTCCAAACTGCCTGCTTTCAGGTCCAGAGTTAACAAAATGTGTGTGGTGCGTGTGTGAAAAAAGAAAAGGCAGAGTAGTAAAACTGTACCTTAACAGCATAGTAATGTACTCCATATGTGGGCAGAGACTCTACAATGCTCATATAACTGTGGAGAGTAGAGAGACAGACATGTTAGCCTTCTCTACAGTAGACAAACATAAGCATAGACATACACAAACATGTACACACTCACTTTACGATAGCTTGCCCTCTGGACTGCCCATTGAGTTTCTTGTAATGCTCTACGACACGGTCTTCACTGTAAGACAGAACAATAGACAGAGGAAAGGACAATTATCAAGACGGGTGAAAACAAAAAGAGGAGACCTTGTGCAATGTTGTGGTGGTTTTCTCGATGACTGACTGGTCTCTCACCAGTAGGCCAAAGATGGGTGCTCCTTTAGGGCCTGGGTGGGCAAAGCAGGCAGCTTTTTTAGGTCAGACCTGGTTGCATCATTACTGGGAGGGAGAAACCACAAGACACGGTCAACACTACTTTCTGTAAGAACAGTCGTTCTCGAACAGTTTCATTCAAAAACCAGCAGGAAAAACAAAAATGCTTAAAATCTCAATACTGCCCAGGAATGTCTCTAAAAATCACATGTTAACTTTTGAGAAATGGTGGGAAAACAACTGTGTTTAGTCAGGAGAGAGGAATGAATGCTGATGGCCTAGATGTTATTCTATTTTAGAGGCATGGTGCTGTCCATCACAGAACAGCTGTGGGTACACTGACAGCTGAAAACAGGACAGGGAGAAAAACACAGACACAAGCACAAAAGGAAAATAAAGAAAGACAAAAAGGAGATAAAAAATGAGAATGGGAAAAGAGAGAAAAAGAAAAAAAAAGACAAGGGCAAGTGAGACATGGAAGCATGCAGAGAGCCAAAGACACTTGGCCCCAGATTCTGTTTTCAGGTCTCCGATGGCAGAAGGTCGTAATACCCCACTCTAATCCCCCAGCCTCCCTCCAGCCTCCGCTGAGGCCCCAGAGGATTGAGGAAAGCCCTGGGAACATGACAGCCTATGAGCTAAAGTGCTGGAAGAGTTCCCATCCACCCTGTCCGGCTGTTCTTCAACGTGTGAACACAGCCGTGTGTCTGGATTGGTTCTTGTCCATTTAGGAAACCACTGATCAGGTATATGTGGTTCTGTGCAAAGCTTTGGCATTGCAGAACAGGGAGCAAGCAAGAGCTGAAATCTGAACAAATAGGGAGGAAGGACCATCATATTCACTAGTCACTTTATCATATACAGCCAGAAAATCCTGAAATTATTGTTTGCAAGGAGATTCATTTTTTTCAAGACTTTTAATGCAATTATTAAAATAATGCAGGAAAAAGGAAAAGACTCATAAAGAAGAACCAAGACAAATTTTCTTGCTCAAAGGCATTTTTTCAACAAATCAATCAGTGTTTGACAGCATTATTTCAAACTCATTTTAGGAAATGACACCTAAAGAGTCATTAAATTACTATCCATAATGGATGTTTTTGCAGGATCAGTAATTGAAAGAAAAAGTCAAACCTGATAAGAGGGTGCATACTGCATGGCTATAAGAAAAGCAAGGGCTCTATAGAGCTTTTAGAGATAGGAGGTATGTGTGTGGGAGGAGGGCGAAAGGAGAGGGGGAGGAGGGTGAAAGGAATGTCTCCAGAGTGTGTCACATTCCAGCTCTCTGCAGGATATTGTGTTTATTTATGCCTTTCACTGGCGGAAATGAGGTCAGAGGTGACGGCGGCTGTGGACTGTTATTTGCGCTACAACAAAGAGATGAGTGGATGAGGGATGACATACGTTTTTGGCCAACAACACAGATATATGCAATCCATGCTTCCATCCAAGTGAACCAAAGATGTCAGGAATGAAAGATGGAGGGAGGGATGTAAAACAAAGACAGTTCTCAGTGATGAACCTCAATGCTCGGGGGAACAGAGGAGCAGACAGACCACTGATATCACTTCGATTGCATCTCTGTTTGTGCCTCTCCCTTCAGAATAAACATGTTTGAGAGGTAGAGTTCATGTTCTATTTTTGGATGCTAATACCTAATGAGTGACACTCTTATCGGTTTGAAGTCAGCTGTGTAGTAGCATGATGGTGCTGCTGAGAGGAGCAGCTGGTGTTCTCCTCTGCACATCCAATTTGGTACTTAATGGGAAGAAATCTGTTGTTCTTTTTTTGCACAAATTGTAGCACAGTCCCTCTTTATTAACTCCATGACATGTACCCTCAATTCTCAAGCTAATGCATGTATACTTTCTTGCTCATAACTGATGTTCTTACCTGGTGAAATCACCTTTAGCCTCCTGTAGAAACAGAAAGGGGAGGAAAGAAGTGAGAGAAGAAAGGGTGTTTTAAAAATGTTGATATGAAGGCACTGAGCAGTGACCATAAAACGTGTGTTTATGTTCTGTTTGCAAAGGTGAATGTGCAGAAAGGCCTGCTGTGCTGGAGTCAAACAGAAACATTAAACCTCCATCTGGAGTGAAAACCTCTAAAGGCCTACAGAGCAGATACCTGACACTATACATCTGCACCTGCATGGAAGACACACGCACACACACACACACACGCGCATACATATACACAGAAAAACCACTCAGCACAGTCAGTATGTAACGTAACCTTGCAGCATCACAGCTAATGCACTGACCTACTCAAAGAAAGGGACATGAGAGAGAAAGGACTGAAGTATTTGTGGCAGAAAGAGTTTCTCTGCTGCTCTGTGTTGTATTAGCACTGACTGACTGACTGCAACAAGAATTTAAATGGTAGCCAAGAATTCTCCAACAAAGACAGCAAAGGTTATTAGGATTTTTAAAAGCTCCCAACGTCACTGTAGATTACTGACAGACTGATGCTTAAATTAGATAACGTGATTTTAATCAACCACAATTATGTGTGGGGTAGATAATGTGAGTTTAATCATTGTCTGTTTGAATCAAAGGCTGCTGGGGACATTTTGGAAGACAGCTTCAAACATTATCAATGCACAGCTACAGGCCCCTGGAACAACTAGTGTGTGTAGCTCTATGTGCTAATGGTGAAAAATAAATGCGAACACACATACACACACAAACAAATACACTTTATCTTACTTGTAGAATATATGAAGCCAATTCAAAGACAATGTCACTGTCCACTTCAATAAGCTCCTGCAAGAAGAAGAGAAAACAGAAGGGAGGACAGAGAACATGAGAGTCACATTTTCTACTGCTGGCAGCAAGTAAATAAATAAAACCCACACTTTGCCGATGTTGGAAGTAAGAGTGGATGTGCCTCTGATCATCAACCATTTATCCAAGATTGTGGTTCCTTTCAACTCCTTCCCACTACCCCCTCTTTTTTCCTCTCCCTTCTCTAATTTCATGACCTCTTCATGTGGATGGAGTTCAGAGATTAGAGGCAAAGTAAGGGGGTTGAGAGGGAAGGGTTTAGGGGTTGAGGGCAGAGGTGGATGCTCTGGTTACTGAGCAGCTTGTAGATTTTTTAAAAGGTGTGTTTTTAATTGTATTATTGCTTATTTTTCAGTAATTTCAGGACATGTGGACATTCCTGGGGAAAAGGCAGACAAATGGAGAAAAGGAAACAGATGAGACAGACAAAGAGAGCAGAGAGTCGCAGGAAGGGATGATCGATTTTGGGCTGCATTGAAATTCTTTCTTTATGATAATTAGGTGTAAGATTGTGTTTGTGCACCATTCACCAACCATGTGTGTGCACATACATGCATGTGATGAATATGTACGCATCAAGGGGGAGAAGGATAAGGGTTGGTGGGCAGTGAGTAGAGGGTCAAGGTATGCCAGGAATGTTCTCTTTACAATCCACCTCTTAATTGGTTGGGAGATCAGACAACCAGAATGAAACACTAGACAGAACAAGCCCATGCTGGGCGTGCCACCCAGCGTGTGTTATTGTACTGTAAGTGTTCCCACAGCACAGCAGAAAATGTTTCTCACTACTTATACAAGCACTAACCGCAGAAGATAAAAATACATCTCCATCTACTGCAGTTTTTATCCACTCTGTATGTGTAAAAATGTTTTATAAAACTTCTGAGATATTTCCTTCCTTGTTCTCTTTTCCCTCATTTCTCTCCATTCGCCTTTTTAACACAGGTGGCCGTTGTAATTCCAAAACAGTGGCTCTATTAGGCGGGCACAGCGAAGACCTTTCATGGCAGCATGATAACGCCAGAGGCATCACTTCATCCATCCAAGACAGATTTTAGAATCGACTGGAAAACGCTGGAATGTCTTAAAATTATGCCAGGGACACGGCGGTAAGATGATATCCTTGCAGATGAAGTGATGCTTCTGGTGTTGTCGCGCCAATGTAAAATGTCTCCGCTGCGCACACCCAACCGAGCCTCGTTTTGGAACTACAATGGCGACCCATGTGAAAAAGGCGAATGGGGTTGTCAGATCATCTATGGCTGGAACTGTTGAGGAAATCATTTGTACTTAACCCTTTTAATGGTGTTCTTGTGATAAAGCAGAGAGAAAGGGATAGCAGATAGTGATCAGGAATCTCCTTCATGGACATTTTAACACAACTACTGGTGGGGCTCACTCATAAATGTTCTGTGTATGTCTCCCCGATTGTCCATCAAAGTGTCAGTGTCCATAACATCAGATACAACCTAAAGCATTCAGTGTGAACTTGGGTTTGCTTTACTATTCAGAGACATAGTTAAGAAAGCATACCCCTTGCATAACAGAAACCTATGCCAACTTCTAACCCAGTTTAAACTATAATGCTTACAGTTAAGAAGTGCTGGCTCTATGTTCTTTCATGGATGATACATTATATTTAAATTCAATTGAAATTAGCTTGATAAAGTAGAGAAAATAAGTTATCTTATGACAATGACACAGTGTTCTATGATACTTTGACTGGGATATTTCTGCCCCATTATTTTCCCTCAGAACACAAACGCCCTCCTCTGGACATGACAAATAACTGCCTGACACTGGGTTCTATAACAGTGGTGAGTCAGTAACTGTGGGTTACCACAAAAATGAAGCAGTTAACAAAATAAGACTATCTTCCTGCACTCTAAAAAAACATACAGATGGTCCTCTCTGTACAAAATATGTTCATCAAATATAAATAAAATGATTTTTACGTCTCAAATTTTCATTTTAGGGCAACTTGCTGGCACTGATTGTTTAAAGGCCAATTTCTATTTAAAAAGACAAAAATTAACAAGCTTCTACATTGACAGATGGCAGTTAATGTGTCAAATTGTGCGCTAGTTGCTGGAACACGGAGCAGAACACAACATGATGTGTAACAGCTGATGTAAATGGTTCACATTTTCTGTTTCACCACATCAGTGTTAAACACTCAGGTCCAAGCTGGCCTCTTGTGGCGTCCCCTCATTTAAAACAAAAACTATTTTACCAAAGATCCATGCTTCTAACTAGGGCTTGATCAATATATCGCTTTGCTGATATCAACCTCTTGCAGATATATCGGTATTGCCGTAAATGTTCTCAGATGAGTGCCAATGTTAAAACTGTTATTTAAGGCTGGAAAAAAGCTTTAACTAGTTATTTAAAATGGTGTAATCAGGTAGTTTGTCTAGAGGGCGGTCCATTATTTAATTGGTAATAACTGAAGTGTTTAATGGTCAGTGTTTTGATGTCTGGAATAAAATTTGCTGGATTTCTTGCCTCCATAACATATCTTTGTTACACGTACTGTATTTAATAATCATATTCAAAATATAAGCTATAAAATATCTGCTGATATCTTGGATATCTAATAGAATGACCTTACTCCCTAATATTGGTATCGGCATTGGCCCCAAAAATCCCATATCGGTTGGGCCCTACTTCTAACAACATAAAGCTGTGCATTATGCTACTACATTATTCCAAACTTCAACCACACCACAGGAAAACTTTACTTTCTTCTAGGATAGAGACCAGTGGAAAACCCCATTTAAAATATGAAACAAATTAATAACTTTACCTTGTAGATGATGGACTTGGCATTAAGGAAAAACAGCTCAATAGTGGCATTGTCCTTCAGGTAGGATATACTCTCTATGTAGAACCTGAAAACATAGAAGGAACAGCTTTCATAGACCTGCAACAGCAAAAAGACACAATTCAACATTCAATCACAGAGAGAAGATCAGCAAGGTTTCTTATTTATTTCCTACAGTAACAAAGTGAAATTGGAGAATGTGCTAAACATGCAGGTATGGTAAAGTCATATATAGATGTGACAAATAGTGCAATGACCAAAATGACCACAGGGGGGCACAACACACCAAAGGCTGACCCCATGCACAAACATTCTTTCACTTCCCCTTAAAACCAATTCTCTCTCTCACTATGCGCCTGGCAAAGATCCATTATTAGTTTGTGAGTGTGAGCACATTCCACAATCTGAACACACACACAAACACACACACACACAGACTGTGCACATGATGCACTACACACATTGTCTGCCTCTCTGCATAATCAGCAGTGTGTAGTGATTTCACATGCACATACAGTACTTAAACAAACACGCACGCACGCACGCACGCACGCACGCACACACACACACACACACACACACACACACACACACACACACACACAC
>JAQLOL010000023.1:13455115-13475974 GCA_029783665.1 Naso thynnoides
ACACACACACACACACACACACACACACACACACACACACACACACACACACACACACACACACACACACACTGGAGAGAGAGAGAGAGAGGCACAGTAACCCACTTCTGGCAGAGTGGTGAGAAGGGAACTAACATAATAATGTAGTCTAAATTTAGCTCATGAATGCATTCAGAGCCAGAGGGGAGCTACGATGGTATGCTAGGAAGCTACTCATTGTTAGCTCTTCCCTGGTGAAGACGGGCATCAAAATATTACATATTATTAATCACTTTATGTGTAACCACCAAAACACTCCTGCAAGTGTGCATAATGAGACCTAAGTGCATGTCATTAATATGAACGAACGTGGACGACTGTGTCGATTGGTGTGCTTATGAGTGTATAGGTATTGAGTGAGAGGGACTGTAGGAGGATCAATACTGGAGGGCTTAAATCGTGTTACCAATTGAGCTGCAAGAGAGAATGAGAGGAGCCTTGTCAATATTCAGTGTGAACATTTAATTAAAGCCACAGCGTTGATGAGACACTGCTAGCACAGCAGCAACCTGCAAAAAGGCACCCACTGAATCAGCAGGAGGTGGGCATCTGCCGAGCATTTACTGGCAACATACATGTCACACAAATACACAAATAACATGTGAGACTGCAAATACATGACGTGCACACACACACACGCACACACATGCGCACGAATAGTGTGCTAATGAAAGCAATATGCTTCAACTGATAATGGATTCAGGCCTGACATTTGAGCTGATAGTTGTTCAATTCTAATCCTGAATCTGAGTATGTGTGTGAACATGTGTCGAAGAAAAAAGGTGGGATGTGTTTGTGTGTGTGCGGTAAGGAGGTGCGGGAAGGAGGTGCAGTCAGTTTGACATTTGAAGAGACTGAGCTTACAGATTGGACTGAAAGGCAGGAGAGGAGGGGGCTGAGGCTCTTAAAATGGTGTCAAAGTTCACAGTGTCACAGCACCACAGACATCACATCCTCAAACACCTATTAATCTTTGTAAATACACACCCAGGAGTCCCCAACCTCGGCCAAGACACACACATACACACATACACAGTGGTTTTATATGGTACTATATCTAATCTAAAAAAAAAGAAAGATGGTAACCATGAATATTAATGCAATATAACTGAAAAGTGCAAAAATAGCATCCAAATATATATCTGTAAATCTTAGATAGTATCACTGCTGCATTATACAATGACACCATTGTTCACTGAATAGAATGAACAATAGGTCTATGTGCTATGAATAAGATTTTACAATACACCTCATTATGTCATGAGCTGTGTTGTAAATGTCAACCTGGAAATGACTACTCAACGACATTGTTTAGCAGAGTGAATGTGCGTCACGTTGCTGTGTCCATTTCTGACCAAGACTCCGTCCCTGGGGTGTTTTAATGACATCACAGAAATATGGTGGGGACAGAGAATGTCAGCGGACCCAAAACAAAGCTTTGGTTTCTCTTTTTCAAGATCCTACTCCGACTGCATGTGAGTGTCTGAAATGATTTTTTTGAGTCCAGGGTGGGTTGGTAGGTCAAAAATCCACAAGTAAATAGTTTATGTAATTAAATGTGTATTTTGGGGCAAAGCCCACCCCCATCCTACGTACAATTGGTTGGTAGACTTAAAGAAATGCGTTCTAGTTTTAGGACTAAAAAGCTTAGTGTCACTGCAGTCAAGACCCACTTGCAGGTTGTGACAGTAAAACTGTTTAGGCTACTAACGTCTCCTGTCAACTTACTAACACTGTTAACTAATGTACCAGACCAGAGTCATTTTCAAGTCTCTAGCTTTAGCACTAATTTTAGTCAGCTTAGCATAAGTAAATCAATGATGCTCACTTGGTGATGATGAGCTAAATGTTTCTTGAACTGTTTGCTTCCTTCCATAAATTTATCAGCCCATCAGCCGGTGGTTAGCCACCACTGTTTATTTACTGAGAGATTCACTAAAAGTCCTATCTTATGTTCGTCTGTGAAGCAAGGTGCAAACGTCCGGTGCAAAGGTTTTAATTTATTCAGGCCGTGTTTCACCCCACCTTTGCCGTCTCCTGCCAGGAGAAGAAACTGTGGCCCTTCCTTTGCGCTCCTGGCGCAGAGCGCATTCTCCTATCAGCTGTTCACAATCACTTCATCAATTCGTCAGTGCGCATTTGGCTGGAGATGCAATTACCAATAAGAACGTCTGCTCTCATTAAGATCTGTAAGATCAGGTGCGCCCATGGCATAAATGCTGGCAGGATTACCAGGTGCAAACAAAGAGAAAAGATTCTCAAGTCACAAGACAGATCTGCTGTCTCGATTAGTCAAAGCGCAAAAACGAACGATAAGACGGAGGGTCGCCTTCAAAGCATATTAGAAAAAAAAAAAGAAAAAAAAGAAAAGTGGTCTGAAATAGTGGCGATCATTACCTCGTCCTCTGGCTTCACCAAGACAGCCACACAAAGGATTCACGGTAACATTTGGTTTCGGAAACACAATAAAAAAGTCTTTCTAAAGTTTAATAAGCCGTGTGCAAAATACGCATGGTTCCATCAGGCTCTGACAGAAGAAGAAATAGTTTTTTTTCCTGTGTCGCGGCGGTCTCTTTCAGATGTAATCGTAACTGTTTAATCCTTATTTTTCTGGATCCCATAAAGACACAAGTTGCTCCAGGTTTCAGCCAATGATCTGTAAAGATGATCTGACAGCTGTGATCCCGTCCCATTTATGCAGGTCAGTTCGGCTTTAATATTATTACTGTTATTAGTGGGAATAATTTTACAGATACAAAATACCTACACTCACTAATGGTGTTTACTTGATTATTTACGCTTTATTTCTGATGACCTGATTCCACTTATATACACGGGGGGAGGGAGAGAAGGAAAAGGTGATGGAAAAACTCGTGATTCTCCTCTTGTGAGTGTTTTCTTCATGTCTGTAAAATATTTTACGGATACATACAGCGCAAAGAGGTTAAAATATGCCAAAGTTTAGACCAGAAAATCTCTTCTAAACTTTGGCGTATTTTAACCTCTTTGCGCTGGGCACAAGACAGCAAATGCACCAAGACATGCCTTCATTCTCCCTCCACTTTCAGACCTCCCACTCACTGGCACACAGACGCCAGGTGCTTTCCGATCTTACGCAGGTGGCAAAAATAGCATCTCTACTAGAGGTTAGGTAGCAGCGACACCTGCGCTGGCAGTGGAATGGCTTTGTACTGGGTGTAAGATGGGACCTTAACTGTTTAATCATATACAGTGTATTTTTTTCTCTCACCAAACAAGCCCTTCATCCTCGCACACCTCAGCCTGCAGGTATGAAGTGGGTTTGTGTCTGAAAATCAAGATATGAAATCCTGTGCGTTGCGTTTTTCTAATATTTTTTGAACTCGCGTATAGGTTGTATTTATCTTCAACACTTCAGCGCAAGTGGCGGAACTGCACTGCTCATCAACTTGCACACAGAGAGTTCCTCCTCAGGTCGTCTGCTGGCATTTATTTGCGCTGGTCAGTTCTTCTCCTCCTTAACTTCTTTTTAATTACAGTTAAAAAAAAAACACACACTCTGTCAGTTCCTCCTTTTTGTGCTTACAGCTTAATTATTTATTAAGTGAAATTTTCAAGGAGGTGGAACATTAATTCAGCAAAGTAAAATGTTACAAAACAGTTCAAATTTTTCAGTTCAATTCATTGTCAGCTTCAACAAATCAACAGGTGATGGGTTGTGCCTACTGCTGATAGTTGATAGTCTTCACCTCCTTAACATTTAACAGTTTTTATTTATTTTTGATTCATTTTTCAGTTTTAGAAGCAGTAGATTTCTTTGCCATCTAAATGGCATTAGTGATGCCCATGTAACATGCCTCAGCACAGGTGGCATCACCATAATATTTTCTACCAGTTAAGCATTACACTGACAAGTAAACCTTTCGCAAAATTAGCAGGCTACAGTTCAGTTCTTCTCAAACTGCTTCTGTATAAAAATATCTAGCATTATTGTAGAGAAGAAAAGGTAGCTATTTGTCTCCACTGGGAAGCATTTTGACATCTTGTTTGGAGTATGGCACTTTGTAGTCACCGCAAAGCTATTTGATTGCATTTGCATGCAGTGCATACTGATGAGGTCTAAGAGGCTCATGATTGGCTGAGAGGCCCCATGGTGGGGCTTTAACACCTGGGTCAAAGTCATTTCATCTAGGGCTTGTCATAACTAACCCCGTTAATCTGTTCTTATTACTTCATGAAGACATGTGCTTGCACAAACACATATAAACACACACGCTCTTTGTTTATTTTGCTCTCCCACACACATCCAAACATCACTTCCAATCAGAAACCACAGTATGTGTATGCTAGGTTAATTAAGACTTACCTGACACAGAAGTAGAGGACAATGGGACCAGACTTCTTGGGGAACTCGTGTTCTAATACCCTGCGGTCTAACTGCAGCCAGCTAAAATGTCCACTAATAAGACAAAAACATGACAACCAGTCAGTTCTATTATTCAGAGAATCTGGATATCCAACAAAGACTCAGGCCCCACTTTTGAGGTGGTACCTTATTTTGGCCGAATGTTGTTACAAATACTTGTCATAAATATATGCAATGGGGGCAGGAAATCTCACATTTTGACAAACTTTATTTCAAATATCAACACTTATTAGTAATTAAATGACAGACACCCTCTGCTGAACAACTATGTAATCACACCATTTCAAATAACTAGTCCAAGCTTTTTTACCAAAGTTAATACTGATATTTCTATGACAGGACAATATTTACCAGTAATATCAGCAAATAGATATATCAGTCGAACCCTAATAAAAACTTTTAAAAAAGTTCATCTCAATTAATTTTTCATGTTATTATCTCTCCCCCTCCGTATTCCACACTAACCCCCCTTCTCTTCTCTTTTTACTCTCCCTCTCCAACAGAGAGAAAAACTGCAGAGACAGCTTGTCACCCTGGTAACCTTGCATGGTCTCCTGAGCAACTGAGCAACATCTCTCCTAAATTTACCCTCCTTCTGTCTCTCAGTCTCTCCCCTTTTTCTTGCTTTAAAGCTTATTTGACCACTGAGCGGTCAAAGCTGAAGCGTCTTCTCTCCCCGGGCACACGTAACAAATCTACACATCATAGAATTAGCCCCAGGGGAGTGAGAATGAAAGTTGATATTGCTTTGCTGTACTGACACTTGCTACAGTATGTATCACAGCCGTGTAAATGCCACAGAGCAGAGCCGGCCTTGCTTGACATCAGGGGGTGCCTGAGATAAAACACACACAGGACAAAACAAAGGCCATGGCAATGTTTGCCTGTATGTAAATCATTTGTATGTTTGCATGACTAGTTTTGGACTGTGTGGTGGTGCCTCTGTCTTTCTAGGTCACTGAACACAATAAAACTAATTTGAATGTCATTTTTGCATTTCAAGCACAGTTCTCGTAGTGAGCCTTCTGGCACAAACAGAATTCTGATCTTCTGCTCTTCTGCTAACCCAGCACAAGACAAACATAACGTCATCCTCCCATGAAGGCAATGAATCTCTGTATGTCTGCAACTCGCATAGCGCAAAAAATGTTCATCAGATCGACTTCAAACTTGGCAGGTGTGTTGTCGCTATTTTTTCATTCTTTTACAGCGGCTAAAAACCTATGATTCGATACTGAGCTGCAGGCGGCAATACTGCAAGTCAAACAATCAGCCCGTTCCAGAAAGGACTGTTTTGAACGGGCACTGTAACGTTACGCCAGACTCTTCCGCAGAACTGTCCATAGCAGTAACAGAACGCAGTCCCGGGAAGAGGAGACACAGCCGCTGCCTGCCAACCCCATCAACAACACATCACGATCACATCACAATCAATGAAAGATATCTGCTTAGGTCAACATAAGCAAATAAAGTTAGTGTTCTTATAAAGTGCTTTTAAAATAGTCCAGTGTGTTTGTGCCCCGTGTGGCTCAGCGGGTTTTTTAACTGTGCTGCAGGATGCCCTTCTGTCACAGCTGCGGACTGATATCAAGTGCTGCGTAAATATGTGTTTTGACAGCTGTTTCTTGCAAAATTACATAGTAAAATCACAGACAAAATAAACTGTAGGTTAATATTCAATGATGTTCAGTTTTCTTCCACCAACAACATGACAGAGGGTCAGACAACCTCTGGCATGAGTGTGCTGTGCACGCTTGGAAGAGAGATAAAAGTGGTTGAAAGGGTGCAGTTGATTTATTGTTCCTGTTCATTCGACTGTTTCACGAACTAACAACACAGTTTATTGATTTTATTTGCACCGGGCAGCAGCAAGGATGTATAATAATAAATGGTTCAACCCGAATTTCAAACTTTGTGCTTGGTTGACACATAATGTTAACAGTAAATCTGTGACTGGATCATACGTTTCAGTGTGCACATTGTAAGAGAAACTGTGAGATGTTTTAATCATAACTTCTTTCATTTATAAGCCCAATGATATGAAAAGTCAAAGACTGACTTTATTATCAACTGTTGATGAACTGAAATGGATGAATAACTGAATAGATAACAAATTGACAAAAAAGTTCATTCACAATTTTTTTGGTGGCACCTAACACCATTTAAATAAATTATTTGCTAAACATGCCCTAATTGTGCGTTCCTACAGTATTCCTGATTTCTCCACCATGTGGACCTTCGCAGACATGGGCGGATGATGATTTTTACATCACGCATACCAAAGCTGACACCTACAGACACGTAGACGTGGAAGGTATGAATAGGCCCTTATAGCCTGGATATATTTATGCCATTTCTTCGCGCCGGTCAACAAACTCCTCATCGGCCCCTTTCTCAACAAATATCGAGCTCTCTCTCTCTCTTTTTCTGTATGTGTGTGTGCATGTGTCGGTCTTTGTTAACTGACAGATATTTATACACATATATGCAGACAGGACAACCACACAATGATTAATCAGGGTGTTTTGTTTTGGCATTTGTTTTATTTTGAAAATTGGCTGGATTCTCTGCGCCTTTTCTCTGTGTGACTTCCTGCCTGGTCCAATCTGCTCTGTTCAGGTTGACAAAGTCACTCGTGGCTCGCAGAAAGAATAGGACAGACGGCGAAACAATCATTGCAGAGTGTGAGGCGGCTGTGGCGATCCGCGCTGCTGCAGCAGGCAGTGTGGACAGTCAGATTGGATTACATGGGCTTCGAATGGAAACTAGGTCCGCTCCGCGGCTATTCATGGCGTTACCGCATCCAGTGTGTTTTCGCTGTTACAGTGTTTGTAGCTGCACTGCCAAATCAAATCCAACAAAGAATGTAAAACTGAACCGTGACCTAGCGATACACCATGGCATTACTATTTGATTGTGACTTACGTTTCGTCTGTGTATGCAATTCCAAAGTACTCCTTTTCCTTGAGGTTGAAGTGAGAGGCAACAAGGTCCAATAAGTCCTTCGCCATCAGCTTGGGCTGCAGGGAGACAAAAAATGTTAGTATCGCTCTCCATATTGTTTTATTTGTCCAATACAATCTGACTCCTGTGTGACTGTAATGGTATTACACATAGAAGTTTAATTTACACAAATACACATAATAGCTCTTATAATGGATTCTCTAAGCTGCTGATTTACCGCAATGACTAAACACTCTGACAAACCCCTTAGAAGAGAGGAAAAGAGCAAGGATGTAGGAGATAAATGAGAAAGTGAGAGAGAGAGCGAGAAAGATGGATGGAGTGTGTGGATGTTGCTGACAGTGCAGGTACCCTGCCCTTGCCCTTCCCCTCCCTCCCTCTCTTCTTTCCGCCTCTCTGACCCACACCTCTACTGCAGAGTCATGGCTATGGACTCAACCACAGCACTGCAGGGAGAGGGCCACAGCTAGCAAAAGGGCTCGCTAACTAGTTAATACTGTGGAATACAATCCAAGCTATATGTGATGACAAACTCCATTTATCACAATGTTGAGAGCACTGCAGAGGCCGAGACCGTTGCCATGCGCTGCCGGTTTGTGACATCCTGAGTAGCAGCACGCCCCACCCTGAGGTTAACCATGGGTGTGCCTCCCTGCCTACATTTTCATTACACACACTCACACACACACAAATCTGCATGCAAAAATGCACACATAAGCCCATAAACAACATAAAAGCTGCCCACACACAGTATATGAAGAAACACGTGCTGTTATGTGAGTATAAGGGATGGAGGAGGGCAAGAGGGAAACATACTGTGTGCACTATCTCTCTCTCTGTCACACACACACACACACACACACACCACAGCACTACATGTGCCATGGTGTGCACATTGCTAAGAATCTCCCCTGAGGTCCTGTACTATCTACTCATTGCACAACTACAGTGACAGAAGCTACTGAGAGCTATTTAAAGAGAAGGGGGTGATGTCATGCAGACAGCAAGCACACACACACACACACACACACACATACATACGCACACACGCACACACACATACATACACACCACACATGCACACACACAACTCCAATGACCTAGATCTCATATAAGCGCAACGCCTACAGTGATCCTGCAACACAAAAAGACTCAGGAGAGAATATAAGGGATAGAGAGAGCTTGAGGAGAAACTAACATAAAGGTTGATGCTGCCTCATATTCACATGTTTCACATTTATGTACCAGAATCTTTTAAATAGGAAACAGGGTTGGCTACTTTGCTAGCTGATTCTATCTCCATGGAACTTTGATGTAGTCCTGTAAGTCCTGTAGCATTTGGTTAATTACAATTTTCTAGGAATCTAATTCTATTGAGGTTATCATTAAAGTGCTGATCTCAAAGACTCTAGTTACATTGTTTCTAACACCTCTGGTGATAAAATGGAATTGCAGACACGTTTGCAGGTGTTCATGTCAAAACCAAACAGTGTCGACTGTATGAAATTGGTAGATCGCCTGTTTCCCTCCTTCAGAATGTTAAGTTTTTTTTGTCTCTGGACCTGTATTTGTACTTGAGCTGTCGTCGCCTGAATGCTGTATTTTCTTCATGCGTTGATTCACCATTGTAACTCAGGAAATGAAAAGTACCTACGCCGATCAGGCACAACTTAGAGCAATCTTGTGGCATTAGCTCCACCTACCCGACCCCTGCTGACTGACGTGAAAGGCGTTACTAACGGTGTGTTAATTTAGCACAGGACTGTCGCCACAGACACACAGAACATAGAACTCTGCAATGCCACAAACAGAAGTGCTTTTATCAGTTCGCCAAAGGCTTAATCAGCATGGTTTTACTGCAGTCTGTGATAGGTAGTGACGAAACAGACATTAACTTCATGAAAATCCTTGAGATTACCACTTTAAAAGAAACTTAAAAAAACATACAGTCGAATGATATATTCACCTCTCTTAGCAAACAATAAGAATATAACGTGCGATTTATACTCTAGTTGCACGTAGAATATCACAAGCAGTGATTAAACTGCTGACCATAACTTTATCCTGATCTCTCTGACTTTGGCAAAAAGGCTCCAGCTGGTTCTGCTGTTTCTCCAAAAGGGGGAGGAGCCATTAATAAGAGCAGCACTAGATCCTTTAACGTTCTCCAAACACATTTTAGATGTGGAAATTTTCAGTCTGAAAGCAGGCTATCCTTATAGTATTAGCAGTAATGCATGTTTTGGTTCAGTCTGAGACACATACATTGGTGGTCTCTCATTACCACCCGGTAGTCAACTGCCCTGGCAACATCAATTACACTACATCCATGCCACGACAGTATAACAAACAATGAGCAGCAGACAGAAACACTTGGACACAAATGATAAACTGGAAGTCAAAATGAGCACCAAATACACTGTTAAACATCAGAAGTGTGTGACTGAAGATGAAAAAGAACAGAGGGAACCCTCTAAGGTTCAGCTCACCTTCTTGCCTCACCATTACAATGAATACCAAGCAGACTGTAAATCACACCGGCTACATTGGACATGTAACTGAGTTTGGTTCTCTACTCAAGTGATCATTCATCCATTCCACATGCATATACACATCCTGACACTACACCTTATCTGTGAGATGGCAAATACCATACGGATGTGTAATAACATTGGGGAAGATACCAATACAGATACAGTCAGAGAGTGACAGGCAATAAAGTTAGTGATATGGCACACTAAACACACAATTATTGAGATGCACACTCCAGACAGACAAAGCACACACACACACACACACACACACACACACACACACACACACACACACACACACACACACACACTTTGGAGCCATCTATCAGACAGTAAATCTCTCTGCTAGCTTAGACAGCATTACTACTAATAGACATTTAGGCTGCGCCTCCTCAGCAGCACAGGTAATTAACAGCATAAGAATTACAGGGAGGTGCAAGTGAGGAGGAGACATGCCAAAGCAAACGTCCAAACAAGTGAAAAACACAGAACACTAGCTCACTTGGCTGACTGGCAGCATTTCACAGTCCAATCTCTGCAAATAGGCAAACAGCTTGTCAGGCTCTTACTACCTGATTTATCAGTGGCATTCTGGAGGAGTCCAAGGGTGGGTAAGGAAACGGTTTTCAGCCACATGCACTACATGTTTTCATTCTTTAAGTAATATTCTGCATAGGCCTGCGCTGCAGCATTTAGCCATCTCAGAGTAAAACCTGTAGTGTCTCTTTACCAATGTAGTTCTCAACATAAAAACCAGCCTGGAAGACTAACACTGTTACACAACTAAATACCCCTTTTGCTCTTTAAGCTGCACCAATCTTGCTTTGGAGAGTGATAGCCGTTTGACTGATATATATTTTCACTCAGTGGTGTATTTGGTGTTTAGCTTCAATCTTTACAGCCTGGTCAATAGGTGTGTTGGCCTTCTGGCACATAGTTTCCTGCCAATGAGGCGTTGCACCATAAACAAACCACAGAGGAGGTTCTATCAAAGCTCAGAGGATGTGGCTGAGGAAGAGGAAATAGGTGAATGATACATCTGGGATCAAACAGCCGGTCAATTTAACAAGACAGCAGCAGAAATGAGATTCAACCCTACAGAGGTTAGCTGGCTGGTGTGTAACAGGACTTAAATACACAGTAAGTCACTGCTGATGCAAGCGGTCTCACTATTCTTACTGTTTAGTAAGGTTTCTTGACTTCCTTCATCAGCTCTGGTCAACTGGTGTTACCCCTAAAGTTAGTGACAAGCGACAAAATGAAACGAATGCAACATCATTACATTACGAATTACATTACATTACAACATTAAAATTACGAATATCTGTGGGATGGAATGTGGGTGGAACATTTGAGATGATGTGAGTTTACAGTTCAACTGATTACACAACAAAAGATCTAATAGCTTTTTTTTTTAAACATTTTGATGTGGAAATGTTACATATTGTTTGCTTCAATAAAAAAACCTCTAGTACAGCCTTTCTCAAACTTTTTTGTACCAGGACCCAGTAATGTACGGTCCTCAACCAATGGGGCCCACTTGCGTAATTTTTCTGGAAAAGAATTGCTTTGGAGCCCCTTGCTCTGGTTGGCCATTTCATCTTTCTTTCTTTCTTTTTATTTAAAGAGAAATTCTCAGGATTTGTCCTTGAGATGTGCGTACTTTGTCTCCAAATGTCTGTGCATTTTTTATGGTTTTATTGCTTCACTGCTGAGAACCACTTGGCAGATTATACAGACAAACTATTGTTGGATATGAAAATCAAACTAATTGTATGCTGGGTCATACGTGCGACTGAATTTTTTTGCCCTTAGGGTCTTCGTTCGTTCTCTTTTCTGCTGTGGATGTTTTGAAATAAGCTTCCAAACGCTTCTGTTGAGAGCAGACCATGGCTAGCTGGTACAGCTGGATGAAATCTTTGCGGGCTAGTATAGAGTGAGGTACGAGCTTATCATTTCTCAGCTAAAGCGATTCAGTACCATTGAGAAAGCTGCTGATTGACAGTGTCATGACAACAGGATTTGTTTAGCCTACTACTGCAACCTCCAAAGTCTTCTTGTTATTGTAGTATTTTGCACAGCTAAAAGCAGACCTGCTTAAACACACACTTCCATATTGAACATGTATTTTATTTATTTAGGGGGTGCTGTGGAGCAGTGGGCATTGTTCTGCCACCTGGTACTGGACTGCGTTCCATAATTTGAAAAACACTGCTCTAGTAGACCCCCTTTAAGAGACTGCTGCTGTTGTGGTGTGTGTATTACTGAAGTACTGCTTTAATATTTCAAAAAAATAAGACTATCCGTGTGGCTTATTGGTTATTATCATCCCTTCAAGAACTACTTTTTTTTGTAAGTGAGTAGAGGAGCTAAATGCTTCTTAGTTCAAGAAGAATAACTTAGAATAACACTGTCATTCCCTGTGGTCTTATTACCAAAGCACTGTACATCTGCACAACATAGATAAGTGAGAACAGAGAACAAGAAAAGGAGACAGCAGAATCTAGATTTATATGGCAATGGTTTGTTAATATATCTCCTCTTCAAGACTTTTTGTCATGCTTCTTTCTTGCCTATACCATTGCCAACGAATAAACTTACCATTTTTTCATGTTCTTTAAAATATTTCTCAAAAAAATTATCTTCACATACTGATACCTGAGTAACCCTTAACATAAAAACGAAAACTACTTTGATGTATTAATTTAACTCTCTGACTTTATTTTGTTTACTTCCTCATAATTCAACTGTCAAAGGGGTTTAGGATAAGGGGGAGAGAGGATGGATGGATAAGATACAGAGCTGCAGCAGCTCTATTTGAAGAATTAGAGGAAGTCACAGCCGGGGAAAGGCAGGTAAAGGCAAAGGAGCTGAGTGAGACAAAAAGATATGGACAGTGAAAAGTGAAAAGTCGGAGAAAGAGAGAGAGTGAGTGGAAAAGGAGCAGAAAGAAGTACCAATTTGTAAGAAAGGATCAGTTCTGGCAGAGTAATCAAATCACAAAAGTCAGCAGACCTCGGCTCTCCCCTCCATTTTCTCCTCTCTGTTCCCATCTCTTTACTGTCATCTCCTGTCTCTCCATTCCTAAGCTCCCATCTCACTTTTCTCTCTCCCTTTAAACCACCTGAGTTTCTGTGTCAATCTTTCTATTCTCCACTTTCTCTTCTACTCCCATTCCAGGAAAATTACTGTCTTTTGTCTATCTCTCTCCTTTTTGGGGGAATGATTAGACACAAAAGGGGCTTCAGACTTTGAAGCCAAACCATGAGAGGGGTTTTACAGATGACCCACTGAAAAATCAATGAAAGAAAACGAAGGGAAAGAAAATTACTGTACAGTGAGGACAGTGAAAAACACTCCCTCACTTAAATGTAGGTAAATGTGTGATGTCACTTAACTTTCATAACTAAATTCAACCCTGGCTATAGAACAGAAAGCAGAGCAGATATGCAGCAGTCTATAGATGTCTTAAATGCTTTGAAGGCAAAAGAGGAAAAGACTGGTGTGTTGTGGATGCTGCTGCTGCTTCCTTTGGTCATTACTGCAGAAAGGCCTGCTGGGAGGATTTAAGGCTGGAGGTAGGGGGAGGGGGGCTCCATGCTGCGTTGTTTTTTCCAAGACTTCAGACAATAATATGGAGCATTGTCAGTTGCATAGATTAGGCTTTAGGGACAGGTGATGAAGAATGAGCAGTGATGCATGAGTTTAGAGGAAATCAGAGATTCTCTTAAGCACACCATTAGGATTGAACTTTGTGTCTGGATGCACAGCTCCTGCAGGGAGAGTAAATCAGGGCTA
Organism: Naso thynnoides; assembly: GCA_029783665.1. Taxonomy (NCBI): domain Eukaryota; kingdom Metazoa; phylum Chordata; class Actinopteri; order Acanthuriformes; family Acanthuridae; genus Naso; species Naso thynnoides. Next base: position 13,468,856 of record JAQLOL010000023.1, read on the forward strand.
GGTCCGCTGCAAGCATGCTCATGCGTGTTTCTTTGTTTGTGTGAGAAGTGATCAGGTGAGCATCAAGAAAGTGCAAAGTCACCCACTGCTGGCCAAATTTCCTTTGCTCAGCAGTAATGGAGTCCCTCAGGATGCCAGACTTTTCTTGCTGTAAGGAAATGAGTCTGCACAGAGAGAGGGGCCAAGGAAAAGAAAGAGCCTGAGGACGGGTGGGAGGAAGAGAGACTCACCTGTACAAGGAGCTCCAGCTTCCTGTCATCCAGGAGATGGACCTGACATCGCCTCCCCTCTGTCATCTGAGAAAAAGAGACAAAAAGACAAGGGACAATATGTTAATATATATATTACATTTCAACATCAAATGCAGACTTCTGTAAGGGCCTCAAATGATGCCGATCATCATACAACGAAAATCACTTAAATTTCCAATCAAAAAACAAGAACGTGCTGCATCAGATAGTTTGAGAGACATGGGGTATGGCTTGGAGAGTGCATGCCTGTTTGTTGCTTCAGTGAAGTCTTAACAAGGTTAGCTGAGCCAGCTACACAATGGACCAATAGAGACAACGTCTGCTCTGTGCTCTTGCGCATGGACATTTCTAACATTCCTCCTTAAGCAGGAAATCCATTATCCGTCGTTGGACTACAGTGACCACAATGAGTGAAGCTGCCTGCTGACAATGTGCACTCGAGTGTTTGTCTGTGTTGTTGATACAAAGCTTGCTGAATAGCACTGCAAAAAAAAAAAAAGAAAAAAGAAAACTGAGAATATCCATCTGCCAAGTTCAGGCGTAAACACTGAAGCAGGTGCAATGATGAAAACAGTTAACTGTGGGAAACGCATACACACATTTTATATGACAGACAAAACCAAGACATTTGGCCAGGGCTGTCGGAAAGTTTGCAACTGCATGATAAAATTCAAGCAAATAGAAGTCTAAGCTTTTAAAATTTACTGCAGAATAAAGACAAAGATTTCCCACGCAGATGGACAAAGAGTGCCAAAGGATTCAGCGTGTTAGTGAATGTTTGTGTATATGTAATTGTGTGCTCGTGTTTTCGACACATGTGGAGTGTCTTTACAATTTAACAGGAAGAGGGGACCCTGAGGAACACAAACACCCCTAGCTCCTCCCACACTTCCCTCACATCTGGGAGATGGGGAGGGAGAGCAGGGGGAAGGGGGTTGGTGTGTGCGTGGGTGTGGGGAGGGGGAAGAAATGCTGGAAAAGAAGCAGTAGCCTACATCCTCACTGTCAATCACTGGATGAGAACTCCTTGCAAAACGTTGATGGAGCACAAGCTTAACCGGTTTGCAGCTCTCCACCAGGAGGATCATATTGGCCACCTGAGGCCCTTGCAATTTGGTAAGGGTGTGTCCACAACACCACCATAATGCACAGCTCCTTTCTCACCACTCATGGAAGATTGCACTGAGGTGACAGGTTGGAAATGAGAGTTTAGCAGAGAACTGCAGATATCTCAGGAGGAGAGGGAGCGGAGTGACAGAAGTATGTCTCAACACTCATCCCTATGTGAACTCTGCTGAATTACTTGTGTGTGTGTGTGTGGCTTCTGGGTACTTTGAAGACACTAGTTTACCCACCCACTCACCATTGATCTCCCGTGGTTTGAGGGGTTTAGACTTGGTGCACCTGTGCACACAGAGTGAGACACACACACACACACACACACACACACACACACACTTATATTTTCCAGTACTGGCTTTTGTTTTCATCTCCCACACTAGTGTCTTGGAGTTACATTACCTTTCCAAAACTTTCCATGTTTATACTTTATATACTAATTTTAATTACTACCATGAGCACTGAGTAGTATTTCAGTGGTCCAAACACAATCTGTTTAACCAAAAAGAGGTAATGTAACAACCCTAGAAAATATCATGTGTATAAAAAATTGATGTAAAGTTATTAGATTAGAAAGAAATATCTAATTTCTGCAAACAGAAAGGAACAACAATAAAGTAAACTGACTGATCATCTAATTTTACTATCTAGTCTGCAATACTTTTAACTGCAATGCAGACAGTATATATATGTACACACACACGCCCATGCACACACACACACTGGCACTCTGCTTGGGGCACCTGGGAATACTACAAACCTTAATGTCAAGGTAACAAATCACTGCCTAGAGGCTAAAATTAGGTAGCCCAATCTGGCAGAGACAGAGGCTTATTGGTTTTAGTCGTAAAATTCACTTTGTGGTATTGGACACATGCTACTGAGTTTCTATCCACCATGAAACCAGATGCAATAAAGTGTCTATGAATAGCTTCTTGTCATTATGCAGAGCTGGAACAAAACAGAAATGGAAGAAGATTTTAACTGAATTTAACACTGCTGCACCATAGAGACAGCTGAGCCTTTATAACATGGCAAAATCTGTGGATATATTTACAGCATCTTGACAATGAGCTCTGATGAATGCTGTAAACATTAAATTACAATGCATGTTCATTTTCACTGAGAAAAACATTGACTGAGGGCACATGTGATGATTGAAACATCACTATACTGGTGATTCACGCTGAGTGCAAACCACTAACATTTCTGTCCCATTACCAGGCAGGTTTCAATTGGCCAACATACATCCTCAGGTCTGACTCACCCTCAAGAAACGTTAAGATTAGGAGCCAAGAAATGAAAGTGAACCATGTAAAAAGCAGCCATGATGTTAACAACGTGTCATGATTTCGTTGAAGCGCGCGCACACACGCACACACGCACACAGAGTTGACAGTGATGCTTGATCAGTGGTGGGCTTCCTCACGTTATCTTTAGTTAGTTACCTTGCAAACAAACGTTCACTTCGAGGCTCCCACACGAAAAAAACCCGGCTCCAAGATAAAAGGTGGGGAAAAAAAGGTTAATCCCAGAAAGGAACAAGTCGTGTTACTGCCAGAAAACAGTCAAAAAACACCCTTTTCCCCGGCCGGCCTAGGGGAGGAGGCACATCAGCATCCATGTTAGTGACCATTAGATAACGTTAATTGCAAGCGACGCAGTTAACTGTATATTCCCAGGATGATCTAAACGCCTCACAGCCTTTCGCCATTCAAGCAGAGACAACTCTGCGCTGATTAACGGAGCCCGCGGAGCGTTTTCCAAGGCTGGCTTCACCTCCCTCCTTCCGAGAGCAGACAGCTTCTCACGGTGCTGCTAGTCCCGGTCGACCAACCCCCCCTTTGGCTACCGGCAGCATGCACAAACGGTGAGTGAACGTGCTGTTAGCTGGAGACCGTACCATCGGTCAGCAACCGAAGGGGGACGACCGGAAAGAGCGGCTAACGGTCGGACGTATTCCAGGTTGCCTTCACTTGCCAGCTCTGTTTCGCGCTGTCACCGGAGTTCCTTCGAAAAACACGGGAATAATGGAGGCAAGATGTGGGGGCGGGGAAAGGAGGAGATGAGGGGAAATTTTCTGCAGCGGCTCACAGCCATGAGAAACTGCAGACCTCTCTCTCTCTCTGTCTCTCTCTCTCTCTCTCTCCGTGCGTGTGCGTGCTTACAAACCCAAACAGACATCCGTGTCTGCAGAGCGCACCAATAGTCTGCCTTTAAAATGAGTGATGCACTGCCGATACATAACAATGAGCAGTCATCAGTCTTCATTCAATCAGCTGCACTTTCAGAAATGCACTCTTTGTGTGGGGGAGAGTTCCCTTGAAAGACCCTATCCTCATATGACTTATTGCTTTGACAATACAGATATATGTAAAGCCTATACTATGTGGATTTTGATAGATTTCCATTGGCCTAAAATGATTAGGCCTACATGGTTGTGCAAAAAAGCAGGAGTTTCCGCTAAACCTGCATCCCTGGCTTGGCTCAGGGACACATCTTCTTGCTCTTAGTTTTTTTTGCCTTGTTTTTGTTTGAATGATTTTTGGCCCGAAGTCTGCTGCAACCGTTGGACTGACTCTGTTTTTTTTTTTTTTTTTGTATGACCTAAATTGAGCACTTGTGTTCACCTTACACAGCTGGAGCAGCTGCTGTTGAAACCACAAGTTGTTAACATAACAACCAGTCCAGTTTTTGGTACCATTAATAGATAATAGAAAGACGTGTGCTATGAAGACAGGGTTAAACTCATTGGTATCGTCAATAAAGTGTCTGAATAACTCGGCAGGCGTAGCTAGTCTGTTTTCTATTATTGTATTACAACAGGAGTAGTCCCCATGTTACGAAAACAGTGTGAGGCCACATGGAGCACATGTACAGTCTGCATACATATGTAGTACACTGTCTGCTTAGGTAGTTGTTCTTTAAATTGGGTCCATCTCCCAGATTCTCTAAAGAGGTTCCCAGGAAAAGGAAAAAACAAACAATCAAACTATAATTCTCTCTATAAATAACAATGAAAGAAAATAAGACTATTTTGCTAATTAGTGTCATACATTTTCTGGAATAAAACCTTTCAGACTGGGTCTGTTGTCTAATTGGTGTTACTTTAGAGTTCCTTGACGTGAAAGAAATTTTAAGATCCATTGTACTGCTCACATGTCCAACTGACTTTACTTTTTAAGATAGTCTGTGTCATAAACTTTGTTCTGTTTGTCTGAGCCCAATGCACTTGTGCTATATTTGTGACGTATCTTAAATCTGCAGCATTCATCCCAGACATTAAGTAATAAGAGGATGCAAATTAAATTTAATGTGTTTGGCTTGAACTTTTTTTTTCTAACATAGCTTTTGCTGTAAAACCCCAAATCAGCTTAGTTTGCTAAATGCAGGAGGTCACATGAGAAACAAGGAGGTGTATCCTTTCCCCCTTCTGCTGGATTTTTCTGGTCCAGGATATTTTTGGCCTGTTCCAGACACCGGAAACTGGCCTGTCCAACTTAAACATCTCCAGATGACTCTTTCTTTGGCTTTGATACATACACCCGTCCCTTTCTCCAGTCAAACACATATCTCCCTTTATTGGTAGCTTCCTCAGTTTGCTACCACAAGGGCCCTGTTGTTTGACCAATGCAAGGGAGGACGAGAGACAGGACGCAATGCAGGCAGCGGAGAAATTGGATAAAGCTGACAAAGAGAAGAAACGAGCAAAATAAAAAATTGCAGTAGGAAGATCCTGAACACTTAAACTACAAGACTTTATGAATTATTCTTCCTGCTTGGGATGGATGTGAGTAGCTCCAGATGCTAAATAAAAGGAGGAGAAAAAGGAAGGAAGAAAGCAAGCAGGAAGGAGCAATAACAAGCAGCTGTGATTTAGTGAGCCTGTCTGTCCAGTGCACATCCTCCTTTAATTCCCAGTGTGTGGTCACCTTTCAGTGACCTACAAAGACTGTTGCCAAGAAGCACAAGAAGAGAAACACTTGTAGGTGTGACAAACCTGGGCCCTGACAGAGCCTTGTTAAGGAGCCAGTGGGCTTCTATTCTGGGCTGAGGCGTGGTCGTAATGAGGTGCTTATCTGGTGTATTTCTATGGAGCAGGAGTCCAGAGGGGAAAGATCTGGATGGTTGAGGTGGGTTTAACAGGCGGTGGGTATTAGAGTCAGGTTTTAAGGTCGAGCAGGGGAATGGAGTTGATGGTCGGAGCTGGAAAAGGTAACCCATATTGGTGGAATGTGATATAAACAGTGCTGAACGGTTAATTGAAGCAAGATGGAGAATCTCTTTAACCCTGGCTGTGGGACGCTGCGGTAGGCAGTTAAAATTGACACACACGCACACACACACACACACACACACACACACTCCATGCTCTTCCATTTGTCCGTCTTTGTCTGCATCTCTCCAGTATTTTATGGAGACTAAACAAACACACACTCTTAAACACGTCATTTGGAGAGTGAGCGTGGTTCAACACCAGCAGTCCTATGATGATTTATGATGCTGAGATCATTATGGCCAAATTTTTTTATGACTTGTCATCGGTTGTAATGTAACACTATCTGCACATGGTGCAGATTAGATTACAACACGAGATTCTGCAAAAAATTCTGCAGCTCTCAATGCTCTAGAATTTCAGTTCAATGGGTTATTGAAAACCTGATGGAAAAATAGTAGCACGGCCAGATCCCATCGTCTTCTCCATCCTGGGTTTCGCGTAGTGGCAGAGTGAGACAGCGAAACTTAGCAGGGAGGGTCATGGAAAGGCAGCCAGGAATGTCTAGAGAAACGACTGACCGAGAGAGATCTGTTTTATTTGTTCAAGTGTGTATATATATATATGTGTGTGTGTGTGTGTGTGTCTGCGAGCTCCACCCTCACTGCCCGTGAGTGACTTTGGGACTGAAATGTGGTTTCAGTTAGGGAGTTTTTAAAATCAGAAACACACTGGCACTTCAAACAAACTGGAGATATTTCTGTGGCCAGCTCTGCTTTGTTCTCTTTTTACTACCAAGCTCCATTCGCAGACGTTACCAAAATTGTTCTCATTGTTTCAGGAGATGTTTCCCCAGAGTTTTACAGACAGTGGAATCACAGCTGTCACTTAAACTGACAGATGGAGATGTTTATGACTTCAAAATACCGTAGGCTACTACATGGGCACTTTCACCAGGAGCTTTGCCATGGGGTGTTTTTAGTAGACTACTACAGTTATCTTGCTTTTTTATGGCGTATTTTGTGTGATCTTAACTTTCGTTGTGCTGAATCCATGCAAATTCTCACAGGAGGAACCACAATCCCCAATAAATTGCAAAGATTTCTCAGCTCATCCTGGAAGGTCTCAGAGGATGCACAGAAGTTGCTTCTTACATGGTAATAAATACGTACATGTTAGCATTTTGTATTGCTACAGCACAGTAAATCTGATTATGCCTGGGAGTCATAGCACAACCTCACCTAGTTCTTAAGAAATTCCTGGTGGTGTGAAATTCTTTTTATTATTCTTTCCAGATTTTTCCACTCAAAGGTCTCATGGCTGATACCTAAAACAGCAAAAGCTTTTCTAAATATCCAGCATAACTATGTCATTATTGTAGCAGTTCAACCCATTCCCTTACTGCCAGCTAGTAAAATAGTCACACAAGCAGAGCTAACGAACCCTCCTGCCCTCTGTTCAGCCACTGATTTCATGGCTACATCTCGTCTTTACTGATTTGTTTCCTTTCTTTTTTCTTCTTTATTCCATCTG
>JAQLOL010000023.1:13477376-13489642 GCA_029783665.1 Naso thynnoides
CACACACACACACACACACACACACACACACACACACACACACACACACACACACACACACACACACACAGCTCTGGGCCTAACCTCAAGGGCACTGTGTAATGCAGAGCGGTTGAACTCCACTGGCCTCTCCTCTGTCCGGTGACTGGGTAGAATACCAAAAGCTCTAATCATTTAGCATGCTGAATATTAAACAGCCCCGTCTGCAAAAACCCTATATGTGTATGTGTGTGTGTGCATGTGTGTGCATGTGTGTGTGTGTGTGTGTGTGTGTGTGTGTGTGTGTCACAGTCCTAATGTATTCTACTAGCCTAATAAACATGTACCCTGAGACCAGAACAGCAGGGGAGAGGAGAAAGGGTTTTTGGTTTAAAAAAGCCCCCAAATCCTCTCTGTTCTTTGCTAATTTCGCCCTTGTGTGGTTCTACATGTATGTGTGTGTCCTTCAGGGGCTCCAAAGACCCTCCAGACTAATAAGAGAGACACAGAGCAACATCATTTCAAGGCACCGGCTTTACAGGAGCTTGGTGAGCTTCCATCCACATAATAAGTCTTAGGTTTTTAAAAGCTTCACGTCTTTGGCTGAGTGGCACGGACACAGCCTGCACTGTCAAACATACACACACACACACTCACACAGAGACACACATACACATGAATGTTTGACCAGCCTCATTCCCCTGTGCTCCAAACAAAAGTTGTCATGACAACTTTCCTGGAGACTTTGCATGCACTCTGCCAAAAATGTAGGGCACTTAGGGGAGGAGGCAGTGACAATGCTAAGACACTGAAACAGGCAAAAATATGAGCCAGGGATGTACACTTAAAGTAAATATTAATGAAACGAAAGTTTCGAAGCGACGGAATCCAGCTGATTACAGTATCATGACCCCTGGAAGGCAAAGACAAGGGAATTCTTTGCTCTATGAGCAACACAAACAGTTTTACAAAAACAAGCCCCCCCACCCCACCCATCACTCCACCTCACCACCCCCTCATCATACCTCCTCCTGCTCTGCCTCGGGCTATACTGGCTCAGGTGACGTAATGCAGGAACAGTATATGAACAAGTATATAGAAGAGAAAAAACAAATATACTTTTTAACAGTAAAGGCACTAAGGCAAGAAACACACAGGACAAGAGGGTAAAACAGGGGGGTAGGACAGAATGTGGGAATAAAATGGAGACGAATCAGACAGACATGGATGTGGCATAATACTAATATGCAATGGAAATACACTGCAGCCTCAGACCATCTCGTAGGATCTAGTCTGAGGTATTCTAATGATAGAAAAACAAAGAGCTTTATGCTTCCTCCACAGGCTCTGTCCTGCAGCCTCTCTGGTCCGCCTGCACTGTGCTCTCCAGTAGGGATTTATCCCTCCATAGCTTTGGCTCAATGTGACTGTGCTCCATTACTACACACTTGATTCCTCTGAGCCAGGGTAATGAAAAATGACCCAGCTCATCTGCAGGGAGAGCCCTTTGGCAAGTATGTGTGGTCTCTGTGTATGTGTGTGCAATTCCTCTCGTCCAAAGGGAATCCCATCATTGTAAAGGTATTGAATGTCTTCCATTTGGCCATTTGGCTTCGGGGAGAGCCAGAATCTGAGGGTAGGAGACGGAAAGCTCAATAAATTAAAACACCTGATCAATCATATGCTACAGTTACACATGAGAAGTGTCATGTTTTTGCTTTAGTGGTTGAATTATTTGTTGAAAGTTTGTTCTGTGTGTTACGGTCTGCTGAAACCTTGAAATTCACACACACGCACACACACATACACAGACACATTAAACAGGCGACAGTGAGTTGCAGAGTCTATGTGAGTGTGTTCACATTACACCTGTCTGCAGTTTTGTGTGTGTGCCAAATTCATGCATACATAATTAGCCTACAGGTGTACATACTTGAGAGAGAGAGTTTGATGGCATTTGCAGTATTAAAGGAAAACTTGTAAAAATTCATGGGAACCAACATGAATTCCGCTAGCTTTCACATTTATCATCTGATATGGCTTATTAAAAATAGTATAATGACTGACCATGCCTCCTGAAAAGAAAATAGGAAATCAGCAACTAGTCTCAAATATGACTTGGATCATATTTTCCACTCTCATTCAGTATTTAGCAGTCAGATTGTGACTGCTGAGACAAGGCTCAAGTTGTAAACTGTGAGGTTTTGAATATTTTTTTGGTTTGGGGAAATGGTTATTTATCCTCAATCATCTCTAAAATTAACAAGACACACAAAACTTTAAACCTCTTTTCGGTAAACACACGTGGACACACTGCTGGAGGATATAATATCCATACAAACAGAGGATCTTAGAGTTCCTGAGAGGGATTTCCTCAGATATTCACCAGATTCCCCTAGTAATCCTCAGGGATTACTATTCTATACTGAGGTCCTAACCTCTGAATTTAAAACATTGTAAGCCCTTATATCCCCATCACTAATGCCACAGTTAAACCACCATCAAGTCACTCAGTGGAAGAGGACCACCTCCGAAAACCTTCCATCAGGTCCGCTCTGGCCACTCACAGGTGACAATGGCCACAACTCTGACACACTTAGAAGATTTAGAGGGATAGCAGCCAGATTTATCAAGAAGGACTCAACCATGGCCCAAATTAAACACATGCAAGAAACTGCAGCCAATGGGTGTGTTCTATCATCTGAATAGTTTCCGACATTGCAACTGATATCCAGTAGATTATACATACTTGGATTTTTTAATGAAAACAGAAAAACTGTCAGTAAATCTTACATTGTGATGATATTTGTGAGACATGGAAATGCCACAGTAGAAATACCATCCTGTTTTCATTCAGTGATAGTTTGTCTTAAGCCAGAGAATTAGATGAGTCCTTTGGGATGACTGTGGGGTACATGTGTTAGAATGTAAGTGTGTGAGCATGCAAATGCCTGTAATTAATCAAGTGAGTGGCCATCCTATCAAGTCATGTGCCACATTCTCACATTACCAGAGAAATTAGATTCTGGCACAGTTAAGAAGCTTATAGTGCACACTGACTAAATGGCATGGCACATGAGGGAGGAGGGGTGTCGTGCTTAAAATATTCGACATGTAACAAGAGTGCAAACCGCCAAGAGCCTTGTCAAACACATTTATATCCACAAAATATGAATGACAGATAAAAATTTGATCATGATTTATGATTTATTGAGTGGCGAGAATATTGGTTCCCATGGTTGAAACTCCACAGGAACCCTTTTCCTCAAAGGCTGACGCTACCAAGTGTTTCCCCTCTTCCTCTTTCTCGTTCACACACACATTTACAGTTACACACTGGGTATTTGATAAACCTGGGAATGGAGCGGTGGAAATGTTTTCCAGACGAACTATGCAAATAAGACCTTGTCCCCGGGGAGACACTGTAAACGGCTTCAACCACCAACAGAATCAGAGGGGTGTTTGCGTGTGTGCCTATGTAAGGATATCAAACACAAACATGCCTCCAGCTAGCTGCAAACAAATTAAAAAATTAGAACCAAAATAAATAAACAAAGCGCTGGAAAAATTTGAGACAATGTCTGTCCTGGCCCTCCACCCCTCCCAGCATCAAACTTTTCCCTGTTGGTTCTGGGAAAAGATTTTTCTCACATACAGATCCTGGCTTTGGCCATGAAAGCAAAGATGGCTGCCAAACAGGGATAGTGATCAAAATTCTTCAGTAGGATGTCACAAGTTCAACTTGAACCTCTATCCAATAATTCCTTGGCTGGAAACCAGGGGAAAAACTAAGGCTGGGAATTAGTAAGAACACGAAGGTTTCCTATTCTGGATATTTGCCTGCTTGTCATGAGTCTATTTATTGACATCTGTTTTAGCGGAATTTCAGAACAAATGGATGGTAAATTAAACATGAGAGTCAAAGAGGCTTTAAAAACTGAACAGAGTACAGTTGTGTCCTGATTCAGGGGAAATGCTGGCAATCACAGTGGACCACACTTCCAAGAAATTCACTTGCTTGAAAACAGCAAGGATTGACTGGGCGCCTATTTGACCGCAAACGAAAGGGGTGTCAGGACAGATGCAAATGAGCCAGCTTTTAGACAGAGGGAGGATTGTGGAGTTAAGGTGCTTTTGTGCTGCTGCATCTCTGTTTCACATCAAAATGGGCTGGGACTTGTCAGTGGAAAAGGAATATGATCAGTGACAGAGCTATTTTCACAGGAAACAAGATGATATGAGTTCAGTGGGAGTATACTAGCCCCCGGTTTTGATCTTAAATATGATGCAGCAGAGCCTGCAAGCTAACGCAGCAGTGAGCTGTAATGAATATGTATGATAGATGTGACATAATGGGAGATTTTAAATATGTATAAAAGTTTTCAGAGGAATCGTGTTGCTAGGAAACTGCTTGGATCTGAGTTTATTTGACATGTAGGAGAACCAGCTTCCTGTCAGCAGCTGTTATTAGCAGACACTGTAACAGGAAATAAACTTGGTCTATCTGGGATGTTTATCTTGTCAAGTCTGAAATGATCTTCAAGGATGTTGAACACACAGAGCAGCAGTTTTGCTTAACAACATGTCACTTTGCATTCTTACGAACAAAATGATGACTCGTTACAAGTCTCCAAGACAGTGATGATTACAGGCAAGAAAAAAATCCTTGCAACTCAGGGGAAGTCCTACCACCTGTGTTTACTATAGTCCTTAGCCCGGCTTCTTCCCCGTACAGGATATCCTGCCTTAGGAGAGGGGTGGGGTGATATTGTAGGGGAACTTGTAGAGACCAGTAGATACAGTGTGGAAAGCCACATAAGAAATGACAAACTATTACCCAGAGACCCTGTCTAACACAGCACTGCCCTCACATGTCTGCCGGTACTAACCCTGTTTAAAGGGTCATACCACCAGAGGAAAAATGTGTGACTGCTGAGGCTGTTGAGTCAATATTAGTCAGTGTGATGGAGGAAAAGTGTGAACACGCAGCTGCGTTCTCTCATGAGAAAAATAAGATCACGTCTGTGTGAGTGAACAGCATTTCATAAATGTTGCAGTGTGCCGCTTTCTGTAATGCCACAGTTTAATCACACAGGGTGCCGCTTCATGCAACATGCAAAGCACCTTGAGCACAAAATTATCACCTTGACATCTGTGTTACATGCTGGGGCGAAGGAAAATATCAGGGCTGGTATCCTGATTGAGTATGTAGGATTTTGCTGGAGATGGATGTCTCCTCCAGTGAGAGTTAAAAGGGGATTGAGAGAAGTAAGTAAAAAATGAAGAAGAAATTGAAAAGAAAAGAAAAAGGGAAAATAGTACTGGAGAGGAAAAAGAGATGTGACGGAACAGGTCTAGATCAAAGAACTGAAGTGGAAATCATTTCAGGATGGAATAAGGAAGCAAATACAAGTTGAGAATGTAAAAAAGACAGTTAACTCCTCTCTCTCTCTGTCTCTTTGTCTGTCTGTTGTGTGTCTGCCAGTTGTTGAGGCTGGGTATCTCATTAACAGTATTTGAGGAAGCTGGGTAGCGATGCAGTGTAGAGAGCCAGGGATATCCCCATCCTGCAGCTTGACACACTGACCCCTCCTGCTTTATCAACTCCCTCCATTACTAAGTGCTCCACCTTGGACTGTACCACTTTGTCCAGGCCAAGAGAGGTATTGTTTGCAGCTCATCAAAGCAAAAGTCCAGAGGATGTTTGGGAAAGTATTTGAGAGGAATTTCATTGGGGCCTCTTTCAGACATTTGTCTGTCTCTAAACCAGGAGGGGGTGCTAAGGACGGGTTTGTCCTGGAGGCTATATTATTTCAGTTTCCTCTGATTGTGTTGCCCTCCCTCAGGACGCTTAAACTTAAGAGCAACATAAAAACACATTTGAAGACAAAGTTAGAATAACAAACGTCCTCTTGAGAAAAAAAGGGGAATTGAAGCAAAAACACAGGAACAGGCACATGGTGTATGTGTGTTTATGCTTGTGTGCATTTATGTATTTAAATCACTCCACGGATGCTGTACGATTTTGTTCAGTACAGCACAGTGTGTGCTTTTTGTTATCTAGCAACAGGCTTAGTGAGAGACTCTCTGTGAGACTGTTGGATTTGTCCTGGTGGTGCCAGCTGCATACAGGGCAGGTGAGGTGCCTGGGGAATACTAATGGCCCCATGAAAGCCCTGAGTACCGATTCAGACATGGTGAAGTGAATACTGATGAACAATTTTGCTGAATCACGGCTCGACAGACACATGGCCCTAAAGGAGCAGTTGCTTTAAAAAAAACTAGAATGATATATTCTCCTCATTCTCCTGCAAAAATTGTTTTTGAAGCAAACAGACACATTTAGTGCATCAAAAGTTCCGGGGGTGGGGGGTGGGGGGGTTAAACATATAAGACAAAGGCTACAGGATTGTGTAATACAGTCTGTGTGTGTTTTGTGTGCAAGCATCCCCCTTTCACATATCCACAGAAACACTTACGGGCTTAACAGCTAAGTGACGGACCCCTTAATAGTGGCCCTAGCAACACAGTTTCCTGTTAAGACTTTGCTTTCTGAGCACAACAACAGAAACAACAACAACAAAAAAAACTCCACACAGGGGCAACAAACCAAACGCAACTGAGACACAGTCCACATGCACTGGAGCTGTGTGTTATAAACCTATGTCAGCTTATGTGTCCCATTTTACAAGCAGGAACACTGCCACAACATCTAACCCAATTCTGTCCTCCATGCTTAATGAAACAAATCAGTCATGCTTAATCCCACCCTCATCTCTGGCCCTGGTCTATTGCCTGAAGGACATACCTGGCCTAAAGCACATCACCTGTTCTCCCAATGCCTGTGCCATCTCTCTGCTTGTCCCATGCCTTGATGTAAGTGTGAACTCCTTCATTTATAATAGATTCTTATGGATATCCATCTCTTAAGAGGCACTTCTTTCAGACAGTTGCAAATGTAATCCCTGCATGAAGTACATCGTAACAGATGTAAATTTATTCCGATTTAAATTAGCCATAAGCGCTCTCTGCAAGGGTGTGAGTCTGAATGCATAAATGCACATGTGTATCTCATTTATCTACGTTTTGTGTGTAAAGTATGTGCAACCTACCTGGTAGAGTGGCCTAGAAACACACCTGTATGTGTGTAGTAGATGCAAGGGTGCAGGAAGGTTCCTGGCATGCACGCGAAGGCGTCGGAGGGCCGTGGAGGTGAGAGTCCACAGAAGACCCTGACGAGTACAGATCACCTCATCTAGACCCAATAACACTGCCTCCATTACTGCAATGACTACAATGCCTCTGAGACGGGAGACACACTTCACAGGTCAGTGCAGAGCAGCAGTGTAAGTTGATATCAGTGGGATATCAAACCTTTATTTTGCACAAGTGAGCCATCACAGGTAAAATCCACAGAGGCTCAGATAATGAGGAGGAATTAACTTTTATTGTCCTCTCGATACTACTTAGCTTCAGCAGATAATAACTGGGTCATCTCTTGAGGTAAGCCACAGAGACACAGGAAGGCCCTGTGGCTGTCTCCTCTCCTGTGTCTGTCCTCTCAGTCTCTCTGGGATTCAGCAGTATGACGCTTCCTCAAGGTCAAACTCTGTTAGTCCTTTTGTCCCAGTCCCACACAGCCAGCGGTCCCTGCTGGATCCATCTCTCCTCTTCCTCCCCTTTTCCACTTGTTTCTTCTCACTGAGGCAGTACACCCTGTCCGTTGGTCTGAGCGTCACAAACACAAACATTCCCTCTAAGGAAATGCAGCCAGTCTCGGAGTTTGCCGACTGCTAGTTGTTTTTAAAGGGATATGCACTCTCATGCTGCAGCTCAAATAGAGAGCAACCAGTTCGGTGGCAGAGAGAGGTACAGACGAGTTGACAGCACACTCTCTCTCACTCTCTCACTTTTCAAAGAGTGAGGGATGTGCTCAGAGGCTTGCACACCTTCTGACACACCTGGTCAGTATGAACACAGTATGCTTGAAGAAGACACACACACACACACACACACACACACACACACACACACACACACACACACACACCGTACCGCACATTCATACAGTCCACAACCAAACCTAACTACAGTCCCTGAACTGAAATTCATAAGTATGCTACATTCTTACAGCACTGGGATTTTAGCCAGAATGTTTTTATAAAAGGAGACATTTTTCCTTTGAGCCAGTTTTCCCAGGCTGTAGAATCCTGACCTGACCTTAATCTTCCAAAAAATTCAAGAATATCTGACCCGCCTGCCGCTTTCTAGAAACTTGACACATTGCTGCAAAATGGCAAGGAATGTGCAGAGCATGTAAATGTACTTGATTACATCGAAAAGAATTGTTTTTCTGAGATAGAAATCCACAATGAAGCTTATCTTCCATTTGCTTACACACATCCATTTGCAACAATGGCCACATGGAGGCAATACAACCCCCACAAACAACATGCGCCAAGCCTGCAGCCTGTGTGTATTTATCCTTGCCAGTCTGTGATAAAGTCTCGACAGCACTGTTTAAACAATACAGCTTGAATGATCAATGTTCTCTGTGTTGTGTGTGAAATGAATGTTTAAATGGTTCTGAAATACACATTTTTTCTAGTTCAAGCAGACTTTTCCTGATCCTCTGGGTTATTGCAGATTTTTTATAACAGTCTAAATAATAATAAAAAAAGAATCTCAAAGGTGCAATGTTTTTTCCTGTTTTCCTCTGAGAGCCTTGATCGATAGAGAATTCAATAACTCTGTGCTGAACAGTAATTCTCTGCCTTGCTACCAAACCCAATCTGACTGTGGGTGGATTAAATAGCCTCTTGTAGCCCACTCTGATTCATGGACGGGTTTATCGATGCATGGGCTCACTCCTGTACTGCTGAAGGGGTGTATGCGTGTGTGTATGAGCCTGAGTGTGATGATGATTGATAAAATGATTGTATGATGCCCATACCATCTGTTTATTACTGAATGTGAACATTGATTGATATATGAATTGTATTTATACTTTTTCCACAATGATTAAGTTGTTAGTTGTTGTTGATGCTATGGAAGCAGGAGCACTCTCTGTTTCCTCTGTTTGACTCTCACTGTATGTGCCGCTCACTCTTTCGCTCCATATTTTGTACATCTGGATAATTAAATGGATTGGTTGCTAGCATGCAAAAAATCCTAATCCCCAACAATGCAATTAGCTTTTGTCTTTTAAAACACACTTTATTTCATTAACCACATTCTCCAGTATCCCTCACTCCACAGCAGCAGTTTCCCATCCCTTGTTCTGCCTTGCGTTGCTCTCTCAGCGGTGTCTTGAGACACCCATGAAGAATGTGAAGCATTTCTCCAGTGCAAATTTTCCAAAATGAATCAGGGTTTGAGAAGTTACACATGATGGCTGGGGACGTTCTCCTCTTAGCCATTGTAATTTATGAGGGGTGTAAATATTTGTCGTGGTAGGGTGGGAGGCAGGAGGTTAGGTATGACAGAGCACTGTTCCCATGATTCCATGTG
The DNA here is from genome assembly GCA_029783665.1 of Naso thynnoides. Classification (NCBI taxonomy): domain Eukaryota; kingdom Metazoa; phylum Chordata; class Actinopteri; order Acanthuriformes; family Acanthuridae; genus Naso; species Naso thynnoides. Next base: position 13,486,866 of record JAQLOL010000023.1, read on the forward strand.
TGTTCAATGTCTTGCTGATTGCTGGGAAAGGTCATACAGGCCCTGTGATGTAAACAGTCAGCACCACAACGTCAGCTGGCCAGCTATTACCATAGTAACAAGACGGGGAAAAGAGAGCAGGAATTGGGATTTTACAATCAGCCTTTTAATGGTTAGAAGTTAAGAGTCAGACACTAAGAGAATCTGTTACTTCATTCTTTGCCTCAAACATTCATCCACACACTGATGACAAAAAAGACTAAAACCTGTATGCACTACTAGGGCCAACCGATACAGGATTTTGGGAGCAGATGTCAAAATTACGGAGGAAGAAAATTCAGATATGCAATATATTGGCTGATATTTTGATATTGGCTGAATGTGGTTATTAAATACTTGAGATAAAGATGTGTAATGAAGACCTATCTTGCACTTAGGCCTGAGCAATATATTGTATCGCATCGTGATATTAGGCAAGATATAGTGGCAGATTTTGGGTATCGATATATCATGATATGGCACAAGTATTGTCTTTTTCTGGTTGAAAAGGTTTCATTACAGTAAAGTGATGTGATTTTCTGAACTTACCAGACTATTCTCATTGTTCAAGAGAGAGAGAGAAGTAACTTTTCTGTTCTTTTATTTACTTTTGCTCACTTATCCACAAAATGAATGATTATTTATCAAAAATGTCATTGGGTTAATATTTTATGAGATTACAAATGGTCATCCTTATGATACTGTGTCGGTATTGAGGTTTATGGTCAAATATATTGTGATATTTACTCATTTTATCACCTTAGCTCCCACCTCTTAGAAAGCACAACAAGTTGTCAATCACAACCTATGTGATCAATAATTATCAATATCAACCGATATGAAACTTCACTATCGTGATAGGTTTTTCCGCTGTATCACCCAGGCCTACTTACATTTTAACAAACTTTATTCCAAACATCAGTACACTTGACAGTAAACGCTTCACTCATTAACTATTAAATAACAGACCGCCCACTACTGGACAAATTATGTAATTGCACCATTTTAAATCACTATTCCATGCATTTTTTCTGGCCTAAAAAAACACTTTTAATATCGACCATATTAGCAGAAAATATATGCCTGAAGGCAATATCAGGTGATAAAATCAGCAAACCCATATATCAGTCAGTCACAGCACATTACTCATTCGGTCACAAGGTCATCCCAGTCCTAACAAAAATCTAGAGAAATAGCTTGCACTTTCTCTGCTCCATCTCCTACTTTCAGAATTCTCTTCCATCCTTTTACTTTCTCCCATCTCCATCTCTCTCACTCTCTCCCTGTTTCATATCCCCCTCATATCTCTCTCTGTATCTCTCAATCTTCCTCCTGCTCTCTGATCTCCACTCAGGCGTGTTATACTAGAGTGCAGGCATGTCAGAGAACGAGAGAGAGAAAGAGAGCGAAAGAGAGAGAGCAGTGAAGGGAAATGGGTCACAGACACCATAAATTCACAACTGTTCTCAGCTGAGGTACTATGGCAAACAAACTCGCAAAAACAGTTGTATACAAGAGTGTAAAACATCCATATGACGCACAGAAAAAGGCCTAGCTCTCCTTGTATTGTAATTTGTAGTGAGGACAAACCTGGCTTTTGTAGGCTTCATTTTCAGCCTTTCAAGCCACCCACCCACGCCACTGTCACTGTGACAGAGATGATAAGTGACATACGTGTAAAGACCCAGCCTGAAATTCAATTCTGATCAGTCTAGTTGAATGTGATTGTATTAGAGGTGCAAGCAGGAAAATCGATAACATAATGTGATGTGGGTCCAAAGAGGGATAAGAACAGGGAGCTTCTTTATGTCTATGTGTATGTGAGAATGTATGTGCATATCATGAGCTTAGAGTTCTGTTCATAAATGTGCTTGGAATAATTAAAATGAAATGTTAGCGTACAGCGTACCATATTGCAATGAAAGAATCCCATGATGACACAGAACCTTTGAAGTATCGGGACTTGTTCGTCTCTTAAGGATAGAAGTTGACCTAGTTCATGTGTTATATGCTGTAATATGCTATAAACGCACATGCACAAAGGGTTGTTCACCAGGAAGACATGCACACCGCACACACTCACACACACAAACTCTCAAGCTAATCATTCTCTCCATTTTGCCTAGCAGATAAATATTAATGAGGATTACTATGTTACTGCAGTACACCCACGGGAAAACAAGAGACTGCACCTCTCTCACACTCTCTCTTTCCAACCCTTTCCTGCTCTGTCTCTTCTGCAAAGACACACACACACACACACACACACACACACACACACACACACACACACACACACCTTTTAGCTCAAACATCTTCAAGAAAATCTCTAAATTTTAGATCTTTTAGATCTTACAATACATATTCTCTTTCTCTTGCCAACTCTCATTTGTATTTGTCATATTCTGTCATAGCAACATTCACACAAACACACACACACACACACACACACTATGAATAAACCCCTTCATTTGAGTGAGTCACAGACAACGCCTCCGTTCTCATGAGTCGTGTTATCTCTGTCTGACAAAGGGCACAGATTGTGCTGGGATATTTAAGGAACATTTGGGGGTCTCCACATCCTGTTTTGGGGGAGATGGAATTTAACAGACTCCTTCCCATCAACCCACACTCTTCTTTTTTCTTTTTCCTCTCTCTGTTCTTCCTATAAAAAGGACTCCACACAGTAATTCCTGAGAATCTGTAGAAGAGATAATGAAGAAATCATTCTGAGCTTTGCACGGAGGTGGCAGAGGATT
>JAQLOL010000023.1:13497121-13507476 GCA_029783665.1 Naso thynnoides
CCCCCCCCCCCCAAAAAAAAAAAAAAAAAAAAAAGAAAAAGGAAAAAAAAAAAGGGCACTTGGGATAAGAATACAAACCTGCATACATATAAGGCCAATATATAAATCAGGTTAAAGCTAGGACATTCATAAATGCCTCACTGCACTGGATCAGTTCACACAAGCTGCCCTTAAATTAAACTAACATCTATTAATACAACAAGAAAGAACATCATCAGAACAAGAGAAGGAGGCTGACAAAGAGAAAAAAAAGGAGAAAGAGAGAAAATCATTACGTAGCTATGAGACATGCTAATGAGGGAGGTGCAAACAAAGCGTCTGGATTGTCTGGGTTTTGTTTTGTTTTTTTCCTGTGTGTTTGTGTGATTTTTGTAGCAGTAATAATAAGACGGAATGGTTGTAGATTTGTAGAATCCTGGCATTGTTACGCATTAATTTACTCTGATAACCCAGCCAGTCTCTGCCCATGGCTGTCTGACTCATCCCTGTGGTCCTGCTTCTGACTGTGTTTGTGTGTGTGTGCGTGAGTGGGAGGGTGTGTTTATGGAAATGCCCTCAAACCGGACTCTATCCCCATCCCAGGCAGCGAGGGAAGGGGGTGAATGTTTATGTCTCAAGACTGCACAAATTACAAAGGGGTTGTGTTACAGCCTAGCTGCACAGAACACAGATGAAAACTTCTGCTGCTAAACAATTCCACCCTGACAGCATTTTTAAATTCACTTCTCACTGTATGCTTCTGCATATGCTTTTAAGTGTTCACTTTTGTCGTATTTCTCTATCTCATGAGAGCGAGATGAGCAGGAAGCGGGGCCTCCCACCGTTCATCAGGCCATAACCAATCATAATGACTTCTCCACGGGGGAGCATCCACTTCAATTATCATCCCCTCCACAGTGTCTCTGCAAGAAGGCCTGGGAAACAATTTTACAAGCATGGAAAGGTAACAGATAGCCTGTGAGATTTGTCAGAAAAATGAAGACATTTGTGTGACCCATTGTGAAAAATTGGGACATACTTTATGTCTCGGAGGGATTTGGTGGAACATGGGGAACAGGTTGTCCAGGTCAAACTGCGTCGCCAGGCACAACATCTGCTCAACCTGCTGTGAGGTGACTGTGTGTGCATATAGTGTGTATCTGTTTGTGTGTCTTTTAACATGATTAAAATTTCAGCCAGTGGCAAGAAAGAAATGCAGACAGGCCTCCATCTTTAAAAATACCCTGTTTATTGCCTTGACAAGGTGTGTCTACGTTACCTTAAAGGAAATAACTGAATCTATGTCTGAGTGCAGTCTATATTTAAACTCATAATCTTCCATTATACAGTCGTCTATACCTTAATGGAATTAGAATATATCATTCCAATGGGACAATCAGTGGTCTATTATAAGGCCAGCAGCAGACTTGAATGGGGCGCTAGCAGTGCAATTTGCCTCAGTGAATAGCATACGAGGCTTCTGAATTATTCACCCAAATCTATTGGAAAGCCTCGGCACATGCTGGGCCAGCTGACATCAGGATCTGGACCATGCGTATAATAGAAATTGAAGCCTGAATAATAATAGCTGATTAGTTTATGGATGTGCTCATAAAACTGTATGATAATTGTGTTTTCTCTATTTATTTGGGTGATTCTCTGGTCTCAGAGTGTAGACTAATGGGGCACAAAAATGGGATGCATCTGATTGCAAAATCTGTCAGTATTATTCAAATTTAATTCATACTAAGGAAGTAATGGAAGTTTTCCCAGAACTTAATGATAAAGAATTTGTTACCCTGTTTTAAATTATTCAAACTCTCCAGCTCCTTTGTCAATGAATGCATGAAAAGATCAAGTTAAAAATGAACTGATCCTGCTAACAAGCACTAACCTGACTATGCCTGATGGTTTGCTTCTTATGACCATCTGGGAAGGCTCTGCTGGAAACCTTTTGGAAAACCGCAGGCACTTTGAAAAAATGTTTGGCAGGTGATTGGATAAACCATCTGTCTGTCACCATCTGACTTCAACCAATCAGATCAACAAACCATGTGGCCAGCACAGCCAGTTGGTAAATCAAACTCTTACCAAAGTTAGAAGAAGAGCGACCAGCTTTTGCTCTTTTTTCAATAAGAAAATATAAGAAAATATTCTCTAGCTGTGATAGAACTGATAGTAGCACCTATGCTAACCACATCCATAGGCATCATTATTGTTTTTTTTTCATGAGCGTCACACACATAAACCACTCCTGTAGCTCATGCCAGTACTTCCTCAAAGGATGCTGATTGGACCGGTGACCAGCAGAGGCTTCGGGCATGTCTGTCCCCTCAAATACCCGAGGTTCCAGCCTGGACCCAGCCGGGTCTCGGATCCAAACATAAAAAATTACTGCTGGTCTGGTTAGGGGTCGGTACCGTTCACCACGGGTCTTGGGTCTCTGTCTTTGAAATGGTGGGTCCTTTTACCTGTGTTTAATTTTGTGAAGTTATCCTGTTTTTTATTGTGTGTACTAAGTGCTACAGTAAGCAACTGCAAGCAAAGTGCAGTGCATCTGTGGCCACAGAGTGGTATCATTGATTTAACGTTAGTTACGTTATTGCTTCTGGGTCAGAGTTCAGAGAGAGCAGTGTAATAGCAAGTTAGCAATGCTAACATAAACAGTCGTGAGTCATAATAATATTTAGCAGGGCAAACAACCTAAGTTATATTTTGTTATGTTAGATGCATCAGACTGCACAGCTGATTCTTGATGAGTTGCGTTTGTCATCCGTCACGGAACAGAAAGTGGTCTTTTAAGATGAAACACTGTTGCTGAGTGGATTAGCCGTTAGCCTACATGCTAATGTTATTTCTGCCAGCAATATGGAAGAGGAATAACACTACTAGAAAATCTGATGGATGTATCTTTTGACAAGGAGGATGGATTATATGCGTCATGCGGGTACAGAAGAAGGCTAACGTTACATTAGGTAAGACACAAAGTTGTAATTTAACTTGCAACTTTACTTGTTCATAGCCCATGCAGGCTGCCTACATGTAGCAGTTGTTGAGGCTAACTTGTTAATAGCAATGCAGGTTGGGCCTGACATGTCAAATAATAACTGGGTCCCGGTAGTATCCGTGTCCGGCATTTCTCCAGTTGGACAATCATCAAGCTTGGATCCAGGTCTAAACTTTCTAATAGTAAGTGGGACCTGTGGGTTTGGGTACGACTTTTCGATCTGTGAAGACCTCTAGTAACCAGTCTCCTGGCCAGAATCAGATAGTTTTCAGCATGGCAAGATGGGTTTTAGTGATATCATCATCTTGCGAGTCCAGCTGCCTCCCAAGGTTAAACAAGTGTCTTTGTTGCTAAAGCTTGATACAGCTTACTCCTCCATTCCTTCATTGCGGTAAAACAATAACAGTGTATTGAGTTGAAACAACATAACTATATCGCAGATGCTGTGTATTTATTTCTGATGGTTCCCAGTAACTGCACTCCAGTTTCAGTTTAAGTAAAAAAAAAAACAACAACAACATTTATTTATACTTTTAATTTTGGTTTTTAATATTTAGTCTTCAGTAGGAATGAATTGGCTTGGGACTGAATGCCACAGACTGTTAGCGAAAAGTCTTAACAGAAAGACTTGCGCAATAATAGTTGTCTTTGGTTTCTTCTTATTGATTGGTTGGTAATAAAAAATATGATATATACCAGACATGGCCTTGAAAAATCAGAAAACAGCACAAAAAACATAACCACCACGTCCTGGGTAGATTCTTACATAAAACACTTTGAATTGACTTGTTGTTGGTGCTTTACAACTTGCCTTGAATGTCTCGACCCTCGTCTCTGTCTGCTTCTGTACTGTCTGCTATCAAACAAAGGCAAAGCAAATAATCGTTCAAGGAACAGAACAAGCACAGCAAGACTGCAGAGAAAAGCGTCAGAGAAAGTTTTTCCTTGGTCTTAAGACAACTTGACACCACGACTCCAGCCTCACTGCGATCAATACCACTGTCAGATTAATGTAGACGGGCTGACAACTGCTGGTTGAGAGAGGCAGACAAAGCAAGAGAGAGAGACCGACACAGCAAAGGGGTGAGGCAGAGAGGAAGAAGGAGGAGGTCAGTTCGCTATAATTAAACAATTTTGTCACTGGGCAGAGGACACACCCATTATATAACAGAATGGTCACACATAGCACACCCAGTCAATGGCCTCTATCTGGAACAACCCATGTACTGTCAAAAGAGAATAGTATGCTGGAGAATAGGACATGCACATGCACAAAGACACAATGCTGTGAATACAAGCCGTTGGTATCAATACGTCACAGTGTTTGTGTTCCTTGCAGACCAAATACTCTCAGAGACCGCAGGGCCCTTTGTGGCAGACCAACTCACCCAAAGATATGAACTAGTGCTTTATTGCTGTTGGAAAGAGAGGAGACAGAGCTGAAAAGAGCAGAGTGGAGCTGCACAGCTGTGATGGAAACAATCCCATCCAGCTGAGGTCTTCCTCTGTCAGAGGAGACAAGGGAGGTAGAGGAAAAAACGAGGAAGGAGAGAGAGAGAAAAAATGCCTCCAGGCCAGCATCATGGTGAGGGATAAGGATGTTGGTAGAGAGGTGGGGGGTTTAGGATGGAGATGTTTTGTGGGGTGCATGAGGAGGAGAATCAATTAAACTACACAAGGATTGAATGCATTTTTAATCACAGCGCCTCATTTCCTGATGTGACTGTCAGCCTTCGTGAGAGACAGTAAGACAGCCACTGAATGAGGAGCTGCTATCCCTCCCTCTCTCTCTGTCTCTCTCTCTCTCTCTCTCTCTCTCTCTTTCTCTCTGTCCTCCCCTTGCAGCTTGGTAGACCAGCAACACAATACACAGCAGCTTTGGCAGAAGCTGATATGATGCCAGGAACGGACATTTTGCAGCCGCCAGAACAAAAATCCATCACCAGATACAGATAAAGCCTCTATTTTGCTCATGTCAGTGGATCACGTCACTCTGAATATGGCGGTGCTGCCATGTTCCTTATGTGAATGAGACCTATGCGACATAAATGCCATGGAGATCAAGTTAGGAAGAAACTGAAATGATTGCTACTTTTCTTTTAATAAGAACAGATAATGCTTTTCTCCTAAGACGTTTCTGTTTTGGGAAAGGGGGCTGTCAGCTATTTTAAACTTGATCTTCTCTTTTTGATAGTGGCAGTGCAGTATTTCTTCAAAATATGGCTGATTTTAACAGTGTTGTTGGGTTCTCTTATTAGGTTTCTGAATTTTGAGCTAGTAGGCATGACTTTATGAGCATGTCATGTGCAATCACGCACTTTAAATGACTAATAGTGTCTTGAATAAAGAAGAAATAAAAGTGTTGACCTAAAAAATGTACAAGTCTACAAATGACTCTGCTTCGACTCCAGCTTGCTGCGAGCAATCAAGGCAACAAAATAGTGACCTCCTTTTCTTGTAGTAAAAGAGGCTGTCAGGGAAGTTCGCTGCCTCGGATTCTCTCGGCTTTCCTGAATCATTCATATGCCCTGTGTTAATGAAAATAGCTGAGTAGAGAAGCCATTTGAGCAGCAAAGTCAGGCCTCTGAGGGTCTCTGCTGTAAGGATGGAGGACCGTTGTTCTAATGACACTCGAATTTTCCTCTAATGACCCAAATCACTGCACTTCACACATGCATATACATATGCAGACACAGTTTCAACTGCTGAACTCACACTCTGAAGTTCAATAAATGCATTATGTTGCTGCCCATCTCCTGTTTTCAACACTCGGAGGTGTTTTCATTTCTTTATGTTGCCTGAATCATTGCACTCGTCTGCTGCAGGTAAGCCTTATTAAATTCAAGCAGCCTTTACTTGATGGTGCATCGAAATACGCTTTGCTTTAGCTCATGCCTGCCCGTCTTAACATTCGTATGTGTGTGCATGTGCTTTTGGATGAATGCGTGCATTGCCATATGCACGCTCAGTAAGCCGTCAGTCTAAAATGGGTGCAGGCGATTTGAATATTTCTCATTTAGGGATGCAAAGTGGCCAGATCACCCTCTGTTCTCCAGCATCTTCCAGCAATTAGAGAAATAAATAAATATGCAGACTAATTAGGTGCTGTGAGGAAATAGGGAGGAAGAAAGCCTTTTCCTTACTTCCATTTTTCTTTTTCACCCCACGTGCAGTGCATAAATAATCCAAATCCTGTTCTGGCCACAAACACTAATCTTTATTGCTTCAGTCAGAAGGCATCCATGGATATATGAAAATGACCAAATCTCTGAAACATTTTGATGGATTTGAGCATCAAATATCTTCAAATTGAGATCGATGCCCTGCAGCAGTGGAACTAGTTCTGATAAGTGTTGATTGGAAGCACAGAATGTCAGAGAAGGACAGATTACTGTTCCCTCCAACAGATGCCTGTGCCTGTAAACAATGTTAAAAGAAAACAGCAGCTTAACAACCGAACTCATTACAGCAGCCGGCAGATCAAAGCGACGAGGGATTCTGTTGCCGTACTTACAATCTCTGTGTGTCTGCAGAGATAGACTGCATGTGCCTGCATGTTATTCTATCTATATGTGTGCAAGTGCAACACGACTGCAGCAGTTTTTCATTCCCATAGCCTCAATGCTTTGTAAACTGCAGGGGCCTGAGTAATCTGCCTCTATCCAAGCGTCACGGCCAATAGAAACCTGACTATCACATCCATCAGACTTTCCTTCCCGTTCTCATTCCTCTTTCATCCCTCATTTCCTCATTCTCAATCCCTACTTTCCTCACTTGGAAATTTCATTCATTCCTAATCACAAGATTTATGGCTATCGGCAGATAACTATGAAGGCAGCAGACCGCAGAAAACATAAATAAGCCAAGTACCCAAATTTAATACTGAAGTTGGTTGGATGAAAGCACCTCACATGCAGAGTTAAAATTTCCAAAGCCTTAACCTGGGGAACTAACCCTGTGTTGAGTCATGTGAAGGCCATGCAGTCCATGTTTGATTCCTGGTCAGCCAGTTTATTCCCAAAATCTCAGTGTGCAGAGATTTGATGTTTAATCAGCATGTTTTTTTGTGCCAATTAATGAGATAGCATCTGGAAAGAGACGTGAACATATGTTGCCCTCTGGTCTATCACTGCAATTATCAAGTAGAGGGGTCAACAACATGAAACACAGAGAGATGAGCGAGGAGAGGTGATGGAAGAGTAAGATAAACTTGGTTAAATGCACTTTATGACAGAGAGGAAAACCACCATGATTGAAAACAAATGAATAATAGTAAGAGATGGCAAACTTACAAAAACATCCATGAGCATGTGCTCCAGCGTCACCTCTAAGTCCTCGAGTCGTGCTGCGAGAGTCATAGTTCAGCTGATCCAAAAAACACCGTGAAAGGAATCCAATCAAGACCCAAAGAGTTTTTCTCTTTGGGACACTGAGAGATGACTAGAAGGAAGTAGTTAAGTCATGTCAATTATACAACATCCCGATTCTCCACACGATCACGCCACTACAGCAACAGTCCAGCTGAATATGTCCACATTCTCCTTTAGTTCTCTGTCCAAAACTGCTTCCCAAACAACCAGATGTTGTCCAAATCTGATTAACAAACACATCTATCTCCACCAAACTTGGCTCCCAAATCTGTCTGGCTTTGGATTAGCACTCCAAACGTTTCCAAAAAGACTGCTGCTGAGTGATCTGTGACAGACTAGAGCCTTGTCGTTCCCTCTTCAGATCTGCGTTATGATCCATAGTTGAGATAAAGAAACTGACAACTCCCTGGCAGAAGGTGGATTAGGCGGTGCTCAGGATGCACAGAGGAGGAAGAGCGGAGGAAGAGGAGGAGGAGGAGGCATAAGGCTTGATAGGAAGCTAATTGTCACAGTAGCGACTGGTCTGTGATGAAGTCATACATCTGTTTAATCTTTTTTTGTATCTTTCTCTCTTCTTCGTTCTCTATGTTGTTTAAACGGAATATCTCCTCCCTTTTTTTCCCCTTTCTCTCTCTCTGCCTCTTTTTCTCTTTGCCCTTTCAGGTCTGTGTCCACAGTGGACGTCTTTGTGTGGAGGGAGAGCCCAGGGCAGCTGATGCCCAGTTCTGGGTGCTCTTGGATGGGGTCATCCTCTCTCACACTGGGCCTCTCATCAATGGGCCTTTGTAGGGGCCTCATTAAGGGCCAGCCCTGGATGCTGAAGCTCCAATAGACTCATAGGGGGGAAAACAACTACAACAACAATATGGCCTGTATCTTTGACTGGAAGCTTATGTAACATTGATGGGGAGGGGTCTGAGGGGGTCGAAAAGGACAGAGCATATGGGGTAGAGGGCTGATAGGGAAGGAGAGGGGTGAGAGAGAAAATAGGGGTGCATAACGGAGGGAGGAAGGAAGGACAGTAACAAAGCAGTGGGATGAAGAATGTTGGGTGGTAGCTCCATGGAGAGGAGTTGTTTTTGTTTTTCTGGCAAGCACTGGTGGAAAGCAGCCTCCATTCTCTCTCAGTTATCCAGACTGAGAGACTTAAAGAATGAAACAGAGAGACTGAGTCACTCAGTAGGGGGTAAAGAGGAAATTGAGTTAAATGGTCTGTACCAACAAACAGGATATGACAGTCACGAGCTGTAAGAAGGGAGGCACAAACTATACAGACAAGAAAAAGTGTTACTGAGATATGAAACAACATTTTGATTTGATTTTGAATACTTAATATAACATTGCCAAAAAAAAAGCAAAGTTAAATAAATGAATAATGCTACGTGATAGGTAGGCATACAAGCCTTCAGATAGACCTTTTGATTGGAAATTGTTTTCATTTAATTCTGTGTCCAGCAATTTGTGATCAACCCTGAGAATTCTCATTTGGAACCCCTTTATTTGACTGGCAGTGCAGTGAGAGAAGAAGCTACTGCTGGATGCACATTTCTCTGTGAAGGGATGCCACCAATTGTTCTCCTGAAGGTCAGTCTCCCCCATCATGTAGAGTGCTGCAGCCTGTCTAAACCAGGGTTGGTAATCGCTGGTGTGAAGCTGATACGATATGTATCTCAATACACTGTCATCAATCTGGTGCATTAAAGATACATATGCAGCAACTACTGATACAATACAATACGATTTAAATTCCAATCACGATGCAGTGCGATTCAACACAATGTGATTCAGAACAGTACGTTTTGATACTATACAACGTGACTGGACGATGCAAAAGAATGATACAGTGCAATTCAATGAGTTTGATTATTTACAATCAATGATTTATTTAATAAAACCTGAAATGAGAAGAAAGGGAAAAAAAATAGAAATACACTATTACTTTACTATAAATTACTGACAAGAGAAATGTGTGTTATTATTGATGTGTTCCTATCTGTTTTTAGTTGTCCACTAAATTTTTTCAAAATGACCATTGCAGTACACCCTCCTAACCAATAGTGTCGCTGTAGAGTGGAAATTGTAAAATTTAAACCCTGAGCTGTTGCCCTGAACATGGTCAGCGCCATCTTTGTTTTGAGAGGAATTTCAGGTGGACCAAATCACCATCTTTTTTGAAAACTATGCAATTTTACATAAAAGTAATGTTTCGATGTGACAGGCAACAACCTTGGCAACCCGGCAAGTAGGCTATTGTTTATTTGTTATTACTACATGAGGGGAAGAACAGGAGCCTGTAGTAGGAGTCTATCTACTGATCTGTGCGATGTGGACCTGAGACTCAGCTATACATAGCAAGGCGAGTCTTAATATATCCATGGGGCATGTTAACATAACGTAGGTCCAATTTAGGTGGAATGAAAATATCAAAATAACAAATTATTGCATCAGTCACATTTCTAATCAATACTATAAAACATCTGATGATCAAATAGATCAGATTTTACCAATGCTAACATTTAACAACTGCTGCATCTCTAATTCTTTTAAAAAATTGCATCCATTCACAGCTGCTCTACTGATGCACTTGCAACTTGCCCTTATGTGTCAGAGTATCGATACCAGTCGGTTAATCTTCCCATCCTGAGTTAAAACAGCTTTATTGTGTCTTTTTTCAAGTCTGAGAAAATAAATGTCGTGATTTCATACTAATGTCATCAGAGCTATTTGAGACTTTAAATATATGACGGAAAACCTGTGTTACAAAGGTACTAATAAAAGATGTTATTAAGTTGCAATGTGGGATATGTAGAGTCCCAAAACTTTATAGAGGTAATGTATCAGCTGATGGATTACTATTTCAAAGTGCAAATGTATCCATCGATAACAACCTTTCAGACTTCCAGAAGCAATAAGTGTGACAAGTGTGATTTACTGGTTTAAACTTTTTCTTTTTATCTCACTGCACTAGTATACCAAGCAGTCTTTCTTTCTCATGCTGA
>JAQLOL010000023.1:13543182-13564015 GCA_029783665.1 Naso thynnoides
GGAAGCATGATCAATATGTAATCTTGTCTCACCCACAAACACACACACACACACACACACACACACACACACACACACACACACACACAAACACAGAGCAAAAACCCTGGTTAATAATTAAGATAGGTTAAAGCTCTGAACATGTCAGTGTGTGAAAACAAATGGCATGGATTTCTTGAACAAATCCCTGAGTTCTGAAATGAGTTGTCTGATGTCAGTCTTGCTCAGTGTGTATTTAAAAGAGAAGTCAACACTGAACAGATTTAAGTCATTTTGTTTCTTAGCCTGAGTAAGCTTAGCAGCCATAAATAAAATCTCTGCCAAAGAAAACACCAAAAACGCCTGTTGTCTAAATTTGACTGTAATATGTGGCACTCATTGCCAGCTGGCGAAGCACGGCTATGAATGGTGAGAAATTGTAAATGTGGGATTTGTACATCATAAAGGAACTCTGACAGTAAAAAGTTGTGACAGTAAGCCAGTTATCCTGTGAGAGCTGGGGTGACAGAGAAAAATGGGGTGACAGTAAGGTCTTTGACAGCTATGACAGCCAGGGCACTTGTAAGGGAACGCCCTCTATGCTAATGCTATTTGCCCAGGCAGAGACAGTGTGATATGGAGTCAAGGGACATCAGCTGTCTCCTATGAGATAACACTTTGCAGATGAACCCATTCTTGCCTCCCAGTCACAGGCCAAAATATCCATCAAGAAATTGGTTTATTTTGGTGGAAACAAATCCTGAAGTGTGGCCACATCTTTGTGGAAAAAATTACTTCCTCCTTCGTTTATTTAGTCCTTCTCCTCTCATTCTTGTGCTCATCACTCAAACTTCCTTTTTCACCTTCCTGCCCCTGCCCTGTCCATCAACTCATGCTCTCTATTCCCACCCTGCTCCTTTTACTGCTGCCTTATCCTTGCGTGGGGTGCATGGCCCATCACCATAGTAACAGACAGCCATGACAGGTGGAGATAGCAGGTAGTGCGGTGATGCGTGACTCCCCCTGGGACTGCAGAATGCCAACACTATAGAATGGAAATAAGCAGAACATGCTCTCTAACACAAAGTCACCCTGTGTGAGGGGTGCACATTCAATTCATTGAAGCTTATCACAAGTGGGGTCCGTGCCTCATCTGTATTCTACAGATGCATTAAAGCCACATTGCCATTGTTTCAGTATGTGGCTGGACAGAGGAGAAACAGGGGTTCAATGGATTGAAACATTATGCATGTTTCTAGTTTATCACTCTCTATGGCCAGATCTGAGCCAGGCAATGCCAAGCCAATATGTTTCATGTCACTGAGAGGCTTGATTTTTCACTAACAAGGATGCAGAGATTGGTTGCAGAAAAACTGTTTTCTCTAATAATACGTGATAAATTATTTCAGTCAAGATGGGAAATGATCACACATTGATCTTTCTCCCTCACACAGACACAAACACACACCAAGCATATTACTTGAGCACTGCAGATGCACATGTCATTTTGCTCACACCCATAAAAAATGATATATTCAATGACTTATTTCTCAAACATGCTCAGCCATCATGTTCAGCACTGCACCCCCCATGCCTGCAGTCGGTGAGGGATTTCTCCAACACTTGACCACTGCAGTGGCGGAACACGTGGAGGAGTTAGACAAAAGCTGGAGTTTCATAGTAAGATGCAAAAGACTCATGTTTCTTTAGCACGGAAAGCAGTTCTGGAACCGTCCTACAAAGTTATCAGAGTGTTTTATCCATGTAGTAAGTGGGAGGGGCAAATGAGATGACATCTCACCTCCTGCTTTAGCAGCAGCACGGGCATTTGACATGTGTTGAGAGTGATGAGAGAAAACCACAGCAAAGAAAGAAAGAAACAAAGACAGACAGTAGACAGCGCAGGAAATACTATATCCCCCCGAGACTCACCATGAGCAAACACACCGCTGATTCAGGCATGAGTTGGACAGCCATGATGGAATTCTCCTATAGATTCTTGTGAAAAGGGAACGTCGGCAATTTCCAGGATGGAATTTCTTCTTTATCCTCTTCCTCGTTATTCTAAGTCGTCACTCAGAGAGCAAGCTCACCTCTATCCAGATGAAGTCCTTTGACTGGTCGTTACACTCTGTGTCCTTAATCGCCTCCCTCTGTCTCTCTGTCAGAGCTGCAGACAGCCTCTGGTCTGATTGTAATGCCACCGTCCCTGGAGAGACTGCGACTCCCCAGTCTCTCTGCGACTCTTCAGATTGAGCAAAAAGCAACCCTCCTTCTTCCAGTTCTTTGATCTGAGAGCAGAGCAGATCCCCCCCCCACTCCTTCTTTCACTTTTAAAACACTCCCCTCAGACCCCACGCCTACCTCCCCCAAACCCCTGTGACTCGGGTGCCTCTTGCTAAATGCTCCCCTCCCTCTGTGGCTTCCGTCTGCCTCCTTTTTCTCAGGCTACTCTCCTCACAACACAAAGCTAATCTAGGCGTGCATGTGGGTTTTTAGGCTTTCTCCTTAGGCTGTCCTGTTGCTGCTCCAGAGGGTGTAACCTGCATCAGTGATGCTCCCCAATAGCAGCACTCCTCCAGTGTGATGGGAAAGACAGATGCTCACTTCACCTCTCCACCCAGATATCCAGCGCAGAAAGATCCCTTTTAGACCAATATCCCCCACCTCATATAGCATCAGCATTAGACAAAAACAGAAAGGGCAGCAAATATGACTCTAATGAATAGTTTCCAAAGGACAGAAAATGGTAAAAGGCAGCCAGGAGGAGAGAGATGTAGTGGAAAGAGCAGCCACAGATGAGAGAGGTCCACACTATGCTGAGCGTAAATGAAGGTGGGTGGAGAAGAGGGAGGGGAGAGAGCAATGGAAATGCAGCGAGCAAGAGCAGACCGCGCCTATCATTGCTGGCTGAACCAGAAAGGCGGCATGGTATGTGAGTAAATACACCACACCTCACTTAATGATGCATGCGTGCATGTGTGATTGCACACATATGATTAAGATCCATGGTAGCCATCATGCTTATGGACACCAGTGCTCCAGACTGTGATTGTTTTGGAGCAGAGTTTGGCGTTAATAATTTAGGCAAAAAAACAGTCTCAGCATGGCTTTTGGCTTTTGTGTGCATGAGAGAGCATCGGATAAAGAGAAGTAATGAGGACGAGAAGGTCTAAAATAAAAAATGCAAGCTGGGGTAAAACCAAAGCTCAGTGCTTTAAATATTGCGTATATTTTAATGATCTCCCCTGTGAGCAAATGTATAGGCATGTGCTCATTACTGTTGATGGGTTAAACATAAACTTGTAATGCATTGTGCTCAAACAGTGTGTTCTACCTCACACAGGCTCTGCTCTCTACTAAATAGTAATTCTGTCCCTTAATGGCATAAATGCATTCATCCTGAATTTACATTGGACTATATAAAGCAAATCAGAATGTCACTATGTCTTATAAAATGGAGTTTCATTGCTCCCTTTTAATCTTTTTCCTTCCTTCAGTGATGACAAAGTTTGCCCACTGATCTAAATGTCTCTCCCAGGATGCAGTTGCCGCTTCAAGAGACTCGTCTATGTAGCATTGTCTATTAGTTTGTTGATAATACCGTGCAACCACTTCTGCAGTCTCTACTGGTCACTTTTACTTCACTGTAACTGGTGAACCTTTTCCGTTGGGGCTTCCAATGGTCAGCTCACCCGGTGCAACCTTCCATCATCTATCCATGTCTTTTGTACACCTGACAGTGTGTTGAAGCCCATTGAAAAGAACCATTTACCGCTCAAGTTGGATTGGTGGATCTTCTAAGGCCACATTTACTCGGGAGCAGCCCTGTTAAAAATGGAAAGGTCTTTTCTTTGTGTCTTGAAAATATGTCTGCATTTATACCACCAACTGAGAGCGCTGTAATATGCATGCCAGGCCAGTAGTTGGTGGTGTAAGTTTGTAAAGACATACTGTTGGAGCTGCAAAAGTTTTTTTTAACTTCCTGCTGCTGTTAAACCCCAGGCAGCCTCAAATTAAAGAAATTCAGCCGTAGTTTGACTTCGAAAATTATGCCACCAGCACTTAAATTTGCTTCAATAGACTGTCGTCATATTCAACCTGCTTTTGGTGCACTGCGGAGTGTTTAATCAGAATTTGGTAGTGGTTAGAGCGGAATACATGACCTGCGCTAGCCTTAGCATTAGCATCACCATGTAAAAGGACGGCCAAACTGTGACAAAAGTGTTTTGTTTGGTGCAAAAACTTGCACTGTGTAAACTGCTCGTAAGAGTGCAGGCCAACATAGAGGAAAACTTGTGTTTGCCCTGGACGATGGCCTTGCCACTTACATGATTCAGTCAGTGAAAGAGAAGGTGGGTTAGGATAGTGGGTGTTTCAGCTGCACTCCTTGCAAACTGAGTTCCTGGATTATAGTAAAATGCTTTGACTCAGGATGATGAGCTGCTTCAGTGTGTGATGTCCTAGCAGCCGTTATCTCATCACCCCTCAGAGAAAATACTAAGAGGAACTCCTGCCTGGGTGCTCCTATAACCATAGCTGAGGCACTGTTTGTTTCTATGTTGCCAGTAGCCCCAGCTTCACAAGATGGAGGAACAAAACACACAGCTGAAATGTCACCTGCCACTGGCCTCTGGTTCCTGCCAGCCTGTCCAGATGGAGACACAGCCGCCTCCCAAGACCAAACCCGGAAATGATTTCCTGCAGGAGGAAGCATAAATGCTACAGCAAAATCTGTCAAACCTGATTCACTCTACAGAGTGCAGAATTTTAAGTCACGTGTAATAAACAATCCAATGAAATTCCATTTCATTAAGCATCTCGGCTCTTATTCCCACACTGGAGATTGAGAACTGAAATATTTGTGTTCAGTGTTGACCAGGTCAAAAGTGCATAATTGTGACTGACTAGGCAGAGTTACTTTTCCACACTTTAGCTGCAAAGAGAGACTTTCTGTCTCTTTTCCTGCCAATTGTTTCTGCATATAGCACTTGTTTTTATAGGGTCAATTCTGGTGTCAATGTCTCAGTTGGCCAGCCGAGCCTATGCATATCAATATGTGATCGTGTGTATACCACTAAGGGAGACTATACGGACAGGTTCCAGGAGAGGGCTCTGTTTGTGTTTACAGAACTAGGGTTACAATATCATAAACTGTATTATTCACCTCCCCCACCGGCCCCCACCCAAAAAACCCCAACAACTTTGATAATAATGTAATATGTTTTATGCTTACTTTGTAATTTGTAATATTTGATATCCCTAATTTTATGCTTAAAACATTTAAGTGGGTTATTTTTTAAAGGTAGAGTCGGTAGCATTTGTTAGTTGTCGCTTGTAAACACAACATTCAAGCATAGAGTGTACTACATGTACTGCTATACTACTATTTGCTCAGTGACACACAAGCTGAGCAAACATAACTTGTTCACAGATAACATTACTGATCATTTATTTTGAGAAGACAATAATACTTCTGACAACTAAGTTACTGCTAAAACATGAACTTTTACTAACGGCAAACAATCGAGAGTCCATCGTGGTCTGCCTCTCAACATCACCGCAGGCACAACGATCATCTGTTACCCCGACAACGACACGCTTAACATCGCTGGGTGCTACGCGCCGACTAGTGGTGTGTAGGCTGTACTGCTACTGCAGCCAGGCAGCGTGAGCCTGTGAGCCTGAGCTCAGGGCAAAGGAAAGGCCAAGTTACAGACAAATCTTTTCCACACATGCGGATCGCTGCACAGATCTGCTGCAGCAGAAGTGCAGCAAAAATCCCGTGTAAAAAGAGCCAATCAGAGCTGCTGCCTGAGCTGTGACTGATGACACACACTCACACATCTTTGCATGCATTTGCGGATTTGTCTTCACTTGCAAATCTGAACACAGACATACAGATTTTTTTACACACACACACAGATCTGAACACGCACACACAGATCTGAACACACACACACAGATCTGAACACGCACACACAGATCTGAACACGCACACACAGATCTGAACACGCACACACAGATCTATCGCTACAACAGTACTCCCATATAGACGATCTGGCTGGATTGTTATTTGCACAGAGCGGTGTACTGGGTGAGCTAAACTGACTTTTAACGAGAGAGAGCAGCACACGATGCTTTCCATTTTTAGACGTGATTCAACAGATTTTAGAGACACAAGTCGGGCAAGAATCATTTTTAGCTCTTCGTCCGTTGGTGTTAACTTTGGAAATTGTAAAGTCCATCCAAAGTGAAATCCCGGTGCCATGCCTGGATGACATGAGTGTGTCACAGTTAAATAGCTGTACTGTGGAAGCCTAAACAGAACAAACTAATAGAGAGATTTGCCCACTGGCTAGGGTTGCAACCCACCCCAGTAAGTTGTAACAATGCAACTCTTTGTCATTTTATATTCACACAATCTGTGAATGTGTTTTATTTGTAGAGGACAAATATGGACATCTGTGTAACACAGTTTAAGAGATCCAGCACAAAGAACCGCTGACCTATAGATCTCCTGTTTGCCCCATATATTGAATTATTTAGTTCATGATTCAGTGACGTGCTGTTTAACTGACCCGTTCATTCAGCTCCTAAAGCCTTTTCTGATCTTGTGAGGAACATGGATCAGTTCAATTTACACATATTACCCTTAAATGATTTATCATAACCTGAAAAAGGACCATGAAGGTTGCTGACTATCAGTTTTTTAAAAAAAGCTATTCCAATTAATGTGCATGACACATAGAAGCTGGTCTGTGCGGTTACGTGGAGACCCACACAAGTACCAAGTTAGTGTGGAAAATGTTTGTGCGTAGGCTGGCAACAGTCCAGTCTGAGTCCAGGTCACAAACTACAAACTACCGTCTGGAAAAAGAGAGATTTAAAAAACACAATCTGTTTTCACTAAATGGTGATAACAAATAAATGGAGCTTGTAGAACTGCTGTGTTAGAACAACAACACACAAGAGGAAGAGCTGTTGTAGCGAACATTTCTGATGATATCACTAAAGGAACCCCACCTGCGGCTTCTTGCCAAGGCCAAAGTACGACAATGTAATCTGGATTACAGGCTTGTGACGCCCGAACGTTCATAGCGATATCGCTTTTTGATCATTCAGTGTCAGTTCGTCCTATCACTGTGAAGCAGAGTTTGAAGAGCGTTGGATTGTTCACCTAGTGATAGGGAATGTGGGTCAGGTTAGACTGTTGTGAGACAGGTTAGTTAATTCCTCAAGAACTCCGGCCTAACGTGGTCCTCCCTGACACATCCCTTCATTCAACGTTCCTAAAGCCGATTTGTAAGACAAGCACAGAAATCTCTGCACTGTATTATTAATATTATCTTTCACAAGAGGTGCAGTAACCCCAAAGAGGAGCGCCTAAATTAAGACACAGAAGCTTCCCTCCACCACCATCGCTGCAGCAGCACCCCTCCTCGTGTGAGATCGCTAATGTCAATAATCCGAACGTGACACGTCTTTTCTTTTTCAGAGATGTAAGGACAAACTGAACTCTTTGGCTATTTCGGTCATGAATCAGTGGCCTGGGGTTAAACTTCGTGTCACAGAGGGCTGGGATGAGGACGGCCATCATTCTGAAGAGTCTCTACATTATGAGGGCCGAGCCGTGGACATCACCACCTCAGACCGCGACAAAAGCAAGTACGGCATGCTGTCCAGGCTGGCTGTGGAGGCGGGCTTCGACTGGGTCTACTATGAGTCCAAAGCCCACATTCACTGCTCAGTCAAAGCAGGTCAGTTGATTATATCTGTGGAAACATTAGGACGTATTCCTGTTAGCATCATCTAATGCCCTTTAAACCGGCTAACTTCACTTTTTTCAATGTGAGATAAAACAACAAATGAAACAATGCAACAGGCGAAATTCGACTGGTAAATTGGAGCCATTGCTTTATGTGCATCTTGGTCAGTTTTCTTTTGTTTGTCCGTGATACGTTCAGCCACAACCAAAATGATCACACATGGCAACACCACATGCAGTAGCAACACAAAAACAACAGTCATTGTTAACATCTTGCAGTAGCTGGTGCTGTTTGATAGTCCATAAGATCCTGGCTAACCTGGCTGCACCTGATGGTCGGTGTTGGGGGTGGTGTTGGGGGTGGTGTTGGGGGTGGTGTTGGGGGTGGTGTTGGGGGTGGTGGTGGCCTAATGGTTAGAAAAGTGAGCTTTTGACTGGAGGTTTGCTGGTTCAAACCCCCAACTGGCAAGAGTACTTGCCCCACCGCTGAGGGCTCCTGAGCAAGACCCCTAACCAAACCCCAGTAACTCCTGTGCAGGAGCAATGCAGCTTCCTTCTTACAGACAGTGATGTGGTTTCTCTTTCTGCCTGGCCTTTAGTTTTTTTGTTTTTAATATCTGTACCTACCCAATCCGTAATGAGAGCCAATCAGCAATGCCGGACCATTTAAAATACGCACTAATCAACAACCTGAACCCAGCCTGACCTGCAACATGAGGCACCATGTAAGCACCTGACTTATGGAAAGGGTTACCGCAGTGACGAATGTGCCATCTGTCTACCAGACCAACACCACCTGTAGAGCACAGCGTTAAGGTACTGCCAATGCAAACTAGACTTTTCTTCAGCTGCAGCTTCACATTAAAAGCATTTAATTGACAAAACACCAGTTGACTTTTATTTTGAAGTGAGCTAGTCACAGGAAACACAATGTTGTCAGTTAGCTTGGCTAGCTGACTGCAATAACTCATTGACAGAGCCAAACATTGGCCATTTTCAGCATCTGTTGATCAGTTTTAAATATGTCTGGGAGTAGTTTGATACCCTCTGCGAAAGAAATGTTAACTTTTCATCTTCATCTTCATCATCTTTTATCATCAGCTTCACTTGTGAGTCATGTGATTGCCTCACACTGCCTGCTGCTGTTTTATAGGTGTAGCTTGACTTAAGACCTGTGCTAATCCCAACATGTTGGCATTTAAAATGATTTACCAGGTTGATGAAGGCTTTACAACTTTTCCTTCCTCGTCACTAGCATTTTAGCCTGGATCGCCTTTGGTTCTATCACTTTTGCCCCCGTTTTCTAAAAGCACCCAACACATTTTTTCTCTACAAACATGATCTGACTACACTTTGTACACATTGAAGTAGTTTTGAGCAAAGCCTAGCCTTCTTGGTAACCTACCCATCAAATCAACCCTAGTAGTGCTTGTAGATACAGTTCTCACTAAGGGTTTTTATGATCTAATAAGCGTTAATGTTGTGCATTTGCAGAAAACTCTTTGGCTGCCAAGTCTGGGGGTTGTTTCCGTGGTTCCTCTGAGGTGATCCTGGCTAACGGAAGGACTAAACCCCTGAAGGAGCTACAGGTGGGGGACAAGGTGCTGGCCGCTGACCGGCAAGGAAATCTTGTTCCCAGTGATTTTATCATGTTTATTGATCAGGACAGACAGATTACGCGAGAGTTCTGTGTCCTGGAAACCAAAGAGCCACATCGCAGACTGACACTGACTCCAGCTCACCTTGTATTTGTCATGAGCAACAACAACAGTACCCACAGGAGTGTCATGGCAGTATACGCCAGTCATATAAAACCAGGACAGCACCTTCTTGCTGTTGGAAATGACTTGTCAGAAAAAATTATACCTGCAAAAGTAACAAGAGTCTATGTGGAGCATTACAAAGGTTCTTATGCACCCGTAACATCTCATGGAACAATTGTCGTTGACCGGGTTTTGGCATCATGCTATGCTGTGGTGGAGAACCACGACCTTGCACACTGGGTTTTTGCCCCGGTGCGACTGTGGCACCGAGTGTTGTCACTGGTTGGGATGGTGACAGAACTCGACAGTATGAGCCAAGTGGATGGTGTCCACTGGTATCCAGGACTCCTCTACCATGTGGGAGGTTGGCTTTTGGACAGCAGCTCTTTCCACCCACAAAGCTGAGATACATCCTACTGTGTAGTTTAATAGACTATAAATTCTGGAATAAATTCACAGGTGTAAAAAAATGGTATGTTTTTGACACAGTTATTTTATTTTTTTAAATTCTGATTTGTCACATCATGGTTTGCATTTCACTGGGTTGAAATTGAGATTGGCCTGCAGGTCTCATCTCAGGCCAATACTTTCTGGGTTTTTTACCCAGTGGTTAAACTATTTCATTATGATCCAGCAGCACAAGGTGCTACGTGAGAAATATAATGTTTTATGTTGTGGAACTTAATTCAAACCACCGTTTAGTGGCAGAAAGTGTTGTAGCAACACTTCGAGATCACTTTTGGTGACATTCTTTACATCCTGCACAATAAATTCCTTTCAACTTTGAAATCCATCCCTGGTTCTGGTATTTACGTCAGCAACGTTACGGTATAGAATTATTCAGTCTTTACCACAGTTAGCCCGTGTTTCTTTTTGTCTGGCTAACCTTGGGTTGGTTTACTCAAGTCAAAGTGCCGTTACTTTTTGTTACCAAGGCTCTCTTCCTCTGGCTCTGCTGTCCTACAAAAAGAGGAATGCTGGTGCATCATTTGACTCCACTATCACAAAAATGGACCAGTCATGCGCTGCATACCTCCTCTCATGAAAAATACAAAAAAACGTTACAGCACAAAACAACATTTTTCATGCAAATAATGCAAGAGAGGACTTGAGGAGAACTGTGTTCAATGTGTTAGCCCTGCGCTCTGAGAGACACAGATAAAGAGCTTGTAAGCCGTTGTTGTTTATGTTGTGGGAGATGGGCGTGACGTACGCTTCATACAACCATTGTGATTGTTTCACGCGTTTGTTTGCAGTGCAAAAAAAATAAAAAAATAAAATAAAATCAACCCCGATTCATGTATAATCAGCAGTTGGAAAAAATTTTTTTTTCGTGCAAATACGTATCTGGTGTGTAAAGGTCTTTATGCAGGTTCTGGACAAATGTGCAGAGGCAGAGCCACAGGATGGGTGCATGACTCACGGCAGGCTCTGAGGCAGGTGGCCTAAAAGGTTCTCCAGGTGGAACATGGGTCCAGCAGGACAGAAAAAATTCACACAGGAGGAGGAATAAAAATGTTTTCTTGAACTATTGTTGTTAACGTGATTCCTAGA
The DNA here is from genome assembly GCA_029783665.1 of Naso thynnoides. Taxonomy (NCBI): domain Eukaryota; kingdom Metazoa; phylum Chordata; class Actinopteri; order Acanthuriformes; family Acanthuridae; genus Naso; species Naso thynnoides. The sequence goes on from JAQLOL010000023.1 coordinate 13,554,247, forward strand.
CTTGTAAGTTCAAACACCAAATGTTTTCCAGATGCTTTTTTAAGCGTTATTGCTGCGGTAAACTAAATATTTATTTAAATGTACAACTGTATTACTTCACATCATCTTAACAAATCAGAGGCTGTTGAGTCGTAACCAATCAAAACTGTGTTTAGTGAAAAGATTTACTGAAGGAATTCTGTTCTGTTATTATAATGTAACTGCTGCAATGTTTTGGCAGAAAAGCTGCTATGTGAAGTCACACAGGAAGAAATAATTTTCAACCTCATGCCTCCAAAAAATAAAAGTGGCTTTTAGATTTCAGAAATAAATTCATGATTTGGCTGGTGAATTACACATACATATGTTTCTGTTAGTGGCTGGTAGATGTTAACTTGAAAAAGTTCAATTCCAACCCTGAAGTCTCTTTTGTTTGTTTTTTTGTTTTGTTTTTTTAAATCATACTAATTTATGTATGCATGACATGTTATATTTGACTTGAGCATTATTCAGTGATTTCCTGCCTAGACGTCACCGGCACACAGCTTTTTGTCAGAGGGTGTTGGGGCAAACTGGGAAGGCATCTGTCTCTGTGCTGGGACAGCAGACGGACAAATGACACGTTCTCATGTTAAACTGGTTCCCCTGAATTCAGTGTTTTTGTTTCTAGTTCAGGAGAACATTGTGTTTATGCAACATCTGAAACCTACTGACAGTCTGCTTAGCATGACTCAAATGATCTAAAAGTTGTGCTCATATTTATTGGTGTCATATGGAGGAATACACGCTGATATTAACATATACAGGACACATTAATAAATATTTTAAATGATGTCCAGTTGCAATATTTACAGCAAATGAAAAAACATCTGATCCAAGTCATACAAACCGTCAAACCAGTTCTGATCATTTCTGCCTTTTTTGAACTGAGGTGCTAAAAACTGGAGCCAAATGAGTTTCGATTCTGTCTGGAAACTTCTGACAATAATAAGAGATAAAACTTATAATTATTCTCATTATCCTACCGATTTTTTATTTTATTTTATTTTATTTTTTTAAAATCGTGAGTAATGCTCCTTAATTCTCGTCACAATTATTTGAAGTGCACAGTGATTACTTAAGTCTTCATCTCATAAATTGCAAAAAATGTTGCTGCAAATCATTACATTTCACAAACTGAAAGCAGAAAATGTTTGACATTTTTGTTTTTCAAAAAAAACCCTCATAAATAATCAGTTATGAGAATAGCTGCCGGTGACCGTTGGACCTGCTGTCTGAGGTGAGAGCAGCTTTTTCTTAGTGTTTGATGACCTCTTGTGTTTTCTTAGTGAATTACATCAGAAATTATACAGGAGCAGGAACAGCTGGTGTGCATGTACACTTCAATGTGCTTTTTATGGGCATTTTTAATGAATAAATATATAAATAAATATTTTACATTTGTGTGCATTATGAAATACCCTTTAAAACAAATATAATTAATTTTTCTAATTTTTATGCTGTATATTGAACAAGCTGACGTTTGTCCGTTTTCAAAGTACAAATGCAATAATAATTATCATAATATAAGGCAAAGTGTCTTTCATGATACTCAAGTACACTTTATGGAAAATAAAAAACAGTCAATTATAAAAATTGTAAAAACAGACGATTACAAAAATTGTCATTAAAGATAATAAGAAAATCATGAGCATTTAAAAAATGTTACAGATGAAGGAGCACAATGACAACGCACCCATCACAAAGCACCAGAGAGGCTCATCTAACCAGCACTGCAACCATTTCTGCTCCTCAGGACCGTCACAACAGACACACGGGCTGTTTACTGTCAGCGTCTGCACGGTACTCTGACCACGACAGAGCGGCACGCTGACGATTTGAATCATTTCGAGAACACAAAGAAAGCCATGAATTATTCATGAAACAAATTTTGTTTCGGGTTAGGCCGCTGTTTCTGATCAAAAATACATTCAAAGGACATTTTTACACTCCTGTGTGGGGAGCAAACGAAACTAACGATGTGTGTGACTGTGGAGAGTGTGTGTGTGTGTGTGTGTGTGTGTGTGTGTGCACCTTGCTCAGCTTTGCTGTATCTTGTGCAGGCAGAGTGTTTGCACTTGAGTTTTTTCTGGTCTAAACACAAACACATTTTGACTTCACGGCACCGGGCACAAGATGGCGAATGCACCAAGACGCGTCTTCATCCTTCGTTTACTTTCAGGCCGTTTACCCACTGGCACACGGACGTGAATGCATTTTCTTATTACTTCCTGTCTAGACTGAAAGCATGTCAAGCTGCATTTTTTTTACTGTCACGCAGCAAATACACTTATTTTAATGAGTGTAATGCAAATACTCTCATTTTAATCTTTGCAGCTGTCTGCATCGGCTCCCTTGTGCTCCCGTTTCAGCGGCGTTACACGTGCCTAACCACGACCTAAAGCATGTCTTCTTGCTTCAAGTCTATTTTTTTGAATATAGGTGCATAAAATGGAAGGTTGTTGCCCAATAAAAAGACACATTTTCTATCACACACACACACACACACCTCGTTTGTATGAATAAAATATGTAAACAACCTACTTCACCATCTGGTTCAGTGAAAAATTATGAATGATATTATATGCATCAGTGAAATAGATCAACAAATACTCACGTGATGGAGAAACGGACAAACTTTGGCTGCGTCTTTGCTGCACAACGCTTTGTTTGGAAAACCGCAGGAAAGTCTGAATGGATACAGACAGTCGCTTCAGTTCCTGTGAACACGAGCGTGACAGTGACGTGACGCTTCCTGTCCAGTCACAGGGTTACAGCAGGGACAAAAACGACCTGTGCGTCAGGTGGTACGATCGCCGGCCTGACTCCTGCCACCAGCGTCAGTCGTCTGTCTGTTCTCTGACATGGTCACTTTCCTCCATCAAACCTTCGCTTGCCCTCCATCACCGGCTTCCCATTCAGTTCCATATTTCAATTACACCCTTTCAATCTTTTTGGTTTTTCTTTTTTTATTGTCTTAAAAATGCAGTTTTGATCAAACCTTTATTTGTTGCATTTGCTTTTACTATCTTTTCACCTTAATCTGAATATTTTCTTAATATTTTTTTGTTTTCTATGCCACTGTAAAGCACTTTGAATTGCCTTTTGTCAGGATGGTGTTATGCTGTGTGAATAAACTTGCCTTTCCATTGGCCTCGGTCTGTTGTGTTCTTTGAGTCTGCCAGTTGAGAGGTTACACTAAGATCCTTGAAAACGATGTGAGAAAACTGAGTCACTTTTTCTGCATTAAAGCACATTTAAAGATTTCCAATCAAGCTTTTAGAGCACACCATAGCACAGAATCAGGACTGATGAAAGTAATAACCTTTTATGAACATCAGAGATCTTTTCTCTGCACTTGTCTTGTCAGATCTCGGTGCTGCTTTTGACATCATTGACGACTCCATTGTTGACAGAGACGGGAACTTTAATTTGTTTCCAAGGAGCAGCATTCATGAGCACAGCTGGTTCAAGGCCTTTTTCTCAGATCGCTTTCAGCGTGTACTTGTTAACGATGAGTCATCTGTTCACACGCGCAAGCGCAGCCACACACACACACGCACACACACTTACTTACTTATGACTGCCCATCGAGTCTAATGATGACATCCACTTCCACATATTTTATTGCAGGCAGGACGTGTGTGAGTGATAGTGGTACTGACAACTCCGGGCGTCTTTCTCCTGGGTCTCTGTTCTGTTCCTCCAGTTTCCGTTTTCAATCGAGGCAGTGGTGCCGCCAGGAGTCACCGCAGCCTTCTGGTCCTCGGGCCTGAAGTTACACTTCCTCAGCAAGGTCTTCAGTTGGTCCCTGCGCCTCTTCTCCTGCCCTCCTGCCAAACGCCGACCATGTTGTAACTGACCATACAGCACTGTGCGGGGCAGTCGGTCTTGTGGCATTTGGATCACATGTCTGAGCTAGTGCAGCTAGTGCCAGGTGATGGTGGCCTCAATACTTCTGCAGTTGGTTTTTGCAAGTATTCCCATATGAGGCACATGATCCCATCAGGTAAGGCCCTAGGATGCGCTGTAGGCATCCTATGTGGAGGCGCTCCAGGGACTCAATGTGATGGCTGACCCATGCTTCATAGTTGTAGAGGAGGGTGACGATGCAGACAGCTTCATGATGAGCAACCTGTGTGTGCAGGTGGAGGTTGTTGCTCTGAAAACCCGGCGCTGCAGTGTCCCAGAGGCAGCTGACGCTCACCTGATGGGGTTTTGAACTTTGTGGTTGATGCTGCAGTCCTCAGAAAGGACACTGCTGAGATATCTGAAGGAAGGAGTTATTGTTAGCGGTTTGTGGTCAATGGTGAGGACAGGTGTGTGGGATACTGAAACTCCACTGGCAAACCACTTCTTTCTTGCTGATGTTGACAGAAGACCCATCCTGCTGTAGGCCTTAACAGCCACAGCGAGGATGGACTGAAGATCCTGTGGAGAGCGGCCACAAGAGCACAGTCGTCTGCGTGCTGCACAGGTTGGTGGTTGCCTGTAGCCGTCTGATGTTGAAGAGGTCTCCGTCCAGTCTGACGTCCGCTGCGAACACTGTTATACCTCCAGCTCCTAACGGACAGGCTGGGTGACACAAAGGAGGAAGATGTTAAAGAGTTCAGGTGCCAGCACACATCCCTGTCGTACCACTATGTGCACGAGGAAAGACACAGACTCCTGTATATATGTAAGCAGGAACTGTGGGTACAAATGTGTGACACCAGACCTTTGCTCTCGTCCCTCTTCTCGTTGTGACTGGTTCACATAATTTTAAATGAAGGCAAACACCATGAGGTTAGGCAGCTTAAGCTCTCCTCTCTGAACATGAAGAACAAACTGCCTGAAGCCAAAATAATGAAGATGGAACTCGGTCATTTTTCATGCTTCAGCACATTTGAGTAAAAGTAAAAAGGCAGGATGAGGCTGGAAGGATCTCTCAGTGTTAAATAGCTCAGCCTATTCTAAATAACAACCATGTTTTTTTGGATTGTTACCATGGGCCATAAAAAGACTGCATTAATCACTGGAAAAGCTTTTAGTGTACAAAATACTTTGCTGGTGATTTATGTCCCTTAATGGGTCTCCAGAGATGAACTGTGTAGCTACACCAATAGGAAAACAATTTCCTCAGCAGCTTTAAAAATCCCTCTGTGTAAAAACTGCATTTCAACACTTTTCAAGCCATTTTTTACACATAAAAAGTTACTGTGCCTCGATTGAAAACAGACACTTTGTGTGAGGTATTTATTTTTCATGTTAATCAAGTGCAAAGGTAAAGACAGAGAGAAAAAAGTAAAGATTTTTTTCAAAACAGAAGCATAGGTGTCAGATGATGTGCAAAGAAAAGACAACCCCATACGGGCCATCTGCCACACCAGACCTAAAAATGGAATATTAGTCAAAACACTTTCCAAAGATTACACATATTGATCAAAGCACATAAACTGCTTTTCTGGAATCAGTAGTCTTTTATTTACAAGTACAAATACACATGAGGGAAAATGAGCTTGATTTTGTCCATCTTCCTGATCATTTTACTGTGGAGTTATTCATTTATTCCACTTGTAAAAGGTTTTGAAAAGCCCTTTCACTGATTTGAGCCCAGTGAAGAGATGTGCAAAAAATTTCATAGATTCCCAGAATTTACCAAAGTTACTCGGGGAGTTACAGGAAGAATAAAAGGTGGGGAGGATCCACGTTTGGAGTTTTTTTAATGGAACTTAAACCAAAAATATTAACTGGTCAGTGTTGCCAAGTATTCCTCTTGCACCACTGTCACTCTCCCTGTCCATAACTTTCATTCTCATGAATGTATACCTAGCAGCTGTTTTGACAGATGTGAAATGGAGGTTGAGCAGTCAGCAAATAAGAAATAAAAAAAAAAACCTTATAGGAACATTCCTGAATTTTTAAAACAAGGCCTCATTTTTGGCTTTTCCACTTCCATTCCTGTTGATAGATACTATTTTCAGCTCATTTGATGCCGTACCGAGCATGGATGGCTCGCTGTTTAGCCGCAAATGCTAATGCTACTGCAAGTCAAAAGGACCTGTGGCATTCTCTACCAACTCTGATGAAACACTCCACAGTGCATCCAAAGCAAGCCCAATATGACGACAGTCTACTGAGGCGAATTCAAGCGCTCACAATAACTTTAGAAGTCAAACTACAGCTGAATTTCTTTAATTTGTGGCTCTGTTTAGCAGTAATAGCAGCAGGAAGCTGCCAAACTATTTACTTCGGGTGCTCTGTGGAGTGTTTAAATCAGAAATTGGCAGAGAATGCTACAGGTCCTACTGACGTGAATTAGTATTAGCATTCGCAGCTAAACAACAACAAGCTGTCTGCCCATTTTTCTTTCTTCAGTTCTGTAAATCTGAAAAGGAAGTTTTCAGAAAACCTAAAGTAGGTGCCTTATTTAAAATTAACCTAACTAGCTTACCCCTTCTCATTTATCTTTGTTATTAAACTGTTTTGAACTGAATTACGCTCCTTTCACATCTGAGATGACATATTTAAACTTTCTAAATGAATTTGGGTGCAGCGCAGACGCAGGTCTAAGTTCTAGGCACGGGGAGCACAAGTTGGTGTGTCAATCTTTTTTGGTGATTTGGTGAACAGAGACACTGGAGCACCTGTGACAGTTAGAAGGTGTGTCACAGCTGATTTCCATCATGGCCGGTCAGATCGGCTCCTCTCATCACCTTTTAGACCACTGGGACGCTGCAGCATGTTGTCAAATTCAGCTGAAGAAGGAGCGACAGGTGACAGCCAAACTTTACACAGGAGGAAACTGACAGACTTTTCTGATAGGTCCAATTTACTTCTAACAACAGTGATGACAAGCGATGTGCTCGTATCATCACTAATGTTGTGGTGTTGATAAATAAATTGCACCAGGAGGCTCGAGTTTGTATATTTACCGTCCAGCGATGAATTAAATGGCCTTAGCTGTTGTGATGTCAGATTTATTTAATACATTACAGGTGATATCACACATAAGAGTTTTGTCAAGTAAAAGTTAAAGTGTGTTTCCATTGCAATGCTTGTTTTTTTTTTTTTTATTACGACTGTACACTCTGTGAAATGAAGGAAGAACTAAAGTGAACTGGGAGGAGATGACTGAACAAGTGTGGCACCAGACGAAATGACTGCAGATACAATCCATTTCCATAGACTGCTGTTGATAAATTCAATGTTTCAAAATATGTAAGATGAGAAGCAAAGACAGATTGTGGAAGAAACTGAAAATGAATTACTGTGATTCTCCCAGCTGTGCTTCAGACCTGGTTTGCGATGGCGAGAAGCGCAAATTCACCACAAAAATGACTCCAGATTTGGACTTCACCAGCACATCTTTACTGACCCAGCCTCGTTTGTGCCGCTCCACCCAGCTCAACGCAGCCTGGTTCACAAAAATAGCAGCTTGGCGTAGGAGCCACTTGCACTGCATGAAATTACAGATACACCTAAATCTGCGCTAAGACCAGCTCCTCTGGTCTTTACTGGAACACTAAAAAAACCCCCAACGCTTTCTTCTCGTATTTATTCAGCTTTAAAAACTGTTAGTAAAATAGAATTTAATTATGGATGCGCAGACTGCAAGTGAGGAAAAACAGTAAAGGCCTGTTAATAGCCTGCTTTCTGCTTCACACGCCCGCTGGTGTCTGCGTACTCATCTGCAGACTTGAATGTGGTTTCATTCATACTGAAAACAAAGGTCCCCTCCAGTCTGGCTGTAGGTGATGTGCAGTGTGCAGGTTGCAGCAGAATAAACCAAAGATAACAGAGGAAGTTTTAGTGGCTACACTCCTTTTCTTTTCTTTTTTTTTTAAGCCAGGCTAACGTTTCTAATCTTACAGCTACGACTAAATCTGTGTCAACCAGGCAAAGACAACAGGAGAAAAAATGAAAGTTCTGCAGACATGAAGGAGAGCACATTCTTACTGAAATAAGAAACGACACATGCTGTGAATCGGTGTTTTCTACACTACAACAAGTCAAAACGTTGCTTTTTTCACACACGTGAAAAAAGTTGTTCTGAAAAGCCATAACAGAGTCTAAGCCTGGCCTAAAGAGGACGGCTGACAGCAAAGACTGACAGACGTCACACTGAGCAAATCTGGGTAGGAACGTACTTATAATAGCTACGTGGAATAAGTCAATGTTGTCGTTGTAACAACTGGACGGGAGCGTGGAGCAACCGATGATACACTAGAGCATGCACAGTTGGCAATTTGTCCACGTGGACAGTCTGCGCAGCCACAAATTTTGGGCTGTTGATGGACGTCCTCGGAGGGGTCGCTGTGTTCCCTCTGGGACACGGGTGGACGATGTTTTTTTTCATCACGTATACTGAAGCAAACCCCTGCAGAAATGCAGATGCATAAATAGGCCTTCATATTATCAGCACTGCTGTGATAATTCATGTTGTGCTGCCTGATGACATCACCATGGTAATTCATGCATAGCACCGAAAGTATACTGAGTGAACTAGTCTCTGCGGACCAACAGCAAGTGATGAATTTCCGATTGGTGATGATTTGAAAGATTGATACCTGTTACGAACAGAGCATGTGGGTGAACTGGAGCTGTTAGTGTTCGGTTTTCCAGAATGAATCTTTACCGATTAATAATTATGTCACCACATTATTTTTCTTGCACATTTTATCATCTGTATGACTTCTCAGCTTCTTTGTAAACTCCATGGCCAAGCTGCCATCATGGACTTTTTGACAGAAAATAGGGGCCTTAGGTGGGAGGCTGAGCAATTAATAACATGTAGAAGTAATTCCTGGTCTGCTGTGCTTCAGACTTATGGTGTGAATGGTACCAGAGTGAAACTGGAGCCTGAGGGAGCCATAGATTAGGTTAATAAAGCTGCTTTGTGCTCCATCCAAAATCCTCCCGCTGGTGTTCCCCGCTCTTTAAGTGGTTGCCATACTTGCACCACTTATAATAGCTGACGTTGTTTAGTTTCTGAATGAAAAATAGTTATGAGGGTCACCTTACATTCTTGTCAATTTGGTGAAAGGCTTAGAGCATGACCGTCAAAACCTCACTAACAAACACCCGGAGAGCCGATACTTTAGGGTACCAGTGTCACCATATGCATGCATACATATTTAGCATTTCATTACCTTTAAAATAAAAAGAGTAAAAGTAAGAATTTACCATTTTTAAGAAGGGGCTGTACCTTCTTTGACCTTCTGAATATACACAACTTGTGCGCCTTTCAGTATGGCCATTAGCTTTCGCTAGATTCCCTAGACCTTACTTTATAGATGGCGCTTACATCACAGTCAGTACAATTTTGTCTTTATAAACAACAAATCGTTAGAACTCCATGTTATCATATTTAAGTAAGTGGATGATTAGTGCCCCAAACCTCAAACCACAAGGTTCGTTGTGCTTCGAGCAAATTTGGTATCAGCTCTTTCAGAGTTTTTGGATGACTAGAGTTTCACTAATAGTTAGGACCAAGATCAAGATGAATCCTTTGGGCCTAGCATGAGCTGAACCTTTTCCACCAACACTTGTAACAAGCAGAACAGAAAAGGAAAACCATCTGCAAAATGACATGTCACTGTAAAACCCTGGTCTTCTCTCAGTATGCATTTTGTCCTTCATTTCAGAAAAACTTTTCAATGAGGATGATATCCCCAAAAGCCTCCTCCAGCCTGTGTGTTCTTCTGTGCTGTTACAGGAAAATGGCTTTACTTATCCTCGGATTTCACAATATCAAAGTTTTTAATTTTCA